>CM028383.1:15748618-16412762 GCA_013146195.2 Codonopsis lanceolata
TTCCTATGTGAGTGACTTTTACTTTAGTACCATTTGGAAGAGATAGAAAAATAGGGTGATTAGTAACTTCTACATCATGCATGACTGATAATGATGTGCATATGTGATCAGTGGCACCTGTATCAATAATCCAGGATTGCAAGGTATGAAAAAGTTTAGACTGATGGTTGCCAATAGAAGTACCTGCCATGTGTGTCATACCAACAAATTTGTGTCCACTTTGACCAGCATTATGATCTTCAGGGCTGTCTTTGGCTTTTAGCATGGCCATGACCTGGTTCATTTGTTCCTGTAATTGATCAATCTTGGACACTCCCAATCCAGCCTTGTCATTACTTGCGTTTCAAGCGATGTAGCACGAACTGTATAACCTTGGAACTTGATGATTGCATCGATTCCTTGACCTTTCAACTTGTCTACCAGCAGTATTAGCCTTGGATTTGTGTGCTGGATGACTAGGATTTCCAGGATGCCCAATTGGAAAACCCTTGAGTCTATAGCATTCCTCCTTGACATGTCCTTCCCTGTTACAATAGTTACAAAAAATTCCCTTCTTGAAAGGAGTTCTAGTGTATCCTGTCTTGTTTTGTGAAGAGCCAAAAGTGCATCTATCTGCCATGATCTGAGATTGCCCCAATTGATTAATGTTGGCTGCAATAGAACCAAACTCAGGCACATATCCTTGTCTTTGAGTTTCTTCCTGCCTGATTATATAATAGGCTTCAGAAATTGTGGGCAATGGCTTCATTCTCAGTATTTGTCCTCTTGTATTCACATAGCTTTCATGCAGCCCCATCAAGAACTGCATCAACTTGATTCTTTGATCTCTTGATTCTTGGATCTTGGCAGAACCACATGTACAAAGACACTTACAGGCAGTAATGGGATCTAAGGCTGCATTTTCATCCCAATAGCCTTTCATTTTATGAAAATAAAATTCGACAGAAGCTGTACCTTGTTCAAGTCTATGCAATTCCTTTTGCAACTGGAATGCCCTATGTCCATCAATGTTGGAGAATCTTTCTGCAAGTTCCTTCCAGACTGAATTGGTATCAGTCACAAATTTCAGGCTGTTACTGATTTCTTCTGTGACGGTATTGAAGATCCAAGAAATGACCATGTCATTTGCTCTGGCCCATAAGGGAAAGAGAGGATCGTCCCTTTCCGGTGTTGCAAAAGTGCCATTCAGGATCATGATCTCGTTCTTTGCCGATAATGCAATTTCGAGAGACCTCTTCCATGAATTATAATTTTCATTTCCTGTGAGTTTTGTAGCGATGAGAACTAATCCTGGATGATCATTGTTGTGTAGATATAACGGATGCATATTGGAATCAATTCCAATTTCCATGGAAATCCCTTTGTTTTTCGAATTGGATTGGTCGGTTTGGGCGGCTAATTTTTCTTCTGCCATTGTTTAGGGTTTCGGGGAAGGAGAAGAATTGGTGATAATGGGTGAATGATCTATCGCTCTGATACCATGACAAGAAAACAGAAAGAAAAAGATGAGCGATCAAAAACTTGATTGCTCTCTTGTGCATAGCATATATATATATATATATATATATATATATATATATATATATATATATATATATATATATATATATATATATATATATATATATATCAGGATGATAGCCGTTACAGTGAGTAAATCTGTTCACATTTGAACAGAATAACAGAACATAACTAACAGCCTTAACTACAAACTTTCTGAAAATACAACTAACCCCCTTCTGAACTTAAAAATAATTACAACCAGCCACTCGTACTTTGTAATGTAATTGATTTCAAAAAGCTTCTCAGTTTGAAGTTCAGTTCTCCAAATTTGGCATCAGCCCTCACTTCCATCCCAGGCCTCAGTCTGTAGCTGCAATTTAGGTTGCCATCTTTAACATGTGTTTATTGAAAAAATCTTTGTATGGCTTGAAACAATCTCCTAGGATGTGGAACAAGAAGTTTGATATGTGTATGCTGTCTTTAAAATTCACTCGTAGCTCTTATGATCATTGCTTGTATTTTAAAGCCAACTCTTCTACTCATGTGTTCCTATTGATTTATGTTGATGATATGCTTATTATCAGTCCTTGTATTAAATCAATTGAAAATGTGCAAAATTGTCTTAGTGCGAATTTTGACATGAAAGATCTAGGAGATGCTAAAAAGATTTTGGGAATGAACATTGTTAGGGATAGAAAGAATTCCAATATTTCTCTTAATCAAATTTCTTATGTGCAAAAGATTTTGAGTAAGTTTAGGATGGAGGATGCTAAACCTGTAGATGTGCCTCTAGGAGGACATTTCATCCTTAGTAAAAATCAGGCTCCCCAAACTGATTTTGAAAAAAAACAAATAGAGAAAGTGCCTTATTCTAATGCGATTAGTTCCATTATGTATCTTATGGTTAGCACTAGACCTGATATAGCTTATGCTATTAGTTGCTTGAGTAGATACATGTCTAACCCTGATATGCTTCATTGGGAAGCGGTCAAATGACTTCTTAAATATCTTGGTTACTCTGTGAATTATAGCTTGAAATTCTCTAAATGCAATGAATTGAAGGTGTTGTATTGAAAGGTTATGTGGATTCTAACTATGCTAATGATAGAGATAGTAGGAAGTCTACTACTTCTTATATGTTCACTTTGTGTGGTTCATGTGTTAGTTGGAAATCTTAATTACAACCCATTGTTGCATTGTCTACTACCGAGTCTGAGTTTGTTGCTATAACTGAAGCTTTTAAAGAAGTGGCTTGGTTGAAAGGATTGATAACTGAAATTGGTTTTCTAAAGGAAAAAGTTGTGGTTTATTCTGACAGTCAGTCAGGAATTAAACTTTGCAAAAACCCTGTTTTTCATGATAGAACGAAACATATCGATGTTCATTTTCATTACTTGAGAGATTTAATTGAAAAGAGTTTTATTTTATTAGAAAAAATTCCATCTCGGTATAATCCTGCGGATATGAATACGAAATGCTTACCTGTGTTAAAATTTCAAACATGCTTAAAAATTTTGAATTTTGATACTGGTGGTTGAATGCATGTTTCGTGTCCCTGTTTCCTTACTTTGTGTTTGGAAAGTGAATTATGTCCCTTCTACAGTTTTTCTTTGTGAAAATCTGTCTCTCGTTCTTGGTTCCGTCTTTGTGTTGGATCAAGTTCGGGATAGGCTATGATGTAGGGGTGAGCTTGGTCCGGGTTGGTCCATTTTTTTGGAAAAACATAGAAAACCGGAACCAGACCAATAATCCGGTTCTCAAAAATTTTAGAACCGTAACCAACCCAATATGTGTGGGAACCAATACGTTGGTCCGGTCCGTAACCAATCGAAGACGACGTAACCGGACCAAACCAATACTATGATTTCTTTGTTTTTTAACCGCTTAATACAAATATATAATGAAATTTTAAAGACTTAAACTTTATAAAAAGATTAAACAAACTTCAATAATTAATAGAGGACAAGATCAAGAAAGCTACAATAAACATATCAAAAGTCAAGTCACCTGATTCCTAAAAGTAGTTTATGAGTCAACATTTTTCCCAAAAAGGAAAAATTTGCATCACAACATTTAAACCACTCTATTTATTGGCTTCTAGAAAGCCCAATCAAAATTTAACAAGAGGGGCTATGGTTCTATGGGGTCAGAACGACTGAGCTGCGCCAAGCCTTAGGTGTTCAAGCTCAACTCTTTTATTTTAAAACGAGCTCAAGCTTTAACTCTAGCCCAAGTCAAAGATATGCTAAATTATACATAGATTTATACATATTTTGTGATTACCGAGCTTATTCAAGCAATGCCTAGCTGGGCTTATTTATATCTAGAGTCTGAAATCATGTTCGACCTCGACTCAAACCAAACACGGTTGGACCCAATAGAGCTTCAAACGAGTCAAGCCATTGAGATGTCTCAAGTTTATTAAACAGCCTAGCTACCGGAATGTCTATCACGTAGAAAGTCCCAATTCCAGTAAAATAGCATCCAACCAAAGTAACCATTATAGTATTCTTCAATAGAAAACTCATGTCCCATAGCACACAATACATGTTTTTTTGGTAGATATCATGAAAGTCGCTAATGATGTGTCACATTACCGATGTAATTAAGGAGGATGCATAGTACCCTGATTTTACCGACTCTAGATAGAAAATCCAAAACCAGAAAGAATTACATCACAAAATTTGATGATGATTCATCCTATTGCAGAATATACCAAACATATAGTAAGAATATAAATTTCTCAACTCACCTTGGTTGGAAGAATATAATTAATAGACTTTGTGACAAGATCAAGAAAGCTACAATAAACAGCTAATCATTGTAGAAACCATCATGATTTAGCAGCAAAATGGACACTCAAAATTCAAAACTCAAACAACAAAGAAGAAATAAAAAGCTAATAAGAGTAGAAATCAGAAATTTTAATTCACATATAACCACTTACTTCCATTATAATGATGGACACCAATTTTGGCAAGCATTGCATAATATTCAATCTCAGATTTCCTCAGTGGCGGACAATTGTTTGAGATAATCACCAATTTTCCTGCCACGCCCAATCAGTAATCAAAACATTAGATAACAACCCAGTGACAGTGCGGCGGCGGCGAACGGAGGAACCTTGAGGTCCTTGACGGCTTGACCACCCATAGAGTTGTGTGTGTGTGAGAGAGAAAGAGACTAAGAGAGTGTTCGGTAATCGGTACTGCCGGCTGTCGTCTTTGATTTACAACCCAGTGACAGTGCGGCGGCGAATGGCGGATCTGAGATTCTGAGGGCTGAGGCCTGAGAGTCAGAGACGCGAAAGAGGGAGAGAGAGACGTGAATCGGAGACTCTAGCCGACGATGAACGCCGGAAGGGAGGCGATTTAGGGTTGAGTCTTCAGTGAGGAAGGCAGGAAGATGAAGCTTGGGCCTTTGGCTGCTGCGAAACTGCGATCTGCCCGTCTGCCGTGGCTACTGGCTGCGCATAAGATCGATAAGTGATTAAGAGGAATAAGGGCTGAGACAATTGAATTGTATATTAGTATTTATATTTTCGAATTTAGGGTTTTATTTTGTAGGTAAAAAAAACATTAATAAATAAGTAAATAACTATATATATATATATATTGGTCCGGTCCGGTTCTAGAACCAATATTAAAAACATAAAAACGGGACCAGACCAATTATTCGGTTCTTAAAAAATTGTGGACCAAGACCAAACCAAAAAAATTGGTTCGGTCCAATTTTCATTGGTCTGGTCCGGTTTTTAAAAAAACCTTGCTCAGCCCTACTATGATGTTCCCCACTTGTGTCCATGAGTTCAATATGATGGTCCCGATACTTGTTCCAAGGTGGAGATTGTGAGTGTTGGCTTGGCCCAAATGGGCAGCCCACTCCAAACACCTAAACCCAGCAACCCAAGACCCAAACTCACTTACCTTTTATTCCCTCCCTGTTGACTTTTCGGCTGATTGGTTTTTTAGTTTTGGGGAATCTTTGATTTCCTTGTTTTTTGGCTCCTTCCTTCTATTCTCTCTGTCAGCCGCGTCCCTGCATCCTTGCCGATTTCTTCGGACTGATTGGTAGCTTGGCAGGTTATTTATACTCCCTTCTGTCCGCCTCTTGCTGTGAGGTGAGTATCCGGTTGAGTCCATCAACAAATGAGGTAATTTCCTTTGGTTATCTATTTCTCTCACTATCTCTGCGTCTCTGCCGAGTCGTGCTTCTTGGTATACACTGTGTGTGTGCGCGTGAGCCTAGAGATTACAGTGATAGTGAGTTATGTGAGGGGGGGGGTTTCGGGTTGTGAGATTTCTTGTTGGAAGGCTGAGTTGTATACACAGTTGGGAGAAATACTTGGAAACATTGTCCCTTCGGTAGTGAACTCTTGGGTTGGACTGCTATACTTTGTGTATAAGCAGAGGCAGTGGGGATCTGAGCCTAATCATTATAAGCTCTAGACAGATTCAAGTTAGGCTCTGTTAAGTCGAGTATACTCAAAGCACTAATTTATTGTTTATATTGCTTTGTTATACATTGCTTATTGCATATAATTCATTAATTCATTGCCAATATAGTTTGATATATTAGTGTTTTTGACTTTGATATATTATAAGTTTACTGTCAAATTCAAAGACGGATATTTATTCAAAATTTTATTATAATTTGATGTAGCTCCGGTATTCATTTGATTCGGTACGTAACCTTAATTTTAAGTTACAAATGAACTTCATTTTCTCAAAATCCCGAAACAAATGCAATGGGATTCCCCTATTATACCCACTGTTCGACAAATCAAGAAACCTAATATTGGGAAAACCCCCTAAAAATTCAGGAATTGACCCAGACAATGCATTGGAACTCAAATTAAATCTTCGACAATGTGTCAATTCCCCCAAACTCGAAGGGAATGTTTCCGGTAAATCGATTCCCGAATAGGGTCAAAATCTTCAAAGATTTCAACTCTGATAACTCTGGAATCAAGATGGGGCATTTACAAAAATGGCCAAGTCAAAGATGACTTGGTCATTTGTAGCCTCACTTAAAAAAATATTCTTTTATGGTCTGGTTTATTGATAAACCACTGATAAACCATGACTGGTTTATTGGTAAACCAGTAAAAATTCACCGCTCAACATACGAAAATTTTCGGTTTATCCAACGGATCGAAACCGGATTGCAGCTGGTCCGGTTTATCCAAGGTTTACTTGGTCGACCACCGGTTTATCCAAGGTTTATTTTACACCTGGTCGACCACCTGGTTTATCGGTCGATCAAGTTTCATTTTACACCTGGTTTATTGATAAACCAATGTAAACCAATTGGTCAAAGACTATATATATTCATTAACCGGGTTAAATGACCATATTTGACTAATGCCACAATCTCGAGATTCCACCCAAACTAGTATTCCACAACAGAATTTTATACACATTTCCCAAAGAATTGCAAAACACACCGCTGTAATCTAGGCAAGGGCTCCTGTTTCGATCCCATGAAGTCAAGCTATTGTATGGGTCACTGGTGATGTTACCCTTGAGTTCAAGCAAGATCTCCTTTTCAGTCACGGGAAAGACGGCCGGAAAGTGAAATGCCAACAAGACGGGTGGGGTCCGTGGGGAAGTAGTGGAGTACACTAGTCATGGTCAAGAATCCGCCAACCAGCCGCCGGTGGCATTTTACATGCTGGATCAGATTATAAAAAGCTATGATCTTTGCTTCTGCATGGAAATGGGGTTTGATTATGAGACAGATGGAGCCCAAATTGGAGGAAGGGAGTGGCATTTAAGTGGGGGAATTGAAGTGGGTTTTAGTTGAATGAGCTAGATTTGAAGTTTCTTGGAAGCTTGTGACTTGTGTGTGAATCAAGATTGAAGAAATAAAATCCCTAAAATCAATGGTGAAATGGGTTTTAGAGAGAAAAAGAGTGGATGTGAAATTGCAGTAGAATGTGAATGGGAATGTGAATGAGATTGCTTGGCCGTGGCTTGGCTGGAAAGGAAGGGGTCGCAGGTCGCAGGTTGTCTCCACGTGCTCTAGCTCTAGTCATCTTCCTCTCTCTTCTTCCAACTCTGTTTCTCTCTCTATATCTATTATTTACGTACTGTACTAGTGTGTGTGTCCCCATTTTTTTGTTGCCCTTTCTCCTCAGATGTTTTGACAGATTGCTAACATCCCCGTTACTAGATTTACTAAATATATTTTCAAACCCAGGAGTCGATTCTGATTCTTGTATTGGGAAAGAAGGTCACTAGGTTTTTTTTTTTCAAACTCTAGTGGATGATTATAAATTGTGATATAAGTTAGTTTTGAAAAAAAGTTTTATTTTAATCCTTACTTAACAAAATTGCGATATGCATGACAATTTAAAGTTATTTTTTTAAAGACATCCAGACTGAGACTGTAAAATTTTTATAGTTTTATGATATAATTTTGACATAGTTTTATGTGGAAGCAACTGTTTGGATGCTCAAAAAATTCTTACTTTTGTAAAGTGGGGAATTTTTAAAAGATTTTTTGGGATTCTCCCGACGGGCGGGTGATTCTTACCCACATTGGTGATGCTCTAAAGGGACTGAGTGGGGTATCGTAGACGACTTAGAGGAAAGTTTTTCAGTCTCCCTAAGTCGAGAGAATAATCTTCCTTTGGTCAACTGTTTTTCCTCCACTAAAATTCTACTAGGATTTCTATGCTCTCTCTCTCTCTCACACACACACACACACATTCTCGCACACTCTCGTCCAGTGATCAGCGCGTGAAGCCTATATTTTCTGAACTCCGGTAAAATATCCGTAAGGTCAGTCTCTACTCTCTATCCTCTAAATCCACTTTGTATGTGTGTGTGTGTGTGTGTGTTATGGTTACAAGATTGATCAATCCATACAAAACCAAATACTAAATACGCCCCTTGCATGTTAGATCAACTCATCCCTTTTGTGTGTTGGCCGTACATTTAAGTGCTTGTTTGGTTCACAACAGACAGATTTCCTTAGAGCATCCACAATGGTGGATCTCTAAACTACTCTTCAAACACATCGTTTTTTGTTCCAATTACACTTTTTCAACACTCCAAAAAAGAATCCACTCCAACAATTACTCTCTATATTTCTTTAAAAACTTAAAATCTCTCAAATATCAACTAACAAACCTAATTACAAATATATTTTTCATCATTTTTATTTCTATTTTTCCACCACAATTTGATGAAATGTTTTATATTTTAAATTCATAAAATGTACTTTAGATTCCTCGTTTGAAAATCAAATTTTTTAAGAAAATGACACTTTTAATAGTTCATTAGTAATAAAATGACTATGTTATGCCTTAATTTTGAAAGTAAACTATTTCAGTGAAACATCCAAAAGTGAAATAGTGGACTCTTTGCCCGGAATGAAGGAAGTAAATAAAATATGTATCTTTCTAGATCTATATTATTGATAAATAAAAATTTATGATGATGTAGTAACAAAAGAATTCTTTTTGGGATGTTTCAATTGCTTTGCAACGAAAAAAAGAGCATCAAGAAAAAAAAGTGATATATTCATTCTGTTTTGGGTAAAGAGTTCACTATTCAATTTTGAAATGTTTTAGTTAAAAAGTTCACTTTAAAAAATGAAGGCATACAAATATCATTTTATTACTAATAGATTACTAAAATGTCATTTTATTTAAAAAAAAAATTAACTTTCAAACGGGAACTCTTTGCTCAGAATGAATGATGTAATTAATTTTTAATAAAATAAATTTTAACATGATGAAATATTAATTGGAAAATACTAGTAACCTTGTTTGTTTTTGGAGAGAGATAAATGTTACTATTCAAGGTAAACAACTCTTCAAATTAGAAGAGTTATTTAGTTGATTTTAGAGATGGAGAGTTGGTTTGGACTCCCATTGTAGATTTAATTGGAGCTAAAAATCTCTAAAATGACTTTTAGAGAGTTTGTAATTGGTATTGTTGTGGTTGCTCTTACCACCTAGCGCGTAGATCTGTAGTAGCTTAACCATATTTACCGGGTTCAGAGTCATGGGAGCTGCTTTTAAAACTTGGTAGTGAGAGGTTAAACGGGGTCCTATCTGGCTTGGGTATGAATTTGAGCCTTTGGGTGGAACTCAAATCTCCTGTGCCATAATCTGTGTACCACAACCAAAGTGGTACACAGAAGATCTGGGTTCCTTTGGTTGGGCATACCTTGGAAAACCAAGAAAAAACAGACTTAATTCCTTTTCGTAATATTTAATTTGGACTATATTAATGTTAGGGTCACAACATTTTATGCACGAGATTGTCCGACAATGTATATCATGTTTTATATTTTTTGCTTTAACACTCCCCTTCGCGTGCATACGTGGAGAGAGATGCACTTTTATATAGGGCCAATACATGTATGATACCATGTTAAGTAACCAACTCATCCAAAAGCTTAAACTGTTAGAAAGAGCACCAACAATGTATATCATCATTTATATTTTGTGCTTAAACATAGATTTTACCCCCTCTCTCTCTTCGAAAAGCAGTGGGGGTGCTTTACGTTATTGTTGGTACAATTTCTAGATGAATATTTGTTAGAAACAAGTAAAGTTACGATCTTAAAAAGTTACCATGTTTTTGGGACGGAGGAAGTAGTACTTCTAGTGTAGTTTCACTTACACAAGATGATAGTTTTATTTTCTCTATAAACAAAAATATCTTAAATGCCAATTCGTAATTAAATTGGTCAAAATGAACAAATAAAGTCAAAGCATTTCCTCTTTTTTGGGGTGGAAGGAGTAGTTGGCAACTATTGTTTGGTTATCTAGTCGAGTAATCCTCCCACTAAATGATAAAAGTTGGAGTGTCTAACCAATCAAAAGTTGTTAACATGGATTTGTGCACACGATTTTGTGCTTGTTTCTTGGCTCTGCGTTACTGTTTGAACTCTCATGGAATGAAATTTATACTAAAATAATGTGAAAGGGAATGAACCAAACCTAGGATCAGTAAATAACTTTTGCTAAAAACATGGACAGTCCATTTTCGTTAGGCAGTCATTGCAATTGTAAATTAATTTTAACTGAAAGTGAGAGGTGTACAGGTAAGGACGTTCAAATCAAACTAATCACCATGAAACTAGTACCCGTGGTGCCCCTTTCTATCTTGGAGGAGTATGAGAAAGCCCCGATTCGATAATGTAAAGCTGAAAAAAGCACAATGTAGTTCATCTTTCCATCTCCATGTGTATGTATGTATATATATGTCTCTGTGCGTGGGTGTGTGGTCACACGTGGATGTGCAATTTCCTTGCAAGTCAAAAAAGATGTGTCTTTGTGTATATATACATATAATATCGTCTATGTCTAATGCAAATTGATGACAAAAAAAGATGTCGAGCTTTCTTGGGTTTTTCCGCCGTTTGCTTGGCTGGGAAGAAGGTGAAAATACTACACATAGACCGTCTTATGGCTATCATTTAGAAAGCCGATCCGGTCTACAGACGCCACAAACTCTGTCCAGTCACAATGTTCCTACTCGAGATGAATTCCGAAGGACAACTACGAGTACTACCAGTTCCCCTCGTCTTGGAAGCCAATCCAATGCACAGACCACCACTCGAATTCAACCCGAAAGCTATTTGAATCATTTCAAGTTGTCGCAAACAACGACACCTTCATCAACTGGAGTCAATTTGGCAAGTGACAACCTTTCACTTTGTGAAGCACCAAAAATCACTGTTCCTGATAGCAAAATTGTTACAACAGATATGAGCATCCAGTCACAAACCTTTAAAAGGGAACCAGAGAAGATGAGTAAAGCCTTTCAGAAACCAAAGATGTTATCCCCATCAACCCTTAAACCAGATTCATCGTCATCTTCTTCAGGGACATTTCTGTCTTTTCCAAAACCTCCTTTTGACCTGACAATGCACCAGAAAAATACAGATCACATTTGGGTTGAGAAGGGTGCTTCCTCAACATATATAGTTCCGGGTAATATTGAAGATTTGACCAAGAGAGACCATCTTTCTGGCCCACCTCCGTCAAAGTTTAAACCAGATTCAACTTCGTCTTCATCTCCCAAACCTCGTCTTTACTCCGGTAAGCCTACTTTGTCTCAGGCTCCAGTTAACCCGACAATGGACCAGAAGAAAACCAATTACGTTTGGGTCGAGAAGGGTACATCCCCTATATATAAGGTTCCGGAGAATGTTGAAGACTTGATTAAGAAAGATATTTTGCCCGGAGTTCTGAAGAAGCCATTGTCTCCATCAACGTACAAAGATTTCTTTCACACGATGCTATATGCCGAAGACTGCTACTTTGAGGTGGAGATTTTTCCAAGTCCCTAGCTATATTGCTTTTATGTTTGTTTTGTTATACGTATTTTTTTGCCTTGTGATGTGTAGTAATTAAACTTCTTGGAATTGAACTAGGAATGGGATGGGTTTGAAATGGAAAATGTGACTTTGGAAGTGGAAGACGCCTCCATCTACAGTAGGAAAAGAACAGACAAAAATTTGAACAAAACTATTTTGGAAGAGGAAGATGGTAAAGAATTCGTAGCATTCGAGATGGACTCCGTGCCACAGAACAGGCCATTCCTCCTATCTAGAGATTTTGCCTCTGTGCGGCCTTCAGGCAGTAGTGTGGAGCCATTTAAGGTTAGTCTTCTTAACCTCGATTAACTATCTTTGGAGAAAGATCACATGTGAATCTATGAAAGGCACAGAGACTTGAAAAATCTTTCCTGAAACTGTAACAACTTGCACCATCTTTCAAAATTTCCAAAGAATAACATAAGTAGAGTTATACTCCCTCCGTTCCTAAATTATTGTCCTCTTTTGACTTTTTGAGTCAAACTGATTGTTTTTCAAATGACAATTTGACGTGTATTATTTTTTGTTTTTTCAAAATCATAAAACACGTAATCGTATATGAAACCACTGTCTCGTTTTATAAGTAAACTTTGTCTCGTTATAAATTCTAACAACCTTGGTGAATGCACTTGGATTTGGTATCTTGTTATATAAGAAAATGTTGTTAGAAAACGTTGTCTCAGTACATAATCTAATGACCTCTATAGTGTTCCCTTTGGACGAATGTCCAGGTGCTTATTGTCCCATGCACTGAACATGACCAAGGATAGCCAAAGGCCACTTGACACTTGCCCGAGGACCATGGGCTTCATTACAGGAACCCGTGGGGGGAGGGGACACTTCGTCTTTAAGTTTTCACCTTATTGGCTAATGAATATATAACACAATTCTCCCCTCCCCCTAAAAAATTATAAATATTGAATACTGGCACATTTTTTAAACATTCTCTTTCCGTCTTTCTTTTGGGTTTCTTGTATAACGTTGGAACCCCCAAGAGTAAGGTTCTGGATCTGCCTTGCTGAGGAGGGATGACCCGTCGAGAAAAGGGGGACTCCCTGGGAGACCTCACCCAGGACACTCGGCTTGTCTTAACCCGACTTCCTCTCTAGGACAAGCTTTGGGGAGTTGGTACTCACTCCGAAGACCTCTCTTGCAATACTAAACATTGCTTGAAAGTGTACCCAGAGTTTTGGATCCCAATGAACTCAGCGAGAGGCATCTAGAACTTGATGACACTCCTGTATAACTTCATAAGGGACCATTTAATGCACGAGTACCCTGGGTTAGGTATCCCTGGAGAAGTATATGGGCCTCACAAATTGTACAATTATTCCGTGAGTGCACCAAGATTTGGATCCTTAGATCTGCAGCAGCGGATGAGATCACAAGAACGTGACCATGACCCTTCCCTAGGACACTTGTAAAAATATTTCATTGATAGGGAAAAAAAACTGAGAGGGAACCTCACAGGTAATTCGTGTCATGAGCTAATATGTTAGCCTACCCACCAACGCCAAGAGTTTCCCCCTCATGACGCTCACCAAAGGATGTCATAATGTTCTCTCTATATAGATATGACATTCATCCACTGACATTGATTGGGTGATAAGACTTAGCTGTGGAGAGCGACTTCATTTCAGTGACCATGCATGCCCACTAAGCAATCTGATAATGTGCTTAGCATATTGCTAGTAAACGTTTAGTCTCTGTCCAATTGGTGGAACAGGTGCAAAATCTTATGATAAGGACGCTGTGTGAATATCCCTAAATAGTAATTATACACTCTCAGAACAAGGGGTTAGATACCATTAAAAATAGCAATTTCTGTCCATGCCCATATGCCTGCCAGACCGCCCGCAAAATAATGGGTATGGGCATACTTAATTTTTAAACCGGCACAAATGGGCAGGCCATTTGAGATCATTAATTGTGATGAGCATATATGAGCAAAAATTCCCGCTCACTTAATTATTCACACTAAAACCTACCACTGTGATACTGCCATGTTTTGCTCCAGTTGCCCTGTGCTCGTCACCATAATGATAGCTCATAATTCAACAAACGGTTATTTATTAATAACCCCCCCCCAAAAAAGGCTTTTTCATCAAGTATTTGAAAAAAACCGAGCTGAAGATCAGAAAGTTGAACCCCATTTGAACATCCCAATTTGCATCTACTCAGTGGTCAGTGCACTAAAGTTCCTTCTGGTGAATCTTAAACTGGTTACATTAAACCTCAACTTTTACAATTTTTTTTTTTTTTTTGTGAAATTGTGTTGAGAAGAAGAAAGTAAAAATGAATTTTTGTGAAAGCTACTTAAAAAGAAAAAAATTACTAATGTCACCCAATTTGGATATAGAAAAAAAGTTATTGTACAATTTTTTTTAAAAGTGTAGTATATGTTATCTAAGTTTTTAAAAATAATTTTTGTAATGTTTATTTTATTTGAAAATTCTATGTTAATTGGTAAATGGGCGCCTATGCCCATTTATGCCCATGTTATCAAGTCGGCACTCCCTTGTCTGCCCATTTGAGCCCGCTGTCCACATGGGCGCTGCCTTAGCCTCCCGTTTGCCACCTCTAGATACCATGTAGTTCATGGGAAATTGGGTGATCAAAGGCACTTGTTTAGTTGTTTTCTACTGATCAGTCAAACTGCTGCTCACTTCATCTTGATTCTTTGTTCTAGTAGATTCCCTCACAGTTGTGTTCCGCTGAAACATTTCGGAAAAAAGAGTTACCCATCAATTGCCATTTCTCTCCCTCTTAGTATTGCCTTGATCTTCACTCCTACATTCATACTCCAATAGACCCCATAGACTAATTATGTGTAACACAAACTATATTCGCAAGAACGCCGCTATGAGTACCCAAGCCACTGCTACTAGACCAATTGAAAAATCGAGCAGCTTAGCGGAGTCTCACAAACTGATGCAGTGGACGAATGGTGTACGAAAGACGCTACAACTCTTTGTTACTCGCAGTTTCAGCTTCGGCTAACAGCTCTCTCTCCCTGTTTCGGCACTGACCGACAATATGGATGGAGCTCACATTACATATGTAGCTGAGTCCAACAAGTTCACAAATCCAAAGAACATTAGGATTAGTAAATCGATCAAAAGAACAATTTCCTTTAACGAGAGAAAATACCATGCACCCACCAAGTTTAAGGAATTGACAAAAGCAATCACCATGGGCTCCACCACTAACAAGAGAAATTTATCCAAAATGGGTGTGCTCGCCCATAAATACCACCAAACAAAATGCAAGCCACAAAACAACAAAAGAGCTAGAAATGATTAAGAATCTTGTTTGATGGATGGCCTAGATGACTATGCCACTAGGTAATGGGAACTTTGGTAGCAACATTATGGTGGTGTTGCATAGTAAATATCACGAATGTTAACTCTCCCGAAAGCAGAGATGCCCCCGTGTGTCGATCCTCCACAAGGAAATGAGAATCAAAGAATTTTACAGAAAAAGCCTTACTTTACATAGTTTAGCAATAGAGACAAGTCAAGGTTCTTTTTTAATTGTGGAACACATAAAACATCAGATAACGTGAGCTATAACTTGTGGGAAACTGGGAATATGTGTGACTAGTGTGAGAAATAGTTAAGCTATTACCATTACCCAAGATGGTTATGTCTGCACCCCCATGGTCAGCATATAAGTGCAAGGCAGAGAGGTCAGATGTGGCATGGCATGAAGCACCACTGTTAAAAAGCCACAGTTGTCCGTTGTTATGAACCATGGATGTGGTGTCATTGGCAACTGGGCTTGGACTAGAATTAGAGCTTAGTGTAACCTGAATGCTGCTCTCCTTTGACAGTCTAGCTAATTTACGACACTCCATCACAGAAATGACAGAATAAACTGGACCGGTTGTCAACCATTACCAAAATTGTTGGAGGAATGATTGCTTCCTTGAGAAGGAGTTTCATTTCCCCGTCGTTGGTACCAAAATTTCCCTGCTGTCAAGTTTAATTTGACCGCTGCCAGTTGTTGCAAGTCTTGCGAGTCTGACTGACATAGTCAGTCATAGTTGGACTTTGGATTCTGACTTTGTTGATACTTTGAATTGTACCTGTGTATAACTATGTATTGGCTGTAGCAATGACTTGAGAATGAGCCGCCTCGTTCTTCTTTAAGAATCATTCATAGTCACTCAACTTGTCAAATAGCTCAGTGTAGGAAATTGTAGATGTCTGAATTCTGATAGCATCTGTGATGTTGTTGAATTCATCACTGAGTTGAGTGAGAATGTTAATAATAAGATCCTCTTCAGCGGTCAAAACTTGAGCTAGGGCTAATTCATCAACTATTGCTCGCATCTCTTGGGAAAATTCGGAACTGAGCGAGTTCTTTTGGGATTTTCATTCAGCGTTGCTTTTGAGGGAAATAGTCCGAGATCGCGAAATATTTTGCATAGAGCACACAAAGTTGCTCCCATGCTTCAGGTGCTGTGGCAGCGGTGGAGATATGAGGTTGGGTCTGTGCACTGCAGATGCCAACCATAGCACCCACAAAGATTTGATCCTGATGGTTACAAATGGTGCATGGAGGGCTGATTTTCTTTTGTTTGGTATCAAGAAACTTGTATGGTGGGCTTAGGGTTCCAATAAGAGTGAACTGCACTTGTCTTCAAACAACAAAGTTGGATGGTGTTAATTGAATTGGAAAGTGCATTGGAGCATTGATTTGAATGACAGGAGTTTTGGGGGTGAAAGTCATCATGAAAGGTAGAGGCACCTTTAAACCAAAGATTGGGATTGAAAAAGAAAGAAGCTCGGTTTAGCGTTAAATCTGTGAAAACATAGCAGTGTTTTCATTCAAAAAGAATGATTTTTACTTACAATGTTCTTTGCTAGTAGTTCAAGTCTTTGATCAGAAGATGCGGTCACACTTTTTAATCTCAATGATATTTGTCATCCTACTCAGAAGTTTAGCATGATGTTCTTTATTACTATATCGTGTGGAGAAGCATGGTCTTGTACAAGTTAATATCAGAATTAAGAATTACGTGTATGACTGACTTTCCTGAATAAAAAGTTACTCCCTCCGTCTCTAAACGAGTGTCCAGTCTTACATTTTTTCTACTCCATAAATGAGTGTCCATTTTTGTATGTGTTAACTAATTTTTCCCTTGGCACTTATCACATCTTAGTGTGTACTTCTAATGTTACGTGTAGATATAAAAGACATTATTGTACACGTTCTATTAAAATGGCCTAAAAGTTAACTTGCTTAATTTCCTTAAAAGTAAAAAAACGGATACTCATTGAGGGACGGAGGGAGTACAAAGTATGTAACACTTTTTTGCTCTATGCACAGGGCTTCTTTGGGTTATCATACTGGCTCTAACTCCAAACCTCTTGAGACCGTAGAAGGTGTATCATTAGGTTAACCATATAACTTTTTCTCCACGTTCTGTAGTTAGTTATTGAGTTCTTCTACTCTTGCAAATGATGATTGGCATGTGCCTGGCTTCTTAATTCTCATGTTCACATTTTCCTTTGTTCTTAATACTTTAAATAGGGTATCATCTATCGGGTTGTGAAGAGTAATAAGGTTTTAGTTGAATTTGGAGAAGATTTCCATCATCAGCACTCCCAAGAGTGCACATACGACGTAAAGTTCTCATTCAATAGAATTTGTTTAAAGCGCGCTCACCAAGCAATAGACATTGCATCAGATCGTTTGTTCAAGAACTTTCTCTTCCCTAGCAGAGATTGCTTATCCAAACTCGTGCAGTTCCCAACACTAAGTCTTTGTGCCGATGACAAGCTTGATAGGGAGCAACAGTCTGCAGTTCAACAGATTTATAACCATCATGGCCCACCTGCCTATCTTGTGGTGGGACCACTCTGTTTAAATGGTAGAGATATCATATCAGAAACTGGAGTTGTGATCCGGGAAGCAGTCCTCCAAATTTATCGAACAAAGCCCAAAGCCCGGATTCTTATATGCGCTCCTACAAACAATACAAGTGATGTGCTCATGAGAAGCCTTCAGAAAGAAATTCCTGAGTCCGTTATGTTTCGAGCCAATGCCGCTTTCCGGGATTTCGACGAGGTGCTTTTTGACATCCTCCCCACGTGTCGTATCAAAGGGGATCGCTTCTCTTGTCCTTCACTTGAGGAACTCAAGAAATTCAAGGTAATTTCATCTACTTACATGAGTTGCTTTCGGCTGCATAATGAAGGGTTAGTGGCTGGACATTTTAGTCATATCTTTATGCTGGATGCATCGTTAGCCACTGAACCGGAGACACTGGTGGCTCTGGCCAACTTTGCAGATGAGTCAACCGATGTCGTAGTAACTGGTGGAGCTGGGCACCATTCACGCTGGGTTCGGTCCAATATCGCTAGGAGGTATGGGTTGTTGAAGTCGTATTTTGAGAGACTACGCGAAAGCATATTGTATGCCAGTCTTGATCCCAAGCTTATAAGTCAACTGTAAGACCAAGGCTGGAAGCAATGGGCAACCGTGAAAGCAGTTGGTTCAACTCTCCCCTGCATGAATTGGGTTGTGAGTAGTCTATCTTAGTTATGTGTAAATGTTATTGCCAGATTTTGGTACCACTGTCTAAGCACATTATACGGTATGGCGTGTCTATGGAAACATTACCTATTTGACTTGCTTCGTTTCATGTTATTTCACAGATCTTCAAAGTTTTCAAAGTCAATATATATATATATTGATTTGACTATAGAACTTCATCAAAAAAAAAAAAAAAAATCTGTTTCTGAACATGGATGGGACTTCGTGATTAAACCTTATGTGGGCACTCTTATGAAAAAGATTTCAAAAACTTAGGGAAGACGGTTCAAATAATTTAATTTTTGTAAAAATGATTATTTTTATCCGATTCATCGTGTGTTGATGAATTGAGTTGTAAGAGAGTATGATTATGTCCTACGAATTAAGATCCGTTAAACCGTTTTACATAGAGTAGTTGCCTAGTTAGTTCATTAAGGATCTTCAGATTTCAACGGACTTTTTCTTGTTCAAATAATTGAAATCATGTTCTTCCCTAGACTGACTTTCTTCTGCTTACTATTTCAATTTTCATTTTTTATTTTACATTTTCTATATGTTGTAACAAAAGTCGTATAAACTTAGACTTTGATAATCATACATACGTGGAACCAAACCATTTTGAGAACAACTAATGACCAGTTCATGTTGCAGTTTGTTTGACTTATAAGTGATACAGTTACATACAACTATCGTTGGTCAATAATGGCTAATAAAAGTTATAAATATTGCGATTACAACAATAACTTTGAAATTAGAACGATAGTGAAAAGGGATGATCGAGTCTAATACTCTTAAATGGTTAATAGACTTTGGATAATAGTATGTTAATTATACCTTAATAATCACTTCCTTTGTTTCGAACAAAAAATCTTCGTTTGAAAGATAAATTTTTTTAAATAACACTTTTTAGTAGTTCATTAGTAATAAAATTGTATTTTTATACCTTAATTTTTGAAAGTTGACTCTTTAAGTAAAATATTTCAAAATAAAATAGTAGATTCTTTAATGGAAACAAAGGGAATAATAACTACGAGAGACTAAAAAAGTAAAATTAATTATTAGTAAAATTAATCTATATTATAATACAGCTTGGGAAACACGCTCGTAATTGACTTGAGATAAAAAGCGGTTGAGATCAATTCATTTACCGATATAATTTAGATTTCTCTCCAACTCCCCCACTTCTCCCTAGATCTCCAACTTCCCTCTCTTTCTCTTCACAACCATCTCTCTTCCTACCTCTCATGTCCCTTTTCTTGATTCAACATAGCCTTCCCCTTCCACGCCGATTTTCAAGTCTAGGGCTTGCAATCTTAATCTCTTTGTTCCAATACTGACATCTTCCCCTACTCGCGCCGTACCATAGACACGAACACAAAGACTATTTACTATTAATAGAACTAAATATAAACTCACAATAACAATAGAAATATATGTTGATTGTAAATGTAAAAAAAATCAACTCACTGACTTCAACATTTTTTTTCTCTCTCTCTCTCACACACACGACACTAACAAAAGTCAATTTATATTTTGACTTGACCATTAATACTTCCACTCTATTTTAAAAATAGTAACGTAGTACTTCAGTTATTCGATAAATAACCAACTTTCACTGTCACTCTCACTCCTGACCTTTTCTTGTTCAAAAATGCTACTAAAATCATATTCTTTCCTTGACTGCCTTCTTTCCTACTCTTTCAATATTCATTTATTATGTTCCAAATTTTTTATTTCTTATAAAAAAACAATAAACTTACTACTAACTGAAACCGTTTAAATCATATATATATATATATATATATATATCACACAAACATGCACACACATAATTAAAAAATTCTTATATAAGAATATTTTTGAGTTTTCAATTGATTTTTCAGTTACTAAAGAGAGTTAACTTTTTTTAACGTTCTCCATTTGAAATTCTTGATGAAAATGGATGGAATGACTACCGTGACTCTGCAATGTTCAATTACAGTAGTAAAATTGACGAAAAATATAGCAGCATGATCTTAATAAATAAAAAGTTGTGAATAGGGTGATAAAATTGCTATTTAAACCAATAAATTTTAAGTTGAATTATTCATTTGTTAACTGTTTGTATAAACATAATCTTTTACGTATATAGTTCCAACTTCATAGCTTATGTGTAGGGTAAGTGATCGAATAACGAATTGGCTATTTATAGTTTTAAGTTTTTAACCAATGTATTTAGAAAAAAATATTAATGAACAAGTTGTATTGAGTAGAGTTCTAATAAAATTCATTATTGATTCGAGTTTGGGTTAAGCTCCACTTTTTTTTTGGCAAACGGAAGGACGTATCATCAATATCAAGTTTTTTTTACAAGAGATCGAACCTTACTCACCTAAGAAACAGCCGGCTATCTAACACCAACCAAACGGTCCAAACCTATATTATGATATTAATCTAATTAATATTATTGGATTTCCTAAACGTAACACCATTTAATGTGTAATAATATCTCACTACCCTTGTACACCTTTAATAGAAACCAACCCTTCATTTATTTACTCCAACCAACCACTCCCTCCAATCTCTCTCATTACTCATACTCTAACTAACCTAAATCACTCACTCCATTAAAAAAAAAAACTCTCCAAACTCTCCAAACCTTCCATAATGGATTATGATATTAATCCAAATGAAGATGATAACAAGGATGAAAATGCTAACAAAGATTATTATTGGAAGGTAATATATTTTTAATTTTTATTTTTGACCGATTTTTTTTTCAATTTTTTTTGTAAAAATCGTAACTGTCCAAACATTCTCTAGGTTGCAGCGGAGGTTTAGCAATAGTGTCGCAGGTGTAATACCCCAATCCCACATCGGGTAGATGTGAGACTTGTGTTTGATTTATAAGATACTTATGCGCTACCACTGGGCACCAACATCATCCATGGATTTTTGGGTTGGCTTGTGGTGGCCCTGATGACCAAAAGTGCTGCGTGCTAAGTAGGCCAGTGTATGGGCTACGCGTAGCGGCCCGGACTCTCGGGCTCGGGTCGTTATAGCAGGTGATTAGCAAATGTTTTAGACTTAAACCGCAACCTACATGCGTATGTTTTGTGCTACAAACGCAGCCTACATTCGAATGTTTTGGGCTATAACCGCTTTTGTGTAGCGGAAGTTTAGTTGTACATCCGCTACTTTGTGGCGGTTGTATATAAATATATTCGCTACTTTGTAGTAGTTGTTTATAAATATTGCTGAAAATTTATTTATTTTTATTAATATGTTATTTGTTTGTAGGATTACCACTTTGAAAATAAGAATAATCTATTTTCGGATGTATTTCATTTTTTTGTGACGGATGAAAAATTTATTGATCGAGAGGTGGCAGAAAAATGGGTTAAAGATACCAGACGTGCTGAGGATATGCAGTTTTACGTGTCTAGAAATAAAATTAAATTTGACAACACTCGTAAAGTATGGTTGGATTGTGAGAAAGGTGGAAAGCCTCAGTATAATGGTAAAAAGATTTAAAAGATGTCAAGAAAAATGGTTCAAAAAAGTTTTTTTGTGTAAATTCGAAGTGTATTTGCAAGAAGTAAAATATGATGGTTGGAGAGTTCAAATTAGCGAGTTTAACAATGCTCACAACCATCCACTAATGATTGTTGAATAGTTCAAGTTAGGGAGTTGACAAAAGCTGAGATTGAAATGATTGATTAGCTTTATAGTACTAATGTGAAGTCGAAACAAATATTAAATATATTGAAGATGGAAAATCCTGATAACAAAAGTTTGAGAAAACATGCAGAAAATGCTTTGGTAAGTATAAGAAAGAAGCAAATGAGAAATATATAAAAAAATTAGTACTTTTTTATATGAGATGAATCGACGTGGATATATTTTCTGGTTTAAGACAAAAGGTTTTGGCAAAAATAAAATTATTTTGACTGATGATATGTTTGCTCATTCGAAGGCTGAAGAGATGTTTGTCTTATTTTCGTATGTTCTCATTATGGATACAACATACACAAGTAATAAGTATGACTTGCCGTTATTGGAAATCATCGGAGTTACATCTGGAGGAAGAATTTTAATGTTGCATTCACATTTTTAAGAGCGAGAAAAGAGAAACATTCGATTGGACATTACATCAGTTGTCTGCTTTATTAGTTCATATTCGCCCACCGGATGTCACTGTGATAGATAGGGAGATGAGTCTCATGAATGCAATTCGAGATTACTTTCCAACTTCTCAACATATGTTGTGTAAGAGACACATAACTAAGAATATCGAGAAGTATGTAAGGAACATGTTGGGAAGGAGAAGTTTACATTAATACTAGTTATTTAGCCCGTGCTCCGCACCGGTACAATATGATATATATATATATTTGTAATAATAATATAACTTTTGAATATTATAATTAGATTGTTAATCTCTTCCATGATTATAATAATTTTTTTTCCATTGTTACTAATATTAAACTGTTTTTTTTTACCTAAATACTTTTAAAATTAACATAAGTTTCTAACTAACGTGAGATATATATTTTGTATTAATAATAATAGTAAAAACCTTTGATCTAAAAACTTTTAAAATTAACATCTGACTTGATAATAATATTAGAAGTCTTTTTGAAACCAACATCTCTTTCTAAATAATGTGTGATACATCTCTTGTATTGATAATAACATAAAAATTCTTTTATTTAAAGACTTTTATAACCAATATATATGTTTCTAAACAATGTGAGATACATTATTTAAAAACATTTTAAAATAATATCACTTTCTTAACCTGTGTGAAATACATATTTTTTCTATTAGTATTAAGCCTTTTATAAAAAAGCTTTTAATACCTACATCACTCTCTAACCAATCTGGAATACATCTCATCATTTGGTAATACTAGTAGAAGTTTTTTTATCTAAAAAAAATTTAAAACCAATATCTCTTTCTATATAATGGGATATATCTCTTCTCTTCTCTTTTATTGATGATAAAAGTATAATTTTTTATTTAAAGATTTTTAAAATAAACATCGCTTTTTAACCAATGTATGATTTATCTTATTTATTGGTAATAATAGTAATTTAAAACCAACATCAATTTATAAAAATGTGATATATATATATATATATATATATATATATATATATATATATATATATATATATATATATATATATATATATATATATATATATATATATAAACTATTGCTAATAATAGTAAAAGTATTTTATATAATCTAAAATAATTTAAAATCAACATCCATTTTTAACAAATGCGAGATATATATTTTCTATTGGTAATAATGGTAGAAGTCTTTTATCAAAAGACTTTAAAAACCAACATCACTTTCTAACCAATGTATGATACATCTCTTTTATTGGTAATAATAGTAAAATCTTTTGTAACCAATGTGAGATATATCTCTTATAAAAGTGAAAGTCTTTAGTCTAAAAACTTTAAAATCTAACATTTTACAGGCCAATTTTTTGCCTCTTGTTGGGATATTATCAAAGCTGATCTTCATTTAGCTATCAGCGAATTTTTCGCGAGGTTCTCTCTTGGACCAGCACCCTTATAGTCACGATTCCTAAAGTTGATTCGCCGACTTCTTTCAAGGATATGAGACCTATCAGCCTTTGTAATTTCTGCAATAAAATCATCTCCAAGATTCTTGCGACTCGGCTGGCTCAATATCTCCCTAAGCTCATATCTCCTAATCAAAGTGCTTTCACTAAAGGTAGGATTATTCAGGATAATGTGCTTCTGGCTCAAGAGCTTGTTTCCTTCCTGGGGAAAAGTGTAAATGGATCCAATATTGCTATTAAATTGGACATGTCTAAAGCCTTTGATAGGTTCTCCTGGCTGTTTCTCACTCAGGTTCTTCGCAAGTTCGGTTTTTGCGAAGCCTTCATAGATCTTATTTGGCGGCTGATCTCTGATAATTGGTTCTCCATTCTCATCAATGGCTCCCCAGCTGGCTACTTTCATTCTTCTCGAGGGCTGCGTCAAGGAGATCCTATTTCTCCTAGCCTTTTCATTCTTATTGCTGAAGTGCTTAGTAGGAGCCTTAATGCTCTCCATTATAATTTCGCTCGCACTCGGTTTTCCTCTCTTAGCGGATGTCTCATAATTTCTCATCTCTCCTTTGCTGATGATGTGATAATATTTTGCAATGGCAACCGTTGGTCGACTCAAAAACATCTTGAAGTTCTGCATCTCTATGAGCACATGTCTGGTCAATTAATTAATAAATCCAAAAGTCGAATTTATGTAGCCGTCGGTTGGATGCGGTGGTCGCATATCTTCCTCATTGGGTATTCAATTGGGCTCCTTCCCCATCATCTATCTAGGCTGCCCTCTTTACTTTGGCCGCAAATCAAAGACCATCTTTGACGCTCTCTTCATTAAACTCCAATCCAAAGTGGAGTCTTGGTTGGGATCTTTCCTCAATTATGCAGGTAAAATTACCTTAATTCGGCATGTTCTTCAATCAGTTTCGGCTTACTTGTTTGCTTCTCTTGAGCCTCCTAAAGCTGTCATTCGACTTTTGGATCGGGTCTTTGCTAACTTCTTTTGGGGAGGCCCAGAGGGCTCTCACAAAGCCCATTGGATTGCTTGGCATCAATGTTGTAAACCGAAGAATATGGGCGGTTTGGGCATTAATTCAGTTTCTGATTTGGTTCGTGCTTATTCTGTGAAACTCTGGTGGAGATTCCGTACATAAAATAATATTTGGTCTAGTTTTCTTAAAGCTCGCTACTGCTCTTCGATGCATGCCACCCTCTCCTCCCCCAAAGGCTCTCACATTTGGCATCGTCTCAAACTTATTCAGCCCATTGCCGATCCTTACATCCATTGGAACATTGGTTTGGGTAACTGCTCGATTTGGTTTGACAAATGGCTGCCTGGTCAGTTGCTAACTCGACCACCAGATTGCTCTCTTTCTCAGGTGAAAGATCTTTTTGATCATTCGGGGCTCAATCTATCCGCTGTGGCTTCCTCTATTCTGCCGCCTATTGCTCGAGAGTTTATCACAGCACAGCGTCTTGAGCTTACCGATCAATTGGATATCCCTTACTGGACAGCCTCTTCTTCAGGCAAGTTCTCTCTCTCGTCGGCCCTATCGGTTGTTGTGTCGGCTTCTCCTACGTGGCTGTCTTCCAAGTTTATGTGGCATAAGCTTCTCCCTTCGAAGATTGGTGTCTTTCTTTGGCGGCTGTTTCTAGGGGTGAGCTTGGTCCGGTCCGGTCCACTTTTTTGGAAAAACTGAGAGAACCAGGACCAGACCAATAGTCCGGTTCTTAAAAAATATAGAACCAGGACCAACCCAATATGTCTGAGAACCAATACATTGGTCCGGTCCAGAACCAATTGAAGACGTATGAGAACCAGGACCGGACCAATACGATGCGTATCTTTGAACAAGAGGATAACTAGATTTTCTAAAAAACAATGATCAATAATCAAATCATATTCTTCCTTCATACAATATTTTGTTGGGTTCGTTGTTCTTGTGAAAATAAACTAAAGGTAAAAATCATTACTTTCAAATTAATAAAGAGAAATGAAAAAAAAAGTTGTAAGGAAATTTATTGCAAGTCATCTTCCTCTCCGATCCCCTTATGGTTAATTTAATTAATTTACAGGTAACAATTCTTCAAACTAATAATGTTTGGAATCATAAAAAGAGGCAGGAAATTAATTAATTGGGAAGAGCAATGTTTTCCATCATATTTTCTCTTTAGTCAAATAAGGAAACTTGGTTGAATATTAAATCAAATTATTATATATTTTCTTTAGGTTGTAAGTTGTATCCATTTTATTATCTTCTTATCAATATATATATATATATATATATATATATATTATACATGTAAATTATACTATATTAGTATATTATATATAATAAAAATAAATAAACACACATTGGTCCGGTTCGGTCCGGTTATGCGTTTTTGGTTTCTGAAACTGTGAACCGACCCAATTGTTCGGTTCTGTAAAAATTCAGATCCAGGACCAATCCAAAGTATTGGTCCGGTCCATTTTTGAATGGCTCGGTCCGGTTCCATTGGTCCGGTCCGGTTTCGAAAAATTTCTACTCACCCCTAACTGTTTCTCAAACGGCTTCCTATTGATGAAGGCCTGCTTAGTAAAGGTTTTCGCCTTGCCTCCCGATGTGTCTGCTGCCCTCAGCCCTCTTCAGAAACCTTCAATCACCTATTTCTGTTCAGTCACATTGCAGCTTCTATTTGGTCAGCCTTCAGTAATTCTCATGGTCTTCCTATTGCGGGCGCCTCTATTCAACAAAGGTGCATGGCAGGCTGGATTTCTTCCTCTTCTGCCACTCATAAATTTCTTCCTTCGCTCATCCTGTGGCATATATGGAAGGTTCGAAATGGTATCATCTTCAATAATGCCAAGTCTTCTTTATCCTCTATCATTCACTCTATCTCCAGTGATCTTTCTATCATCATGGGTAAAGGTAATTATTTTGTCTTGCACAGCATTTCTGGCATCCCCATTTCTTTTGCGTCTAAAAAGGTAGTTCAGGTTCAGGCTGTTTCTTGGTCCAAGCCTCTTGGAGATTCTTTCAAACTTAACACTGATGGCGCTTGTCGGGGAAACCCGGGGATCAGCGGGGGAGGTGGTATTATAAGAGATTCCGATGGTAGGATGATTTTTGCTTATGCTTCCTATTTTGGCCAGGCTACCAATACTGAGGCGGAAATAAAGGCTATATTCCAAGGAGTGTGTTGGGTTCATTCTCATGGGCTTACTCATGTTACAGTTGAGATTGATTCTAAAACTATTTATCATTGGCTTACCAAAGGTCATCATTATCCTTGGTCCCTTCATTACTATGTTCGAGCTCTCCTTTCCATGCAGCGAGACTGTTTTCTCTCTTTCAGCCATTGCTTCCGAGAAGCTAATTCTGTGGCGGATGGTCTTGCCAATTTTGCCATAGATTCTGGGATTAACTCTGAGTTTTCTTCTCTTAGTACTTTGCCTCCATTTGTTAGAGGAAACATTATTTTAGATAGTTATGGTACTTCCCATGTTAGAATATCCTAGTCCTCTTTGTTTGTTCCTTTCTTTCTATTTCGAGGTCAGGCTCCTCTGTCCCCCCGTTATAAGGGTAAGGCTGGTTGTCCCCCTCAAGTTTGTATTCTTTTTTCTATTAATAAAATCTAGCAGGGTGCCGCCCCTGTTTCCCTAAAAAAAAAAAAACATTTTCTTTTTAAACAATGTGCTATACATCTCTTTTATTGGTAATAATATAAAATAATTTAAAATTTACATCATTTTCTAACTAATGTGAGATATACATCTTCTATTGGTAATAATTGTTGAAGTCTTTTATCAAATAACTTTGAAAACCAATATCACTTTCCAGCCAATGTATAATACATCTATTTTATTGGTACTTAATAATAGTATTTTTAAAACTAACATTAGTTTCTAACCAATGTGAGATACATCTTTTCTATTGTTGAAAAATTAGTGTTTTTAGTGAAAGAAATTGTGCAACTTGAGGCACAAATTTCTTTACGTATCATTTGTTTGTTGGTTAATGTAATTACACAAATATGTTCTACTCGGTGAGAGTATAAAAAATGATATATTTATTTGTCCAAATCGAGTTTTGGATGAATAAAATATCAAGACTTAAAGTATAATACTTGTTAAAAAATTAGAGTTTTTAGTGAAAGAAATTGTGCAACTTGAGGCACAAATTTCTTTACGTGTCATTTGTTTATTGGCAAAGGTAATTGAGCAAATGTATTCTACTCGGTGAGAGTATCGAAATGATATATTTATTTGTTCAAATCGAGTTTTGGATGAATAAGATATCAAGACTTAAAATACAATACTTGTTAAAAAATTAGTGTTTTTAGTGAAAGAAATTGTGCAACTTTTGGCACAAATTTCTTTATGTGTCATCTGTTTGTTGACAAAAGTAATTGTGCAAATGTGTTCTACTCGGCAATAACATCGAAATGATATATTTATTTGTCCAAATCAAGTTTTGGATGAATAAGATATCAAAACTTAAAGTGTGGTGTTAAAAGCGAGTTATTAGAAGTAATGTTTCACTTTGAAGAGTTTTATCCCACATTGGTTAGAAGTAATGCTAGCTGTAAGAGTTTTTAAATATAAGCCTTATACTATTGACAATATATATATATATATATATATATATATATATATATATATATATATATATATATATATATATATATATATATTAATACTAATACTCATTATCATATTGATTATTATTATGTATTATTATTATTTAATGACTAGAAAACCAAGAGTGTTTAAATCCTCCAAATGGATGTTTTACAATGAACATTTATCAAAAGGTGGTGAGGTGACACAACCATAGTACTCTAGGAGTCAAAAACTGAGGATGAATACTTGAATCATTGTTAATTGAAGAAGGAGTCGTGGGAAAATGTCCATGTAGTTGTTCGATATATTAATTCGACGTGGTTGGAGTTGTATAATGATATATTTGTTTTTGCTTGGACCATACAATACATGCATTTCGACAATCGAACGACGAACATGTAAAACTTATTCGTTTATGAATGCAATAGATTTATTATTATGAACATTATGTAAATATTTATAAATGCGTAATATGTTACAGAGTTGAGAGTACACACTCCTAGTTGAAGACATGGTTATACACGTCGGCTGGGGGTTTTGATTATATATTCGATCATATCCACGATGCTATCGAACTTCAATTCAATGAGATTTTGACTATATTTGAAAGGTCTCTGAATGTAGCCAATCCTGAAGACAAGTTACGACATATCATATGGTTGTGAAATGTGGCACATGTCACTAAAAAATTTCCCGATTGAACCCCATGATATTCATGTGTTTTGGAGGACGTTGTTTATAGACAGAGTTTAAGATATGAGTACGTTAAGGGAGTCTGCGGCTAGAGATGTTCGCAGGTTCGAATAGAAACCGTTAGGTTTTTGACCAGCTAGACCGAAATCGTTAGGGTTGAAATTCTAGATGGAGATTGTTTAAGTCGGACCGTTTAGGGTCTGAAACCGCTAAGGCTGGAGAAACCGTTAGGGTTGAACTGAAAGCCGACTTTTATACGGTTTATTATAGTTAGTAATATACTGGATGGGTATAATACCGAAAACCGTTAAGGTTGGATCGATTAACAACTTTAATATAGTTAGTTTAATATACGGGACATGTATAATACGCTGAAATAAACGTACAAGCCTCAAAATTGGGAAAAAAACATACAAGTTTAATAATTGGCTGGAAACCGTAGGTTTGAACTGAAGCCGTCAAGGTCAGACTGAAACCGTTGGGTTTTTGACCAGATAAAAACGTTAACTGACTAAACTGAACCTATGATGTGTCAGAACCGTTAGGGTTGGACCGAAACCGTTAGGACTGGACCTATTAACATCTAAATCTGCGGCTGATTTGATCAAAAACCTTTTATCATATATGGAGGGGATTTCGAAATCGCAATAATATCACAATACTAGATAGTTTTGTGATGTGGTACATCCCCCAGCTAACATTTCTGAACCAGAAGTAGTGCGAAAAAAGGCCGTCCAAAGAAGAACTCGACAAAGAGAGACCTCTCAGGTTTAAAATTGTTAAATGTTTACGTCACATTACTTTTTACATTTCGTTATAGTAAATGCTTTAATGTTTATAATTGTCACCTAACCCTAAAAAATAAATAGGTTATAAACATGCTAACCGTCAACCAGAAAGAGAATCAAGAGGTAGAGGTAAAGGTAGAGGAAAAGTTGTAGTTCATTAGCATCGATAGGTAATTCAATTGCATACGCCTCTCAGCTTCCACCATTGATGATTACTTTCATATCAAGTGTTGTAGATGTCAAACCAGATGAAAATTTTGGTTTTTGAGTTATTGCATACTTTATTTATCACGACGAAGAAAAATGGGATCAAGTGCGTAATGACTTGATGTATGAACTTACTGAATACATGGACTTCTACTCAGCCATCAACTTCTTGGAAGGTAACATTAAAAGGTCTTACCAACTATGTAATTGGCATACCTCTCAGACTCCATATGAGAATTGGTTGAGTCTGAGCATGTTCGGATATGTGATTGCTACACGGTATCAGAGGATTGTGACTTGTTTATGAAATATACCGATTGGTTGCAATACATGGTTGTTGTTGCAAGGACGATCTATTGATGGACAACTGCCACAATCGCCAACCACAAGTATTGACCTTGGGTGGGTCAATACAAACCACTTCATAGCACTTGGGATGAGCCTTTTTAGTCCCCTGCCTCGTCTACCCATTCATCCGAGGCGGGAAGATTCTTGTGACTAAACGATACGCCATTGGCTGCCAATTTGGCATGATCGGTTTACTACTTACTTTAGTGTAGAGGGTTAATTGTTATTTACTAATAGTTTAATTGTTATTTGTTTCCAAAATTTATGGTTATTTTTTCAAAGTTTAGGGAGTTCATTGGTATTTACTAATAGTTTAGGGGCTTAACTGTTACATTTTCATATTAATGTGTAAAATATTATTTAATTATGGGGGTTAATTGTTATTTGTTTCCAAAGTTTAGGGGGTTAATTGTTATTTACTAATAGTTTAGGGGCATAATTGTTACTTTTTCATATTAATGTGTAAAATATTATTTAATTATGGGGGTTAATTGTTATTTGCTTCCAAAGTTTAGGGTTATTTTTTCAAAGTTTACGAGGTTAATTGTTATTTACTAATAGTTTAGGGGTTTAACTAAATAAAATACATCACAATAAAGTCGAAATAAAATACAACACAATGGTGTCCAAATAAAATACATCACAATAAAGCCAAAATAAAATACAACACAATGGTGTCCAAATAAAATACATCACACTCCCTTAATGGCTAATATCAACGACATGTTCAGGTACTCGAACGTGCACTCCCTCAAGTGTCCTAGGTCACTCCGAGTGATCCACTGAAGAGTGAGATTATCACGTATGCTCTACGTTAATGTTGTTCGGCGGTCCACGGAGATATGACAACTCAATACTGGTCTTTCATGTTGAAATAGATCATCAATACTAAAACAATACTACATAGTCAATATAATAAATTTGAGTCAATACTACAGAGTCAATATAACTACCTCGCCATTTCATATTGCAGATGCAATATGACCACAAAATCCAGTAAGTAACTCCATGTCCTTGGGTCCACCTCCATGTGACTCTATCAACATCCAACCATACCCATCATTTTCGTCGTCTTCATTGTTATCATCATCCCCACCATCATCACGACCTCCTACTCTGCCTCTGCGCCACTGCTAGGTGCTCGGCCCCCTCTCTATCGTCAACCTCCACCCAAATCCTCCTCCTTATCAACTAAATGTTGTCTATGTCGTAGTGTTCTAAATATATCAGTACTCATCAGACCTTCCAATGCCGGCGTACCAGGCTCGAACTACTACTCGTGCCACCCACACCACTACCACCCACGTCACCCATGCCACCCATAATGTCACCCATGCCACTCACACTATCCATGCCATCCACGTCACCCATGCCACCCATCATATTTAATGAGCTTCTATCTTTTCATCCTCTCTCGTAGTATGTGAATGCCCTATCCCCCTCAGTGGAGAATTAAAAAGAGGCTCGCTGAGGATATAGTCACCATCGGTGCGGTCTGGAGTCGTCCTATCATCTCCGTGAATGTGGGTCCGCATATAAGCACCCTTATCAACCTCATAAGTGGTTGTATGTGCATGTGCCTTACCAGTGGCTCTCTTGCGTGACGAAGCAGTCACAACCCTGTTTTGTACTCTACCCAGATCATTAACGCGTTGATTATTTGTCTAATTTTATCGTGCTGGCCCAATTTTAGTGCATTATGGCCCTTCAGTACTTTGGGATGGCCGGATGTGTCAGTGGAGGATTTTAAGCGATTCTATCCAACATCAAGATTTCTGAAATGAAATAGGTATGTACTATTCTTCTGCCTCTATCCCCCACCCCTATTCTTCTTTTGTCAATATGAGAAACACACAAATTATTTTGGATTGTACGATATTAAAATGTAAGTAGGGGTTGATTTGTTATATTTGGTTATGGAGGCTTGTGTTGGTTGTTTCCCGAGTCCATGTCGACCTCCGGGTTCCATCTATTTCAAAAAATAATTACAACTTCAATTATAAAGTGATAAATTATGTATAACAACAATCTATGTATGTTTACACTCAAATTACATAAGTTTTTTTTTAAAGACATGTTTTTCAAAAAAAAATCAAAAAAACAATCAAAACACCCGCTACAAAGTAACGGTTGTGGGCTAAAACAACCGCTACTAATATGCAGATGTTGTTAATCAGAGCCGCTTATGAGCAGCGAACCTTTTTAATTAGAACTGCTGATGAATAGCAGATGTATCACCCAAAGTACTGCTATGCCCTAGCGGTTGTTTTAACCGTATTTGAAAAAAATGAAATGGGAGAAACACCATAGCTAATTCAAACAACAAATCTCATTATTTAATAACAAATTCCAGTTAATTCAAACACCAATTCAACACGAAATCAAAGAACAAATCGAGATTGCACAAACACAAAATAGAGAGAGAGAGAGAGAGAGAGAGAGAGAGAGAGAGAGAGCCATACCTTGTCTGAAATTTGTTGGGAGTGAGACAGAACGATTGACTGAGAGAGAAGAGACTATGAGAGAGAAATAGAGAAGTGAGATTGTGAGGGAGAATACTGATCCCTCGATTTTTGCTAGAGTCGATTTTTGAGAGAGGTCTCTGCGCGTGTGGGGCAGGCAGCGATGTCGTGCGTATTGGGGGGGGGGAGGGGGTGTGGTTGGTTTAGGGAATTAATATAGGGGTGGGTAATGTTTAAATGTAGGGAGGGGTAGTTATGACATTTTGTGTGTTAAATAATGTTACGTTTAGGGATTTTGGTGTTATGTTTAGATATTTTTTTCTCATTAGTTTATGTCCATTGCAAATAGAGAAAATAATCCAATTAGCTAGAAAATATAAAGATTACAAGTTCACCGAACGATTTCTACAGCTCGATTTCTTTGTGATAAGTTTTCTTCCAAAAGCTTCGCCATAAGAGCTTCCGAGATAGACTTCTCGGCAAAACAACTTTCTTAGGCTTTGATTGAGACCTAACGCCGACGAATGGAAGGCTCCTCACGGTAATAAGTGTTTTTTCAGATGCTCTTTGCAAAGTCGACATTATCACCAACGATGCAGATTTTGATCGGCTTCTCAAAAGCAACCGAGTTCCTTAACATATCTGGGTTTGTTAACAAATCTGGGTTTATGGATTTTGTGGGTTTTGTAACAGATCTTGGTTTTTTTCGAGACAGATTGATGCTTGGTGGCTTGACCATGGCGGTTTTGCTGACGAAAGAAGAGAAAGAAATGAGTTTGGCTTGACCATGGCGGTTTCGCTCGCAGAGGAAGAGAAAGACAATGGGAAGGTTTGGGTTCCATTCCTTCTGCCAGATATGTATTCCTTGCCTTCCTTCTTCAACAATGGTAAAGGGCATTGTAAATGACGATGAGTATGTAGAGTGAGGGTCGTGTGAGAGACAACATAAATTGCTAAATATATATTCCTAAACCCATTAATGGTATATTAGATATTTTTACATTTGTAAATACCAAAAGTAACCTTAAATATTCTTTCTGACTGAATCTGGCCGCGTATCTTTATCCTACTTCTAATCGTATGTATCATCTCTCGATTCATATGACTTATGGCTCGTTTGTCGCGGCTGGTGGCTTGTAGCTTATAGCTGATAACTTAGGTTGTTGGCTGAATAACTAATGACTGATTTGATAATAGACTGTTTGTTGCAGCTGATGAAAAGCGACTTAGACTCATATTTGTTAAATAAGTTGAAAATTGTTTATTTATAACAAATTGACCATAAGCCCTAGATTTTCAAATCAACTGGTCCGTGATTAAGGAAAAAAATCTCACGTTTATCTTTAAAAACTCAACATGGGATAATATTTAATTAATATTTATTTACTTAATCATACTTAAAACAATAAATAAACACTCCTACGCCATTAGTATATGTAATCTTTTACTTTAACTTTTATTATTTCCTTGTCAATTTTTAATGTGAGTAGTCAAATATTCGGAGGTTAAAAATGTTTACCCTATAACAAAATGAATAAAAAATTATAATATTTCTTATCCCAAATTAAATGTTTATTTTTTCTAAAAAATCTTGAAATTATTTTAGCCATTTTTATGTATTTATGAGAAAATGATAACATTGTAATAATTAAAACTTTATTAATGATTAATTGTTTTTGTGTTTTTAAGAAACTAAAAAAGCTTAAAATTTTGGTTTTGTCTCTTTAATACATAAAGGGTATTGTACCTAATTTATTGGTTTTTCGTTTATAAGCTGAAACAAACATTTTAAATATGACTTATTTTAATTTAAACATCAAAAGTTTCTCCAAAAAACTACAACAAAATAACACTTAATATTGTGTAATTAATACCTATCATTAGTCAATAATGACTAGTCAAAGTCGTTGACTTGCTGGACAATATTAATGATCACAATAGTAGTTTTCCAAATAACCAAAAGAGGAAAGGAGTGAAACAAATAGTTATACCAACGGGGGGACCAATTCAAGTCGTATAAGAGCAGCTCCATTGTGGTGTTCTTCACCAATTCTTTGGTTAAGAATTGGTACAATGCTCCCATTGTTGCATTCTTGGTGAAGAATTCGGAGGAGAGAGAAAAAGGAATTCCTCACAAAAAATAAAAGAGAAGCTCAAGAATTCCAGCCGCATGGGATTCAAGTGGCGTGCATCTCCCAATCAAATAAGGCGCATGTACGACACGCGCGCTAAAGGCGCGTCCAAGCCAAAAAATGGTGGGTCCCGGTTGCTCCACTAACTAAAAAAAGGTTTTAAAATTTTAAAAAAATCTATCCGTTTTGACCGTTTTTTCTTTAAAAAAATCAAAAAAAAATTTTAAAATGCCAAATGTAACCGTTGGGGGGGGGGGTGGGGTGTGTCCAACGGCCATTTAAAAAAATATGTTTTTTTTTAAATTTTAATTATCTTCCTTCATCCCTATAAATAAAGTACCTCAACCTTCTTCATTTTCTCCACACCTTCTTCGTTCCCTCTTTTATTTCTCCATAATCTCTTCTTTAAAATCACTTTCTCTACATACTTCTATTCCAAATGGATCCAAGAGGTACTAATTTTTATCAAAATTTATTGAATTCTCCCGATATTGAAGCAAATCAAAATTCACAAAACTCTCGTGTTCCCGATAATGTTCAACATTCTCAATTTTCATCTACTCCCCAATACCCCCAATGCCCGCATAATTTTTCCAATAATCCAAATAGAATTGCTCCATCAGTGAGAAGCTTCAACGAAATCTATAATAGGCTTCTCAATGCTCATCACAGCGGTTGGAGCGATGATATTCTAATGAGAAATGCAAGGGAGCTATACCATCAAGAAAAATGTCAGCACTTTATTTTTGATCATGTTTGGGATATGTTAAAAAATTCTTCTGTTTCCTTTTCTCCACAAACAAATTTGGGTCACACCAATAAAAAGTCTAAGACGTCTGAATCTGAGGGCGGCAATCATTCTAAGACTAGTGTGGATGTTGAAGATGTGGAAGAAATCAATTTGCGTACTCGTCCGATTGGACAAAAGGCGGCAAAGAGGAAAGCTAAAGGTAAAGGAAACGTCGAAACATCTTCGAATGTAGATGGGTTGCAAACGATTTCTTCTGGGATGGTGTTCTCGTTAGATAAATACTCGGAAATAAAAAAACAAGAATTTGAAATTAAAAAAATTGAGGAAGAACGAAAAAATAAAGAAGTTGAAGTCAAAAAAATTGATGCGGAAGCTCGAAAGGCCCGGGAAGAAAGAAAGGAGCACTAAAGGCTCGTGAAAGACATTGTTTTTCTTACTCAAGATACCTCCCACATGAATCCGACACAATTTGCCATGTATCAGCAATGATGTGAGAAAATAAAGGTACAGTTGAGGAAGAAAGGATATGAGTTTTAGTGCTCTTTGTATCAACACCGATAATTTTATGTAAGTTTCATTATGATTTTTTTTAATGTAATTTTCATTATTTTTTTAATGTAACTTTCAATGTTAACGTGTTTATGTAACTTTCAATTATAACGTTTTTATGTAATTTTCTCTTTATGTTATTTTACAAGTTCATTTATCATTATTATTTTTTTTAATGTAATTTTCATTATTAATGTTTTGAACGTAACTAGCCGTTATAAAATAGTCATTGTACCACTAGCCGTTGTAAACTAGTCGTTATAAACTAGTATATATAGATGAGAAGATGTCTTATTCTTCTACCAATAGCTACAAACGTTCATCATATAAACCATTGTCATTGTTCCTACATTTTGCCACTAAAGATGTCTTCTACTTCTTCTTCTTCTACCAATAGCTCTAACACAAACAATCATACCGAAGAATCCTACAAGTCTGAATCCAACGAAGAATCCAACATGTCTGAAGGTAAAAAAATTGTTTTGCAGATGATTGAATTATAACAACAGATGATTGAAATGAAGAGAGCCAACATCAAGAGGCGTCACCAAAGGAAAAAGAGGAGCTACATAAATCGAAATCGTGTAGTAGGAAATACTCAACTTGTTAATGACTACTTCTCCTCTCAGCCATTGTATCCTGATCATATATTTCGGCGACGCTTCCGAATGCATATAAATTTATTCATTCAGATAGTTAATGCATTGGAGAATCATTCAAGTTATTTTCAACAAAGGCCTGATGCATACGGAAAAGTAGGTCTCTCACCACTTCAAAAATGCACAACAACTATCCGTCAATTGGCTTATGGAGTTCATGCCGATCATCTCGACGAGTACCTCCGATTAGGAGAAACAACTGCTATCGACTGCATGTTTAACTTCTGTCGATGTATTATCGAGTTGTTTGGATGTCAATACTTGAGAAGGCCAAATGCTAATGATACACAACGTCTGCTTCAAATGCACGAGCAAAGACACGGATTTCCAAGTATGTTAGGAAGTCTTGATTGTATGCACTGGGAATGGAAAAATTGTCCAGTCGCTTGGCAAGGTCAATATGCAAGAGGTCATGGGAAACCAACAATTGTGCTCGAAGCAGTTGCGTCTGCAGATTTATGGATATGGCACGCATTTTTTGGGGTCGCGGGATCTCGTAATGATCTTAATGTGTTATATGAATCACCTTTGTTCAATAACGTACTCGAAGGAAATGCACCGCCGTGCAATTTCGAAGTGAATGACACACAGTATACAAAAGGATACTACCTAACAGATGGAATTTATCCGGATTGGGCTACTTTTGTAAAAAGTTTTTCATGTCCGTCGGATGCTAAGTGAAAGAAATTCAAAGAGATGCAAGAGGCTGCAAGAAAAGATGTCGAACGAGCATTTGGAGTGCTCCAATCAAGATGGACAATTATCAAAGGTCCTAGCAGGTTTTGGTATAGAGATAACTTGAAAGAAATAATGCTCACATGCATTATTCTACACAACATGATTGTGGAGGCCGAGGCCGAGGGTGATCACGTTACTGGCCGATGATGTCGTTTATGACTCTCCACAAGTGAACCATGGGTCAACTCAAACATTTCAAGAATATATGCAGCGAAATTCAGAGGTACGTGATAGAAGCACCCATCATGCTCTTCGATCGAACTTAGTTGAGTATATATGGCGTCGTTACGGTGACAACTAGTGATATAGTTTAATTATTGACGTTTTCATGTTCTTTTAGTTAGTGAATTGTTTTGACGTAATTTTTAAGTGTTTATGTTTTATGTAATTTTATCATTTTATGTATTTAACGTTTTTATGTAATTTTCTATTTATGTTATTGTACGAGTTATGTATAATATGTGTTTTATAGATAATTTATTAACTAAATTATAAAATTTAAAAATAATAATGTAATTTATTATTTTTAAATTAATTTTTGTCTTAATTTATAAATTAATTATCTATATGAAATATTTAAATATGAAATATATTAAATAACGTGAAATAAATTTATTTGTTGAGAAGTATAAAAATAAGAATGAAATGTAAAGTTAATGAGGTGGCAATGTGACCCAGTTAAGAATATGTTAAGAATAGTATACAATGAGAAGATGAATTCTTAAGTAGAGGAAAAAGAGAAAAATGTGTAGGTGACAGTGAGACCCAGCTAAGAATTTGTGGGAAGAATTTAAACAATGGAGATGCTTTAAGACCACAGACAACAAGGGAACCAAATGAAATGCTTAAGGGATTCTTCAGATTATACCTAACAATAAAGAAGTTTAAGGGTGCTTAATTAAGCATAAAGGGAATTTGGGAGCTTCTTAAGCTCCCGAGCTTAACAAACAAAAAATCCCAAAAACAACGTAGTTTTTTTTAAAATAACATCAAAACGTAGCAGTTTGGGGGAGTAGGCTTCCGACAAACCTGCCCCCTCCTGCCACCTAGTGCCTCTTCTTCCCTCCTTTCCACATGCATCATTATTTTCTTTTCCTCCATTTCCTTTTTTCGTCAATTTTCAGCCATAAAAAATATTTTTAAATATATTTTTTCTTGTATTAAAGTAAACATTTTTACCTACAATTATAGATATTCAATTATCTGTTTATTTAATTATTTTTTATAACCTATGTATTAAACCCTTTACAAAAATTAAAATACTAATTCTTCTTTGAGATAGTATTATGGATCTTAATTCGTACTAATGAATCTCACTCTGAAAACTTAACCCATCAATACATAATGAATCATGTCAATAAGATATATGTTAAATAAAATAAATTAAAACTTTTGAGGTCCGTTTGATAGCCGGACTGGATCAACATTATTAATATGGAAGGGATAATTACTCCGGTGAATCACAATCCGGTTGTATTAGTGGCCCCCTTCAAAAATTAATATGACATTTGGTTGAAAAATTTCTTGACTTGGGATTATTGTGTAAATTACCAAAACACCCACATATCTTTTTTCCTCGATCTCAATCATCAATGACAAACAATTAAAAATCAGACTCATAAATAACATCCCTTCCCAAACCAATTATTCATGAAATAGCAACAAAATTATTAGAAACTAGAAATCAATGTCATATAATAGAAAGATTTAACTAAAAATGCAATCTCAATACATATTTTAAGCAAAAGAAACAAAAATATTTACTTAAAAATACAATAATTTTTGCATCTTTGTGATTCCTAGTTTAGATCTTATTTGCCAAAACAAGATTTGATTGACACGAAACGACAAAAATCGATAGGAGAAGCTCAATTTTGTTTCTGATTTAGAAGATTATGTAGCAATATATTTGTTGTTAAAACAACCAAATGCTATAGAAAGGAAGTATGAACTCATGGAGGATGCAACCACAAATCGAGGACATGGCGCCAACTACTGACTGTTGTCAGTGGAACTAAATGGATAACAATGGTGATCTTGGGAGGTCGAGAGGGGGTGGGTGTCAGAATAATTGTGAAACAATGATTATAAAGGCTAGGGTTTGTCAAACACTAGCAATATAAACCAAGGACATTTTTGTCCAATAAATGCTAGCTATCCTTATGTTGTACTTAAGTGTAGGGACTATTAATACCTCCTCCTCCCAATAATAATTAACGAGAAGATAAGGGCTTTTAATCCGGGTAATGCATCATAATAATTCAAAGCCCTTGTTAAACCAAACACCTTCTATATCCAATGAATGCAAAGTCTTTCTCTAACGCATTATACTATTTAAACTAATCACACAATTGTCGGATAGGGATGGTAAAATGAGTGTTATGGATAAATGGATAATAGTCCTATTATCAATTTATCCATAACACCCGTTATCAATTTATCCGTAATAGCCATTTTGCCATCCATATGCGTACATGACAATTGTGTGATTAGTTTAATTATGGATGTACTAAGTGATTGATGTAATATTCAACCATTTACGAAAGTAAATGAAAATCAAAATTTTCGATAATTTTTTTTAAATTTCCTATATCTACTTATATGTTAAAACAATAAAGCTTAAAATGGTAAACGTCCATCGTTAATGCCGTTAACCACAAGCGCAATCCAAGTTAAAACTAAAAGAAGTCATTATTCAACGCATACAAAAAGTCCACTCCCCGGCCCCTTCGAAACCGCGTTGTTTCCTTCAACCTTTTGACAGAGCAGCACACATCACAAAAGCCCCAAATCGATCGATAAACATTCGTTCATTTCAAACCCTAATCCCCCGTTAAATCCGTACTGCTTAGTCAAGCCTCTGATCAATCTCCGGTCCCTTCGTCTATATCTTCACCTCTTGTGTTGCCAATACTTCTTCGGTTCTTGCAAACAACGCTGGTAAGAATCCGCGCCTCCTTTCTGCTCGTGTGTTCAGTTCTCTCCATGTTTGTCAAAATTTTCCATTAATACGATCAGTGTTTCGCTTAGCTGGTCACGGAAACCTAGGTTTCGATTCTCGGATCGATTTCCTACGGTTTTGTTTGTGTTCACAAGGCTCAATCATGAATATCTAGGGTTTTGAAAGGTGTTCCCAGTTTGTACAGCTTGTAATAAAAGTACATAATTTGTGTGCTTTTTTTAGGGGTTTCTGTGTTTGAAGTTTTTTGTACAAAGTTTGAAATTTTAGGAAGAAAAATATGTCGTCTGCGGGTGTTGTCACAATCAGTCCGGTATGGGACGAGAATGCTTTCTCGTCGCCAGTACATACCCCGAGGCCGGACGAGTCGATTATGATTTATGTGGCTATGTCGGGGTCTATGGTTCCTATGCGGGTATTGGAGTCTGATTCAATTGAGTCTGTGAAGTTTCGTATTCAATCGTATAAAGGGGTTTTTGTGAAGAATCAGAAATTGGTCTGCGGAGGGCGGGAGTTAGCAAGGAGTAATTCACTGGTTCGGGAGTATGGGGTTGCGGATGGGAATGTTATTCATTTGGTTCTTCGGTTTTCTGATCTTCAAGTGATCAATGTGAAGACTTCATGTGGTAAAGAGTTTAAGTTTCATGTTGAGAGGAGTCGCGATGTGGGTTATGTCAAACGTCAGCTTGCCAAAGGGTTGGTTGACATTGAAGAGCAGGAAGTCTTGTGCGAGGGTGAGCAGCTTGAGGATCAGAAGCTCATAAACGATATTTGTAAGAATAACGATGCTGTGATTCATTTGTTTGTTCGGAAATCTGCAAAAATTAGACCTAGGCCTGTGGAGAAGCATTTTGAATTGTCTATTGTGGCATCACCGCTGAATGAAACAAGAGCATATGATGTGGATAGAGAGAGTGGGCTTGAGTTTGATGCAAAGAACGATTCATTAACTCCTAGAGAGCCTACTAGCAAAGATGTTTGGTTGGAACCCATTATTGTTAATTCAAAGGCTGAACTCCCTAACGTGCTCTATGATATGATGAACTCTACCTTGGATGGGTTAGATAGAGGGAATGATCCAATTCCATCTTCAGAGGGTACAGGAGGTGCATACTTTATGGTCGATGCATCAGGGAATAAGTATCTCTCTGTTTTCAAGCCGATTGATGAGGAGCCTATGGCTATGAATAACCCCACAGGATTGCCCTTGTCCATGGATGGTGAAGGGTTGAAGAAGGGAACAAGAGTTGGGGAAGGTGCTTTCAGAGAAGTTGCTGCCTACATTTTGGATCATCCAAAGAATGGGCGGCGATCATTCTCTGGTGAAGAGAAGGGCTTTTCTGGTGTCCCACCTACAGTCTTGATCAAGTGCTTGCACGCAGGATTCAATCATCCAGATGGTATAAAGGTGAAGATTGGGTCATTGCAGATGTTCATGGAGAATCGTGGGAGTTGTGAGGATATGGGACCTGGTGCTTTTCCAATAGAGGAGGTGCATAAGATTTCAGTGTTGGATATTAGAATGGCAAATGCAGATAGGCACGCAGGGAATATATTGATGAGCAAAGGTGAAGATGGTCAAACAGTGCTGATTCCAATTGATCATGGGTACTGCCTGCCTTACAGTGTAAGCTTTCCATTTCTTTTCTCCTCCTTTGATGTTGCATAGTCACTTTTGTTAATGAGATTCATATATGTTTACTTGTTTGGAGTTGTTTCTTTTATTTGAATCAATTTCCTGAATATGTTGCATCTTTTTGACTTTGGCATTGGGTATTGGTAATTAAACAATAGCCTGCTTCCACTTTTATCATTAAATTGGATATATTTTGGTATTTTCCATGTTCCTATTTGATTTTCCACGACAAATTTTCGTGGTGTTATCTGATATTAGTAATGCACATTTGGCGAGCATGTCTGAATTTTTAAAATCTTTTTGTATGTATGAATTAACAATGGGTTGTTTTGTGATCAGCCATGTACTAGTACGCATTTGTAGAGCTTGTCTAAATGTTTCTATCTTTTGTGTGTCAATCAACAATGACTTATTTACTGACAAATCATGTACTTGTGCTGCAGTTCGAAGATTGTACGTTTGACTGGCTCTACTGGCCTCAAGCTCGTCAGCCTTTTAGTCCAGACACCATTGACTACATTAGATCGCTGGACGCCGAGGAGGACATTGCCCTACTGAGTTTTTATGGGTGGGACCTACCCTTAGAATGTGCTCGCACACTCCGCATCTCTACCATGCTCCTGAAGAAGTGTGTGGAGAAAGGACTTACCCCTTTTGCAATTGGAAGCATCATGTGCAGGGAAAACTTGAACAAGGCGTCCATTATCGAGGAGATTGTCCAAGAAGCAGAGGACTGCGTCCTTCCCTGTTCAAGTGAAGCTGCATTCATGGACTCCATCTCCCAGATTATGGATCGTCACCTTGATTCAATTGCCTAAACAAGAGGTTTATTTTTCCTAGACAGTATTTGGTATATAAATATGTACATTTGCATATGTTCTCGCACATATGTATGTATGGGTAGGTTTACTTTCCCCGACCTTTCCTCAGCAGTTAACTTCATAAATGCGTTTCAAGAGGTTGAAGATCAAGTATCAACCTCATGTTTTATGTGTCGAATTCAGATTTTTTGATTTCTTAATTTTTTCCCCTTTGGATTCTTGGGAATTTGAATGGTTTTTATAGAATAATATGTACTGCTGATGGAAGTGTTGCAGGATAGAAGCAGGTGGTTTTTAGGTTTCCACCTCCTTTACTTCAGGTGTTGGAAATGCCAGAGTTGAAAAGGTGGTTTAGTGTTTTTTTTGTACTTCCAAGTGTTTGAAATGCTATGTTAAGATGTTCCAAATGCATTCCTACTAGCATTTGCTTTTCAATTTTGTGGTTTTGTTCTCTGTTGATTTCTTGGTTATTTTCTTCATTTTGTGGATGTTTTTGTGTGAGATTTCTTTCAGTTATTGGCGCATCTTCCAAGTTTGTTTGAAAGCAAAATCAAAGTAATCTTGATTTTAGTTCACTCAATCTTTAGGGTGTATTGTTTGGTAGGTTATTATCTTTTTAGAGTTGAACTTTTTGTTTTTTAGATGAGATATATTTTTTATTTTTTATTTTTTAAAATCATAAAAGAAAATATTTAAGTCTCAAAACCGAGTGGTATCATTCATGAATAAGAAACCCTTTTCTAATTCTATTGCCTTTAGATATTTGCTTGTTTAGTACAAACTTAGGGATCAATTCACTTGTAATGCAATTATACCAACAACGCTTGTTCCTTACTCATGGATTTATCAAGCTTGATGCTTATCTCACGGCAACTATTCTCGTCTAATTTTAGGTTGATTTTAAGCAATAAATAATTAGAGACAAAAAATCTACTATTTTATTTTAAGATGTTTCATTTAAAAAGTTCACTTCGAAAAATTAAAGCTTAAAAGTGTTATTTTATTAGTAATAAACTAAAATTATAATTCTCTTTAAAAATTAACTTTCAGATGGAAAACTCTTTGTGGTTTATGACTTTCCTAGTCGACAATCATTTTACTAGCAAAGTCTTCTATATTCTTCACATGATCATTTTACTTGCATAATCTTCTATATTCTTCAAAAAAAAAAAAAAAAGTGAGTTATTCTTAAGAGCGGTTAAGTTTATTTTATTCGTTAAATCAAAATGATCCATTTGCTATGAAGCTTATGTTTATATTTAGGGACAAGTATATCATTAGTCCCGAACTTTGGTCAAGCTCATCATTAGTCCCCAAACTTCCAAAAGTTTCACCACTGACCAAAGTAGACCTTTTTGGCTCATCGGAGGTCCCTAGCCCCTCATGCTGTTTCTTTGTCTCAGTTAATGAACAAATGTGCAGCTCACGTGAGGGCATTTCTGTCTTTTCCACAGGCAGCAAACATCGGACATACTTGCATTCGATATTAACAAAATTTTCACTTTATTGTTATTTCAATCATATTAGGGCTTAAGTTTCACAATGCGATTGTGTGAGAAATTGAGCAAGTTAGGGTTCAGAATGTGAATTGAAGAACAACCAAAGGATTGGAATCAAGTTTCACTGTAAAACGGCTACTGTATGGGATATTCAACGGCAATCACACTTGCCTATGGATCGCGATGACTCATATTGTAAATATCTCTTTATCCCCTTTTTGAAATAGTTTGAAAACTATAATCCCTCTGCTAACAGTGATTTCAATATGTGATATGTGAGACTATTTTGTTTATTTATGGGAATTTGTCCCCCACTCCCTTTGTTTTTGTTGCAAAAGCCTAGTTTGCATTTGTATTTTTGGGAATGTGCAACATTTTTTAGTAAAGAAATGCCTGCTGTTGTCTCCTGGCCTATAATCCCTCTGTCAATAGTTACCTAGTTGGGTAGTTGTTTATAAGAGTTGTAGTTCTTGTCTGTTTGTTTAGATTTGTTTAGTTTTGTGCTTTGTGGACCATGTTGCTTTTTATTTGTATGTATGTCTTTATGTATGTATGTATGTATGTATGTATGTATGTATGTATGTATATTTTTTTTACTTATGTATATATGTATGTAGTTATATATGTATCTTTTTTGTTTTTATGCAGTCAAACATGATCTCTTTTTTTATCTTGAAAGTCCATCATGGAGGTCACTTTTCATGTAATCATGTGGTATACACTGGAGGGAAAATTGATTATGTTAATTATCTGATGAATGAAGACTTAAGGATGAGTGTGATTCATAAGATTTTAGAGAAATTAGGAATTGTGGGTGAGACTATGTTTTATTACTTTTTAGAGCCAGGGTTTAGCTTGGAGAGATGGTTAAAACTATTTGCAGATGACGAGTCTTTAAAAACTATAGATGGTTGGGTGAAGGTTGAAAAAGAAATTTAGTTATTTGTTGAGAATGATTTTTCTGGTTATGTGGCTTTGGAAGAGGTTAGTGAGGAACCAATTATGGATGTTACTAAGCAGAGGGTGAGGAATAAAATGAAAAAGAGGACACTGTCTTCATATATTGTTAGTGATGATGTTAACATTATTGATGAACTTGAGCATGAGGTTGCAAATGATCCAGTAGGTGGGGCTGAGTCACTAAGTCACTAAGTGAGGCTGAGTCACTGTCTGAATCTAACTCTAGCCTTAAGGCTGAGGTAGAAGATGATTCAGAGAGTGAGAATGACATCTCAGATAATGATGAAGTGAATGATTTACTTGGAAGTGGATTTCAACAGAGAGTGGACAAGGGTAAAGGTAAAGTAGGTTATGATGATGTTAGCGATGGTGATGTCAATGATGGTGAGAGTGATGATGTCAGTTCAGAATATGCAAATACAGATGAGTTGAGGAGTTTAGGCACATCAGATGAGGAAGGAGAGTTTACTAGATGAGAAAATGCAAAAGCCAAACGTCCACAATTTAATATGGTCACTGATTTGAAGGACCCAAAGTTTGAAGTAGGGATGACATATACATCAGCTAAGGATGTTAAAACTACCATATACTCCTATGCAATTGCAAATAGGAGGGATGTGATATTAATAAAAAGAATGACAAGCGTAGAATCATGGTAATATGTAGAAGGAATAGTGCATGCCCATGGGCAATACAGGTGACTTATAGTGAAATCAACAATGATTGAGAAATCAGAACCTATAAGGATGAACACATGTGCAATCTGAATCGTCAAATTAGATATGCAACAGCTTCTTGGCTTGCAAATGAATATATGGAAGCAATTAGATCAATTCCTCAGTGGCCTACAGAGTCTTTTAGATTACATACAGTGCTAAGAAGATTGCAGAGGATTTGATATATGGAAATCATGCAGAACAATATGGGCTTCTTAGGGACTATGTAGGTGAGGTTGTAAGAACAAATCCTGGGTCAACAATAAAAATTGAATTTGAGGATTATAATGAAGTAGACACTGTCAGACAGTTTCAGAGATTATATTGTTGTCTTGGGGCTTTAAAGGAAGGTTTCATGACTGGGTGTAGGAAAGTGTTAGGATTTGATGGAGCCTTTCTCAAAGGTCCATTTCCAGGATAATTACTTTCAGCAGTTGGCATTGATGCTGACAATGGGATGTATCCAGTGGCTTATGCTGTGGTTGAGACAGAAAATAAAGATTCTTAGAAATGGTTTCTTGAACTGATAGTTGATGAATTTCAAATCACCAACCAGCAGCATTGGGTTTTTATTTCTGATGAACAGAAGGTAAATATACATTGTTAATATTTATTTGTTAATGAATTTATTTATTAATATATATTCTTTTGATCTAAATTGCATTTTATAGGGTCTAGTTCCAGCTATTCAAGAGATATTACCTGGGGTAGAACATAGGTGGTGTCTTCAACACATATTCAGTAACTTTAGAAAATCTCATTGGGGAAAGGCATTGAAGGACCTGTTATTCAGATGTGCTAGAGCAAGTAATCAAAGGAATTTGGAGAGTGTTAGGAAAGAATTTGAAAAGACGGATGTCAAGGCATATCAGTGGGCCTTTGGAAAGGATCCTAGACATTGGTGTAAAGCTTGTTGGACCACTGCAGTCAAGTGTGAAATTTCAACGAACAATCTGTGTGAAAGCTTCAATGGATTTATTATTTCAGCTAGGTCTAGGGCTATTATTAGCATGCTAGAAACAATTAGAAACTTGTTAATGAAGAGGATTGTTAAGAAGAATGCTGAAATTAAAAAAAAAAAAAAAAACTGGTTGGTCCACTATGTAGTAGGGTACAAGAAAATTTTGAGAAGATAAAGACAGAAGCAAGGTTATTTTGTCAGTTCATGGAATGGAGGTCAGTGATACCAGGTTAGAGGGTCTTGGGGAGAACAATGCATAGTTTCACTTACTGCTAGAACTTGTAGTTGTGGGAAATGGGACTTAACAGGAATTCCTTGCAAGCATGTTGTTTCTGCAATCTACTTAGAAGGTTCAAATGGAGGTAATGGTGTGCCTGAAGAGTGGGTTCATGACTACTACACTTTGAAAATGCAAGATAAAATCTATTCACACACCATCTATCCTATAAATGGGAAAGATATGTGGGAACACCAAGAATATATCCTAATTGTTGCCCCTGCAAGATATGCACAGCCTGGCAGACTTAGAAAATTGAGAGTAAGAGACCCAAATGAAATACCAATAGTTAACACAGGAAGAAGGGGCAGGCAGATGAGTTGCCAAAGATGTGGATGTTATGGTCACAACTTGAGGAGTTGCAGAGGTCAAGGCTTTCATGGTTGCATGAATCAACAAACTAGGAAGAAACATAAAAAGAATCATGGTCAGGCCTCAATTGAACAAGTAAGTTGTATATTTTTACAATTTTTCATTTAATTTTTATAGTGTGGGTTTGATTAACATTAGTGCTTTTTTTCAGGTGGAAATTAATGTTCAAGTAGCATGTGACATTGGCAATCCAGTTGAAAGTAGTTCTGATCAGGTTATTTTTTTTATTTTCAGCTAACAATTTCATGATTTACAAACAATGTTTATTATGAATTTCTTAGATTAAGTGTATTTGTAGGCCATAGCAAGAAAAGGCAAAGGAAGTGGCAGAGGAATTGGCAAGGAAAACACTGGCAGGGGCAGGGGAAGCACTGGTACTGGCAATGGCAGGGACAATTCTAATCCTACAACAGAAGTAAGTTTTGTTCTACTTTTACATTTTTCAAACATTCTCAACCTAGGAAACATGTTTGACATGTTTTGATGTATGGATTTTTAGGGACCTTCCAACTCAAACCAAAGCAAAAGGAAGGGGTATGTGCAGGGGAAACAATTCTCAACCAAGCCCAAATGTTGGGATTACAAGTCTGCAATCACTGGTACAACCATCTACTAGATCACAAACCCAACCTCCAAGCTTCATGTTAAATGGATCAACTATTGTAACAACGGAAGGTTTGTTAGAATGGGCTGCCAAGGAAAGGGAAGAAAGACAAAGGAAGAAAGACAAGGCTGTTGGAACATCAACATATTTGGACATTTAAGTTGTAATGTTTCATTAACAATGGTGTTGTTAGTACTTGTATATTTTTGAGGCTTTTGAGCCTAAAAAACAAAATAGGTACAACCATATTTTTGTGGCTTTTGAGCCTAAAAAACACTGGTGTTAGTACCTGTATATTTTTTAGGCTTTTAAGCCTAAAAACATAATTGGTATTTATATATGTTTGTGGCTTTTCAGCCTACAAAACATTGGTGTTAGGTGTCAGTACTTGTATATTTTGGAGGCTTTTAAGCCTAGAAAATTCAGTTATAACTACTTATGTATTTTTGTGGCTTTGTAAATTCAGCTCCATGCTTGCTTTTTAATTCAGTTCAGTTTGGTTTTGTTGCCTTGAACAAAGTATACTCTTATACATATTAGGTAAAGGATGATGTTTACACACCATTAATGGCAACCTAACTATCAGCATTGATGAACCAAGACACAAAACACAATGGCCAAAATACGAAAAACACCCTGAAGTTTCCACAAAATCCCAAAACGGTACCCAACCTAAGGTTTGTGCCATACGCATGCCTGACATTACAAATTGTCCCATATTGCACCCTAGCCCTAACGGGCGTTAGAAAACTAATAGAAAGTTAGCATGTGCATCTCACATGCAGGGGTAATTTCGCCATCTCACATGCAGTAGCTAGCAACCGCCCATCATTAGTAAGAGTAAAACAGGCAATCCTCGAATCATGAGCCGTTATAAACTTGGTCCTCTTTGTTGCATAATGCTCCACCCTAATCTGCCCCTTCTGCAACCCCGGACACACCAACACCATGGACCCCGAAACATGAGATACCTCACAGAGCCCCTTAGGATTTGCAATCGTCTCAATTTGATGCAACAATTTCAAGTCAGCGAAATTATATACGAATATCTTTTGCAACAGAATGACGACAATTCGGTCTCGTCGAGGCGGACGGATTTGACTTGAAGGAAGTAGAGCTTACCGATGCATCGATTCGGTGGTCGTCCCAAATCATAACCTTATTTAATGATGCGAGGCTCAGGATCTCCACCAACTACCGCTAGAATGTTGCAGCGAAAAAGCATTTGGACGACTCCAATACCGCCGCCAGAATCGAAGTCACGACGAAAAATCTCGCAGAAGGGGTCGCAGTTGAAGATACGGAAACCGCGGTCGGTGCCAGCGGCGATGCAACCAAAATCCTGATTGAAAGAGAGGTGGAGGAGGGTAGGGAGGACGGGAGAGGAAGGAGAGTGAGTGGTAGGGTCGGAGGGCTCAGCGGAATTAAGTATTGAGCAGGTAGGGGAGGTTTCGTCGAAGGAGAGATCGAAGGGAGAGGGGTCGTCGAAAGAGGGGTGTAATCGAGAGGGGGAATCGGTAAAATTAGTAGGGGAGTCGAGGGCATCAGAGGGAGAGGACTGGTCGTCGTCGTCTTGGACCATGAAGGAGTTGGAATTAGGGTTTGGGGTTGGATTATCGGACCACGACGGAGAAGGAGGAGGAGGTGTAGAGGTAGGGACGGTGGTTGTTGTCATGGATTTCTTTGGAATAAGGTTTTATCAATTTGGGGACGGAAACGGAACGACTGACTCGTTCTAACATGTGCCCCAGAATTTTATCCCGCGGCATTACCAGCACCCCAGAATTTTTTATGAAAATGACGAAATTACCCCTATATGTGAGATGCACATGTTAACTTTCTGTTAGTTTTCTAACGCCCGTTAGGGCTAGGGTGCAATATGAGATAATTTGTAATGTCAGGTATGCGTATGGCACAAACCTTAGGTTGGGTACCGTTTTGGGATTTGGTGGAAACTTCAGGGTGTTTTTCGTATTTTGGCCAAACACAATTTACATAATTTACAACATTATATTGATGAACCAAGACACAAGACACAAAACACAATCTACAAGCATACCATTTGTAGTTATCAGCATTGGCAAACAAACCATATTGGCAAATAATACAAAACAACCCCCTGTTCTATTGATATAACAACATTGTCAAAAAAAAAAAAAAAAAAACCTATACAACACACTCCCTGTTCCTTGTTGTACTGATATACAAACATTGCCAAAAAAAAAAAAACTCTCCACTTCCTGACTACTAGTAATCAAGATTGCAATGATGAACCAACACAAAACATAATCTACAAGCATACCATTTGTATTTATCAGCATTGACAAACAAACCATATTGGCAAATAATACAACATAACCCCCTGTTCTATTGATATAACATCATTGCCAAAAAAAAAAAAAACTCATACAACACACCCCTTGTTCCCTGTTCTAATGATATACAAACATTTCAAAAAAAAAAAAAACACTCCCCACTTCCTAACTACTAGTCATCAAGACTGCAATAATGAACGAAGACACAATCAACACCACCCACATCCATTTATTCTAATTTGTCTTGCAACAGTAGCTTCATAGTGATTCACTCTTTTAAGGAGACCTGGGATGGTTACCCTTCCTCTTTCACACATAGGTGGGTCAAGCCACCTAAAATATTTACAACCCCTTCTCTGCAGCAAACAATACAGTCAAGAAACATTATCTATAGCAAACAACAGAGTCAACAAACTCTGCTCTCCTACACAAAAGACCTAAATTTAGAGCAAACATAATTGGTAAACTGCTTCCATACACAACATACCTAAATTGGCGAAAATAATTAGAAATAAAAAACATATTACCTCACGTGAACAAGAAAAGAAACGTCTTCCAGTGTTTGCATCAGTCCAAGCAGTTTTGATAACTACCCTTGCTCCACATGCGCAATATAGGTCTCCCATGTCTCCCATTTTCGTTCTTTCCTAGGTTGGGTTGTGTATTTGTTTGTTTTTGTTTTTGGAGTTTTAATGGAAATTATATATATATATATATATATATATATATATATATATATATATATATATATATATATATATATATATATATATATATATATATATATATATGCACTGAGAGAGAAGACGGGAGATAGATGGCGGGAAGACTTGACGCCAGACAACAACCTGTGGAAAAGACAGAAATACCCTCACGTGAGCTGTACATTTGTTCATTAACGGAGACAAAGAAACGGTGTGAAGGGCTAGGGACCTCCGATGAGCCAAAAATGCCAACTTTGATCAGTGGTGAAACTTTTAGAAGTTTAGGGACTAATGATGAACTTGACTAAAGTTCAGGGACTAATAATATACTTATCACTTATATTTATGTCCGTTATATTATTTTTAAATAATTATACGGTGGAACATATTTCAACATCGCGTCTTTGTCTCTTATCTCGGTTATCTTACGATCAAAATCTAAGTGTTCTGCCCTTCGTTGCGGATAAAATTACAGTATACCCACCACACCCGCCTTGTTCAGTTGTTCCCCACTCTCCCCACCTGTCTTTACTGATTTTTCTCTCTCAAACTAACGCCGCCATGCACGAGCCTCACAGATCCAAACGCGGCCGGACGAACCTCGCTTCATGTATAGTCGCTACTGTCTTCCTCCTCTTCATCGTCGTGGTCATCATTATCGTCTACTTCTTCGTATTTAAACCGAAATCCCCCAAAATCGCCGTCGACGCCGTCCAGTTCCCGACCTTCTCCGTCACCAACGGCACCGTTAACTTCACCTTCTTCCAGTTCGTCTCCGTCACCAACCCCAACCGCGACGCCTTCACTCACTACGACAGCTCCCTCCAGCTCGCCTACTCCGGCAGCCCCGTCGGGTTTGTCTTCATTCCAGCCGGAAGAATCGACGGCGGCCACACGCAACACATGTCTGCCAAATTCTCCGTCCAGTCGTTCCCGTTGCCGGCGAAGGCGGCTGACGTTGTTCAGATTGGTGGTAACGGCGCCCCGGTGCCTGGGCCGGTGGTGGGAGTGGGACCTACAATGGAGATAGAGACGAGGATGAAGTTGGTGGGGCGGGTTAGGGTTTTGAAAGTACTTACACATAAGGTGGAGAGTGGGATTAGTTGTGGGGTGGCTATTCAAGTTAGTACTGGATCTGTGTTAGGGTTCCATTGCTGACCCAATTTGTGCATTTTTCTTTGCTTGCTACTACATTGTAGGCATTGTGTTGAGATTAGGGTTTTCGAATTTAATTGTTCAATTGTATAGAGATGTCCCACTAAAATAGTAGAAGCTTCTGTAAACCCTCGACATGGGGTTTCAGCCAGCTTGCTTATTGGGGTGCAAGCGAAGACGGGGAGCAGAGCTGCAGAAGCATGTGTATTCAGTAACTCTAAGAGAAGTGCCGGCTGCATTGGGTGACCCGAGCAACTGAACACATGTAAACCTGTGTCCGATCTCCGCTCCGCTGCCCGAGCCAATTTCAGATGATTGTATCAACTAAATCTGTTCAAGTTGCTTATCGTCCGATTGTGTGTAATCAGTAACCTGTATTCGATCCCAGCTGCTAATTTGAATTGTGTGCATTCAGTAACTTGTATTTTTAATCAGCTGCTCGGGTCTAGTGTAAAAATGCATGCTTATAATTCAATCTAAGATGAATTGAGCTTCGAATTTACAAGTTAATCCCCACCATTTATATTCCAAACATACATTATCGTAGCATTTACAAAATGAAATCACTAGACTAGATCAAAATTTGTATGCTCGAGCTCAATCTTCACCCACAAAACTTCACGGGGGTTGGAAGTGCTCGACAACCGTCTCAAAAACTGACCACATATGCTCGGAGTTGGCTGGAATGCTGTTAAAGTTCGTGGATCGAGTCTATACTGCTAATAAAAATGTTCTAGCCACCTTCATTATCCTCAAAATTTGGAAGAAGACAGGATACTCCAAAATGTGGTCATAGCTTCAAATGTTGTCAAATACTCCCAACTGTTTTTGGCAATCACCAGGTCCGTTTTTTCTCCATCTTCTACATGCCCGGACAATCACCCATTATACCTGTAAAATGCATGAGAACGTTCAAAGATCGTGCCTTGTATGAAGATCGCTTGAACATGCAAAACAACAGTTCACGAAACAACTTGGAGGATTTGACCCAATTTTTGCTTTTTTGTTTTGTTTTGGGGAGGGGCACGAAAATGGCTCTAGGGTTACTATCTCCAATAGAGGCCATAGGCATAAGTTACCCTGATGTCTCTCTGTCTTCTGCCAAGTTAAGTGGTTTATCTCTGTTGGAATAGACGTAGATGGGAAAAAAGATCTTGTAGATCGTTGCAGTGGTCCACGGGACATAGCCTTATCTTTTCCATTTTGTGTTTCTATCTAAATGGATGTCAAATCCTAAGCTTATTGTGGAACTCTCTATAAAGGTTCAATTGAACATCTTGCAAAAGGCTTCGTTACCCAAAATTCAAAGGACGCTTTATCTTCTTCAAAGATGTTTTGGAACAATAGTCTCATAATGATGTAACGTACGAAAAACAGAACGTATGGCGTTGCACATCATAGAGCTGGGAGACCAAGAAAGTAGCCTTAATAGAGGTTAGTCAAAATACACAAGTGTCGATATCCGACTGTTAGTTGTTTGTTTGAGACTACAATCCAGTAAAATCTCCCAGGCTTCAGTAAGCAAGTGGTTGAGATTTATGGGAACTCATTGCCACTGTGGCGTGTGGATGATCGGGGGAGAGAGAGAGAGAGGACTTGTAGCAATAGCTCCTTAAGACGGCTCTCTAAGATGGTTAAAGAGGCAGCTATCCTATGCAAATTCTTTACTATTAAACAATACCTCCTTCAAGAGTCAACCACCGACTCTGGCATCATCAAGTAGCATCATTTCTTTGGCTTTTTCAGCCTCCTCTTTGATCTTTTTCTGAAAACAAGCAAATATTCCAGGAAAACCCAGAGAGTTAGCTTTGATCTCATCAATCACTGAAGAAAAGGACAGGTGGTTGTATGTTTAGAAATATATCATGTATGTATATGCATGAACAATGCAGCAGTATTTGACAAACTAATTATCTGCTGCGTTTTCATCTCAAAGTTTATAAGTTACCTCTGGGTTGGTTTCTCCACTCCAAATACACCTTTCATCAACGAATGCATATCCACAGAGCGGCCCCGAGTGATTCTATCATGGTACATCTTGCTCCCAATCTCAGTGATTTGTTCCTCTACCTCTTCCAGTGTTTGGTCAACATTGAGTTTCAGCTCCCCTTTTCTTATGACAGTAACATTGAACCCATTTGCATGGGCTTCTCGATAGGCGTCCTACAGAGTTGTTTAGCAGGTCTAAGAAAATACCTAGCTTCTCAAGTAAATAGAAACTTTCACGTACATACCATTATAAATGTGCCCCATTTAAACCAATAAGACTCGAAAATTGACAAGAGAGGCAAGGGGAGAAAAAAAAACAGAAATAAGACTTTTTTTACCCTTAATTAAGAATAATTTGCATCATCCAAAACCCGTAAAACCTGGTGTTTCACAAGCGTGAGGTCCCAAGTTCTATCCCTTCACACACCCAGCCAAAAAGAAAAAGAACCCTGAACTGTAAACTTTCAGGCTTTCTGTGTCTAGGATGTGCAAAAAAAAATAAAATTGGCATGTAATGTTCAGACAAAATGACAAAATTATAGAAATGGTATATGACCACTTAACATAAAAAATCCTGGCTAATAACGTCGAAAACCCTAACTGATATTGCTCTAGACCACAGTTTGCACAGAAAAATCCAGAAAGACTTGAATGACTATATTTAGAATTTGGACTGTAAAATTGAAAACAGAGCAAACCCTACTCTAAATTGTGGTTAGCCCTAAACTACATTACCACTCTCGACTATAAAAATCTTGTCTTAGCCCACAGAAAGCAGGTATTCTTGTTCGTTATTTGTCACTACCTCATACTCCACCAAGGTCCAATTACCGTGACTATTAGCCTGCCACTACAATGCAAAATAAGAACTGGGAAAATTAGAAGAGTGAGAAAGTCAAACTACTTACTTTAGGTTGTTGCACAACAACAATGGCGTTGCCATTACCAAGCATATTCATATGAAACTGGATAATATGGCAAAGATTCCTGCAATCAGTAGCATCCTCAAAAGCAATTACGTGATACGGTTTTGGCTCTAATTCAAGATCTGCCCCCATCTCCAACGAATAAAGTCCTTTACTATTTTCACCATCTTCATCCATGTACAATTCAATACACTGGAAAAAATAAAAAATTGCAACTCCAATGATTAGGCATATGCTTACAATGAAGAATCTAATGAAGTTGTGCACTGGAATATGGCTACAGTGTAGACAAATTTATTAAACATAGGTTTAATGAGTGACATTTAAAAATTATATAAAAATTGTATCAGCGTTTAACAAGAAAACCTTTACATTAGGTAGATTACATATATGCATAGGGAAAATTGCACCAGAACCCTTTACAAGTTGCAACGCTTTTCGTTTTAACACGAAATTTTATTTTTTCTGAACCCTAAAGTAATCATATTTTTGCAGCTATCATCCACTTCATAGCTTCCGTTGGCTTTCTGAATATCAAATAGGCAAGATTTTAAGTGGTGTATTTTCAGTAAGAAACATATTATGTTTCACTAGAACTTTTTCCCCAAAGAAAGCTTACTGCTCACATAAGGAAGGGGAACATACAAGGACATAACCTCTTTCATCGAAAATATTTTCCCTATTTAGGAATTTCAGCCCCCATTACAGTTATTATGGGAGAAATATTTGTTCACACTTCATTTGTCCTTAAATAAATGTTAACATCTTAGTTTTTTTTGTCTAAATAGGTATTGTTTTTAACCTATTCATACAAGTTTTAGCTGTCAAGTATATAATTTTGCCCCCTCCCCCAAAAAATAAAACAAATTCTCACTTCACCACTAACCATGGCTGCAATAATGACGCTTTCTCCATCCCTAATTGAGTGCCCTTTTATCGAAAAGTTTTTGTCCCTTAATGAGTGTCCCTTTTTGTATGAAGTTACTAAGTTCACCTTTGCTATCTATCATATGCTCCAATGCGCACTTAAAATACTCCAGTGTTAACAATTAGGGCATTCATTTACATGTACTATTAACATGCCTTAAAACTTAAAAGTCAACTTCCATAATTTTTGCAAGAAACTAAAAAAAGGGGCACTTAAGATTCACAGATCGCTTCGGTGATGGTTCCGATGCAGAAATAGTTCGCACAGCTGAAAAACGGTGAGAGAAGAAGTGGACTCTTTGCTAGGTTTTTTGGATAAGATCACTGTGAAAGAAGGGTTGAAGGGCCTTATGAAGTCGCAGTAACTGAGCCCCGGGCATCTAAATAAAGCTATCTTTCTCGACGGGACTTTTGGTATTATGTGCTTTTTTCTGTTATAACATTTTAGGCTTCTATATCCCCACCCTTTCCTTCTTCTTACTATCATTAAGAGCCTCTATCTTAAGATTAGGGATGGAGGGAGTACTTTTAAGAGTTTTGTTAAAAAAATTAGAAGAAAAAAAGTTAGGGTTAAAATAGCAATACATTATGCTTTAGAAAGGTCTAGTGCAATTAAGTTTGTATAGAGAAAATAATACTTTATTATGATCAGAAGTGGGAGGATGCAGCAGAGATGAAAAAGAGTTCGCATCATAAAAAGATATATTTCCACCAATAATTAATTCATGAACAGTGACCCAAAATTTTATGGACAAAATATGTGTTCTACACTTATACCCACGATCACATTATTTACCATTTTTTATGGTACCTTTAAAAAAAAAACATAATCTATCAGTTGGTTAGAACGAATTTTGAGGTTGAAAGAATTGTCCATGAAGCAAAAAGAACAAGAAGCACATTTACCATTACGAAGGGGAGATCGAGCCACCAAAAATAATCTACTTCCTTCTCTTCTGCATATTCACTGTACTTGCTCACAACAGCATGGGGTCCATACATTTCCATTTCTCTTTTGACCTTTTCTATTTTCTCTTGAATGAACTTCTGCCCTTTCTCGGGAACTTTTTTCATCAAATCAGCAGCATCTTGAATTTCTTTCTCTGTGATCCATCTATCCAAGTCTTTTCCTATATCTTTCATAGCAGCTTTAGTCTCTGGATCATTCTCTGCATTGTAACATTCCAGAAACCCGCGCGACCATTTCTTCGTGTGCTCCCAGAACTCTTTTCCAGATTTCTTACCGGCCCTAACAGAACCGTCGCTCCCTTCTATAACAGTCTTTGAACTTTTCAAATCCTTGCTATCAAATTTTTTGTTTCGAGTGTCTACCGCTGAGCTGCCAGCTGTATTATCATGGGAAGGGGATTCTTGAGATTTTGGCACCGAGTCTTGTCCATCCCTCTTTACAAGGTTTGAGTTACTTAAGCTTCCAGAAAAAAGTGCCTTCCTTTGCTCTACATAGTCATCGAGGACCGCTGGAGTTGTATCTAGCGGTGGACCTTTCCAGCGGGGTATAATTTTCTCTGGGGGATCATACACGCTAATACCATCTAAGGGAAGTACAAGAAGTTTGGTTAGCATCACAATGTTGATTTCAAAAATAATATTCCCTACATTCCACTCAAAGAATGCATACTTGCCGACCATTTTAAGGATTAAAGTAGTTTTACATTTAACTTTAATAATTAAAAATAGCTTTCCTTTTAAGTACAATGCAATAAGGGGAAATATGGAAACTCATGAAATTATCAGCTTAATATTCAAACGGGACGTCAGAATGGAACATCCCAAATTCGAAAGCAAGACTCTTTGAGTGGAGTAGAGGAAGTAGGACAAGAAACTATAATTCCCATTACCATTTCAAATAATACTCCCTCCATCTCACATTTAGAGGCCTACTTTCCTCTTTTGGTTGTTTCAAAAATTTTGGCCACTTTAAATTCAAATATATCTTTATTAACTAGTTACTGCATTTATTAAAAATTCTAAAATGGGGAGCTTCTCTGTGGTGGCCAATATAAACGAGACAGAGGGAGTAAGAGTTAACCACAAGAAAAAACAAATACCTGCTCCATAATTGAGGTTTTCAACATTGGATTGGAGCCACTGATGAAGATTGGCTAGTTTCTCGTTCACTTTCTCAACTTTCTTCTCAAGGCCCTCAAAAAACATACGCTTATCTTCACCATCCATCAGATGAAAGGGATCTCGACCCAGGAGCTCGTTTTCTCTGACTTTAAACACTATTTCACTAAGTTTATCATCTTTCATCCAGTCAAGTTCATCATCATCCTCATCAGGCTCAGGTCGTACCATCTCCTTAACGAAATTTGCATCTTCATTTACTTTCTCTCTCGCAACCTTGTAATTTTCTTGAAAGCCAATCCTAATCTTATTAATTATCGGCTCAAATTCATGAAAGTTTTTCTCAATCCATTTTTCTTTATCCCTTGATGCTACATCCTTTGCAATTTCATCGCTATTTTCATGATTAATAACTCCTTCCACACCATCTTCAGGTTTATTGTTCTTGATCGGAGTAGTGCCCTTTTTAGAATTCCCCAAAAGTTTCTCTTTCGTAAGAGTGTTAACTCCGGAAGCATATGTGGTGTTTGTAGATTCTGATGGACCATTCTTGCCGATTTTCTGACTAGTTGCCCCACCATTTTCTCCCTTCTTTTGTATATTTACATTAGTGTCAATTTCTTGCACAGTTCTAACTTTGGTTTTTTTACTTTGCTCTCGCTTGTCATATTTTTGAGAGAGGTACTCCCTCGCTTCTTTAACCGACTTAATGATTCTTGGCTTTGCCCTGACAGCATTTTCAGGCTTGTTTGACCGAGTGCTAGGATTTTCACCCAAAGTTCTAGAATCATCAACTAGTGGATCATCCAAAGACCGAGATTTTATCTGTCTCACTTTCTTTGGAAAACCATTCACAGTTTGGTGTTCCACTTTGTCCTTACTAAGATCACCTGCTGAACCATTCTTTCTTTCAATTAACCAATTAGTGCCAGCCATTTCTCCAGTTTCCTCAATTTCACTATTAGAATCAATTGATTGGCTAGTAGCAGTATCAGATGGTATCTTTGAGGCCAAGTCATCACTAGTATTCATCAGATGAGACCTTTCATGACCATTAACTAGTGGATCATCCAAAGACGTTGATTTTATTTCTCTGACATCCTTTTCATTCGAAAAAACATTCACAGTTTGAATATCTTCCTCATCACCATTATTGCCTTGAAAACTTTCTGTTTGTTCAATGGTTGGTGCATTCCCATCCATTCCTCTCGTCTCCACAATTTTACTAGAAAAATCCATTGAATTGCTTCCCCGTGTGTCAGCCAACAATTGAGATCCAAAATTACCAATTTTACTTTGTATTTTTACATCACTATCAACTTCTTGGACAGTTCTAACTTTGGTTTCTTCATTTTGCTCTCGCTTGTCACGTTTTTGTGACAGGTATTCCCTTGCTTCCTTAACTGTCTTAATGATTTTTGGCTTTGTCCTAACAGGATTATACTTAGACTTGCTTGATCGAGGGTAAGGAGTTTTACCAAAAGTTATGGTATCATCAACTTGTGGATCATCCAAAGATGTAGACTTTATCGGGGTCACTTTCTTTTCATTTGAGAAACCATTCACGGTTGGTTCATCTTCCACATCACTACAATCACCCACTGAACTATCTGTTCTTTCAGTTTCTCGAGCATTACTAGTCATTGCTCCAATTTCGTCAATTCCAAAATCAAAATCAATTGGTTGGCTACGTGGATGAACAGACGAATCATCAATAGTGTTCGTAAGGTCTTGTTTATCAAGCTGAGACCTTTCAGTATCATCCTCTAGCAGATCATCCAAAAATGTTGACTTTATCTCGACCACTTCCTTTTCATTTGAAATATCACTCACAATTTGACCATCTTCTTCATCGCGACTACCACCTTGCAAAGTATCTGCTTTTTTCAATTTTTCGTGCATGCCTAGCCATTACCCTAATTTCCTCAATTTTACTAGCAAAATCCCTTGCATCGCTACCATGCATATCAGACAACAGTTGTGACCCCAAATTACCATCCTCTCCCTTTACTTTCATAATAGCATCCAGAAGGTCTCGTTTATCAAGCTGAGGCCTTTCAGTAAACACTATTTCCGGCTGCTTGGACTCCTGCATAACTTCCACACTACCCTTCACCAATTTCTCTCTCTCCATCCTAGCTTTCATCTTTCTCCTCAACATTTCCTTCTCCGAGCGTGAATACCGTTTCTTACCTCTCTTAGCTGTGAAAAAACGCATCGACCCCAAAATCAAAACCAAACCACACAACACTGTTACTCCAATTATTGACTGTTTGGAAAACACACCAGGCTTACCAATAGTCAAACCCCGAATCATCCTAAAAGAACCCAATTCCCCACCAGAATTTACAAACTTTACCACTGAACTATCCTTACTTAGCACATTATTCCCATTCTCCATCTCTCTAGCTAAAAATCTTGCATGACCAATTTTTGAATTCACTTCTTTATAATTCTGCGCCTCATTAACCTTGTGCAACAAAGGCCCAAGCTGACTTCTTCTCAAAATTTCATCCTCGTTAACATCCACATGTTCCACTTTACCATCAGAATTCTTAGAAACAGTAAATATAGGACCGGACCCAATACCCCAAAACTCCGAATCAGCCTTATACTGATCAACCCAACTCTTTAACTCATTCCTAAAAACAGATTTTAAGCTCGGAACCTCCACCTCGTCAGAATCCATCCCATGTAACTCATTTTCCCCAGCCCCAAAGCTAGTGTTTTTACTACCCCAATTTACCAAGAAATCATGAAAATTCAATTGCGAATCACTACTATTATTATCACCAAAATTATCAACTGGGTTTTCAAAATCAGAACTTGGATTATAAATTGTGGGAGTTTGTGTCACCTGTTGTTGTTGTTGATGTTGTGATTGAGTGAGCTTTTTCCTCAAGTAGTTCTTGCGGTTGGTGGGTCTGCCAAAATGAGCTGAAACTTGGACATTCCTGGGAAATTTGAGGGGAAATGAAGGGAAGAGTGGGAATTTGGATACAAGTATGTTGGGATTTGATGGGTTTTTGTTTCTGCGTGTTGTGAATTGATATTTGGGAGAGAAAAGTATATTAGTCTTCGAGAAGATTTCAGAGTGGGTTCGGGTTGTGGCGTTAAGAAACTCCATGAACAATGGCGGAGTTCACATAGGGTGTGATTGGGAGAGAGCGAGAAGAGAGAGAGACTTCTAAAATCATAAAACCCCTGATAATCCCGAATTGATAAAAACTCGCAGATTGGGCCGTACAGTGTTGTACCTTGTTCTATAAATATTGTACTTAGAGCGCATGTATAAAGGTTGTTGTACCTTATTGTACACATCGATCTTTCCCTAGAGGCTAGAAGCCTAGAACAAATACACCCTTAACAGTTAACACTTAACAATGTCCACCACAGCACCACTGCCATAATCCAGAGCTCTGATGTAATTCGTGTAAATATGTTTGGACATGTTGACAATTACTGAAGAGGAGCGAGAACACTCTTATTACTGCCGGTCCGGTCGTACACTGCTATTACCGCGATCAATTGTTTGAGCAGGAGTGAATGTGTTTCAAAACTAATCGAGCTAGCCATTTGGACAGAATATTGTTATTACAGGCAGTCGGTCAACTCGGGACCCTAACGACCTGAAAGGTAGTAAGTGGCGTCAAGATAAAATAGGAGATTGATGGACCTAAATAATCAAGCAACTGTTTATGTTGCATTGGTGTTTCAAAATCAACTCCCTTCTATAAGGTCCATAACCAATCTCCAGATAAAATAGGAGATTGATGGACCTGCACACTTTGGTTTGTAAGAAGAAGAAATTTGTCAAAAACTTGAAAGAATTGGAGAGTGATAATGACCATAAGGTCCACAACCAATCTCTCCAAGTTTCGCCCCCATGAACATCAAGGAAGCCACCACCTCTGACAATGGCTGCCAAAAACACCATTTAAGTATTGCTAAGAATCCTCAACAGTTGCTGTCAGAACACAAACACACACACTCAAAACAGTTATCTTGATTGATAAATGCCTGCTGCAAATATTATGTTATACATTGTGCTTCAACGGCCTTTTCTTAAAACATAAGCTGAAGAAACAAAAAGAAAAAAAAAGGAATAATTAAGCTTATTACGCTGGAACCATCAGCAGTACTTGTCCGTAATGCTGAGAATTCTCAACATCCCAATCACTAATAACATTATACCTAAAAAAAAAAAAAAACAGCACGCGGAAACATAATCAGAGAGCACCTTAAAAAGAAAACCAAACAAAGTCTTAACTACAGAGATTAGGTATACAAGCTCCACCATCAGCATTCGGTTGTTCCTTCCATATCCGCCCTGTTACTCTCAACTTCAGCTCTTTCCTGTCTCCTCCTGAGAAGAAAAGTGCCATGTTTCGCTGAATAATTAGGCCGTCGTGGCTGTCCCTAACTTTTCGGTGACTATCCCTTATGCTTCGTGGGGTCCCTTCCCAAATGAGTTTTCTGCCGTTTCCACCAACTTCTAAACTGTAACTGTAGTTTCTGGCATCTGCCTCATCACCCATAAAGCGGAGAAATGCCATGTAAACAGGTGCCATGCTGAGCTGGAAAGCTTCAAAATGAAGACAGAAATACTGGCCAAAACAATGGAAGACCTACACAAGGGACAGAATGAGCATTATTTTCTTTTGACACTTGGGCTTCGTATGCTTCGCAGAAAATAATTTCTGGATGGAATGAGCATTCCTTTTGTCATTTTCATGTAAATGTTTTCACTTTCTTGTGTTTGATTAATGTACGGACCCGGAAATTCAAGATTTTCAACAAATAGTTTTCCGTGAAAAAAACAGAGCTTTAGATATAGTTGGAAAATGTTAGGCGAGGACCGTTCCATTTGCATAACAAAAGGAAAAACAAATGAAAATATGTTGCTCCCTACGGAGAGGGGCCCAGTGGTGGCAGACCAGGACCAGGACCTGGGTCTTCACAATACGTGAGGTCTCAGATTTGATCCCTTCCCATGCCCATTGAGACCAATAGCAACACAAGTGAAAAAAACCCAAAAAATTGTTCAATATGAAAGGAAGATACTCACAGTTAACATCCATGTAGCATTTTCTACTTCTCGTGGATTAGATTTGACATAACGATGGTTGAATGTGTATCCAGAGTGCATATCCACTTTGTGATCATCCCTCAAATGAGCAACTAAGTATGGGATATCCCCAACAACAGAGCACTCTGATCCAGCATATGGGCAGCTGTATGGCCTAAAATTACACAAGGCTTCGTGTTTCAGCTTACTGTAATATGGAAAGATCTCTGGACATCCCAGGGTGCAATATTTGCAAGGCAATTCAAGTGATTCAGCAACCTTTTCTAATGCTAGACATCTTATGTCGCCGAGCTCTTGTCTACACGTGGGACATCTGTTGTGTACTCTTGTTTTACAGGTGGAACAGAGCGTGTGCCCATTGTGACACTGCAGAAATCAAAACTTGTTACAAACATGTATCTAAGTAACCTTATCCATAAAGAGAGTGAAACCATTCAAACATATTTGATCAGGTATTCCCGTTCAAGGAACTGGAAAAGGGAAAATGCTGACTTCGAATAAGTAGCCCTCTTAAATAACTACTACTTCACCCGGAAGGGAGTCTCGGTTTGCTTTGTGGCACACCAAAAACAAAAAAATTAAAATCGCCCAATTTCAATTCCATATTGTCACCAACAGTTGAAGAAAAAAAGAACACTTATTACATTGGACGAGAAACATGCAATACAAGGTCATCACCTAACATATAAAATTGAAGAGGTGGAATTATATACATTAAATTAGGAGTTTCCATATAAATATGTAGGTCATGCACTAATATTTTATTATGGAAAATACATTAGGTGCATTCGCAGTCTATTTAGAAGGAAAGATATAAAGTTATAAGCATGAGAATTCCCTTGAATAACTAGAATTCTTTTTCTGTGTAAGAGCAAGGCAGTGTGGTGTCGGCGCCGGGGGGGGGTGGGGTGAAGAGGAGGGTAATTAATTGTCCAGATCCAGGAGCACAAGATAAGGGGTACCAGAAAATGAGCATGAGGAATAAAATGTTTCCAATGCATCAATGTTTCTTAAACTTGTAGGTGGGTAGACTGTGTATCTGCTAACGTATATACATGTCTATGTAGGTCAACTGGTCAAGTCTAAAGTCTTCTTAATTAGGGAATTTTCCTTTAGCAATAAATATACTACGCTCTTTTTAATGAGACTTCAGTTAAGGATCAAGAAGGCTGGCTTATTTGTCAAGAAGATGAGAGTAAAGACCATGCAATTGATGTTTCCCAATCTATACAATATTGCAGTCAACAAGGAGGAACTGGTGAGTTCGTTGGTGGTCAATCAAGGGGGATCAAACCTTTGGAGTCCTGCTTTTCGCAGAAATTTGCATGACTGGGAGATTGAGGAGGCAGTGCAGTTCATGGAGTTTCTCCATGGTTGTAAGAGGTAGGATTTGAGTGAAGATAAAATCATCTGGGAGGTTACTAAAAAACAGGCTGTTTTCTGTTAGTTCTTTCTACTCTAAGATGTTAGAGAAGGAAAAAAGCTTGTTCCCATGGAAGGAAATTTGGAAACTTAAAATCCCCGGTAGAGTAGCTTTTTTTGTTTGGGAGGCAGTTAGGGGTGCCATATTGATGGGGAAAACTTGAGATCTCGGGGCATGATCTATGTTAATCGATGCTACATGTGCAAAAGTGAGGAGGAGGATGTGAACCATTTGCTGCTTCATTGCTCTATGGCTAGGGAGTCATGGACTTCCGTTTTCCTCTCTGCAGGTGTTCCGTGGGTTATGCCCAGGACTGTTATTGATACGCTTCGGGGTTGGCCTTCTTTTATCTGGAACAGAAGGAGTGTTTTCTGGAAGTACGCCCCTTCAGCTATTTGGTGGACCATTTGGAAAGAGAGGAACAAAAGGGCTTTCGAGAATGCTGAATCTAATATTGAAGGAATCAAAAAGGCTTTCCTTTCATATTTGAGATTCTGGTGCTTAACTGCTGATCCAACAGAGGATCCTCTTTTGTAACTAGGTTCAGGTCTTATGGCTTTGTAGTTAAGTTCATGTATACTTCCAGTGTACAAGGACGCATCACCTCATTTGACGCCTGTTAATATTACTTATACCTTACTTATCAAAAAAGTAAAGACCATCAGCTTCAGAGGCTTATGCTATACCATCTACAACACATGTATCACAGGGTAGGTTCTAAGGCAAATCCATATCTTCAAGTGAGCCATACTAAGCAATATCCTTCAATTGCCACATGTTTCCCTAACACCCACGGATAGTAAAAGAAAAAATTAAGCATTTGATTTTTCCTTTTTATTCCTATCAGAAATCTCATGATCTTAGGTGATAACCAATTCTGCTTCAGACCATTATTTCCTCTGATACTAAACTTGGAATATCTAACCTGTGTACTTTGACTCTACTGCTCGCTCTTCTTTCCCCTTTTCACCTCCTCGTTGCCTTTCCTCTCTTTCGGGGTGTGAAAAGGAGGGAATGGCCAAAAACTACTTTAATCTATAAGGAGTATATTTCCAGCCATGGGGGACTGTATCTACTGAGATTATTTTGGGTAAGCCATTCAGCACAAAATTGGCTTCTGCAGTAGACATTCCCTGAGAAAAAATGGGCACATCTGTGGGAAGGACAATAAAGGTTGAGATCTGAATGGTAATCCAAGAGTCTGATTCCAGTTCCAACTTATTGAACCCTTCAATACGGGCTAACTGTAGGTAGTAAATCATTCAAGCTGGTTAAAGCCTGACCTGCACATTACTACAAGCCCAAAATTTAGCGCAAACCCCATGATTCATTTACCATCTGCACCTTAAATAGCGTGCTACACGCAGCTGGGTATAGGTTGTTCAAATCAGTCAAGAATGAGGAGCACCGAATCAGCTACATATTCTGGGCCTTTCTCCTTTCTTTCTGACCTCTTAAACGTCTATTGATACCTGAATGCCAACAGCCATGCCACCATCTTTTTCCTGTCGTCAACCAACACGTCCACTTTGTTCCGTTTGGTCTTCAGATTAGACAAATTGCTGGAGCCCATAACTAAAACAAGTTACAATAACATTCAGCCTTACCTGTGGTTGGATCTGAATATAACATTAAAAAACATTTCTGCTCTGAAGCCAAAAACCCTCTAACACAATCAAGAAATGTGCTACTCGTGGTCAAACAAACTAACATGACATTCTATAAGCAGGGAACAATTTGTGTACTCAGTTCCTTATGTTTTATACATCTCAATCTATACTAGAAACGGCAATGCAAGTTCTTCAGCCATTAGTAACTGACAATAGATTACCCCTTAGCGAAGTATTGAGATAGTTTTCTCAACGGTGTTGGGGAAGATGAAACTGACGTCATAAATATTTCTAATTTAGAGAAGAGGAATGTGTTCAGAGAGGAACGTTTTACAGCCTAAGGTTACGCTATATCCTCACTATTCATGTAAGAATCTAACAAAGTTTGACATAAGTTGTCATCTTCCTATTATGACACTAATCCTTTTGTCAGAGTGTATGACTGGCGATGTTCAGAATGACTATAATGTGCATTGCAAAAGGGGAATAACACAAAATTATCACTGCCTTTCACGTTAATACAAGATCCATATGGTAATTCACAGTCATAATTTGGACCCAAAGCAGAATGTGAAGAGAAAATGATTATGTGGTCTAGCAAACCCAAAGTCACACGAAAGTCTACGCATTCCAAAACCATATGTGCCTGCAGCCCACTCATCCTACTATTTAAATGGACACATCAAAAGAGAGAGATAATGCATTTGAATTGACCACCACAATTGAGGACCCCTATATCCAAATAATAAATTGTAGCCCATTGAGCACTTCCATCCCACAAGCAAAGTGCACATCTTAACCAAATTCCATCACACAAAATCCATCTGCAGTTAACCAATCACAATTACTCCCCTAAAATAGACAAATAAATAATCACACCCCTGTAATCCCCACAAACGAAGACATCCACAATGCATATCATCACCATTCACGACCAACAATGCCTTTCGAAATGCAGCATATTCCAGGAAAAAAATAATACAAACGGTAGCACCCGAAAAAGGAAACCCACAACCCTAATCAACCAATTCCATCCTCTCCCAGCTTCCCAATAGATTAAATTAATCAAAATTAATCAATTAAATTTCAAAATGTTCGAAATAGGATTCTGCGATCGGAATTCGAGTAAACTAATGTCAGTTAAACAACAAGGAATGCATCAAATGATGTGAATTGAAAGAAAACCGACCAATCGAAATCGAGAAAAGGAAAATGAGAAAACCTGATGGATGGGAGGGTACATTGAATTGGTACAAACAGGACATTCAAGAAGCTCGTGGACACTAGTGGTGGGATGAATGCCGGCGGCGGCGGCAGGAACAACATTTACATTAACATTGTGAGGAGGCTTTGAAGAAGAAAATTGAGAATGATGATGTTGATTGAGGGTATGGTGATGGTGTTGGATCTCATCTTCATCCATTCCGTCCGCGGATGATACGCATTCAATGCTATCCAATTCCATTTGTACAAGAGAGTACACACACACACAAATACAGATTAAATTATTTAATTACTAATATATTGGTGTGTGTGTGTGTGTAAATGGAATTGAGGGGTTTCTCTGCAATGGGTTTGATTGAATTGTTAGTAATATCAGTCAGAAGAGAGGGGAGCACAGAGGGGTGGGAGGGAGAGAGAGAGAGAACCAGAGGTGCTTTTCTTGATGGGCTTTTTCTTTTTCTTTTTTAATTTTTATTTTCTTCTCTTCCCCAAATCTCAATGTGTGTGTGTGTGTGTGAGATTTGGAGAAGTTTTTTTTTCTTTTTCTTTTTCCTCTTCCTCTTCTCCCCCAAATCCCAATGTTTGTGTGTGTATATGTGAATTGGATAGGTTTTTTTCCCTCTTTTCTACTCTCCCCCAAATCCCTATTTTTTAGTATGTGTATCATCTTTGTTTGTATGAGTTTCCTTAAAACGAGTTAATTTCATTTCTGTTTGACGAAATTTTGCTCTATTACAGGTCAATCGTTAAACACATAGTGAGACGTTTTGAGAGATCGATTTTACAGAAAATATACATGATACTGTTTTTCCTAAGTTTTTATCTAAAACATATCCAACCTTAGCTTATAAAAAACATATTCCTAAACTAATAACGAAATACAATACTAATTGATCAATAAATAATAAAATTTTGAAATAATATATTTCTTCCGTCCCTAAATTATTGTCATATTTTTCTTTTTCGTCCGTCACAAAATAATTGTCTTTTTTGAAACTTATCTTTTTATGACAACATTTTTATAACTTTACTCTTACTTATTTATCCTATTTTAGTTATAGGCCACATACAAATTAGTTTTAAAGTAAACTACACATCCAACTAATATTAAGGAAAAATTATGGGCCGGACCACTTTTTGAAGTTTTTAATCGCTACAGTACCCTCTCTTTTTTTCAAGTGGAAAAATTTAATTTTGGTGGTAAAATGACTACAATACCCTTAATAAACCGTATGTGTGTTACGAAAGTCAGATAATTAAACAATTAATGTAAGTAACTGACTGACACTTAAGTAGATTAAGACTTCTTAAATGTTAGATCAGTTTGTAAGAACTGATAAAATAACTGACAAGAGAATTGAAGTTGTTCACAGTAAAACTGTTACGTTCACTACCAAGTTGGTCAGACTTGGATTTTTGAAGTGCACTAATTTTATTAAAAATCTAATTGATCTCTAATGGATCAGTGTACAACAAAAGACCAGTGTTTAGGGAGAATGATTGAATAACAATCAAACTTGTGAGACAAACTAACTAATTTCTAAAAGGTATAAAATGAAGCACTCAGTGTTTGTCTAAACAATAACTAGAAGGAAATATTCAAAGAAGAGTATCTAGCTAAAGTTTTTCAAGAAGACTAAGGCACAGAGAGAATTTCTTTGAGATTAGGATGTTTCAGGCTTCTATGTTTTCAAAAGTGCTTCCTGTGGGTATTTATAGATGATCTTGAAGAGTAACCCGTTAAGAACACATTTGAATTTGAAATGTGTTTGGCAAGGTATACGTATCTTCACAAGATCACATGGATCCTGTTAGAAAGATATCTTACAGAATATCTACCAAAAACACAAAATGAGAAAGTGTCAGTACAAGGGAATGTTCAAGTAAATGAGGTAAACAAGCTGACACTAAAACAATATGGTCAGCTGAAACAAGTAACTGACAAATAATTTTAAATCACGAGCTGACCAAAAAGAAATAACTTAAAAGTTCTTGGCTGACAACAAGTGGAATGATTTTAAGCAAATTTATTTTAAGGCAAGATTCAACAATCTCCTTCTATTTACTTAAAACCATTCACTTGAAAGCAAAGAGCCAAAAATACTTATGTTCCTACAAAATGATGTTAGTAAAACAAGCAGATAATATATAAATGAAGTAGTTGGAAATTAAAACCAGGGAGAAGATAATTGTCTACTACAATTAAAACAGATGTTCTAAAAGTTCAAAGTGTTGAAAGAGAGAGAGAGAGAGAGAGAGAGAGTGGTTCAGTCAGCTGCTGATGTAGATCCTTCAGTGGGCTTTTCAACTTGAGCAGCATCTAATGGACTAACATCAGCTTCAGGTGCCTTTTCAACATCAGCTTCTTTCTCAGCATCAGCTACAGGTTCAGGCTCAGTATTCTTGTTAGCATCAGTACTCATTTCTTTTTCCGCTTCAGCTTCAATTACTGGCTGAGATGGCATCAGTTTCAGTCGTTGCCTAAGAATTTTGTTTTCAGCCAAATAGGCATCAGCTCTTGCTTTCTGCTTCTTTTCCTCCTGAATGGTTTGAAGCAATGTAGCTTCAGTATTGAAAGCCATGTTGGCCCATTCTTGTTGATAAAGAAGTATATTTCTCCAGTCAACCATGTGAGCCTCTCTAGGAGCACCAACAGCAATGGCAGCCTGGACTTCAGTACTGATGATCTGGGTAAGGTTAGGAAGAAGGGAGGCAACCTGTTGTTGGAGGGTAGCAAGCTGGTTGGTGTGATGAGTGAAGGCAGACTTCATCTGGAGATGATGAACATAAAGAAGGTCCAACTTGGCCGAAATAAAAAGAGTGCCTGGAGGAGCAGGTTCTGGAGCAGGAAAGTGAGAGGAGCCTGGAGTGCTGGAGAAAAATTGAAAAGTGTGAATGTCTGCATCCTCAGGGTCTAAAGGGAAGAAAGTAGACATAGGGTAAGCAGGAACTTGAGATGTAGGTTCTTGGTCAGGGTCATGTATGATATCAAGAAAGATAATTTTCTTTCCTGTGGGGTGTTGGAGAGCCTTAAAAACAACTTCCCTTTGTTTCCTTGCCTTTCTGGAGGCCAGTTGAGAAGGACTAAGAAGGGACTCATCCTCAGAAGTAGACTTGGAGGAGTCAGAAGAGGAGCCTACAGAAGATTTTTCCACTGATTCCTCAGTAGATTGATGAGCAGATTCATCAGCTGAAGAATCATCAGCTAGTGCAGGTTTTTGGACATGTAGAGGACTGACTGACAAAGGGAGAAATGAGTGAAGAGATAAGTCAGGCATAATGATTAAAGGTGAAGCCTGGTTTGGGTGAGTTGGTTTGTAAGCATCAAGAAGTGTAGGGGAAGGATCCACAGTGTCAGTTGAAGAGAGCACGATAGCAGCTGAAGGATCAGCTGGAGGGATAGGAATAGCTGACACAGCTGGGATGGTTGAAGGAACAACATCAGCTAAAGAGGCAATTGAAACAAGAGGTGTAGCTGACACAGCTGAGGCTGATACTGGATTAGCTGATACAGATGTGGCTAACACAGGAATTGGTGTAGGAATAGGAGCAGTGACTGGAAGGACTGATGATGAGGCTGTAACTGTTAGAGTAAAGGAAGGTAGTGAGATATGTTGCAGAGTACAGGTGAATGTGGGTGCAGATTCAGCTGAAGTAGTTACAGGTAAGACTGTTAAAGAGACAACAAAAGGGACAGAAGAGGGAATCACACGAGGAACTGTGGGAATTGACTCAGAGATCAAAGGGGCAAGGTTACTTGTGAAGGCATCAGGGAATGCAGTGTTCAAAGAAGCTCCTCCTAACATGGAGGTCATCTGTCTGTGTAACTCAATATATGTTTGATTGGCTGTAATATTGACAGCATCTTGCACATACTTGTTGGCAGCCCTTTGAATTCTTGCAAGTTTGGTTGGGTCTACTGAGGGTTGCTCCCAGTCTTTGTTCAGCACATCATCTTCTGGCAAAGCAAGTCTTCCTACCATATATGGATCATTGTGAGGAAGGGCTGGCAATTCATGCACTTTGTTGTAAATGGTCCAGGCCAGAAATATAAGTTCATCCTGAACAAACATATCATTGGATAGGTAGAATCTATTCCAAAGCAGAGGTAGAGAGTCAAAATACTTCCCATAGTTAGCTACCAGGTCTTCTTGGGACAAATTAGGGGTAACTGGATACAGAACATAGGGTCTTCTTTTTAGGTTATGGTCGATGTATTTGATGGGGTTGACAAGTGGTTTTTCATTTTTCTTCTCTTCATGGAAAGAGAGAAGAAATTGTACAAAGTATGGAAGATGATCAATTGGGAATACCCAATTTGGAGGAATGGGAACTGGATTGGCTTGATAATAGGAGTGTCTAGGATGAAAGGTGGGATTCCTAATATGAGGAAAAATTTTATGGGAGCTGTGTTTGGGGAACTAGGATTTGAGGGAGGAGAATTTGGAGTAGGATCAGTGACAGGAATATCTGGAGTTGGGGAAAAAGGGACAAAATTACCTGGATTTAGCTCAGGATTTCTTCTCTGCCTTTTGGGAGCAAGATCAGCTGCCAAGGTCAGTCACTTTCTTCTTGTTTGCCTTGGTTCAGGAATTTGAGAGATATCAGTTGCTTGTACATCAGCTGGCTGACCACTTTCTATTTGCTGACCAACTTCAGCTTGCTGAGCAGTGTCAGCTACTGGGCCAATTTCTGCTGGCTAACCAATCGTAGCTTGTTGACCAACTGCAGCAGGCTGACTTGAAGATATAGCAGTAAGAGTTGGGGTCCTTGTTCTCCTAGGTTTACGACCTGTTTGTGCAGAAGGAATTTCTAGACCAAACCGACTTGAAGCATTTGCTTGCTTGATGTTTGCTGCCACATACCTCTTGATTCTTACAGGTTCTAAGTCTCCAATGGTCAAAAGGCGATGTTGGAGAGCAGGAAGGGATCGAAGGAATTGGTTGATGATGAGATGGTGAGTAAGTCGAGGTTTGCCTGATTCCATGTTGTCCTTGTACTTGGTAATGTTTGCTTTTACACATTCAACTAGCACTGCACACCAGTTTACTTCAAAGTTTTCCACAATAGCTTCCATTAAAAAGAGTTGAGATTCAACAATCTTGTCATGTCCACTTGACTTGATGATGAGACATTTATCCAGCACAGTTGCGAGAGCATAATGAAGAGGAGCAAATCTATTCTCGTGCCTATCAAAGGCAAGCTCTACAGGGACTTCGCCTCTCATTGTGATCCAGCCACCTTGTTGAGTCTCTTCTGGAATGGTATAGGTGGATGAACCATCATCTGACAAGTCAGGGAAGACTGCTGAGATAGTTTCTGCATCAAAAACAATAGGAACTCCTCTGATTGTTCCAGTAAGAGCGAAGGGGTCAGTTGGTGATTCTTCCATAGACATGAAAAACTCTTCAGTTAATTGACAACTGAAGGTTCTGATGTTGAAGGTGAGAAGAGGAGTTAATCCAGACGATGTCAAAAGATGGATGAGTTCAAGCCTTATAGGTTCGTTGTTCAGAGATATAACGTCCAAGAGACAGCCTACGGCTGTATTGGATGCCATTTTTCTAGAAAATCTAGGGTTAGGGTTTGAAAGAGAGACATTATAAAAGCAGGTGGAAGAAGAAGAAGAAGAAGCGTAGACGAGGTTTGTAAAAGGTGAGTATTTATAAAAAGGTTTTATAAGTACGGACAGTTATAAGAGTGTGAGTGGGTTTTAAAAGCAAAGATATGGAGTGTAGTGCTAAAGTACACATAATTTTGGTTTTTGTGATAAAAAGGGGTGATTAATGACAGAGGGTTATTATCACAATGATGAATCGTTTTTGTGTATGCACGTCACTTCAACCACCAGAGTTGGTGGGATAGTAGAAAGGTCAATTTGGCTTCTCAAGGAAGTTTCGCGAGTTTCAAGGAGGAATAAAAAGGGCGGGAAATAAATAAGGAGATTTATAATTATCTTAGAATAAATCTCAACTGAGATATGATCAGCTTTGACTTAGGGATCAGAGGCTACCTGAACAGTGACTATAATGTCAGTCACTGTGTTGTCAGCTAAAGATTAGAGAATTGCCAGCTGATCAAATTTTGTTAGCTTAAGAAATGTCAACTGTTGGCTGAACAATATCAACTAAGGGATGTCAGCTGTTGACTTCATGTTGTAAGCTGTGAATTTATGTCAGCTATTGACCGACCATTTTGACAATCTTTGCAATGTCAACTATTTCCTGAGTTGTCGTGAGTGGGAAAGTATCACCGTGTAATGTCACTATGAGTGTCTCGTTGATTCTTTCTTGTAGTACTCGTTGATTCTTTCGCAAAATATCCCGATTAGTAATCCAAAGTATCTTTCTATGACATTATAAGCATTCCCAATTCACCTCTTAGAAACTCAAATCTATCAGATTTTAGAGCTTTTGTAAAAATGTCAACTAATTGAAATTCAGTAGGAACATATTCTAGCTGAACATTACCTTTTTCAACATGATCTTTTAAGAAGTGATATCTTATGTCTATATGTTTGGTTTTAGAATGCATAACAAGATTTTTAGAAACTGAAATAGCAGAAGTATTATCACAATAAATAGGACATGTTCCCATTTGCATTTCATAATCCAATAGTTGTTGTTTCATCCAAAGGATTTGAGAGCAGCAACTTCCAGCAGCAATATATTTAGCTTATGTAGTTGAGGTGGAAACTGATGCTTGCTTTTTGCATGCCCAAGATATCAATCTGTAACCAAGGAACTGACATGTTCCACTGGTGCTTTTTCTGTTAACTCTACAAGCTGCAAGGTCAGCATCTGAATATCCAAATAAGTTAAAAGATGAATCTCTAGGATACCAAATACCAAATTTTATAGTATCAATCAGGTATCTAATAATTCTTTTTGTAGCAATCATATGAGATTCCTTTGGATTAGCTTGAAAATGAGCACATATATACACAGCAAACATAATGTCTAGCCTACCAGCAGTTAAATAAAGAAGAGAGCCAACTATACCTCTGTACTCAGTTGTATTAACAGGTTTACCTTTTTCGTCAATGACCAAATGACATTCAACTCCCATTGGAGCGCGCTTGCTGAATTTGCTTCTTGAAGGTTATATTTCTTGATCAGCTCTCTTGTGTATTTTGATTGATGGATAAATATACCTTCTTCAGTTTGCTTAATTTGCAAACCTAGAAAGTATGTGAGTTCTCCCGTCATGCTCATTTCAAATTTTCCTTTCATAAGACTTTTAAATCTCTTACACAACACTTCATTAGTGGACCCAAAAATAATGTCATCAACATAAATTTGAACTAGTAAGATATTACCTTTGTGTTTTAAAGAGAAAAGATTAGTATCGATTTTACCTCTTTGAAACCCTTTTTCCATGAGGAATTTGGATAGAGTTTCATACCATACTCTTGGAGCTTGTTTTAGACCATAAAGAGCTTTTCTTATCTTGTAAACTTGGTACTTTTTTTTTAGGTCAAGAAACCCAGGAGGTTGTTCAACAAACACTTGTTCTTGTAGATCTCCATTTAGAAATGCATTTTTTACATCCATTTGGTATACCTTGAAATCCTTGAAGGTTGCATAGGCAAGAAATAGTCTGATGGCTTCCAGTCTGGCCACAAGAGCAAATGTTTGATCATAGTCAATACTCTCCTCCTGTCTATAGCCTTGGGCTACTAATCTTGCTTTGTTCCTTGTAATTTCCATCTTCATCCAACTTGTTTCTGAACACCCATTTAGTTCCAATAACTTGTTGATCTGAGGGTCTTGGCACAAGTTCCCATACTTTACATCTTTCAAACTGATTTAGTTCTTCTTACATGGCCTCAATAATCCAAGGACGCACTGGGCTTCTTCAACTGGATATCTGGCTTTCAATCTATCCGTTTTCTCCAAGGCCCAACCCTGTAAACAAACAAAGTACGGTAAACTAGGCAGGGGCATTCCCTGCAAAAGCCCTCTGGCGTGAAAGTTAGCACAACAATTAGCTGAGTAAACAATTTGACAAAGTTTAGGCCAGTATTCAGAATCACGTACCTCCCTCCTTTGTTTGGAGGGGTATTTATAGCCTTTGCCGGAGAGTAACTGGCCATTAAACATCATGGCATAAATGGCGGGCACATTAACTGCCATATTAACTACCCCCATTTATCACAACGGTCTCATCATGGCAATGATGGCGGATTTCTTGGGAGTAACTGCTCATGTTCAAGACAATCGTTTCCTTCATAAACGAACACAGTAAGTCCTGCTCGGTGCATACTGTTGCCCGCTGGGTAAGCCCCCAGCTCGCAGTATATCTTTGATCACTACCTGCTCCTTAATATGACTTGGAACTTAGAACGCATGTGTTCAGCCCACGACTGGTGGTGGCGTGCCGGACACGTGGCTTATAAATTGGGCATTTTAGGAGAAATTCACGAAGGAAAATGTGGAGGGCATCCAGGTCAACGATCTTAGGCAGAAAAAGTTTTGGCTGCAGGGTTTTACTGGATCACTTTTAGGCAAGATGCAGAAATGTATGTTCGGCGATGTGACAAGTGCCAACGTTATGCCGATATACCTCGGTTACCCTCTACTGAGCAGAATCCTGTAGTGGCAACCTGGTCGTTTGATATGTGGGGTATAGACCTCATAGGTCCTTTTCCCTTAGCTCGTTCAAAGTTCAAATACGCGGTGGTGGCTGTCGACTACTTCACCAAGTGGGTAGAGGCCAAGCCTTTGACAACTATCAGTGAAGTCATTGTGATCGACTTCGTGCACAAGCATATATGGTGTCGATTTGGGGTCCTTCGAGCAATAGTTTTCGATCACGACACTCAGTTTTCGGAGAAATTCACAAAAGCATGCGAACAGATGCGTGTGAAGCATTGGCAGTCATTTGTTGCATATCCTCAGGGTAACGGTCAAGCCGAGGCTGCTAATAAGCAAATCATGCATGTTCTTAAATGAAATCTTGAAAATAAGGCAGGAAGATGGGTGGATGAATTACCTTCAGCCCTGTGGGCGGTCAGAACAACGGTCATGGGGCCCACGGGGGAAACGACTTTTTCTATGACTTATGGATCTGAGGCCATGGCACCAGTGGAAATGTATTTGCCCAATCACAGAGTATCTCGTTATGAAGAAGAATATAACATTGTAGCTCGGGCAGCCGATCTTGATTTGATAGAAGAAAAACGGTTGGAGACCAAAATGAGAATGACTAATTACAAACATCGAGCAAAGGCCTACCACGATAAAAGGGTTCGTGGTCAGTCATTTGCTGTGGGCGAGTGGGTTCTCCGTAAAATTGAAGCAACATGCCATCGAGCAGAATGGGGGAAGCTTTCTCCTAATTGGAAAGGTCCTTTTCAGATAGTCAGAATTGTTAAGGAAGAAACTTATAATTTGCGAACAGAGGATGGCAGCGAGCTGAAACGTCCATGGCATACAGATCACTTGAAGAAGTACTATCGTTGATTGGTAGTATTCAAGCTGTATGTCTTTTTCTCCTATTTTGTAAGCTGAGTTAAAATAAATGAGCATGCGTTGGCTTTCATTCTTTGGCTATTTTGTTTATGGCGTTTAGTACAAACTCGATTATACTTTTGGCGGGTAGGGTAGTTTCCTTGCCTGGTGTAAAAGTTCGTGTTCGAGTGGTCTAATGTTATTATCTCGATTATTCTCTCTTTCACGAGCACGGGGTATCTCTGCTCGTGAAAAAGGGTTGGTGTTCGAGTCAGTTGCTTTGATTGTTATCATCTCGATTATTCTCCTCTTTACGAGCAAAGGTATCTTTGCTCGTGAAAAAGGTTTGGTGTTCGAGGACGTTGCTTCGATCATGCTCCTTCATAACTGCGAGCTATCTCAGCTCGGGTGAAGGGGTTCGAAGGCTTTGCATTTTTTAACACGACAAGCCTGGAATGAGCTTGCTCGATTTAAAATATAGTTTTTAAAATAGAAACAGTTGAAACATTTATGAGAATACAAGCAGACGAAATATGAGCATTAGCATAAATGTTAAAAGTAGGAAGTGTTAAGATGTTACAGGTCCGGAGATAATATAAGTTGTTGCAAATTGTTTTCCAAAAAAGATACAATTATGGCAAGCAGGCCTGGAGAAATTCAAGGGTCAGCAGCAGTTTGAGCAGGGTCAGCAGCAGTAGTCTGGGCGAGTTCAGCTACATGAGCAGCCAAGGTTGAAGTTTCTTGTGTTTTCGCCATCCAAATTTGAGTCATCATATCGGTAATAGTGACCTCAGCAGTTGGTGGAGGGGTCCAGCAAAGAAGTCCTTTGAGAATCTAATCGAGCCAAGCGAGGCCGCCTCATCTTCTCGCAGTAGGCACCAAGGCATGGCCCGGCGAGCGTAGGGCGTAAGGGGTGTTAGTTCCCCATTGGGCGAGTTGGTCTGGCTGCATGTCCATCCCGCTACATGCTAGCTGCTTGAGAACATGATTCACACCTTGAAGGAAGAATGGGTAGGCTTCCTCTTCAACGCTCGCCTGGAAATCTTCGGACTTTTTATAGTCGGCGATGATTGTTTCTTTCTGCTCCTCCCTGGCTAGGGATAGTTCTACCCTCAGTTGTTTTTCTCTCTCAGCAGCCTCCTTCTTGGTCTTCTCCAGCTCGTTGACAGCCTCTTTGAGCTCCTTCCTCACCTGGCTAATGTTTTTCAAAACAGTCTCCTCGGATTTCTTCGAGAAATTGAGGTGTGACTCCAATGTCTTCTCCTCCTCCTCTAGCTTGGAGAGTTCGGTAACCTTTGCAGTCATGGCATCCTCACTCTCCTTAAGCTCAGCTCGAAGAGAGTTGATTTGTTCTTCAAAAGTGTTCTTCTCTGAAGACAACGAGCTGGAGGATTTGAGGTTGTCGATTAGCCGGTCATATAGAAGCTCAGTTTTGGAGGCGATCTGAAATGAAAACATAATCAAAAACGAGGAGTACACAATGATTTATTTTAATGAGAGTAGGGGAATTGATTACCTCGGTCATGCACATCCCTATTTCTCCGTTGAGGACGGAGCTAGGAAGCTCGGCACTTCTCTTTCAGATGCCGGTACGGTGGAGCCTCTTCACCATGCCAAGTCCAACGGTAGCTGCATGCCCGCCCCGTCTATTTGTATTGAGGTTGGCCAGGTCGGGTACATTGGCCACTTCAGCTATTATGTAGGCCGCGAGCTCTCGGGTTTCCGGCATCTCGAAATTATCCCTTTGCCATATGGGTGCCTGTGAGCTCGATGCTTTAACGGGCTTATTTTGGTCTGTTCGCGACCTGGTTCTCCTGTCAGTTGGAGCTTCAGGGGCAGGAACAATTGGAGTGGGAGCATGAGCTACAATGGCAGTAGTGGTAGGAATAGAAGTGGTAGCCCGGTTTGTTTCAGTCACTCGCGTAGATCCGCGGCCGGTGTTTGTAGCAGAAACGGTGGGAAGGCGAGCAGGCTCTAGGGCGGCCATTTGTGTGTCACTTCCAGTGGCTCTCCTCTTCATGGCTTGGAGGAATCGCTTAGAATCTTCTAGTTGCCTCATGTCTGCAGGAAGAGTTATGAAAAATTGGTAAGAACTTTGATTGCAATGAGAAGTAAAGAAAAATTACAATAGGAATTTGTGCAAACCAGAAAGAGAAATAGCAGGGGTGCAATTGATCCCAGTCAGCTCGCAGTCTGGACAATCACTGGGAAATCTACCTCCATGGCAGTTACCCCAGTATGGGTGAGGTACTTCAGCCTCTATGACAACTCGGGGCTCAATTCCTTCAACAGGCCAATTTAATATCCCGGCCAGTCGAAGCAAGGGGGCATCAGGGGTAAGGGCTACCCAGTCTAATACCCAGTCCTGCCCGTTTCTGCCTTCCTTGACTCCAAGAAGTTCCCTAAAAGTTTTAGCGAGCTAGGGTTCTCCTACTCGGAATGCATTTTTATCATATTTGGCAATTTCTAAATTCTCTAAGTAAGGAGCAAAGGGCCACCCAACCCGTGATTCAACGCGCAATGCTTTTCCATCCCAGGAGTCAACTTTGTTGGGGCCGTCGGACAGAAGCTTGAAGTAATTGGGGTTGGAATGGCCAGTGATACGGCCACTCTTTTTGTCCAAGGAAAAAAAGACAGAATTTTCTAAACAATGCCATGCTAGGTTCGAACCCGAGCAGCTGGCACGCAACGATATAGGCGACTAGGAATCTTACTGTGGTGAGGGTGAGGTCGCAGGGTAAGGCGTTATTTACAAGAAGGAATTCGGCAAAGAAGGGGTCTAGGGGAAGTCTCAGGCCGACCAAGAAAAAATCAAAATAAAAGACCATTCGATCTCCCTGAAAATTGTGTCATTTCTCCTCGATATCCTGATCGAAGGCTTTCACTCATTAATCTTTGGGGTCCATACCCAATGAGTAAAACCAGGCACCAACATCGTCCTCGCAGGTCAAGTCATCCCATTAGAGTGGGGGGGCGTTGGAGATGATCTGTTTGCCTTTAAAGGCGTTTTTGTTTCTTTCAGCTCGCGGATTGCTCGAGCTGGGGAGGTTATCTTTAGCTCGTTCACCTTCCTCGGGAGCATTATGCTCGTTTCTGGTCGTGTCCATTATTGAACTTGGAGGATCGACAGTTTCTCCTGTAATGTGTTGACGTTTTCGACGGATTAAAGAAATTTCTTCAGGCTCGGTCTCTTCAGAGCTGGAAGATCATATGTTCGAGCTCTCCTCGGTTTCGGTAAAGGCACCATGGTCGTAGTTACGACCTTCAATTTCGGATTGAGTTTCGTCACCGGAAGACATCCTACAGGAATCGAGGAATACATGTTAAACCCTGCTCGGGGGGACAGGCAAGAGCAGCTAAGCAAAAACCCATGGCATGCAAGGGCTTATCCGAAGACCGGTGAACAGGGCACCGGTCAAGTACTCCTCGATTCCTCCCATGCAAAGTTGGGCAAGTTTGTGGAATGCCTAGGACTGTGAAGTGCTTAAAGTGGGAAATAGAAAAAAGCATGGATAAAGACGAAGTGGGTATCAGAAGCCCTAGTTTACGACAAATTGATTTTCAGATCGTAACGGAGTTCATCATCTACCTGAAACAATGTCGTTGAACCCTAGTGTGGGGGTTCTAGCAGAGAAGAATTGAAAACGCAGTAAGAAGAAAAGTAATGAAGGTTCGAAGAAATACCTATTGATGAGGGAGAATTTAATTGAAGAAGATCTTGAAAAGCTTCGTTTGCACGAATTGAACACATCAACTAGAGATGTTAATCGGTCCAGCCCTAACGGTTTCGGTCCAACATAGGTTCGGTTTAGTCGGTTATTACTGTTGTCCGATCAAAAACCTAACGGTTTCGGTCTGGCCCTGGCGGTTTCGGTTCAAACCTACGGTTTCCAACCAAAGATTAAACTTGTGCGTTTTTTCCCAATTTCGAGGCTTGTACGCTTATTTCAGCGTATTATACGCGTTTCGTATATTATACTAACTATATTAAAGCTGTTAATCGGTCCAACCCTAACGGTTTTTGGTATTATACCCGTCCCGTATATTACTAACTATACTAAACCGTACGAAAGTCGGCTTTCGGTTCAACCCTAACGGTTTCGGTCCCTAAACGGTTCGTCTTAAACAGTCCATTTAAAATTTCAACCCTAACGGTTTTGGTTCGAACCTACGGTTTTCGACCCTATTAACATCTCTAACAGCAACAGGAAGTTTCGGCACTGATGCAGTACTCTTGGAGTGCAGAAGTAAGATAGTTTTTCTTGGTCTTGATTTTGCTCAAAGTGGGTAAAGTGTGAAAATAAGGGGGTGTTTGAGTTTTTATACCGAGTGAAATCGCCGGTTGGGGGCTACCCCAAGGGTTTTGCCATCATTAGGGCACAAAAACCGGAGTATAGCATTTAATGACTTCTTGGGAAATGAGCCCGCGTGGGGCTGTAAGACGGTTGATGACGACCCGTCCTTTCAAATCCTTTGGGCTGGCAACCACTTATAAACGTCTGGTTGAGGATGACTGGATGAATTTATGAAAAGATCCATCATAAGAAACAATCTAGCATGGAGGATTCTAAATTCCTCTCCTCGCTCAGAGCATTGATGTTCGACAAACAAGGAACATGGAGCTACTGAATTGCCTGGCCCAATAGGCCCAACATATAAGTCACGTGCCCGGCACGCCACCACCAGTCGTGGGCTGAACACATGCGTTCTAAGTTCCAAGTTATATTAAGGAGCAGGTAGTGATCAAAGATATATCATGAGGGGGGCTCGACCTCCACGGCAAGGTTACAATGAGGGGGCTTACCCAGCGAGCAACAGTATGCACCGAGCAGGACTTACCGTGCTTGTTTATGAAGGAAACGGTTGTCTTGAATGTGAGTAGTTACTCCCGAGAAATTCGCCATCATTGACATGATGAGACCGTTGTGATAAATGGGGGCAGTTAATATGGCAGTTAATGTGCCCGCCATTTATGCCATGATGTTTAATGGTCAGTTACTCTCCGGCAAAGGCTATAAAAACCCCTCCAAACAAAGGAGGGAGGTACGTGATTCTGAATACTGGCCTAAACTCTGTCAAATTGTTTACTCAGCTAATTGTTGTGCTAACTTTCACGCCGAAGGGCTTTTGCATGGAGTGCCCCTGCCTAGTTTACCGTACTTTGTTTGTTTACAGGGTTGGGCCTTGGAGAAAACAGATAGATTGAAAGCCAGATATCCAGTTGAAGAAGCCTAGTGCGTCCTTGGATTATTGAGGTCATGCAAGAAGAACTAAATCAGTTTGAAAGATGTAAAGTATGGGAACTGTGCCAAGACCCTCTGATCAAAAAGTTATTGGAACTAAATGGGTGTTCAGAAACAAGTTTGATGAAGATGGAAATGTTACAAGGAACAAAGTAAGATTAGTAGCCCAAGGCTATAGACAGGAGGAGGATATTGACTATGATCAAACATTTGCTCATGTGGCCAGACTGGAAGCCATCAGACTATTTCTTGCCTATGCAACCTTCAAGGATTTCATGGTATACCAAATGGATGTAAAAAGTGCATTTCTAAATGGAGATCTACAAAAACAAATGTTTGTTGAAAAAACTGCGTTCTAAAAAAATTGTGTTTTGAAAATTAAAAACACTGCACCAAACATGTTCTTAATCAACTAATTAGCATTATGAAAACATTTAAGGGTTTGTTTGAATGTATAGATTTTGAATTCAATAAATATTTAAATTTCATAAAATTTAAATGATGTGAAATTTGCTTTTAAAATCATAAAAATTTCATTGTTTGGATACTTTGTGGAATTCAATTACAGTTCTACATTATAATTAAATAAAATTTCATTAGTATATCAACTATCAACTATCAAGTATTTAATTTAGTCTAGTAGTAGTGTTTGTTAGTGATTATGAATGACAAAAATTCAAACCTTGTTAGCAACAAATTTACATAAATTTTATATTTTAAATAATAAATAGCATATAGAGGTGGTCAGAGGCAGATGCCTGACGGTGGTGGCTGGCGGTGGTCGAATGTTGCTACCGGTAGTGGTGGTGGTAAAACCAGGGTGAGTTGTTGTTGTGTATAGTAATGAGCCAAAATATAAAATTTAAATTCTTAGGATTTAGTGTAGAATTAGTTTTATGGAATTGAGGTATTCTGAATTCCAATTCTAAATTTTAACAGTGTTGCCAAACGACGGAATTGGTTTGGGAGGCCGCAATTCCAAACCAAGGAATTAGGGTATCCAAACACACCTAACTCCCTCCGTTCCGGACAAAAAATTTACTATTTCATTTTTGAATGTTTCACTTAAAGAGTCCAATTTCAAAAATTAAGACATAATAGTGTCATTTTATTACTAAGGAATCATTTTTAAAAAATATTTGACTTTAAATGAGGACTTTTTATCTGAAATGGAGGAAGTAATATTTGAAACAATGCTTTGGTTTCTTTCTACATAAAGATATTTAAAAATTGTTTTGAGGGCTTTTGTTAATACTTCACCTCTCATAACTTTCATATTTATATATATGGAGATGAATTATTATTATTGGAGTATTATTTTCAAATATGAAGTCCTAGAATATATTTATTTTCAAAATGAAAAAAAGAATAAAAAATAGAAAAAATTACAAGCCGATACATCTTTTTAAAATATGTTTTCAAATGAATCCACATATTTTTTGCCCATAGCTTTTAGGTATAATTTTGGGGCAAAAGTATGTCTCTGCCCCTCTATGTCGTATTTGATGAACGGGAGGTGGATATTACGTTCTAGTTACAAAGCATAACTTCTAATGGAAGCTCTTCACCAAGGCTGTCATTCTTCAATTGCTTAGCAGTCACCATCTCCCTCTGCCCAAGCAGTCCAGCCGGCGTCCTCCGTCTCCTCTTGGTTCAATTTCTGGTCCTAAGCAAACAAGCTCCACCTCCGCCTTCTGTCACAAACTCCGGCCCCCCTACCAGTTTGTCCCACCATTACTGCCTCTTTCCCCCAAACCCGACTCCATCTCTCTCTCTCTTCCTGCATCCCAGCAGGCACCTGCCATCTCATTTGCCATACTCGCTTTCTTTTATTTGATTCTCCATGTAGATCCGGCGATTTGAACGGGGAAGACGAAGATGGCGCTGGGGCTCCGATGAAGACAGTCGGAACTAGGGTTTAGTGGGAGCACGGAAATGGAGATATTTATTGCCTTGGCGGCTTTGCTGGAACTTTTGGCCGGAGGTGGAGCGACATGACTGAGGATGAAGGTCGGATCTGTGGGTTGTTCTGAAGCCGACAAGAGGGAAAGAAGACGGAGGAAGAGCTAGCGCAGGGGTGGCGATGACGCTCTACTTTGAGACGGAAGCAACAGGCACGAGGGGGGTCAGAGACTGGTTGGACTGGCCGGAGAAGATGAGGGAGGGAAAGATGGATGGCGGCCATGGGGGCTTTGATGGTTGAAGATCGTGGTTGGTCAAAGGCATCGAGGCATAAAGATTGAGGGAACAGACTCAACAAGAATGGTGGGCGATGGAGAGAGTGGAGATGGCGGGGTTGGTGACAAGGAAGGGAGGTCGCTGGACTGAGGATTTGGAGAAGAAAAGACGACGGCTTTGCCAAGCATTAGCATCAACCTGATGCCTGGATTTGTCCACCTGATGCTTGGATTCAGCATTTTTGAATTTTTTGGTCTTCCTGATACCAAGTCTTGTCATCAGCATTTTTGATTTTTTTTTGTTGAATAAACTATGAAAATAGTCCTGATGCCAAGCCTTGACATTAGAAATTTTTTGGTTTTTTTGGCCTTGAAATAAACTGTGAAACAGTCCTGATGCCAAGCCTTGACATCAACATTTTTGAATTTTTTTGGGCTTGAATAAACTGTGAAACAATCCTGATGCCAAGCCTTGACATCAGCATTTTTTGGTTTTTTTGGGCTTTGAATAAACTGTGAAAACAGTTCTGATACCAAGCCTTGGCATCAACATTTTTGAGTTTTTTTGGCTTGAATAAATTGTGAAAACAGTCCTGATGACAAGCCTTGACATCAACATTTTTTAGTTTTTTTAGGCCGGATGAGATTTATCTTCATTAATGGCATTTTTGTTATTTGACACCCAATTTGTATTTATATGAAATGTCCAAAAAATTAATTGACCTAAATGAAAAAATATTTCTAAAATTATACCCACCTGAAATTTGTACTAAAAAATACATGACCATTCACAAAATTCGTTGATTGCAATTACACCCCCCAATGTCCCCAACTCTAAATGGGTTAATTTTTCGATTTTACCCTTGCCTTGCATAACGCAGTTTAACTAAGACACTCCCCAATCCCAATTATATTAAATCAACAGATACAAGTAAAATGGATAATCAATACACGGAATGCCACGATTGAAAACAAGAGTTAGTAAAAGAATTTTCTTAACCATTAAATTTGGTTATCTTTGTTGGCAAAAATTTAAAAAATATAGTTTTACGTGTATTTTTTTATAATATGAATAACTTTAATCCGGCTCATTGCATGTTGAATGATTGAGGTTTAAGAAAATATGACTCGATCTTACGAATAAGGATTTATAACAAGTCAAAATCATAAGGGAACCTACTACTGCTATTGTTGTCATATCTATCAGCAAAATCATTTTCGTTAAGCTTATGACAATAACTTTGTTGATTGTGGTTCATTGATCATTATCACTACAATGAACAAAGGATCATAAGTGGGGGAAAATGGCATAAAACATGACTTGGTGTCAAAGCTACTTCAAGTTGAAAAAGAATTCAGATAAGATTTTAAAAGCCCGTTTCATCTCTTGCAAATTGGAATTTTATCGGGGGAAATTCAAGTGGGTACAATTTTGAAAACATGTTTTCATCTAGGACCATTAATTTTTTATACATTTCATAAAACTACAAATTGCTTACCAAATGACAAAAATGTCATTAATGAAAACTTTGATGCCAATCCTTGGCATCATAAATCAACCTGATGCCAAAAATCAACCTGATGTCAGGCATCAGAAATCAACCTGATGCCAAAAATTAACCTGATGTCAGGCATCAGAAATCAACCTGATGCCAAAAAGCAACCTGATGTCAGGCATCAGAAATCAATCTGATGCCAAAAATCAACCTGATGCCAGGCATCAGAAATTGAAAAAGGAAAATTGGAAAAAGAAAAATTAGGACGTTCCGTAACATAAAATATTCCGATTACGATTTAGCAAACCGACTCCATAGTCGGCATTCATCACGCTGATACAATAAAGCAAAACATTTCCAAACACCATTATCATTATCACTCCCTACTGCTAGATTGGTTATCCTAAATTATACTAATAGAAACAAGAAATGGAGAACTCCCAAGCTGGTAATGAACAAGGCAAGACCCCGGAAAACTCTAATTGCAGCGCTGCCGTGGGTGAGCAAGGAGAATCGACGGCGGCTGCGACTACTATGGCGAATGAAAATGACAACAGCTATCCTAGCCGTCAATCTTCATCAACCACAAGAACTCCTTTTACTAACCTCAGTCAGGTCGATGTTGATCTCGCTCTCGCTCGTACTTTACAAGACCAGGTTTCCAATTCTCCCTCTGCGTGTGTGTCTGCCCTGAAGAAATTTTGAGATTCTTTGAGGGAAAGTGGGAAGAGCGAGCAACCCACGAAGCAGTGGGGGGTTTAAAAATGAAATAGATACAGGCGGCCATGAACGCTGGGAGCGAGTTCATCTTCTTCTCCGGCGCCAGCAGATCTCATAGATGACAATGCTGTATTCGCCGACGAGCTCCACCGACTTCGCAAACGACAATGCATAATCGGAATCCGGCGTCTGCATAATCGGATTTCTTCGGAATCCTTCGATTTGGAAGGTTTACCTCTTCGACTTTAGAGAGGTTGAGTTGGAGAGTGGAGTTGATCCACGAAAGGATCTCCGATCGGCCGACGAAGTAAGCAGCGTCCATCATCCCGATGTTCGTCGTCATTTTGTGTATTTCTCGATTGGCGTTCTAGAGAGACTGTTTCTGCGTTTGAGAGCCACGAATACACAGCCCAAAACGATGTTATTGAGTACACAAAGGGTAGACAAGTACTTTTGCCTAAAAATTGTACCTAAAAGAAATGTGCAAAAAATAGGTGGATTCATTTGAAAACATGTTTTTAAAAATGTATCGGCTTGTAATTTTTTTCAATTTTATCTCCACCTAAAAACGAGAGCTAAAGAATCTAACAAAAATTGTAGGAACATAACCTTACTTGGTTGGAATTTTGCATCTATTTTTAGAGCACGATGCAAAATTGAATTATGTAATTAAAATTAATATATCGTGATGCAAAATTTGAAGCAACGCGATACAAAATTGGATTATGTAATTAATTAATGCATCGTGGTACGAAATTGATGCAATTTAAATTGAGACAACACGATACACTGAATGAGTACTCCGTAGCACATCTTCGGTTCACTAAGGGTATCGCAATATTTTTGCAGTTTTTTCAGTTTAAAAAACACAAGACTTATTTGATAGTCGGACAAAGATAAACATTATTATTAATATATCGAAGATAGTTTTAAGATAAAAAAAATATTAATCCAAATTTTTTTTAGTGATGACGCTAATAATACTACCATCTCCCTTGGTATTAATAGTGAGAAAAAAATGACTTTATCAGGGTAACTCGTGTTATTCATGCTATTAGTCCCGACCACATATTGTGTATCAAACATCAAATAACTTGATTTATTAATCCTATCTAACATTAATCCACTACCAAATAAAACCATAAAGTACTGTAACAATTAAAAACTTTCCAAAGTGAACGGTCCGAATTTCACCCAAAGTTTTATTGCTACCAAACACAGCACAACCAACATACCTCCCTTTGACAGTCATCTTCTCAATCTTCCCAAATAAACATAGAAACAGAACTACTTATTACAGAAAAAATATACTCCAACATAAAAAAAGATGAATTTCCTACCGCTATACATCCTCTAACAATCTAACGAACTTATTCACTATTTCTAGTGAATTAATTTCATTTGAAAAGATTAAAAAGTACAAATTTACACCCAGTAACTACAGTTCACCTGCGAAATTGTATGCTTTCCTCCCTAATTTACTCTCGAGTCAAAAGGCAAAGTAAGACCAAGGACATGACACAATAGGGCCTACCATTGATTAGGAAAGGCTTCTCTGTATTTTGCATCCTCCCCAAGATTCAGCTGCCTTGTTGTGGACTCCTTTGCACGTGTATTCAGTAGTCTCCGAGCTAATCTATCCTTGGTCATTACTTTCTTCTTCAGCATGTTTGAGAGAGTATCCTTCGTCTTTCTGGCCTCCCAGCTAGTTGTCTCTGCCTCAACAATGGCTGAAGCCATTGCAGCATCACGTAGCATAGCTTCGTTGTGCCCCCGGACTTTTGCAAGCCTAGCTCGCTTCAGTTCCTGTTTATCGTGTTCTCTCTTCTTCACTGCTTCTATGTCTCTCTCGCGAACATTTTTCACAGCCTCTTTCATCAATTCTTCTCTTGAAATAGTCCCTATATCGGGATCCACTTCCTCCTTTGGGTTCTCATTGATTGGCTTCCCTTCATCGTCTCGAGCAACAACTGGACCATGAAAAGGGCAAACTTTCAAATCTCTTCTTTGACAAAGCCCTCCCTTTTTCAATGGGGCACGACATTGGGGGATTTCTTTTGGCTTTTCCTCGTAAAAAGTTGCCTGAACATTCAATTCTGCAATCTTCTCTGCTGGAATCACCGCGTCCAAATCTACTCTACCCCAATGACCATCAAGGTCTAATCCCCTCTGGTTGGCCAAAACATCACGAGTTGAACCCCAATTGTCCAAGAAAGAACCCCATTTCATGACTGGAGCTTCAGCCAAAAGCTTGCTCTTTAAAGGGTTCAAATTCATTCCACTGCCTTCACAATCCACCTTCTCATCGTCATATGAGCCTTTGTTACTGCCTAGAGGATCCAGATTCATTCCACTGCCTTTACAATCCACCTTCTCATCAACATTTGGGCCCTTATTACTGCCTTCAGGAGTATCAGTCCTCTTTGTGGGACCACCCTCACTTTGCGTGTTACGTGTACCTGATCTTGCATTCTTAAATGATTCAACTGAGTCAGTTGTGTCTTCTTCCCAAATAATTTCTTCATCTTGATTTCTACTGTCCGGAAGAGTACAACCCGACTCTTCACATTTTCTCTTTACTGATTGGAGATTCTTTTGCATGTCAATGAACTCTTTCAGCATGGAGTCTCTGAGCCTGTTGTCAGACACTTCCACCCTTATGAGAACAGAGATCGTTTCTTGCACTGCAACTAAATGCTTTGTCACTAAAAGTTTATATAATTCTCTCAATGCATCAAAAACTACTTTATTCTCGTTATTTTCTTGAACCTTTTCTGCTTCTTTCAACGAGTCAAGGCGAATTTGCCAGAGTTCGGCGCTACGAAACTCTACAACCTCTTCTTCATCTACAGGAGCAAATGCCATACTCTCATCTGTAGAACTAATAATATCTAAACACTCGCCAATTTCATTAATTATTGACTTTATTTCAGCCTTAATCAGAGCTATATTCAACTTGAGCATTTCAAACTTCTTCACTAGAATCTCTTTCGTCCTCAACTCTCTTTCTCTCCTCTCTTGTTGAATCCTTGCTGCATTGGCTTGCAAATTAGGAAATTGAAACCTAAGGGTGTTCTTTAGGTAATCATACCCTAATCTAAGCTGTCTATAATGAATCCCAAATGTAGCATTCCACTTTTCCAAGAACTCAACTGCTTTTGCACGCAAAACAGATGCAATGGCTGGAGGAGCAGGGAGTGGTTGATTTCTTCGGAACCCAACACTCAGGGTTAATAAATTATCCAATTTCTCAACAAGAAGGGTTCTAAAAAGTTTTGATCTCATAAACAATTCATCAATTATAAGTAGTGTGAGGTACCGCACCTGCAAAATAGAACCCAAGCTAAACCTTCATATTCATTAAAAAAAAATAACTTCTTCATGCAAGGGTATAATGAATGCAACATTACAACGTTACTGATCGAAGTAATGGTAATCTATATATATAAAGGCAGAAGCACATATCACAATTATTTATGGAAGTTTCCCGCCTAAAATCACTTTCCGAAAATTGCTCATCATTGAACAGATTTCTTATAACATTAGCTCATTCAGATTTCTTAGAACATTTATTTATTGCTATAATTGATCAATCTTCTACAAATGTCCAGATTCAAAAACTCTTTGATCTCTGTCTCTTTGAATTTTCAGCCTCTTGTATAAATACTCTCAAATTTACTTCAAACATCAACTTTCCAAGTTTGAAAGTAAACATCATCTTTACCAAAACAACATGACGTTTGTACCATCACTACTACATGATATCCACAAGCGAAGATCAGATTAGATTCTAAAGATTCGAGTCGCAAAGAAATGGTTTGTTCCATCCGACAAATCATTTGAACTTACTCATCATTGTGGTTGTTTTTCCTTAGTATTTTGCTTAAGTGTAATTTAGTTGAAAAAGTGTTATGCCGTAGGTTTAACGCACGGGTGCAAACACTAGTAATGTATGTAACTTCAAAAGCATGACTTCCAACAAATTGCAATGAGAAGCATCAGAAAAGCATCAGACTGCATGAGTTGATCCCTTTGAAACAACTCAGAAAAATTTAGGTTCTTTACAAATTACAAGGATTGTACAGTTCTCTCCAAATAACAAGTTCAAATCCGAAGACATCTAGAAATATTCGTTATTCTTAGTTATTTACTTTTAGAAAGAAATTATTGGGGTTGTCTATGGATATATTGAGGGTTTTGGTTAGGCATGATATAAACTCTAGTGTACACCATAACGGCTTAACATTCATAAGTTAGTAACTCCAAGCTCTAATTTTGGCAAGTCTTCCATTCTAATCGTGCAGATTACCACCATCAAATTAGAACAAACGAATCTATTCAACAAAATGTTCTAGTTCTTCCAAAAAGAATAATCTAACCACTTGTCGTGTTCTGTTATACACAAAAACCTCAAAATGTCTATCAAGAGGACTAAACCTCACACCATTCAACTTCCTCTACTGAAACACTCCCAAACTTTTTTGATAGGTAAGTGTGATCCCTTGTTGATATGGGGAATTGAACTAAGGACCTCAAGGTCTTTGCCTAAGTGCTCTTGCCATCTCTCCCACCTCTTGGGGTCACATTCCCAAACTGTGGCTGAAAGATTTAAGATAATACCACTAAGAATAACAGGTCAAGTACCGTAGCTAATTAGGCAATGCATATAGCACAAAAGCATAGAAATGCAAATAATTCTGAAGTAAATATTAAAACAATCATCATCAACTCAACTCAACCCAACCCGGTCTTTGTCTCAATTACTTGGAATACCTGCATGAATCCTTTTTCACCACTCTTTTAGGTCCAATGCAAGATCATCGGTCAGACCACGCTAAGTTATTCAAAAATATCATCCTGCTCAGCTAAAGACTCCACTTTCACAACAATAACTATGCCCTTCACTAGCTTAATTTCACAAATTACACGTAAATTATGACATTCAATCAGCAAAAAAACCATTTCAAAATTACGTATTCAACAACGAAATCAAACCTACAATTTCACCATAGATAGAAAATCATGACTAATTGCGTAACTTGTGAAGAGATTAGGACCTGAGAGTGGTCACGTTTCATGTAGCTCATTAGGGTTTCGGCGGCGATTCGGAGCTCCGAATCAGATTGACGGGCAATCGATTTGATTGCTTTAAGAATTCTCGGATCCACCTCGGGTCTGATTGAGTTCGTGGCTTTCTCTATTAGCCCTACCACCACCGCCCTCCGCTCGTCTCCTCTGTCTTCCATTGGCGTTGGGATTCGCTGATTTTCTCGCTTTTCCCGGAAACTGTACGTCTTATTTCTTGGCGGAAAGTCAATTGGATTGGACGGGTGACTAATCTAAACATCAAAAGACGATAATAGCCTTAACTTATTAGCCAGCGTTTTAATCATCCATAACCGACTTAGAGCATCTCCAATGGTACCTATATCACTTCTAAATACCACACTTTTTCAACACTTAAAAAAAAATTCACTCCAACAATCACCCTCTATACAATCCTTTAAAAACCTCAAATTTCTTTCATCACAACAAACAAACCTAACTACCACCATAATTCTAATTATTTTATTTATATATTTCCAAAACAATTGAATTGAAATATTTATATTTTATATTTTATATTCTACGGAAAAAAATATTTTATTTTTTTAATTATTTCGATTACTTAATCTAAAAATATATGTCATTTTAATGGTCAATTTATGTTTATAATAATAATAATTATTATTATTTTATCATCTCATAGATTACGAACACGAGACAAATGATTTCCTTTGGTTGAAAAGAATTCACAATTAATACACACATTTCACATAAAAAATAAGCATCTTTTAATTTGATCAATCAATTAAGTTTACAATAATAATGTCATACGATAATAATGTAAAAAAAAAAATTATGTATATCATTAGCTTACAACTGTAGGAAAATTTAAGAAGACAAAGGTAATATAATTAAAGGAAACCACACATTACACTTATATTTGTAATACAATCAATTTTTTTAAACGATGTGTCGGATCAAAGAGGACGATTATTTAAAAACTGAAGGAATATATGTTTTATTAATTTTTAAAATTCTTTTATCTCAGAATAAACGTCAATTTAAAAGAAAATTTATGTTTAAAATATTTTTTTATTGTTAAATTAATAACAACTACACAAATTGTGGAGAAGAAGAAATAAAATTGGAGAGAGAAAGTGGATCACTATTCCACTAAAGGTCCCTCCAAACTTAGAGGGAGGCTTAGTGGATTATAGGGATAGGGTGTAGTATTGGGATTCCATTGTGAGCTCTAGTTCTCTTGAAAAACTCCAAAAACAAGTTTTGGAGTGTTGGTAGCATTGTCATTGTGGATGCTCTTAACGACCATCTAAGTAACAAGTACTCCTTACGATTAACTCTAAAACATTACCTATGTAATTGTTGATTTGATTTCATGTGACTACAGATAATCGACACCTTCCATCACATCTGGAAATTTATATTTTTTCTTTCACATTCAATTCAAATATTTTCTCAATTTTATTTATACATTTTTTCTTTTTTACTAACCTTGAAATTTTTGACCATTTAAAGATTCAATGCAAATGAATTATCTAGAATATCAGTAAACCTCTAATCAAGTTGAGTATTTACTATGCAAACAATGTACTACATTAATCAATTAAATAAAAACTACAAATAAAAATTTAAAACTTTAGACAATGGCAAACCAGTCATTTTCTTGTTTCTCACATCGCAACACGATGAGAGGGGGGGGAAAGAACATCATAAACAATTGTAGACGAGTAGTCATTAGATTAGCGAGAGTTGTAGCTAAGTTTCATTTTATGCTATTCTTTAAAACTGGTTTTTGTAGTTAATAAAGTTATTCTTAAATATATTAGTTGAGTGTGGAGGATGTGCTCTTCGACTCAGTTGAAGGAGCTGAATTAAGTTGAGGTGTAAATAAGTTGACTCAAAAAAACTAGGTTATAAATAAAAATAATAATAAAACAATCAAAGCAATGCTCAAATCTAACATAAATGCAAAAAATAATGGAAGAAATTAATTTTTACTTTTGATAGGTGAATCACTTGAGAGCAAGGGTTTAAAATTAAAATAATTGCAAGCTAAAACATTGTAGGATTGGGTTGGCCATAGAATGTGGTTGGATATTTTGGATATGTTTGGTTTGTTAATTGTAATTGAGAAAATCTAAAACACTAAATTGTAACAATGAATTGATCTGAAATTTATACAAGTAAAGAGTTATACATTGTTTTTACTAAAAGATAAAAATTTGTGTAATATGGTTTTACGAAATTTTTTTTTTTGTAGAAAAATCTTCTTTTTCGAACCTACTGTGTATTGTGTATTGATCGATTGAGCTGTGTGAAAATAAAGTTTCGTCGTACGAATTAAAATATATGTATTACAAATTTACAGAAGATTTATTCTTACTAAAAATATACTCCCTCCGTCCCTAAATTATCATCCTCCTTTCCTTTTTTCTCCGTTCCAAAATAATTGTTCAGTTTGAAACTTATTTTTTTAGAACATCACTTTTACCATTTTACCCTTACTTTTTCACTATACTTTAATTATGGGTCACATATATATGAACTTTAAAGGATAATACACATTAAACTAATATAAATAATCAAGTCAATTATTTTTTTAAAATTATGCGTCGGATCAACTAGAACGATTAATTAGGGACGGAAAGAGTAATAAATGTGAACCAGGTCATGAGTTAATCAGTGTGTACATGAACACATGGGTTCCTGATCATCGATTGGACACATGTTATACCATGATTGTCCCGTCATAAAGTGAACCGACCCAACCTTAGCCCTCATCCTCAGCATCCGAATTCCCAATAAACTTATTCCTAAGTCTATGCCTGCTCGGTTCGCATAAACACATGTACGGTAGTACGTGGTTTGTTACTTGTTAGTACAAACTTATTCTTTCTATGTTGAGGAATGAGGAATTGACTATTGAGGACGTAATACCATGTCGTTCGTTTTACATATGTTCCCATGTCTGCCGTTGTATAAATACTTGTAAATAGATAAATTCTATTCTTCATTTAGTTTCTCTCTCTCCCTTCCCTCTTTCTCTAATAATTGTTTCTTCACCATTTATCGCTTTTCCGTTAACACCGTCAATGGTGGTGGTCTGATCATCTTTTTACCTTTAACACATAATATTAATAATAATACAATAAATTACTTTTCTAAAACAATTTGTTGAGTTAAAGATGACTATTCTTTAAGAACGTAAGGAGTAGCTTTTTGATATCTCCTTAGCATTTTCTTATTCAATTATTACAAAATCATAAAAATAATCACAAACTACAAAATAAATTATATATCTAAATACCATTATTGTTTTAAATGTTGAAGTACTAGTCTTTGTGTCCGTGCCTATGACACGGCGCGAGTAGGGGAAAATGTCAATACTAAAGGGTGTCAATATTTAAATAAATTAATATATGTTTTAATCATGTTTCAACAAAGTCTAAAATAACAAATTGAAAATGAAGACCTCTCGATAATCAATTAAAACATTATGATCATTCAATGGTGAAGAAAAAAAATTAAAACTTTTATTTGTAATTTTATAAACAGAAGCGATACCTTGTTAAATTTTATTAATAGAAATAAAATTACAAATTTGAGGAGGACAACCAGCTTTGCCCTTATACAATTAATAATCTTTCGTTAAAATATAAACTTTTTTTTTAACACATACACCAATGGTATTAATTTTTTAACTTTTTTTTAACTCCGTAACCTGTTTTATACTGTGGAGGATAGATACTAAACAATTAATATCTCTTTTTATGTTGGTATAAAAAAGTGACTATGTGTTTAATGAAAAATGTTTTAAATAGTCAAATCAGGGTCATAAAGAATTTGTTCATTATTAAACAAATAAAAGAAAAGAAAAATTAAAAAGAAAAGAGGGGAAGTTGGAGATGGGAGAAGTGGGGGAGTTGGAGAGGGGTTGCACAACTACCCTTCGCAAGTGAAATTTGGACGAAATTAGGACCGTAGGATATCGGTAAATGAATTGATCTCAGCCACTCTTTATCCCAAATCAATTGCACATGTGTAATTCAAGCCGTATTATAATATAGATTGAGGGGCCAAATACGTGAAATATAGCGACCGTCGATCATCTTTTGTGGGTATGTTTAGTGGGATATTGTGGAAACCATAGAACAAAAACATTGTGAGAATTGAGAGATACTCAACTCAAGGCCGTCATAAATAATTATAATTTTTTGTAGGATATGGATTTTATCCATTGTCTTACATTTTCCAAAGTGAAATATGAGATTTTTCAAAAAGAAAGAAAACTATTTTGTTTGTTTATAATTATAAGAAAGAACATGATAGTAATGTAAATATTTTTGTTAAAAAATTAAATAATAATAATTATTAAATACGTGATCCATTAAAAAATGATATCATATACTAAGTCATATAATATCTAATCAATCACATATTTACTACTTAATTTTTTTTTTAAGTATAATAAATTTGTATCACAATCACTACCATTAAGAAAAAGGAACTAGAGTTGTAGTTTTTGTGTTATTGTTGTAATTTTCTGTAAAGAATGGAGACACGTGCCCATCATGTTTGACTATTTTATGTTGCCATGTGAAGGGTTACCTTGAGTTGCGCACTAAGACTACGCTTAAAATGGGTAACTCTTCCATTAACGAAGTATCTCATAAAATCTAAAAGAAATTTATTTTGGATTTTTTCGCTTCAACGCGCAAACAAGAGTGCGAAACGAAATCCACCGCTAACTTTTCAATCCATAATTAATTTTGTTAATACATTTTAACGAATCGACCTCCGGAGGAAGAAGACTCCTTTTTTCGATCTTCTATTATTCGTATCATTAATATACTATTTTTTTTATTTTAATCATTACATTTCAATCATTACATCTCAATCAATAATTAAGATGAAAAATAATACACATGAGTGATAAAAGAGATTGGGACTCCCTTCTTTTAGCCATACTTTTTTTTTTCTTTGATTTTTGGTCATAGATACTTGTTTTGACTTATTTGAGAGAAATGTGACGTATGCAAAATTATTGAAATTTGTGTCAAGTTATTGTGTGAATTTTTTGTTTTGATAGCTTACAGGAATCAAATAAATAAATATCCATTGTAAATGGCCTAAGAAATCCTACAATATTTCTCTTATTTTTTCGTTTTTTAATGTGAGTTTTTTTAATTAATTTACCTTTTGCTTGCCGTGTAAAAAAAGAAAAGATTAGTTGAAAAAGAGGGGGATTAATACAAACATAATAAATAGTTAGATAGGAGTATTCACCAATTAAGGCCGACTTAAGACCTAATTGATGGGGTAAATAAGGAAGGATTTATCAAACATAGGGTAGATATAATATGACTAGAAAGCACCACTATATTCAACATTGATTAAATCTCTTAAGATGTCCAAGAAATTTCCAAACTTTTTTGCTTCAACATATGATTTTTCAATACAAGAAAGTAATATTGTACTCCTTCGTCCCTAAATTATCGTCCTTTTTTTTGTCTGTCCCAAAATAATTATTTACTTTGAAACTTATATTTTTAGAACATCATTTTTACCACTTTACCCTTACTTTTTCATCATACTTTAATTATAGATTACATACATGAGCTTTAAAAAAAACTACACATTAAAACAATATTAATAATCCAATCAAATATATTTTTTTAAACGGGATCAACCAAAACAATAAATTAGGAACGGAGGACTAGTTGCTTTCACTTTATTTAGTGGTATCAAATATCAATGCAAAGTAGTTAAAAACTTGAATTGGAGTACTACTTTGCCACATTTTTTCCGGCCTAAGCAGAAAGAATGTCTATTGTCTACACTACAATCACTATAATGACGATTTTAACCTGTATTAATTAGATCAATAATTTAGTAGGCATAATACAACATACAACATGTGATTGTGAAGACATCGACATCGACATCCCTTACCCACATACATACCTTCTAGGCTTCTATCCTTTTTTATCCCAAAAAATCAAATAAAGAAAAGAAAATAAAGAGAATTCTCTTCCATCCAAACTCCAAACAGGCCACACCTCGCCTTACACACACCCACTTGAAGCAAACCCGACCCGAGAACCTGCCAAATCATAACTCACCCGGAATCCCTGTTGCTGGATATTCCCAATTATTGACAACCCGCTCGTCGTACCCGCAAATGCAAAACAGAAACTCCCACTACTATCCACCGGAATCAGGTAATTCGACGCCGGCAAAGACACGTCAGCGCCATTGAAATGCATCACCACCGTCGGAACCTTCACCTCCGTCTTCCCAGAAAGATCAAAGCAAGTGTCGAACAATGAAAAATCGGGCGCCCGTTTCAAGTTAGATGCTCCGACTCGGAACGCGTCACGTAGGGCAGTGTAGGCTTGACGGGTCAATCTTGTGACCGAAGTACCGGAATCGATAATGACTCCACCGTTGCCGGCGGTGTCGAGCTTGAAGAGTGAAGCGGTAATGCCGGCGACACGTACGCCACCAACGGAGAATCCGTTGAGGCCGACGTAGTAGAAGGTGTCGAGTTTGGGGTTAGTGAGCAATGGAGTGAATACGGCGCGTCTGGATACGGCGGAGTTGCCGAAGACGAGTGACGATGGCTTGGACGAAGCCGACCGGTCGACTAAGCAGTAGGAGAATTTTGAGCCAAACCGGCGACCGGCTTGGTTGGGGAATGATAATTTACCCCGGCCGAGACCCAATAAACCGGCGGCGCCGACGAATAAGCCTTCATTGTCATGGCCGCAGCCGAACGCGACGTTGTTAACTCTGGTTTTACGAAACGTCAGCGTCTCGGTAGAGAATTCGCCGACTGTGAAAGATCCATCGCCGTAGGAGACTTGGTACATGCAGTTGTTCTTGCTGTTACATCCGGGAGAGTCTAGCCGGCGGCAGAGGGGCGCGCGGCAGGTGACACCGAGGAAGGACGATGATTTGGACGGGTTGAAGACCGGGTCGGATTGTGTGTAGCATTTGCGACAAGGGGAGCACTGGATCCAAACGACGTCGCTGCCGGTGTCTAGAACCATGTACGAGTACCTGGGAGGCGTGCCGACGCCGAGGCGCGTGAAGTACTCGCCACTGCCCTGTGCGAGTCCCGAGATGACCGAACTGCTGAAATCGGCTTTAGCGCGCGTGGCGTTGTTGGTGCCGTGTTTGACGACGGCAGCGGCAATGGACGACAGGGTTTTGACCCTTACGGCGTCACGTTGGAGGCGAACATTGAAGAGTCTCTCCGGAGTTGAATTGAAGGAGAGGGAGTCTAGGTGGTGTAACTGTACGGAGAGGATAGTATCGTCATTTGAGAGGGAATGGGCGTCTGCAGATAGAGGTTGGGGGTTGGGTTCGGAGTCAGGGTCGGACCAGGTGAGGGGTTGGGGTTTTGGGAGGTAGGTTGGGACTAAGGTTTGGTACTGGAGAGGTTTGGATAGAGAGGAGGGAAGGGAGAGGGAGAGGAAAGGAAAAGAAGGAAAATGGAAGTGGGTTTCAATTTTCCTTCCATTTTTGACTGGGGTGGAAGAAGAAAATGAGAGAAGGGGGAGGAGGTTTGAAGCATAAATAATGGAGAGGGAAGTGTGGATGACAGTAGTGTGTGTTGTGTGTCAGTGTGGGAGAGAGAAATAGTGTTTATGTTTGGCAGAGAGAGACGTACCTATCCGCTAATTGCGAAAATTATAGGAACATTGGTCGGGAGATTAGTTAAATTAAAGGTGAGGAACATTTTTTAATCTATTCATATTTAAAAGGAGAGACGTCCTTCGGGACATAATCGAGTGGTAAAAGGAGGAAACATAAGATTCTAAAGCGTAGATGGCTCGATACTTAAAACATTTCTTTTTTCCAAGATTAGTTTGTTATTTATCATTCGATACATTCCATTTTCCGATATATATATATAATATACTACACTATATATATATATATATATATATATATAAATATATATATAAGGAAAGGTGTGATTTTTGGAAAATTTTCATCAAAATGTACTTTCTAAAAATAACAACATTTCTATATTGTATATATATTATTAATACATTAGAAAATGAAACGAATTTATAATCAAAATTAATTAGATAAATAAATCCGAAAACTTTTGATATTCTCTCTTTGACTTGAGACAATTGACAACCATATATACCAAACTATTTCAACCTCATTCACATCCGGCAATATAAAAAATAGTTATGATTTTTTAACTATATTAAAATTTTAATGAGCTAATAAATAATTATTTATTTCAATTGTTGAATTTAATAATCAATTATCAATTAAATTATAAATGAATAAATTATCGAAACAATTACATGAATTATCATTGAACATTAATTTCTTCTACTGTAATTGGACGCCTAGGGAGTTAGACCTTCCTTAGCTTTTTCTCTTCGAAATATAAAACCACTATAAATTTGTTACAATTTTGTTTGTTGAACATCATTGCTAAAAACAACCGATGATAACACATCAATATAAGAAATCTATCTAAAATGTCATCTTGAGAGACATCGCGTAAGTCTAGATAATTCAATGGTTTTTCGTGCAAAATGTATATTTTACAATGTAAAGATATCTTTCCAACGTGTAAGTATTCTTTTTATTTCGATTGCTTAGGATCTCATGTACTTGGTCCTCTTTTTTTCTAGAGATCATGGAGCTACAATAAACTGAAAACAGTTATATATGTGAAATTATTAAATTCTCATGGTACCTTTGTAATCAATTAATAACTTAAACATTTACAATACCTAGGATTAAAGATGTAAGGAATAACTTAGGATAAATTAATAAACTTCATGTTCAAGTGTATGTGTTAAATTTAATACAATTTAATGATCTTCAAACTAATCCAGATTTATTGGTAACCAATATATATTTTTATTTATTTATTAATATGCACTGTGACTACAAATTTCTCAATTTTGGCTTTATCAAATCAGAATAATTAACATTTATAAATAAAATCTAATTAAATCAAAGGAATTTGAAATATAGAAACGAAAAACAAATAAATTAGTGACTACAAAGAGGCCAATTTTGAAGTGAACAACTACATTAGATACAAGTGATTTAAAATAGATGTATTTAAATTATAAAAATGTTAAAAAAATAGATCTTCAAAATAAAAATCTAAGAAATCGAAATCTATATTTTTTCTATACTCAAAATATAAAAAATTTGAGTATAACATTAAATATTGAAAATATAAAAAAGTCTCGACTTATTTAAACCGTATTTTAAAAAATAATTAGGTAAGGAAGCATAAATACTTTGATCTTATTATAAGTCTTTTTTTTTTTTTCCAGTTCACTAAGTAAAATTAAGCTCTAAGATTTTAAACAAATCGAAATACAAAGTTGAATACTTTATTTAAAAAAAATATAACGCACCTTGCTACAAAATGGTTTGATCTGATTTTATTTTGGTTGGGGAAAGTCGGCGGATGAATTTTTGAAACGAAATGTTTGAAGAGATGAAGAGTCATTGTTTCATGTTCACCGGAGGAATTTTCTAGATTTAATGCTATAAAAATAAGAAAGGTGACCTTTTAAACGACTTAATTGAGTAAGAGTGAGACGATGTGTATATAGGTTAGAGACAGATAGAGTAACGTTTTCTCTTTAAAAGTGTTTTAATGCAACGTTTTAAAACATATCGTACTGAAAATATGAAGTGTTTTAAAAAGCTCCAATTTAAAGTGTTTTTCGAAATATGTTGTGTTTACTACTCTGTTTATGAAAATACTATTTCACAATAAATTTCTAAACATGTTTATAAGAAAAAACTACGTTTTTAAAACGTTACATCAAATTGAACTTAAGATAAAAAAAAATATGGAGATAAGACAATAATTTATGTGAGATGGTCTTTAGTCTATTAGAGAGGGTTTAACGGTTTACCTCCCAAATATTTACTCCACATTTAGTGAATTACCGAAAGCTCTCCCAAATCATAAAGAGAATCTAATTTGGATTTTGTTGGTTGAGGCGCTAGTGAGGGCATGTACAATGGCGTGGGAAAATCAAACCCAAAATCAAACTCAACCCATTAAAAATCAATAAATTAATCCATTAGATACTTATTTGATTTAAAACAAAAAAACTCTCCCAATAGTGGCAGAAAATCCAACACATTTACATACCCCATCATCTTTATCTCCAACAACTTTTCATACATCACCATCTTTATTTCTATTAATTTAATATATTATTTCAATTTATACTAACAAATAAATTTTATATTGCATAAATAAATAATTTCGAAATTATATAAATAGTCATTAATAAAATAATATCTATTTATTAAAATTTGAATAATATTTATTATAATTCGTTATTATTTATTTATAATATTATTACTTTATTTGTCTTTTTACAAATAAATTTAAATTTTGTAAAAAATTCATTTGGTATCCAAATGAGACAAACCAAGTCTCTATTTATAGATAAAAATGTGTACTGTTTTTTTAAAAAATAAAAATAAAAATAAAAGTTTTTTTGAATACCCAAACTACCCTTAATCAGCAAATAAAGAAAAAATTCCCTCAACCACCACATTAATGACACATGGAAAGCAATTGTCAGGGAGATGTCGGGTGATTGTATTTTTTTTCAAAATTGGTCCATCAAAACGACGTCGTTTTGATGGACTTTGGCCCAAAACTCATCGTTCTACAGGGGCTATTGCGAAAATCCGTGAAATCCGGAGGTTCATCTGCAGAACCTTTTGGATTTAAATCATCGGCTGATTTCGTTTTGATTTTTTAAAAACTTCCATTGTTTGCCAAAAATCTTGGAAGATTTGGAGGAAAACCTCCATTGGCCTTACTCTGAGGAGATCGAAAATTTCCGCCAAAAGCGGAAGACTCTTGCCTCAAGTGGGCTATGCCATTTTTTCTTGTCATTTTTCTTTGCCATTTTGTAATTCAAAAAAAAGTATTTTTAAGAAGTATTACTTCCTTCGTCACTAAATTATCGTTGTAGTTGAACTCGACATACGAATTAAGAAAAAATAATTGACTTGATTATTTAAATTGGTTTAATGTATAATTTTCTTTAAAACTTATGTGTATGTTATTAATAATTAAAGTATGGTAAAAAAGTAAGGATAAAATAGTAAAAGTGATGTTTTAAAAAGGTAAATTTCAAATCGAACAATTATTTGGGGACGAAAAAGAAAAGGAGGACGATAATTTAGAGACGGAGGGAGTAATTTTTATTTATAAATAGAGACTTTGTTTAACTCATTTGAACGCTAAATGATTTGTTTCCAAATTTTAAAGTTATTGGAGATAAAGATAGAAGGGTATGAAAGATTATTAGAGTTTGTGTCAAGCTTTTGTGTGAGTTTTTTGTTTGGATATGAAATAAATATTTATATTCATTTTTAATGAATTGTGTATCAAATGAGTAGCAAACTAGATACTCCATTATACATGACTTTACAACTATTTTACTTAAGTTTTGTATGATGATCTTATAAAAAACTCACTCATGTTATAAATATAATCTTAAAATGTATTTATCTAGCCTATGTTTTTAACTCTATTTGAAGCGGTTGCTGAAGACACTTGGCATGTCTTTGTAATAGTTTTAGGGCTTGTTTGGTAGTTGGATAAGGATAAACAGTATTATTAATCTCAGTACTGTTAGTGCTCTCGCTATTAATCCTCACTTATATATCACGGGTAGTTTTGAGATTACAAATGTTAATCCCAATTTTTTTTAGTGAGGGTGCTAATAATACCACTCTTCCCTTGGTATTAATAGTCCGGGGATAATGACTTTATCTGGATAACTCGTGCGATTAGTCTCGACCACCTATTGCATATTTTACATTACGTAACTCGACTTATTAATTATATCTAACGTTAATCCTGGCTACCAAACGACACTTAGTGATATATTAGTGACCAACATTATGAGAATGCGCAAAGTGTTAAATGAGCTTATTCTTACTTTTGATTACTTTATAAAATCGTCCAAATCATCCTTGTTCGGATTAAATGAAAATGACATTAAAACACTCAAAAGTTCAATTGCCATATCATAATTAAAAATTATGGTCAAAATATGAAAAACATCCCAAAGTAACCACTCAATCTCATAATGCCATTCAATATTAAAATTTTCCCAACATTATGCTCAATCTTACCATTTGTCTCAGTTAGAACCCTCCCGTCAATGACCGTTAGAAATGCTAACGGATGAGGGATCATTTTGGTCATTTGATTCAGGGGGCAAAGTGAGATTTGGTTATAGTTCATCATTTAATTGATATTTATGATATTTTATGTGAAAAATGGTTTTATAACAATCAAAATATTTTTTAAAAAAAATTTATATTATTTAAAAAAAATTAAAAACAATATAATAGTGAGATTTTGTTAATAATTAATTTTTATCATTAATTGAACTTGCATATGTGGGATGAGTATACATTTAGTTCATCAAAATTATTTGTAATTATTAAAAAATTATAATTCAAAATTATTTTAAAAATCGAAAGATTAACTACAACAATTATTTTTAAGTGAAAAATTAAAAAAAATTATTCAAAATTATTTTTAAGTGAATATTTGATATAACTACCACACCATTATACCGAGTTTTTTTACCAAAATATTGCAGTTTTAATTAAATATTCCCAAACTATAGTATTTCTTAATATCTCTTTTGATTCAACATGATATTGGCTTGATAAAATTATCAATTAATTATTTTCTTTTGAAAAGATAAAAATAAATTATAATGTTGACCAAGGGGATTGGACTGTGATGCAATTGCCACCGACTCAGACAATCCCACCAGAACCAAGCTCCACCGACACACCTCCAAAATTGTCTTTTCTGATCCTCCCGCCTATGCGATCCGACGCCTCTAATTCATCATTTCCTCCACGTTATTTTCGGCAAGCACCTTCGTCATCGATACACTTATTCAATGTTAAATCATACATGCCATGAATAGCCATCGTTGGTGGTGGAGATGGAGGGAGAGATGACGAATGTGGGGAGCATGTGATGCTGTTTCACAGCTTTAACTTAGCTGGGTTTCGAAAAGTTACATCTAGATCTAATTAATCTGGGTTTCGAAAGAAAGTAGGAGACTGGTCATTCATCCTCTACTCTTGCCTCCATAGAAATCGAAGCTGAAGAGGCTGGAGATAGAGAAGGGGTTTGAACTGGGAGGAAAGAAGAAATGGGATCCCAATGCTCTTAGGATGAAATCGCTGGAAAGGTTAGACCAGATGGTGGTTACTTGCTTTGCTGGATTTGTAGATGGAGAATGGAAAATTGTCAGCCTGAGACTGAGAAGAAGGCTGGCGATGGAACAAGGGCGAGGTTGCTGCATTTGGCGCTGGGTTTGGTCGAAATGAAAGAGAGAGAGATGGAGAGATGGTGGAGGCGAAGGAGCCTATATTTGAATTATAATTTTTTAATAATTACAAATAATTTTGATTAACTAAATCTATGCCCATCTCACATATGCAAGTTCAATTAATGATAAAAATTAATTATTAATCAAATCTCACTATTATATTGTTTTAAATTTTTTTAAATAATGTAATTTTTCAAAAAAAAATACTTTAATTGTTATAAGACCATTTTTTATTTAAAATATCCTAAATATCAATTAAATGATGAACTATAACCAAATCTCACTTTGCCCCCTAATCAAATGACCAAAATGACCCCTCATTCGTTAGCATTTCTAACGGTCATTAACGGGAGGGTTCTAACTGAGACAAATGGTAAGATTGGGTATGAAGTTGGGAAAATTTTAACATTTGGGGCATTATGGGATTGGGTGGTTACTTTGGGGTGTTTTTTCATATTTTAGCCTAAAAATTACTAAATGTTAACTGATGTGTCAAGTCCAAACCCGATCACGAGCAAAGCACGAGCGATCACCACGTGCTAGTCACGAGCTAGATTAGCAATAGACTTACCAGTTTAGCGGACAGAGCTAGCAATAGGGGTGGGCAAACGGGTTCAGGTTTTCGGGTCTCGAACCAATCCGATCGGGTAAAACCCGATCAGGTCGGGTATTTTCGGTTAACGGGTTACCTAAGCCCGATCTAAAAAACGGGTCGGTTATTGGGTTTTGCAGTGGTACTCGACAAACCCGATCGGGTACCCGATTTCCATATGACTAATTATTATTCCTTCCGTCCCTAAATAATCGTCCTAGTTGACCCGATGCACAGTTTAAGAAAAAACAATTGACTTGATTATTTATATTGGTTTAATGTGTAGTTTCCTTTAAAGCTCATGTATATGTGGTTCATAATTAAAGTAGAGTGAAAAAGTAAGGGTAAAGTGGTAAAAGTGATGTTCTAAAAATGTAAGTTTCAAACTGAACAATTATTTTGGGACGAACGAAAAAGGAAAGTAGGACGATAATTTAGGGACGGAGGGAGTATTATTTTTAATATTTTTATTACATTAAACCAACTGGTCAATCACTTATGGCTTTAGTCTACTCTTAAATCATATTACCAATACCAATACCAAGCAATTGCAAGCTTATCAAACACAAAAAAAAAAGAGGTTTTTTTTTTTAATTAAAAAAAGTGGTTTTAACCATAACAGGTTAACCGAACCCGATTTTGCGGTTACCCGATGAATTTGGGTACCCGAAGTACGGTTGTTCGATTTTTTAGGAGCGGTTTCGGATAGTAAAAAATCCAAAACCCGACTTGATGTCCACTCCTAGCTAGCAATGATTCTGAGCAGAGAATCAGACATATCCCGTCCAAGTCTGGCCGAGCACAGGCCTTGCCTGCCAGACCAGGGGGCCATATCCGGGAATTACACTTATCATCATCGAAATTAGGCCAAAATATGAAAAACACCCCAAAGTAACCACCCAATCCCATAAATCCATAATGCCCCCCAATGTTAAAATTTTTCCAACTTCATACCCAATCTTACCATTTGTCTCAATTAGGACCCTCCCGTCAATGACCGTTAAAAATGCTAACGGATGAGGGGTCATTTTGGTCATTTGATTCGGGGGGCAAAGTGGGATTTGGTTATAGTTCACCATCTAATTGATATTTAGGATATTTTAAGTGAAAAATGGTTTTATAACAATCAAAATAATTTTTTTGAAAATTTATATTATTTAAAAAAAATTAAAAACAATATAATAGTGAGATTTGGTTAATAATTAGTTTTTATCATTCTTTGAACTTGCATATGTGGGATAAGTATATATTTAGTTAATCAAAATTATTAGTAATTATTAAAAAAAATTATAATTCAAAAGTATTTTAAAAATCAAAAGATTAAGTACCACAATTATTTTTAAGTGAAAAATTAAAAAAAAAATTATTCAATATTATTTTTAAGTGAATATTTGATATAACTACCACAATATTATACCGAGTTTTTTTACCAAAATATTGTAATTTTAATTAAATATTCTCAAACTATAGTATTTCTTAATCTCTCTTTTGATTCAACATGATATTCCTTCTCTAGCTATTCCTCAATCCTCATTGCTTCCCTGTAAGATAAAACAGTGGATACATCTCCTCCACCATTCCTTCCCTTTCTCTCTCATCTCCACAATACCCAGATCAGATCCCATAGCTCTTCATTTCTTTCCTTGATTACCACAAGTCTTTCAATCTAACCAGATCCAATTTTCGTATCATATAAACTACCTAATTCGATATGATAATTTTTCAGTCAAAATTTCCCCAGATCCCCATCTCAATCTTCTTTCCCTTAACCTTTTCTACATTGAGTTTATTAGTATTCATATGATGTCTTCGTTGAGGCTGGATCTGAACATGAAAATCTTCCCAGAACCCTACTACAGTTTCCTGGCATCCCCCGACGACGACATCGACATTGACTATTTCGACCGATTGCTGGACTCTCTCATGTTGTTAGTATTCAACAAGATCGGAGACGTCAAGGCTTTGGGTCGATGCTGTGTTGTTTCCCCGTCGCTTTCACTCTCTTGTACCTTAGGTTGAAAACGTCGTCGTTCGTGTTGACTGCGTTATATCCGAAGATGATTCTTCTTCCACCGCCGACGCCTCCGACAAGTCCCGCGGCCCGCTTTACTTTATTCGTCTTCGGTGGAATCGTTAAGCCCATTCAAGCCTTTGGTCAATTTTTGGGTCCCAAAATATCTTCCAATTCTCCTTCTTCCTATTCTTCTTCTTCCTCATCGTTATTTGTCGGTAATAACAATGACGATCTGGGTCTCGATCAAGGTGGTGTGACCCACCATTCACCGACCCAAGTGTTGAAGAACTTCGACGAGATTCGGTTTCTTAAGATTGAGCTTCCCACTTTGCCCCCTGAATCAAATGACCAAAATGACCCCTCATCCGTTAGCATTTCTAACGGTTATTGACGTGAGGATCCTAACCGAGACAAATGGTAAGATTGGGTATGAAGTTGGGAAAATTTTAACATTGGGGGGGCATTATTGGATTGGTGGTTACTTTGGGGTGTTTTTCATATTTTGGCCCTGAAATTACATTATGCAAACTGGGTAGAGCTATATAATAATTAAAAATTACTAAATGTTAACAAATTTTTGTAAGAAAAAAATTATGCAATTTTGCAGTTTTTTTTAAACAAAATTTTAATGTAACTACATTTACATAAATTTAGAACCTAAAACCTACAAGAGCATCCTCATCGTGTTGTTAATGCACTTCTTAGTGTTTTGAAAGACTCCCTAGTGGCCACCTAAGTGTCCACTTAAGAGAGAGATAGATCTACAACTTCCTTAATAGGAAGTTTCTATTTGTCAGAAAAATCAAGGAAGGTAGGCGGCTGGCATGAGGCTTGTGTGTGTGTGTGTGTGGAGGGGGGGGGGAAGGGGAAGGGTTTTTTATTTTATTTGGGATGGTGTTAAATTTAATATTTTTTGTGTAAAAATAGTATACAATGAGAAGATTTATTCTTAAATGTGTAAAAGAGAAAAATGTGTAGGTAGCAGTGGGAACCAGTTAAAAAGTTGTATTAAGAATATACACATTAGTATAAAAGTAAGGTTATATTAATTACTTCCGTAAAATATTAACTATGCTATTATAATATCAAGAATTATGTTACAATGAAGTTAAAAACTTGTACTCCATCCATCCCTTCTAAAATTATTATACTGTTTTTTTTTATCAAAATAATTATCTTGTTTGAAACTTTTTTTAAGATAATAATTTTATCGTTTTACTCTTACTTTTATATTATACTTTAATTATATATCACATATACATGTGCTTTAAAATAAATTATATATTAAACTAATATTAATAATCTAATAAAATATATATTTTTTAACCAAGTCAACTCAAACGATCAATTTTGGAATTAAAAAAAAAACTAATTTCATTTGAAATAACATTTGAACTAATTTCACTGCAATCCAACGACAATGTCACTTTCGTGAAGGATTGTTGGGGGCCAAAGAAAACCAACAATGATTTAGTGCAGTGTGCAGTAATTACTAATTATTAACAGGAATGAAAGACGATCGCTGATGTAATTTTCTGGAGTCACTCATAATATGTCAAATATTGTAGGGTATATTAATATATAATATATATTGTCCGATTAGGTTTTAAAATTGTGATTTTGGGTTTGTCACAATTTTTTAAAAACTTTTCCGCTTTTCACTATCAAAATTTATTATTTTATCTTTAATTATATTACTCATGTAATTCTAACATAAATGACATTTAAGAAACTTATATGTAAATTAACAAAACTTATAAAAAGATTAATATATTTTTATTTAATTATAATTATTGTTTACAATTATATTATTAATTTTCTCTTTCCTCTCAAGACAACATTCAATTATAAAGTAATTAATAAGGTCAATTTTGGCGTAATGTGGACAATTGTTTCTTAAAATCTTATAACATCCTTAAATTTTGGACCATTTTTTTAAATTTAAATGTTATTTATTTTGGGATAGAGAGGGTATATATTTAGATTTCAGACACAAACTCACACACGTGTATTTATATATTATGTTTAATTCAACTAAAATTAAGCAAAATGAAGAAGAATAAAAAATTATAAGAATATAGAAAAAATAATGTTGGAGAAAACTACTTAAATATAACTTTCTTATAGTTTTTATTAAAGTCATTATGCATGGTCATAATTAAAGTAAGAAGAAAAAATAAAGATAAATTGGTAAAAGAATTTTCTTAATCATAAAAGTTTAGAAATTAGACAATTTTTTGGGACAAATAAAAAATGAACATAACCATTATTTAAAACAAATAGAAGATAGATTTCTAATTGATTTAAGTGAACCACATGTGATTAGATGTTTAATTTTATCATTATAATTTCAAATATGGATTTCTCTTGTCATGCATTAGTCACATAAAAATCTCATAAATTTTTTTATCCACACTTGTCAAAAAAAATTCGATTTATAGATGTTTTTTTTTTAAATTATAACTTTGGATTTGAAATATTAATAGATTTTTGTTACGGAGTATTATCTAATTTAATTATTTGAATAATTGATTGTATAGTTAGTCACATTTGTATTTCCAATGCATGTCCAGCTACTCAAGTTCCAAAACAATGTTCAAAATTTATTTGAACTTGTGAATTAATTGAAGATATAATGATAATTGTATAGTCATGTTTGTGTTTCCAAGGCATTACTAACCACTTATCATTCAACAAATACATTAATTATGTTGTATAAATAAGAGTTTTCATTTTTGGTAAGATGTTTTTGGCAAAAAAATATTGTATTTAGATTCAATTGCCATTTTATATACTACCAGAGTTCATTATTTCATTTTTTAACGTTCCACTTAAAGAGTCCACTTTTAAAAAATTAAACATAAAAATGTTATTTTATTATTAATGGAACACTAATATAATTCATTTAAAAAAAAAGACCTTCAAATGGGACCTCTTTGTTCGAAACGGAGAGAATATATATATATATATATATATATATATATATATATATATATATATATATATATATATATATATATATATATATAGCAAGAGAGAGTTAGAGGGGAAATTACAATATTTCTGTGTGGAGGATAAATGTATTGATGGTTGTGATACTAAAACAATAGTCAATTCACACCTCATATCCTCCTCCACCCCATTTCTCCGTACCACCACCCCCTCGCGTTATTTCTATTTTACCCTTCTTTCCCTACCTCCTTATGTTTCTCTTTCCCGTCCTTCATTTCTCTCTCCTTCCCAAAACTCCCCTTCACTCCTACTATTTCTCCCCCCTCCCTCTCTCACATTCCCGGTAAAAAGATCCCCCTCCTTCCCATCACCCCTTCTCTCTCCCCCTTTCTCTTTCCTACCACTGAAAAAATTGAAAAATCATCGGCATCGTGTTTAGCCTTGGGTTGTCGAACATGTTGCCAATAACTCCAGGTTGGGAGAAGAAAAGGAAAAAGATGGAATCGACTTAAGAGGGGATGAGACGAGAGAGAAAAGAGAGAAGAGGGAAGGAAATGATGGAGGAATGAGAGTTCTTAGAGGAAGAAGAAGAAAAATGACACCAGAAGATGAGAAGAAAGGGGGGTTTATTTGGTCTTTTGGTACGATGACATTTTTTTATTTATTCATTTTTTGGTATATGGAGTAGAATGTAGGGTGTGAATAGCGCCACTCATACCCACTTTTAAGACAAAGGGAGAGCAGGAAATAGGAAATTAAGAATTGTTATAAAGTCAAAGAAACTATCTAGCTATAGTTAGGTAGCTGTGTCCATAGCATTGCACAAGTCCATCCCTTACATTGTACTCTACTGTATTGCTCTCTTATTTTGCGTCCCTCATTCGGCTATAAATACCGAGGAGTGGAATGCTATTGATATACTGGGTTAAGTTTATGAAAGACTTTCTCCATCTCTCTCTCTTTAATACACCAATCAAATTACACAAAAAGGGGTTTGAAGCGTTTTTATATGGATAAGACAAATCCTCTCACTAGCCCCATGATTAATAGATCACTGAATGTTGAAAAAGATTCATTTCATCCTTGTGAAGAGAATGCAGAGATACTTGGTCCTGAAGTACCATACTTAAGTGCTATTGGAGCTCTCATGTACCTTGCTAATTGTACGAGACCAGATATAACATTTGTTACAAATCTATTGGCAAGATATAATTCATCTCCATCACGGAGACACTGGAATGGTATTAAACACATATTTCGTTATCTTCAATGGACAATCAATTTGAGATTATTTTATCCCAAATGATCAAAGGATGAAATAGTTGGTTTTGCAGATGCAGGTTATTTGTCTGATCCTCATAAGGCCAGATCACAAACCGGCTATGTCTTCACGATGGGTGGAACTGCAATTTCCTGACGTTCTCAAAAGCAAACCTTAGTTGCTACATCGTCAAATCATGCTGAGATGATCACACTTTATGAAGCCAGTCGAGAGTGTGTATGACTTCGATCTATAACTCAGCATATTCAAAATGCCAGTGGACTACCTGTCAACAAAGACCCGACAGTATTATTTGAAGACAATACCACATGTGTTGCCCAAAGTAAAGAGGGATACATCAAAAGTGATAGGTCCAAACATATCCCCCCGAAGCTCTTTTTATACACTCAGGAACTTGAAAAGAAGAAAGACGTCAGCATCCAATATGTTCGATCAAGTGATAATGCTGCAGATTTATTTACGAAGGCACTTTCCACTACAACCTTCAGAAAGCATGTTCACAATATTAGGATGCGAAACCTACGAGATTTACAAAGGTGATTTCTCTTGACCCTTGTCAGTTCAAGTGGGAGCATATATGACTGTACTTTTTTTCCTTTTATCATGGTTTTGTCCCACTGGGTTTTCCATAAAAAAGGTTTTTAATAAGACAGCCCATGCACATGATTCATATTTAAGTTATGTACTCTTTTCCTTATGTCCGATTTTTCACCTAATGAGTTTTTCGGCTTAAAGGTTTTTAACGAGACACACTTATTTAACCTACAATACTACGTACAAGGGGGAGTGTTATAAAGTCAAAGAAGCTACCTAGCTATAGCTAGGTAGCTGTGTCCATAGCATTGCACAAGTCTATCCCCTACACTGTACCCTATTGTATTGCTCTTTATTTTGCGTCCCTCCTTCGGCTATAAATACCGAGGAGTGAAATGCTATTGATAGACTGGCTTAAGTTTATGAAAGACTTTCTTTATCTCTCTCTCTTTAATACACTTTAGTAATAAGTTTGTGTTTATTTCATAACAGGAATATTATTTTTGGAGTGGTAGTAGCTATTTTTTGCGATTGCGTGCCGTGCCCAGTGCCCGTGAGTCCGGTGCTCGTGAGGCGTAAGTGGTGAATTAAAGCACGAAGACGCAGGAGTATAATCTTTTGTTTCATCTTATTCTGGTATTTGTACAACCCAATTTAATGCCCATACTTTTTGACTTATTAACACCCTTCATGAAACCAACCAACCAACCAACCCTCCACTGTAAAACTACATTATCAACCTCCTACTTGTAGACTCGTAAGTCATAAATATGCCTCTCCCTTTGTAGATGAGAAGATGAGAAGATGAGAAGAAGGTGGGTCTATCTGTATTATTCACTTTAGAAATCAAATTCAATGTGAGCCTTGCAGAGGTCAGGTAGGTATGCTTAAGTGAAGGTACAACTGCAAATAAAAGAATGTACAACTAGTTAGAGTTGCCTTTGGTTTACTCTGACTCTGTGAGAGTGAGACCCCAAATCAAGAGCATTTGTGTTCATTTTGTTCCGCTAGTTCATACTCTTCGTACAAACTTTCTCACTATGTCTCTCACTTATCCTTCATACGGTCAGACTTGCTTTATACTCCTTTCCTTAACGGCAAAAAGTCTATTATTTTATTTTAAAATATTTCATTTAAAAAATTTATTTTTCAAAATTAAGGTATAAAAGTGTCATTTTATTACTAATAGACTACTAAAAATGAAGTATTTTTTATTTTACTAAAACGTTTTACTTTCAAATGGAACTCTTTGTCCGGAATGGATGGAGTTTTATCGATTTTGGTTTGCTCGGTTCTGACATGAAATTTTTGGAGTAATTGGTATGATATTAAAGTAAGTGTGTGTGTGAGAAGAAAAGAGTCACGAGGGAAGAAATGGCAATTGGGGGAGGGGGGTGTGCAACTTACCTAGAAGAGCATGAATATTAATCAGAAGAGTCCCGTCTATAATCCATACAAGTATGCTTTACTTTTCAACAATATATCTAAGGTTTTCAATCAATGAGAACACATGAAATCTCCATATGCTTCCAAATTCAAATGCTGAGAGGCCAGCTTTAGCTACTACTTGGTTTTGTTGTTTCAATCAGTGAGCTGATGCTACAGAATCATTTTGAAGGAGAAATTAGTGTCAAGGCTTCAAAACTGAACAAAAAGCGTGTAACGTCTTAGACGCGTCATCTACGGCTAATAGGTTGTGTGCGAATTTCTAAAACGACTTTTTATTTTTTATTTTTGGGACGGAGGGAGTAATATAATTCGCTCCAAATCCGTCAAACCATTTGAGAGCCTCCAAAAGAGCACAATTCATAAAGTTGTTTCTTTCCTTTCAACAAACTCATTGCAAAATCAAGTAACTCCAAAACTCTCATTTAACTTGCTATCTACCAGGCCAAGGTTTACAACAAAGATATAGCCAGTTAAATCTTTCGCACAATTCTGACTACGATTGTTCAATAAACCGAGCAGGCTCAAGCGTTGCTCAGGCTTGGTCTGTTAAAAGCTCGCCTCGGGTTGGATTTCAGTCGAGCTTGAACATGATATTAGGCTCGAGGTATGAAGGAGCCCATCTCAGTTCAATAAGCTCAGTAATCATGCTAAAAACATTTAAGAAGATTTTGTGATTTATAGTGGATTTCTTACTCGAGCTACCCTAGGTTATGCTCGTTGTGTGAAGTGATCTAGTCGAGCTGGAATATAGGTTCTTCAGCTCTTGCTTGATAAATAAATAAATAAATAAAAGAGAGCCCATCTCGATAACTTGAAGCTCATTTTCGTTCAATTAGTTTAAAACCCTCAGAGATGCAACCAAACAAAAGAAAACGGCTAACGGATAAGGAATGTTACTGTGAGGACAAGGTTCAAGTTTTTAAGGTCGTGGTACATCACCCTAATGCAGCATAGGCACTAAATTGCACTTACAATCACTTGCCAAAAAAACAAGCTTGAAAATTTCTTAAATATGAACTATAAGAAAAGAAACAGTCGAAAGCTTGATGAGGTACAAAGTAAAGATACTTCTTTACTTTAGCAGTAAAAGTTATCTTCAATGATTTAGCTCCACCAAATCCTAAAAGAGGTTGGGGGGACACCCTCTAGTTTACAGAAAGATGGACAAAGGTAAAAGAATAGAACTAAAGGAAAAGGTAATGTCACACAAAGCAAGGTTCAGATATTCATGCACATGGTACATCAACCTTACACAGTGTCCATATAATTGCTGTGACAATCACTACCCAAAAAACATAGAAAGAAGATCTTTTCAAATCGAACGGAAGTAAGAAAATGAAACAGTGCATAACTTAATGTAGTACAAATAAAGATCCTTTAATCTGGCAGCATCAACTATGTTAATATAGCTGGCTCCACTGAGTTCTAGAGAGGTTGGGGCTACACCCTCTAGTTTATGGAAAAATATACACAGGTAAAGCGGGTTGAGTATGATGGGCACTTAAGACTGCATTTATTTTACACCCTACAATGAGCTTTTGGGCTTCTCGCGCATGCTAAGAACTATGTGTGCCAAGTTAATTGACATATCAGGTTTTGAAAATGCACACTGAAGCACTAACCTCCATGAATATTAGACTTTGACTTTATATCCAAAAACCCATCATTTCTGCCTGGACCACTCCCCACTTTTCCCTCCAATTTTGTGTTCCAATCGCACATCTGTGATCTGGATATCCTTTGAAGCAGCTTTGCACATATCATACACTGTTAGGCCAGCAACCGTAACTGCAGTCATTGCTTCCATCTCAACCCCAGTCTTTCCAGTTGAAGTTGCCTCCCCTTGAATTTCAACACTATGATGACGAGGGTTTAAACTCAAATCTACACGAACATGGGTCAAATTGATGTTGTGGCATAGCGGAATAAGATTGCTTGTCTGCTTTGCTCCGGTGATTCCTGCAATCTTCGCCATGCTAAGGACATCTCCCTTGGCCACCTGGTTGGCAGAAACCAAGTCATATGCCTTCCTGCCCAGAATAACTTTGCAGCTTGCTATAGCAACTCTCTTGCTAATTTGTTTGGCAGAGACATCCACCATTTGTGCTTCACCTTTGCCACTGATGTGTGTCAATCCAGATTTATTTTCAGCTATTTCTGTAGGCATGACCTCAGAATCTCGGAGCACTAACTGACCATCACTGGAACCAGCCAGACTAGTAGGTGGAGGTTCACCAAACACAAATTCCATTTCCTGGCACCAAAATGTAATACATGTCATGAACTGAAAAGAACATCCAATGACATTTGTTACATAACTTACATACAATAGCAAAAGGGACAAATCAACATTTGTAATTGAGTCACATAATTCAAACTGTACCTCTAAAATGAAGCAACACTAGAACTTAATATTTGAGATCGAACTAATATAGGTATAGTAACAAAACCACCTAAAAGATCTTACTTATAACAAGCACATTCTTTTCAATCAAGAAAAAATTGCTCTAACACACATACAAGTTTTTTTTTTCCCTTTATGGGCGGGTGGGGGGAAGCGATCAAACCGCGACCTCACACTTTTTAAAGCCTCAGGTCTACCACTAGGCCACCCAATAGTGATCACTCTTTGTCTTGATCTTTTTAAATAGGTTCTTTCTCGTAATTAGCATAATTCCTACGATCCATCAACCTAAATAGTTCATTAGGTTATTGAATCCACTGGATTTCGTTATGTAGTATAACACTGCTCTAAGTCAACCCTGAGTGCCACTACCAATAGTTCCATAACACAATACAACACAATAGATAAAACTTGCAAGACAGGACATGAAAACAGAGATTAAAGCCTACATTCTGATTTCACTATTATTCTAAACCCAGTAAATTATAAGAAGGGAAAAATAAGTCCAGTAAGAAGGTAAAATCATGCTACTTCCACCCCAACATCACCATGATAGCTACCCAAAAAAGAACATCATACAATTTGACTCTCAACTCACATGTCAATCACATATTTGGGGCTCACAGACTAACGAATCTCATGCACGATGCATTCGTTGGAAGTCAAGTTCGAAATATTCGGGATCCTAAAAATTGCTTTTCAAAATTTAATGAAACCCAGTACTACGACATGAGATGAGGCCTAATGCAAACCAGTGGACAAGGGTTTTGGACAGAGGGAATACTAAACACCAGTATCATAAATGAATCCACGTGCAAATACCTTATTTAGCTCTGCAATGGTGCTTGAGAAGTCATGGCAACTGTTACTGCTAAACAACCTTCTCGAACGCGGAAGAGTCAATGCTACTACTCTACGAAGAAGCATGACGGGCAGGAGTTTGATTTGTGCTGGGAAGAACTTCAATTCTGTGGCAATAAATCCAAATGGAGAGTTAACAAGATTAAAACAAACATTTTTATTCAGCCAGGCATTTTAACAAACGGTTGCAATACTTGAATGCGTCACAATCGCTTGAGAGAAAATGTATAAATCATGTTCAATTGTACGATAAATGCAGATGTGTGACGGCATTCCCCTACTTAGCTGATGATGGGTGTAACAGGAAGACAATCGAAATTGGAAGGAAAACTTTTATAAGAATCATGTTAATTTTCATACCCATGTACTTGAATTGAAGCATTGAAAGATGCCTATGCAATTGAGCTGTGGTTCTATCGCTACCATTTTAAAATCACTACAAACCTTGAACGACTCGCACCAAATAGTAATTTTTTTCTTCAGCTACAAAGCGAAAAAGGGGCAAGTCAAGTCAGTCAACCAGATGAGAAAAGCTATGACGCGACGATCGCAAAAGCGGTTCGCGGAAGAACGAGATAAATAAAGTAGGTGAAATCCAAAGGAATGAAATGCATTAAGAAAGGGAAAGGAGATTACGAGTCAAGCAAGGGAAGTTAGGGCGACTTTCCCATGTGGTTAGTGAAAAGAGAGAGAAGTAGGAATTCAATAGTCTACAATAAAATAGGGGTGAGCTTGGTCCGGTTCGATCAAGATTTTTGAAAAAAAAGAAAAATCAGGATCAGACCAATAATCTGGTTCTCAAAAAATTTAGAACCGGAACCAACTCAATATGTGTAAGAACCAAAATATTGGTCTGATCCAAAACTAATCAAAGATGTATGAGAACCCGGACCGAACCAATACTATGATTTTTTTACTTTTTAACTGTTTAATACAAATACATAATAAAATTTTTAAGACTGAAACTTCATAAAAAAATTTAAAAATATTCGATAAAAATACATTCAACAATTAAAAATGTCGAACTCATAAACTCATAGCATAACAAATCAGTGGAAACAAAATAATAAAAGAGTACCAACAAAAAAGTAGAACAAAGAAAGTATTAGAAATTAATATATATAATATATATACTTATATAATGATACTATATATATATACTTATATAATAATACTATATATATATATATGATAATAATAATAATAAAATAAATAAATAAACAACATATTGGGTCGGTTCGGTCTGGTTCCGTGTTTTTTTAGTTCGAGAACCGGGACCAACCCAAATGTCCGGTTTTATGAAAATTCAGATCCAAGACCAAACCAAAGTATTGGTCCGGTCCAGTTTTGATTGGTTTGGTCTGATTCCGAAAAAATCCTGCACACCCCTAGTCTACAAGCCCGACCCTGAAGCGAAGTTGGAAGAATCTATCTTGCCGTATCCGATGATGCTAGCGCAGTCAGAAGAATGGGTCAAGTGGGAATGGATTCGTTTTAGTTTTCGAAGTAAGACTCTGTGCTATTGCAAGTACTTTAGAGAAAACTATCGTAGTTTATCTTCGATTCAATATTTATAGGGTAAGTGTTACGAATCTTTAATAATAGGATACGATGAAACTTTACTTTTTTACGGTTTAACTTATTAATACATGATGAATCGATAAGACCGTACAAAAAATTATCTATAAGACGATATTACCTAAATTGTTATCAAATTTATATTGGCAAGTCTAAATAAGTTAAACCCACTCTCGCAAAACTCTACTTTTCACTACAAAATAAGATCATCAGAAAATGATTCCAACTGTCCATGGTTAGCACTTCCACTTTAGGATCTCAGGTTTCATTTTAGCAATTTCGTATCCAATGTTTCAATTTTGAACCAAATTAGATGGTTTAGAATATTTTTTGTTAGTATTTTCCGTTAAGTTGGTATGTGCCGATCATGTGTCAATTTTCAATGAGTTTTTGGATTATTATGCAATTCATCATAATACACGGTAATCCGACGTAAATTTTTAGATATTTGACTATCTTTAGTATAAGTCTAATGATAGGTGTCAAATTTTGATACATATGTAAGAGTATTAGGCCCTTCAATAATTAAAATAAAAGGTATCAAAATTAAGTGTGGTACTTAGGGATGTACCAAATTTGATACCGCCATTGGACTTGCTCTTATGCATCATCTCATTATTAATCAACATAACTAGGTTGACAGTGGATCAATTTATTATCTGATATAACACGATCAATTAGCTTATTCAACTAATCAAATTAAATGCACAAATTAAAATAGATCAAATCTTGATCCAAATTCAGATATCTAACTTATAAGATTTGATTCAAATCATGATCCGCCTACATCAACCAAAAAAATTGTATGAGTAATTTTAAAAAACTGAAAAACTAATTATATCTTTTTAAATGGGTAGCAATGAAGATAAGTTGGCAAAAATGAGTATGCTCATTTTTCCCCATTAATTAGCATCGACTTATATGGATATAAATGAGCGTTCATGTAATCATTAATTCATACATGATTCATTATTGAATGCTCATTTACTCTCGTTGACACTTGTGTTGTTGGCAATTAGTTCTCAAAACTCCCTAGCTCGCATTACAATTGAAGATGGAGTAAAATTTGTTATATATCTATCAGACGATCACCTAAGTTTTGTTACAATATTGACTTTCCAAGGGGTCATATTTGCACCATTGGGTTGCTGTAAGGTACTATCATTATAGTTCCAAAATACAACGCTAATCTTGAATTCCACCAATCAGATTTCATCAACAATGATTTTTTATAATGTTCGTTTTATTTAATAATTTTATGTTAATGATTAAGTCGGCTCTCATCTGCCTATTTATATCCATACTATTAAATGAGAATTCACTTGTCAGTCTATTTACGCCAGGTGCTAGCCACCCATATCCACTCGCTGTATCTACTATTTTCTCTCTGCTTTGTAAATGCCAAAATGGGGCAGTTTGTTCAAAAAGCTCTGTTTTGAAAACTCTGCATTTGGATCATTTTTGAAAGAATTGTGTTCTTGTACTGCTCCATTGCTACATCCTCAAAAGGCTTGGCCAGATCAGACGAACCCTTAATTAAGTCTTGCAAGCAATTGAACTGCTTGGAAAAACACACAATTCTTCCTCTGCTGTTTTTAGGTGTGTGTGTGTGTGAGAGAGAGAGAGAGAGAGAGAGAGAGAGATTTTCCTATATTTCACTACGTATCCAACTGCGACTAGTAAACGAATGTTGGAACATTTCATTGTGTAATATGACAAAACCAATACATTATCAATTGCATTCCAAGCACAACCTAGTGAACACTCTCAAGCAAAGACATCCATTTCCAGTTCCTTCCACTATCTCCTTCACTATGAGAATTGATACCTGTTACAAGTAAACGAAATCAATAAACATCGAACAATTTGATATAGGGTGTGCTAAAGAAATCAGGCTCTTCTATGTAAACATATTGTTGAACTTGGGGAATTTTTTTATAGCATTTAACACAAACATCTATAAAACTCTTGACCGAGCGCCCAGTCTTATATTAAAACATGAATTCTCTGCATTACACTCGTAATAACAGATACTATTATTTCTATCCTAAATGAATACCCATTATTTATTAGTCAAAAATCGAAAGCACCTTCTTTTGCCCACTAACCAAGTCATGGCCTTGTAGGATGTGTAACATAATCAGATCAACCTACGAAACCATCCTGAAGTTTGGAAAACAGTCCTAATAACACATACCACAGATTTGGGTGGGTTCAACAACTGTTTCTTAGTTTGAAAACCCTTACATTTGGACAAAAATGTTGCAAGTGGCCTATGCGGTGTGGCTTTGGTTTTTAGCTAAAACCGATGAAAACCAAATGATGCACACCCCGGCCAACTTGAATAAACCAATTTACAAAATAAAAACATGAAAGTGATACACATATGGAGACTGAGGTACAAATAATACTACTAAAGTAAAGGAAATTAGAAAAAGTAATAGAGAAAAAAAGAAACACAGAAAGTGAAACTAGACAGACTGTAGAAGGCACTGCACTCTTTCCTCGAATGCCAGGTACAGTAAAAGTTGTCCAATAATTATCTCACGGGATCTGTTTGACTATCCTACTGTTAGTAGCTTACTAGTTATCAGGAATTTGATCTACAAGCAAAAAAAAAGACACAGACCAGCCGTCATGCCTCTGCAGTCATAAAATTGATACCAAAGATATGAAAAGGAACTAGCAACCAAATATGTTTGGTTCTCTGCAGATCCAAAACATGGGATTCTGCACTTCAAAAGACATTCCAATTTCCTAACATGGCCATTTATTATGGAAAACGTTATTCTATTTGTTGACCACCAGGAAAGGCCACATGTACGAATGTCCAACAAATTTACAGGAACAGTGAATGAAGCAGTTTACACCATATAGCAAATTTTCTTCTACTCCCTCCGTCCTAAAATAAGTGTTGTTTTAGCAAAGTTCTTTTGTCCCAAAATAAGTGTCATTATAGGATTTCAAGAAACATTTGTCCATATTTTGCCAAAATTGCCCTTATTTACTAGTTTCAAATTAAATGCTATTAAAGTGAGGGTTGTTAAGAGGACTGAAAAAATACTAGTGCAACTTAATTACAACAAAGGAACATAAATAAGGGTGCATCAGACTTTTTATAAGTTTCTGCAAATTGCTAAAACGACACTTAATTTTGGGATGGAGGGAGCATTTGTTGAATTTTTAAGAGAAATGTTTCATGGATAAAATCTGAATGGCGAACAAAGGACTCAGATAGAGTCAAACCATAACAAGTTGAAATTAGGGCTCCCAAGTGAATATCTTTTGTGATTACCGAACTTATTCCAGCCAAACTGAGCTGGACTCTTTTATATCAAGCCTAAAACTACGTTTGAGCTCGACTCAAACCCAACACGAGTAGATCCAAGCTCTAGCCAGCTATGTTTATCAAACAGCCATACTTGAGTTGAGAATTGCTGAGTACCCTTGTTGAGTTGAGTGAATGATGAACTTAGGGGGTCAGATACTGTTGGTTTGCATACTCACATGTGAAGGGAGCTAAAAATACTTTATGCTACTTTAACTGCTACTCACATTCAACCAGTGCAGAAAAAGAACTAGATAGCAAAAGAAGAAACAGATCTTACTCATTAGACAAAAGGCTTTTGGCTTCTCGCACAGCAGCACTTGCAGCATAAAGAGTCATCTTTTTAACCTGTAAAAGACGAGAATCAGAAGAAAGTGAAAATGCAAAAATTGAAACTCCACTTATTCAGTCTTGGAGTTATTCCTCGATAAAAATTTAAAGTCACATGAGCCTGGTAGTCTCCTACTTCAAAATTAAGGCTACATGGAGAACCTTAAAAATCCAACAACAGTAACAAGGCAATTTGACATATAATTTGTTCAACCCATGATCAGGTAAGTGCTATCAATCATTCATCCCATAGATGCTTTCTCGCACTAATTAAAAGGTATAACTTGTTATTGCTCTGGATAAGGTCCCTGCAGAAAGGTGAATCAGTAGACTGTATGTTTAAGTTCCACGAGATCAGGGATCTCTGTCCTTAATACAAAAACAGGCGCCGCAATGGTCTGGACGGATTTGAAGCCTGTTAGTCTCCTAGGGTTCTGGAGCTTACTTGATTGAAATTTTTCTAACCTTGAAAATGAATTTCCTACAGAATTTAACTAAGACAGTTGGGAGTTGGTTGTGGCTTGTCCGAAACAGACACAGCCGTTTCGGACACAACTGCTGAGAGTTAGGAGCGGTTGTGAGCGGTTGGTGTTTGTCCGAACAGACACACTGTTTCGGACACAACTGCCACCATTAACCGTCGTTGTAACCGCTTGTCTGAAAGGCATTAACCGTCGCTGTCTGAAAGGGACACAACAGTTTGCTGTTGCTGTAACCGTCAGTGAGCTGGCTTAGCTGCTTGGATTGTGTTATGAACTGGCAGCAAAAAGAAAGGGTCCAAGCCAGCTAGCTGGCGGGCGGGCAACCAACCGACCAACCAACCAGAGATACAACTGAGAGTAGCTGTAATGGAAGAGGTGGCTTTTGGCTTTGAACCTTTCCTTATGATGTACTATCGGGATGACTTACTAATCAGTGACTTGGTGTGTCTTGAACTGACTGGTGTTTGATGTCATCCAAGACAATAGCAATCACACAGCTGCTTTCAAACAGAGTTCGATTCTTCGGTTTTGTTCATTTTGGCCCTGAACGACACCTGGTTCTGTGAATGTTTGTTAGAGAATTTCAGCCTCTAAATTCTCATAAGATCGGCCAGTCTTACATTCACATAGGTGATTGCCTATAAGGAGTTGTTCTGTCAGAACTCCGCTTGACGAGTCAAGTCATAGAAATCATTAAAAGCAATGCTTATCCTAAACCGTGACAAATAACACTAGTGGTTTTCATCATAGGAATAGGTAGAATTTTTGTAAATTCTTTTAGTGTTAATGGTGAGATTAATTCAGTTGGGTTGTCCCTTTGAACCTAGACCATGAGATCTCCAATCAGCTAGGTGGGGTTTTCCGCTAAATCATTCTCTATTTCATAGGCTTGAGGCCCATTCCATTGGATGAACTACATACTTGCTCTCTCGACAAACCTTTAGTTAATGGATCTGCTAGGTTGTCTTTTGATCGAATATAATCGATGGTGATCACTCCGTTTGAGAAAAGTTGCTTAACGGTATTGTGACACCTGCATATGTGTCGTGATTTACCGTTATACATATTGTTGTGTGCCCTTCCAATTGCGGCTTGACTGTCACAATGGATGCATATAGCTGGGACTGGTTGTGGCCAAGCTGGAATATTTTCTAGAAAGTTGCGTAGCCATTCGGCTTCCTCCGCTATTTTATCTAGAGCAATAAATTCTGATTCCATTGTAGACCTTGCAATGCTAGTCTGTTTGGAAGATTTCCATGCGATAGCGCCACCACCAAGAGTAAATACAAATCCACTTGTGGATTTGGAGTCATTAGTATCGGATATCCAGTTGGCGTCACTGTCACCTTCAATTACTGCTGGATATTTTGAGCAGTGCAACCCATAGTCATGTGTGTATCGTAGATATCGCAGAACTCTTACAATTGCCTTCCAGTGATCGGGTCCTGGATTACTTGTGAATCTGCTCAATCTATTGACAGTTTGAGCTATGTCTGGGCGCGTGCAATTTGTGAGATACATAAGACTGCCTATTACACGAGAGTATTCATTTTGAGATATACTTTCGTGTAAGTTTTTCCTGAGATGAAAGTTTGGATCTATGGGGGTTTTAGCAATACTTTGATCATCCTTGTTGAATTTCTCCAACAGTTTCTCAACATAATGAGATTGTGATAGTATAATCCCCTCGGATGTTCTAGATATTTTAATATCTAGGATGACATCGGCGAGCCCAAGATCTTTCATTTCAAATCTGTTGGCCAACATTTTCTTGGTTTCCTTGATCATGTTGTTATTACTGCCAATGATTAACATGCCGTCGACATAGAGGAATATAATAACATATCCCTTGTGCATATTTTTGGCGTACACGCATTTGTCACATTCTTTGTGTTTGAAACTGATGTGGCAAAATCTTCGGCTTAGGCCGCCTGTGCTGTGGGTAGGATATCTGGGCTTTAATCTGCTTCCTTGAACTCGAGAAAGAAAACCCGAGTGGAAGTGTAAGGCAGACTAGCGAAACCCTCAGAGTAAGCATCGGATGTAGGGCATGTCAAAGCCCTAATTCGACGTAATACTAAGGCTCAAGAAAGTGTATGCGTGTACCTTGTCATGGCTTGAGGAGTATTTATAGCCCCATCAGGGTAGGATTCGCTTTCCCCAGCTTACCTTGCTTAACAAGGAGAGAATCCTTGATTTTAAGTGATATGCGGTCGACCGCGAGATAGTAGGAACGCATAAATTGGCAAGTGTCCCACGCATGGTAACCTTTGATCGTGTCTTGAAGAACAAGCTTCGGGCGTTTCTCGCCGAGATATTGCCCGAGCGTGGCTTTCGCCCACCTATTTGATAGATGTTGAATCGAGGCGAACATAGGTCCTGGCCCCCCGGTTTGACTTTTTGACAAGAACCGCTGCTTAAGGGCGTAATTAAGTCTTGACTATCTGTCCGCTAGGTCGGCGCCGTATCGATTAGTCATGTGTCCGCACGCGAGAGCTCGTGTTTCGCTTTGGCCGGCTAAAACCATTTGTAAGTATCACATCATCAAAATATTTATGCCATTGTTTTGGTGCTTGCTTTAATCCATACAACGATTTGACCAACCGACATACTTTTTGTTCGTCGCTGAGCGAATCCTTTCGGGTTGATTCATATAAATTTCTTCTTCGAGTTCCCCATTTAGAAAGTCGTTTTGACATCCATTTGGTGTATTTCATGACCGTGCAAAGCTGCAAAGGCAATGATTAGTCGAATTGAGGTGATTCGAGTGACAGGGCATAAGTGTCAAAGTAGTTAACACCCTCTTTTGATTGAAGCCCTTTGCGACTAGTCGTGCTTTATACTTGTCGATTGACTCGTCGGGCTTTAGCTTCCGTTTGAGAACCCATTTGCATCCCAAAGGTTTGCATCCCTTAGGAAGGTCAACTAGCTCCCAAGTGTGGTTTTGCATGATGGATGCAATTTCACTGTTAATGACCTCTTTCCATTGGGAGCTTCCGAGTGGACATTGCTTCTTTGTAATGCGTCGCGGTTCATTATCCACCGCGAACGTGGTTACAAAAGCCGTCCAAATGTTTTCGTAGTTCGGCCCTTTTACTTTTTTAGGTTCATCATATTCATCATTATGATGAGTTGGTTGGTCAATGTCCATCGGGCAAGTTGTCTATGGAGACTTCATTACCATCACTTACTTGTGCTCCAAGAAAATGACCGTTTTCCATTATTATCGGTTTTTAATGGAAAGATATGTTCGAAAAATGTAGCATTTCTCGATTCCATTATTGAGTTGACTTCAACATCTGGATTTTCAGATTTGTGGATTAAAAACCTATAGGCACTGCTATTGGCTGCATAGCCTATGAAGATACAATCCACGGTTTTTGACCGATTTTCACCTTTTGGGTGGTATTGCGACCTTTGCCAGCACCCCACACTTTGATGAATTTGTAGGAAGGTTTGCGACCATTCCATAATTCATAGGGTGTTTTGTCCAATTTTTGTGTGGTAGCTTGTTTAACAAGTAATTAGTCATGAGTACCGCCTCCCCCACATTTCGTTAGACCATTGAATCAATAGTGTATTCATCATTTCTTTAAGGGTGCGATTCTTTTTCTCTCAAAGAATCCCATCGATTGTGGAGTGTAAGGTGGAGTGACTTGGTGAAGAATGCCATGTTCTCGCACAAAGTCTTTAAAGGGAAAGACATATTCGCCTCCTCCGATCGCACTTAAGAATTTTTATCTTTTTCTCAAGTTGATTCTCGACTTCATTTTTGTATAGCTTGAATGCTTCAAAGGCTTCATCTTTACTGTTTAATAGGTAGAGATGACAAAAGCGGATACTATCATCGATGAAGGTGATGAAGTATTTTTTCCCGCCATAGGACTCTATGGATTTTAAATCGCATAAGTCACTATGAACTAGATCTAATGGTCTAGTGTCACGGTCTACCGATTTAAACGATGTTCTCGTTTGTTTGGCTTCAACGCAAATTTGACATTTGTCTTTTTTATTAATGCGTATTGTAGGAATTAGATCCATTTGCATTAGTTTTCGTATAGAGTCATGGTTAACGTGACCAAGTCAAAAATGCCAAACGTCAAAATGATCAAGCAAGTAAGAAGAAGATGTCATAGCTTTATTATCAACTGTGGTCAAGGTGTTTATCACCATTACATTACATTTGAAAAGGCCCTCATCGAGGTAACCTTTTCCTAAAAAGACTCCATTCTTAGTAAGAATAAATTTGTTCGACTCAAAAACTAGCTTAAATCCATGTTTAATCAACAATGAACCATAAATTAAATTCTTCCTAATTTCTGGTACATGCAGGACATTGGTCAACACCAATTCCCTCCCACTTGTCATTTTCAGCGTCACTTGCCCTTTCCCTTCCACTCCAGAGGTGGAAGAGTTGCCCATGAACAGCTTCTCCCCGGTCTTCACTTTGGTATAAAAGGTGAACATCGTCGCGTCGCCACATACCATTCACGACCCGTACCAACCATGTTTGTTTCAAAGACCACGCAGACCATGCTGATGTCGTCGTCGACGAGGTTGGCTTCACGCCGGACCCGCTTCTTTCCTCGACATTCAGCCGCCTTGTGGCCTTTTTTGTCGCAGTTGAGGCACTTGCCTTTGAACTTGTATTGCTTGTGCTGCTTGGACGTCCCTTCACCGAAGCTTTTACGCTTCCCGTTCTTGGAGTCCTGTTCAACTACGTTGGCCCCTTCAATGGTACGAGTGTTCTTCTTGTCAGCAATCCGATTGTCCTGCTCAATCCGCAGCCGCATGATCAAGTCTTCGAGAGACATATCCTTGCGCTTATGCTTGAGATAATTTTTGAAGTCCTTCCATCCGGGAGGTAGCTTCTCAATCGCAGCAGCAACCTGAAACGGCTCAGAAATTATCATACCTTCAGCCTCGATCTCATGGATGAGTAGCTGGAGTTGCTGGACCTGTAAGACAACTGGTTTAGCATCAACCATAGAAAAATCTAGGAATCTGCCTACCACAAATTTTTTATGGCCAGCATCCTCAGTTTTATATTTTTTCTCAAGTGATTCCCATAAGTCTTTTGCAGTTTTAAACTGACTATAAACATCATAAAGGGAATCATGAAGGCCATTGAGAATGTAATTTCTGCACAAAAAATCTGAGTGCTTCCAGGAGTCTATTGCTGCCACTGTTGTCTTGTCTGTCTCAGCAGGATTTAGAGCAGGGGCTGTCTCTTTTAAGAACTTGGACAAGTTCAGTGTGGTCAGATAAAACATCATCTTTTGCTGCCATCTTTTGAACTCGGTGCCATTGAACTTGTCAGGGCGTTCGCCATGGTGAGCATGGACCGCTGGCGGTAGGCCAGGAGTTACTGTTGCAGGCTGTTCGATTACAGCAGCAGTCTCAGGTTCTTTTCCAGAAGTCGACATGCTGCAAAATAAGATAAGAATCAAATCTTATATATTTTGTACAATTACAATAAACAGTATCTACTGTTTGTGTTTGTAAAACAGTATGTTACAGAAATATTTTGTGTATAACAACACTACTGCTTTCTGTAACTTTAAAGTTACAGAAATGAATACTTCTGTGAAAGGAGTATTCCTTGTTTTGTTTCTGTTTGCACAGAACAAAACCTGCAGATGTTGTTTAAAGAGTTCTGCTGGAATCAGAACACTAAAAACAAGACAGAAACAGGGGTAGAAGAGAAGACAGTAATGGATCTGTCAGGAACTCTATGCCAGAAAACTTTGTCTTAAGATTGTTATTACTCTGTATTAACCGTCAGTAACCGCTTGTCTGAAAGGGACACAACAGTTTGCTGTCCAAGCCAGCCAGCCAGCCCGGCCCGGGTCGGGCGGGCGGCGGCGCGCTGTGGCACTAGCTAGGTCTTCCCTCCTACACAAAAGTGTAGTGGCCCAAGGGCCGATTGTTAAGCCTAAACGATCTTCTTTATAAAGTAGAGCTGTTTTTATTATATTCCCAGTGTGGGATTCCCCACTTCCTACTTTACATAACTTCCTCATTCAATTATTATTGAAACAGTTTCCAACATAACTGCATCGGTAATGCTAATATTGTCCGTGGTACATTTTCCCCCCACTTCTCACTCGTGGGGGAGGTGGGGGTGAACCCAGACCTAACTTCAGCAAATAATGACTAGCATCAATCAATGAACCATAGATCATTTTGTGCGTTGTTTCAACATCTTCTAAACAATAAATGCATCCAGTTAGGTGCAGTCCTTAAGCAAGAATGCTTATGTTTGGATAAAACAACTCCCATAAAATTTTAAAAGTGAACAGTTACTCTTTACAAAGACTAGAAAAATCTGTCACTGTCTCTTACTGTTCATGCACACGTAGTAGTCTCTCACATTCAACTCTCCTGATATTCAAACTTCCAGAACTCAGAAACTGAAGGTAGAAACAAGCCATTTAATCATTTTTCTCAAAAACAATGAAACTCTAATTTCTGATACAGATCAAGAAGGATCCATAGATAAGATGAATTCTCATTTTATTAAAGAATAACGTGATATGATATAAGAACTTCCTCCGTTGCTGCTTCTAATTTCTGATACAGATCAAGAAGGATCCATAGATAAGATGAATTCTCATTTTATTAAAGAATAACGTGATATGATATAAGAACTTCCTCCGTTGCTGCAAGCATTGTCAACTTGATGCAAAGAGATAAGTGTGGCGGTAGGGGGAAGTAATTCCAACAAGAAACATTACTTCTGGTTTGATGTTGCACCAAAACAGGTAAAAGATACCTATGAATATACAGTGTGATGCAGCACCAATTAGAATCAATTTATTTCTGTTAATGTATTCCCCATATATTTAGTTATTTCATGTGAATGGATTATGTAGTAAATAATGTAATTAGGATGGAATCTTAGGCCTATAAAATAATGTAATCTCTATCATCGTAATTTGGCTTTGAAATAAAAATGTTTTGGTTTTCCAATGGTTGGCTAGCTTTGGTTGCCTGGGGCCACAGTCCTTATCAAGTGTGGATCTCAATAACCCCTGCCAAGCATCCTTGAGCAAGGATCAAACCGGTCATCCTGCTTCACTGTGCTATGATGCTTCTCATGTAAATGAAGATGAAAGTAGCATTTATGAAGGAACACGAAAGGAGGAAGAAAAGTACCTCTAGTTTATCTTCCTTGGCTCTGTGATTTTTTGGGAGCAAACGAAACTCTTCCGTTAATCGAATACATTCTTGAACATTTTCAGGAGAAACAAAATCCAGAGCCACTTTAATGCAGGACTGCAATAGCAGCATGAAATAGATTTAGTCGCTTAAATTTGAAAGGTGGGCATGCTCAATCTATAAGAAAACCAAAGCAGAGATGGGTGGAGAGCACATCCGTGCAATGGTCAGTAGCTCACTAAACACCAATTTTATTGGGTCTTAATGACCACTCATACACAACTCATAACCATAATCAAAACATCATTGAGAAAATGGCATCTCAAGCAAGTCCGCTTATGAGAAACCAAGAATCTTTTACTAGCCCTTCTAATACCTGTCTATTCCTCACTTGATGAGGACATCCTGCTGGAATGAAAACCGCCTCACCAAGGTATTGTTCAAATGTCCAAGGTTCAACATCTACAGTGGAAATTAACATTAATTGTACTCTAACATCGTCCAGAAATTAAAATAATTTCTGCATGATCATAGAAGAGTGTAATACCATATTCTTCTTTCAGTTGTTTCTTATGCCTTTCATTCAAGAAAAGGGTCTGATCATGAATAGGATGCATAACCTGAAAGCACCACAGAACCACATTGCCCTTTGCCCAGAATAAAAAAAGGTGCAATTATTATTACAGGCTATAACCACTCACATGATTTACAGGAAGATTATTGATGTGGCGAAATTCATGCTTGTGCTTTTGCAGGTATTCAGTCAACTTGGGCACATCCTGCCTACGGAATATATCCCAAACAGCACCCCCATAAGCAACCTTTGATTGATCTTTATCTGCAACAAACTCCTTTATGCGATCAGAAGAAGAGCCTTTCCCATTGATGAGCGTACTTGTCAATGGGTTTCTAATATATCTACTTATCAAAAAAAAAAAAAAAGTGTGGATTGGTTCTTGACTAGGTGCATCGTTTTCCATTAATTCATGCTTTTTTTCTCCAATACCTTTGGAGAAGTTTCTTGCCCTAAAATGTTTGCATTTGGGAGAACAACATCAATCAATTCGAGATTGCACTGTTTCCTGTACTAGTAACTTCTCTATCATTCTTTCCTCCAATGGTGAATCCCTATCCAATATAATAATGTGTTCATTCAGTTGATCCTTCACAAGCTGATTTTTAACTTCTTTCTCTGGAATTACATACACAGGTTTCTTTTACCTCTTAATGATCCTATGACCTTTATTTCGTGATTGAAAATAGGAAAAATGAGTTATTCTTACCAGATCCACTGCGCAGCATAGACATTTCGTCTCGCTCAGATATCATTCTCTCATTGTCTTGTAGCAAACGCATGGTCTCATTTATATCATTGTATATTGAGGAACTGAGTTGGCTAATCACATGCATCTGGCTGTCAAGACTCTCTAACTCTGTAATCTGCAAATTAAGAATTGCATGCGATTACTATGCCACCCATGTACAGGGCAAGCAGATTTCTGAGAAACAGAAAGCAGATAATGATTATTGGAGTCCAAAATTATTATTCCAGACTAATTGCTGTTTAATTAAGCTCTTTACCTCAACATTTTGTTCTTCTGCTGAAGAAGGGTCTTCCTCAACAATGTCACTATTTTTCGTTGATTCAGTGTCCATGATATCTAGGACACAAGGTACCTTTACAGAATTTTTTCCGACCCCATAGAAAGACTCATCAATTCCACCATAAAGTTCATGCAAGTCTTCGGCCTTGTATTTGCTCTGCAGTGTCTTTATGTTTTTATATTGCCAGTCAGAAAGCTTTACCTTAGTTGTGTGAGTCAGTACATTTATCTGAGCACAGGACATTAAGGCATACATCAATACATTAGAGCAAACAGTTCTTCCTAGAACTTGTACAACATCAAGAAATAACAAAAACGTCTTGCTAACTTGTGCCCCCCTGGGACCTGTTAAGGATCTAAACTAGGAAATATTTTACACTAGGAACCAACACTGATACATTGGTTAGGCTTCCAATGCATTAGTGATTATTTCCAATGCAAACTATTTCCATAAATGAAACTTAGCAACAGCCATAATTAAAGTACTACCAGGGAGAAAAGATTACCGCATCAGACATATCACAGTGGAGTTTTGACACAGAATCACCTCTACCAAGTTCTTCAGGGAACCCATATGCAATATATGTTTTTGGTCCCATATCAGGTTTTAGCATCTGATTAGGAAGTTTTGTAGCAATATTCAGAAGACCTGCTTTTGGATCAGTATAGTCATTGTAGGGGAGCGAAGAAATGAATTCAGCACCATGCCTCGGTAAACGATCTTCAAATGAAGTCGATGAGGGCCAATCCTTCAACTTCAACATCTCTGGCCACCCTCCCTTGTGCACGCGGCCTTCTAGATAGCCCTTAAAGAATTGGTGAATATTAATCTCAACCTATCAACAACATACCAAGTTCATTAATCTCAGTCTGCTGAGTGACGATATATCATAAACTCAACAATTAAAGAGCAAAACACAATTATCAAGGAAACGTGTTGACCCCCGATTCTAAATAACATAAAGTTCGTAGCATTGTACTCTTGTAGGAAAAACTGGCTTTCTCTTTTCTTTACTTATTTACCAAGTATGAATGACTCTTCAGAATGACTTAATAAACCCAAATGACCATCATTAGCCACACACAAGAACTTGAACTACCTATTATTTCGAGTAAGTAGCTTCAAAACGATACAATACGACGCACTCAGCAGTGTGACCAATTTTCAGACAAAACAGTGGCCATAGATTCTCCGAGTTATCACACAAAATCCAAAATTGTTAGGTGTGTATAGCTTATAGTGAAGATTATATATTGTTTACTTCAACAATTTATCCATCATTTTTATGTGCTCATAATTTAATAGGACGATATCCACTACATACAGATATAATAATCCCATAGACAACACAAAAAATGCTTTTAGTAAAGAGAATCACAATAAGAATTTCATAAAATAGCATAATAGCAACTAATTTACTCTCTTTTCCCCTGAATAAATCGCTGACCTCACACCAATCCAAGCAATCAACGGCCTTTACACTTCTTGTCTCCTCTCTGAAAATCCACTGCGAACCTGTCTCTCTAAAAGCCCGCCACATGACCATTGGTTCCCAGCTAAGACCAGATGTCCTGTCAATTATATTCCGGACTATCACAGGTTCACCTCTCATCCAGTGCTTCTGAAAATGCTCAATATCACTATCTGCCATTTCACTAGCATTTGGACAAAACAGAAAATTATCATTACTGTCCTCCCTGTGAGCTGCCTCCCTAATTTCAAACTTCCCTTTGTTCCCTCTGGGATCCTGCAATCGACACTTTGAACAACCTTGAGAAAAGTCAACCTTGGGTAACATAGAATTTCTAGTGAGATCTTCTGAATTCTTAATCAACTTCACAACCCAGTTAGCTTTAAAAGTGCGCCTCAATTCAAGAACTGCAGTACCACAACCTCCATGCTCTTTAGGTGGGCATGGAATGCTCCCATCATTATTAGCTCTCCAATCCGGTAACTGCAGAGATGCATCAGCATTAAATCTACGAGTGGCATGTGAAGCAAGGTCATCTTGTTCAGATCTTTGTTCTGAAATAGATCTACCGTCTCCATCTGTAACTTGACCACGATTCTTTCTTGCATAATGCTGGGTTTTTTCCGCTTCACTGCCACCAGGTTGGCAACCTTCTCTTAGTTCACGACAACAAGTAAGACACAGATCATAAGAACAACCTGAATTGGGGCAGCTTCTGTAAAAATCGACAATGGATGTGTTGCAGTTGTCACTGTCAAACAAGGAAATCTGCATCATTAGACCTCTGGTGGAAGATCAATGTTGTAAACAATGCAAAACCTGAGTCATAAGAATAATGCACTAATAAGATATCCAACCCAACAAACAGTTAGCTGCTAACTAGATAAAGTGGTGACAAGTAAGCCAAATCATAAAACAAATTGGAGGATAAACAATAATCAAGTTAGCTATAGTCCTGGGTTGGCTCTGACTTTATTTGTCTGAACCGATGCTTCAACAACATACTGCTAACTTAAGGGGTTATCACAAGAGCCAGGGTGAGGACCATTCTTATGTGAGATCTTAACTACTGGGGCCAAGTATCTCCTTATGAAAAGTATATCGAACTTGTAACTGAGACGTCAACTCCGCTGGGAACGTAAATGTAACTAACCTCAACTGAGCCTGTCTCTCAGCATTGAATCTTTTTTCCATTCAGTTTCCGACCAAAACAAGACTTCTTTTTTTGGTACAACCAAAACAGGATTTCTGATAAACCAAAGTCAGCATATCCTTTTTATTATCATTGTCCACACTAAGTTGAGCTTTCCCTACTCGAGTATTATCATTGGCATTGATATTATCACTCCATCAAAGTAGTCTATTCTAGTGTTACACCACATCCAAAATGGCATTCTCAAGTACTGACATTTTCTAAGCATGTTACTTCTTTGTTGCAAGAGTAGCACACATACAATATTTTACATTTTGGCTGTAATGTATCCAATCAGATTGGCCAATTATGGAAATTGAGCCTAACGATGTTGCACTATTATAACAGCACTAGAAGTATTCACACTGTTGCTAACTATCAACTTTTCTCTTAGTTTTCTGGTTGCAGTCCATTATGTATCAGTTATGGCCGCCATTTTAGTAAACTGTTTTCGTTTGTACTTATATTTCGCCTATGACACTTTCCCATGGTTTACCTAGAATTTTCACATAAAAGTTAAGATCAAAATATCTGAACAGTGGCTTTCAAATGTTATTCCATACCTAGAGATACCCCTCTTCTTTTTCAAGGAGAAATGACCAAAATGACCGACATACTTTGTGTAACTTCTTAACCCAAGTTCACATAAATATCATAATGGGTTAAAAAATAGGTTTCCACTAATGGCAATCAACATTTCCATCAAGGGGGATAGGCAGTGTTATTGTTTGGGGTTATTCGATAATAAATACGAACACGTCGAACTAGTAAAAATCGACATAATACGCTAGTCATTTTGATCATTTTCTTTCTATCAAAAGGATCAAGTATTATCGTGCTTTTCATGTGCAATTACTTAGGAATCACTAAATTTACTAGATTAAAGTTGGAAAATCTTTTGCTCTACCCGAAACGTGGATTTGCTTTGTAATAACTTGCCTATGCTGACTGAACTCCATCTTGCCCATATGGGTCCCCTGCCAAGAAAGATTATCCTTATGACAGCACCTATCTTCCAGAACATGACGAATCCTTGTTACACCCCCCCACCACATCCATTGCAAGCAGTCGGCCATCTTGAAAAAGGGTCCTCCCATAAGTCTCCCTGTCAAAGAATATGATCCAAGCATACAACTTGTGCATGAAAGACTGCATGTGCAGTAAATTTGATCACTTTAGAGATACCAGTAGAAAGTCCAAAAAGTTGGATATTGCAAGTTGATACAGCTTCATTTTGGTGATGTTCACCTTACTCTAACTATGTACAGAAGAAAAAATCTTGCAGATACATCAAGAGTTGCTCTGATATACCTCCAGGTTCACCGAGTGCCCAGATGCATGTACTAACACTGTTCAGACACTTCTTTCATTTATTTTACTTTTTTGATAAGGATAAGGAACTAATGTTAGATCATAAAAAGATGCAAAAGACGATCTTTTTCTTCCCTTCGTGACCCATGACTTGGTCTTAAACATCTTTTATAAGAGCAACTAACTAAGATAAGAGCTCTCTATCTAATCCTAGTGTAAATAGGCCGCATCACCTGTTTTGATGCTATTTATTTAATTATTACTTATCAAAAAAATCTATGATTAAGATTCGTACCCTTCATATTTCAAAGAGAGGGCGAGAGGCCTGTCATAATTACAATCCAAAAGCAGTAAGCCACGAAAGTAAAGCCCTCCAATCCCAATGAATCTCTGAGGGAAACTTCCTAAAAGGTACCCTCGCCAAAGCCACACCAGAAAAACAACTCTATGCCAGAGAAGAGGCAAGTACAAACACTATCCCACGAAAATTCTTGGTCCACAAACCCCACATGATTGCAAAAAAACCCACATTGCGATAGCAACATGGCATATATTCCCCTTCCAAATCCTCTGAAGTGAATCTGAAGAAAAGAAGATATTAAACCGAGACAAACCACTCTTCCCCAACCACCCCAAACAAAACATCCAATAGGAAGTGGGCTCCTCCACAATGAAGAAACAAGAGATTCAGAAGTGCACTTACACATCACACACCAATCCAAGGAAATTAACTTGTAAGGCCTGCGTGGGTCAAGATGCAATTATATTAGTGTCGAGCTGGTTAAGAACCAAGGTCCAAGCAAATGCTCCAAGCCTATTAGAGATTTTTTCTTTCCAAATGAATGAAGAAACCAGGAAACATGTCGAATCTAGAGAAGGTATCAAGTGGAAAATAAAGGAATGACACGAGAATAGTCGTGAGCCCTCCAAAACCCATACTCGAGAATGGAAAAAGATGCATTTGACATAGAAGATTAAGCATCAGAAAGCCTCCTCAGCCTCTTCATCATGAATATTACTTGGAAAATATAGAGAAACTAAAGGGACATCCCTTCCCTTCAACAATGGGTAGCAACATGGCCAAAGGGTGATTTGTATCATAGAAAGAAGAAACGATATACATACATCCTCCCAAAACTAAATAAGAGCATGGGGCATGCACCCTGAACCAAGTGAAAGGAAGGACGAAACGATAGCACTAATGTATAAATTTCCAAGGACTTTTGTGCGTGATTGACCTCCAGTGCTAGCATCCCACCCATTTTGATGCATGTTGAACTTTCTCTTAATCAATATATGCCAAATGGCGTGACTGACAGGGTAGTGCCAGAACCAATTTTAAGAGGAAGATGTTCCTACAAATAGATTTTGCAACCCACCTTCCTCTTTAGGTTTACACATAATGTTTCCAAATTTCCATGTGTCCATAAAACACACAACACACTTACTTATGCAATGCATTGAGAGCACATGTTGAAAGCATCCCACGCCATCTTTGCTTTCCAAGGTCACACTCTGACATACTTCAGAACCATGCCAATACATTTCCAACCTAAATGCTTCCACCCCGATCAACCCTCCTCCCCCCACATAACTACATTCCTTGTGGAATCCCCATAGGGCCATAGCTGACCTTATCGATCGTCTCCCAGAATCACGGGGCACACATTATAAGAAAATTCATGAACAACCTATCACCCTCAATCCTTAGATCAAGCATATATTCTCTGGAAAGATGGAATAGTTCGAAAAACCAATCATTAAACATCCTTCAAGGTCACCTTCCCGTCTGAACCACTCTCAACAGAAGAGGTCCTTCTCTTTGAGCAAAAGATTCTCATCTTGTACATTAAAGCCAAAGGCTCATCTGAAATTCCAAACCAGTCACTAGTACAGTGATATATGCAAGTGCCAAACCTACGCATGATTCAAAAGATGAACAACCACCTCTACTCTGATTCTCTACTACAAGAAAGCCTTATGCCTTCTCTATGAAAATCCATATCCAATCCCGAAACAAGAGTGTTCAAAAATCGATCTTGTGTCAGCTTATTGAGCCAATCTGTTCACAAAACAAACCAATTCTTCTGTGCACTGCTTCATGTTCCAATCAACCCATTCAATCATGTCCTTACTTTTCCTCCTAAAGATTGTTTGCGCCAACAAAAACAAGCACTATTACCATGTTAAGTATCGAAACCATTTGAAAGCTTAACATGCTGAAGAGAGGGCGCAACAGTGTATATCGTGTTTTGAGAGAGCATAACTGAATTTTCATGAATAGTCACCCTCCAATCCTTTGATCCAACTTATGTCCTCGAGAAGGATGAAACAATCTCCATCTAGTTCCAAACTCAAGCACATATAGATATTCTCCGGTAATACCTCAACGACAACATATGTGTCGTGTCCAAACTCCTTACCATCTGTCATTTATGCCAATACTACTTTTTAGCAAAACAAAACTGTGAAATTCCAATATCCCTTACCCTATACACTTGTAGACATTTTTAAGGATTACCGTCAAATCAGTGTAATAGCCATGAAGCATGCATCATTGTACACATTAAACCAAGTTGGAGAGTTTATTAGTAAGTATGAAAACATTATTCCAACAAATAGAAACATTCACAAGTTATAGAATTACGTAACTAGAGATTTAAATTTATAACAAGCACAAATCCTACTATAATACCAACAATTCACTCTCATTGGTTCAATAATACAAGTCTCTCCCTTGAGTGAGGCATGCAACGCAAACAATTCCTACTGATAATGCTGCGAAGCCCCATTTCGAAACCATGATGCAGTCGTTGTCACAAAAACGACGGGTTTCTAACTTGAGTGCGCTGAATACGCTTGGGTCTCAAAATGGACTCTCAAATAAGCACAACAAGAGTCGTCAAGTCCATTTACCACGGAAACACAAGGAAAACCTATATTCAATGGGTTCGTATGTTAAGTTGCAAGTTGGAAAGTGTTAGGCACCCAACTCGCCTTTTCGGTCTCAAGGTTGATAATCATGCTTGAACTCCTAATGATCGGTCTCTAATTTATGGTTTTTGATTTTTTGTAGCGTGTCAAGGAAGCACAAAATGTCATGGTTGTTTATAAATACAACTTGAGTTATAAAAGAGTCCCAAAAGCTATGGGATGAAAGAGGTGTCGGGAGGTCGAAACTAACACCCTAGGCGTTGATTAGTCAAATAGGGTCAACCAGAGTTTAACCTTAAGTAACCAACCACCAAAAGAACACCAAGGCATGTTTAATTAATATTAAAAAGAAAACTAGCATAATTATAAACATGTAGATAAGCATAACAACCTCTAATCATGGCAATCTCTACAATGAGAAAAACATTTTAATGTCCCAACCCAACTCAATCTTGACATGAAGCACAACATGACAACCACATTATTGTTAGGCCGTGGAATAGATCACAAAGAGCACATAAACCAAGGTGTCTGACGATGAACAAAACTTCACTAATCTTCCCGTCATTGACACAAGGACGAAACATAGCTAGATAATTGAATCATTTAGTGTACAAGGATGCATCACCTATTTTGACGCCGTTGGTATATAACATCTACTTATCAAAAAAATTGGAATCATTTAAGACTCAAAATGTCATCTTTTGCTCACATATGCAAAGGAAAAGAAAGATGAAAATGGGGAAAGGGAAACATTTTAACCATAAGTGTATTGAGCTTCATACTTATTAAAAAAAAAAGTGTATTGAACTTCATTCTTATCCACATCCTCAATAGGTGAGGCTATAAGACCTTCACTCTACTTGGGGATTATATAGGGGGAAATGGGGAATCCAAAGTGAGCTTTAAGATGATATTTCAAGATACTCAAACGACTCATTCCAAACCTAGCCATCCTCTTGGGAGATTTATATAAAAGTCATGCACATCGCAAAAGGAAAAGAAAAGCATGAACTACATTGATAGATCAGAATATATACAAACATGTTTTCTCCAAGAGCACAAAAGAAATATGAACATGATTACTACATTATGAAGAACAACAAAGGTAGCTAGCTAATCTACATCACAAACAAGTTTAAAGTCTACATTGTTACAAGCTCAAGGAAAACAAGGATTTAGTACAAGAAAAAAAGCTAGATCAACTTATATACCCAATGTATTACCTTCAATCAAGAACAACGGATGAAAACAAGGTACAAGACATGAAGAAGAGCTTTGATTGAAGGTTTGATTGGTGTTTTTGGTAAGTCAAAGGATGTTGTTTAGGCCATTTTTTAGTGTTCTTCTCTTGTCTTTGTTTCTTAAGAGAAAAGAAAGCTTTGTTTGTGTTGTTTGATGATTGATTCTGTGTAGGATTGATGGAAGTGGTGTTGTGTTTGATAGGCTTTCAAAGAAGGCTTGGTTTTAAAAAAAGAAACAAGGCTTGAAAGAGGAAATTTGCTGCAAGTTTGGCCTAGAAACTCTATTAATTCGATACCTAACCTTGCCCAATGATTTCAACCCTTGCAAATGTTGATGAGAGGTGTTTATATAGATAGAAGAGCTGGCTTTTTGTCCTCAATTAGCTGGCCAACTTTCCCAAGTTGTGTAGGGGGTCAAGAGAGCCAGCCAAGCTAGCACACAAGTTGCAAAAGTTGTCTCTCAGGGGCACTTGGCGCGACACCAAATGTCAAGAAGGAAAGATGTCTGAAGTGCATTATCGTTGGCACGGCACCAAAGATGGTGGCTTGCCGTCAATTGCTTCCAGCCCATCATTTTTTACTTTTTTCTCTCTCTTTTGACTGTCCCCCATTTGCACTTAGGCCCTCGCACGTCTTTTTTTCACGTTGGCCATCCTGCAACATTTAACAAGGTATTTTTTAGTCCAAATTGTTCGTGAGACTTGTACGAACACGGATGAAAAGTGGGTATGGGATTGGGGTGTCTACAAATTCCGACAATTGACTCTCATTCACGGTCTAATAACAAGTCGCTCCCTAAGTTAGGTAGGTAGCGCTTGGTTAACACTAATACCATTCGCAACAATCCATTTCTCTGCCACATAAGGACAACTCAAGAAAAACATCTAACCTCAGTAAGAAAGGACGGTTAATGTGAGATCTCGGAAACTATGGGCAACCATTGCAATTTGAAACATTTTCAACAAAAAGATGAATAAATGAAACATCAACGCTACTACTCTTTTTTCGCCCATCAAATGCTTGTTAGTTATTCCACACGTAACTGAGCATGCATGGAGTGATAGACAAGAAGTGGACGTGTATCAGTGCAACATTACTAATGGAAAAGCAATGGCTTTAAGAAGGGATGGGTTCAAGAAGGTGATCAGAGTTATGGAAGTAATTAAACAGACAAAAATTTCAATCCATTTAAGGGTCAAATATGTCAAAGATCTATGAAGTGATCCAAAACCCTAAGCAAAGAGACAAAGGGCACATGATTTCCCGGCTAATAGTTAATCATATTCTTTCAATAAATCATGAATAACTTCCTCATCATTTCCATGAGATTCCGGATGAGAGTGGTTGCCAAGACTCGAACAACTTCAGGCCGTCTTCTCAGTAAGTGATTGTGATCAGTCATCATTACTCTCCCTGCTTACAGGGTTCACTGTGGCAGACTAGCTTACTCCTTTGTATGCATGGTGACCCCTGCTTTGGCAGTAATTGAGAAAGTCCTTGAGCAAATCCAACAATGACAAGATGCATCATCTCCCTGAGGCAGTGCCTGAGTTTATAGGTTCCACTATATAGGCTCTACTTTACCTCATTCTCTTCTTCTTCACTAAACTATGAGAACTGAATAATCTAAGTCTCTCTTTGGTTTAGTTCCAATCGAGGGATACAAGGCCTTTCCCTTTTAAAAATGAAATACAGAGGCTATGCATGAGCATTAGAATTATAAAATAAATATTTTTTTGTTATAGGTATGAATTTTTTAGAAATTTAATATAATGGGGTTGTGGGGTAGTCTTGTGTAGAGACATACAGGGCACAGAGGAAGTATGGAGAGACATTGTTGGGTAATAGAATCCTCCCAATGAGAAAAGTCAAAAAGTGATGGCTAAATTGTATTTGGTGGTGCATGATGGAAGGGTGAATGTACCAAGGGGTGCATGTGGTGATAGTGTGATACATGTACTTGTGCTATGAACCTAGCTCCTTGGGTATGTGAATGGTCCATTCCCAAGTATAAATGGGATGGGATGGGATGATCATTGTTTGAGGTGTGCCAAAGGTACTGGTACCGGAATGTGCCAAAGTGTGCCGGAGGGTGCCGGAGACATGTGACACCAAAAGGGAGATGAGTGGGGTCAGAAATAGGCAAACGGCGGTTACAAGCCAAGGTGCAAGGATGAGGTCAAAGAGGCTCGGCTGGGTGCTAAAGTCCAGTTCGGGGGAGAAAACAATAGAGGGGTGAGAGTATATAATCTCACTAGGATTTTTTTAGAGTGGGCATACAAAAAGCTTATTCAGGTGGGTAAGGGATTCTGTGTTGGGCATAAACACGGGTGAACTTTGTACATTGTATTTCTCTAATTTAGTGAAATTGGCGGCTCTCCGTGGATGTAGGCGCCGAACCACGTAAATATTGTGTCTTCTTTCTTGTCATTATGTTTGTGGCATTATTTATATTTCCTTGGTACCATTTGAGTTTCAAGTTGTTTCCGCTGCGCCACTTTTCCCAACAAGTGGTATCAAAGCCCAAGGTTTGTTTGGGTAGTTTTCTTCGAGTTTCATTGCAGGAAGGATCGATGGTAGGGAAGCTTTACTCTTTAGAAGAAAAGGGTGAACGACATCCTGGTTCAACAAGGATTGGTGAGAGCTTTGAAAGGATGGGAAGCCGGAAAATATGGCGGACAATGACTGGGAAGGTCTCAGCTGTCAAGAGATTTGGTGGTGATTGCAGGTTCAAATCCGGAAAAGGAAGCGGTGCTAAAAGTGCTAGGAATGTGGTCACTGGATAATTCCTGGAATGAGAAAGAAGGTGGTGGCGGAAGAAGTTCCTTGGCTGGGATTGTAGCTGATGAAACAACTTATCTTAGAGATGTTCTCACGGTCTCTATTGATGGCATTTCTTCTCAAGATCGAGGCGGAATGGTACTACTAAAGGGAGAAGAGTGTGGTGGTGTATGTTGTCAAGTGAGGAGTACGGTGACTAGTACTCGGACTGCGATGAAATGTTGGAAACGGTGTGCATAGGTGGAAATGAATGCCTTCAAGCATGAATTGGATGCAAGTATAGCAAATTCACGAGTGACATGTTTCCAAGCAGACGATGGTGAGAAGGAAAATCGAAGGGGTCGCATCAAGGTCCCTCTTCAGAGTCAACTCAATTTTAGCTGCACATAGCATTAGCCGAGATATAGTGAATCAAGTGGAGTAGGACCGTATTTTCTTGATTCGAAATTATGTGTAGCTGGTACAAGAATGGATAGGCCAATGGTTCGTTTGTGGTTATTTGCAAACGGGTAAAACTCTTGAAGTCTCTCATGGTTAGCGCAAGCCAAGTAACCATAATGCTTTTCCTCATATGGTCGGAGGGGGAGAATGGTTGGGTAATAGAATCCTCCCAATGAGAAAAGTATTGATGGCCACATTGTATTTGGTGGTGCATGTTCCAAGAGTGAATATACTAGGTAGTGAATGTACCAAGGGGTGCATGTGGTGATACATGTACTTGTGATATGAACCTAGCTCCTTGGATATGTGAATTGTCCATTCCCAAGTATAAAATGGAATGGGATGGGATGGTCATTGTTTGAGGTGTGCCTAAGTGCACCACAAGGTGCTAGAGACATGTGACACCAAAAGGGAGCTGAGTGGGGTCGGATATAGGCAAAGGCCGGTTACAGAATGCCGGAAGGAGGCTAAAAAGGCTCAGTTGGGTGTCAAAAAGTCCAGTTAGGGGGAGAGAGCAATAGAGGGGTGAGAGTATATAATTTCACTAGGATTTTTTTAGAGTGCGTGTACAAAAAGGTGAAGATTCCAGGAGACCGATCACCTCCTCTCTCTTATATATAGTATATATAGACATAGATGAACCATCCGTACTTTTATTCGGTTATGTAGGATTACTTAACCTATCCTAAAACCAAGTTGTTCCCCATGTGTCATTCAACCATCTATATGTCTTGCCTTCTCAAATGTTGATTATGGAGTACCACACCACCCGTAAGGTCATCCAGCATCTCCATATATCCACTTAAAGGTATAGACTGGATACATAGCAAGCTTTGGCATTTTTAAGCATCAATTGGCCTCCCTCATATTCAATCCGCACAATTTAGAACAAATCATACTAGTTTAATGCAAACAGGGGGAAAATGGCCAGTGGCTAGCACCCAAACAAACAATAAAAGAATTCACGCATGCTTATTATTGAAAGTGCTTGATGCCCATAATTAATGCATTACAAGAGCAAGAAGAAAACATAAACACTGAAATAGCAGGCCTTTCTCAAAATAAAGCAAGAACACTTCAATAAAGGGGATGAGAGCAAAAGTGGAATCAAAATGTCACTGCAAACAAATATTGTAGTAAATACCAGTATAACCGCTCATAGACGTCAGCTTTTGACCTGGTTATATCCATTTCTGTCAATTGAATACCTAGAAGGACAAAAATGTTAATTGACACCTAAAAGGCCAATAAGAAATAACATAACTTTAGTATCCTTTAGAATAAGAAAACATTTCTTAATACGTCATAGTTAGTTACCCCGTATCTTTGCTTCTAATTCCAGTTCAGACATCTGCTCCCAATAAATATGCCTAAGAACGGGTAAAATTCTGTGTAGCAAGTACAGCAGCCGCTGCAATTTAAGATTTGGATCCAACTCTTTTTGGCGAGCCTGAAAGAAGAAACAGAATTCATAAAAGTGATACAGGATAAAGAGCTACATCAATTCATAGAAACCTCACATAATTCACTTAATAATATGAATAAGAACATGGACACAATTGCAAGAGGCTAAATATATACCTTAACGATAAGATTCTCACGTAAGCATGCTTTGCAATTACAATAGCCACGACAGTAAGGACACGCGTTTTCAAAATCCTCTTTTTTCTCGGGATACCTGTTCAATAATTTACAACAAAGTTGGCACGTATCAGTAATCATCAACTCTGGCCAGTAACTTAGCAAACTTCACATTTATATTTGGCGGAGGGGTTAGGATGGAATTGGGGATAGTTATTCTAATAAATATAGCCCTTTCTCTTTTAATTGTGGGTACTATGGTTTGGAACTTCCAATCAGGAAGTGTTGGTATGCAAAGCACCCTGTCGTATAACTGATATAAGAAAAACTATGGTGGATATTATGAGACTCACTTAACATGTCCGCTTCAATTTTAAATGATGTGGATCAAGATCAAATTTATCACACGAAATTTGTGTAGCATCAATATTAATCATATTTTGTTGACTGAATCTATTGACAATATGCAATTGATTTCCTTCACCTTCAGTTGATTCACTTGTTTTAAAGTGAAAGATTTATCTGCCAAAGTGAAAGGCGGAAGATCCAATTGTGAAATAAAACATAATTACTGTAGTTCAGGAATTTATGGTTATATGACTTGTTCTTAACTGCTAAAGAAAATGCAAAATAGGTTCATCATTTCTATGTGATTGGACTTTGAATAGCAAATTAAAGGAGCTGATGGAAGTTCTCGGTATAATAAATTCAAAATGTGCAATGACCAAATAAGTGTATCTCCTCCTTCTACACCATACTTCCCTACATTTCCTACACTTCAATCTACAGTTCTCCTAAATTTGATACCCAAATCCATACATTCAATCTACACTTCCCTACATTACTTTGTTAGCCAATTCATCCAGGTGGATCGGATGACTCTGTGTGCAATGAGAGGTGAATAATAGAAGGCAATCTCTTAAGAATTACGCAACTCCATATACAAGCCATATATTTGAAAAAAGCTGGAAGGAAGAGCAGAAAATCCTACTTTCTAGAATGCTTAATTGTCTATTTCTGCATCCAAGTTTGATAACCAATACCAGTGAGACTCAATATCTCAAGCTAAAGAGCTTAGTGGTCAACTCCTCTTCAACAAAACCAAAATCCCGTCAGTAGTATCTCCAGATATCTAATTTCGTTGAATACTTTCTCCACACCTATCAGGGAATCTCTGGATCTTACATTTTTTCGATTCTACGGCCCGTTTCCTTGCTTAAACATACTTCCTTATCTCTGCATGCCTAGGAATCCACCATACCATAATAAATGCTTGTTACCATGGCAGACTGCAGTACCTGATTTCTGATGCTTTGCTTGATTCATGGAATTTGGAAGGAAAGTAGAGGAAAATTGGACAGTATAAAGAACAGGAAAAGTAAAACAGTAGATAGATTTTAGTTGCATATCATAACAGTTTCTATCTGACCAGATTTTCCTTCCACATTTGAACACCAGCTACAATCTTTTCTTTTCCCTTACGAAATCCATAAACCAACCCATAAAGAAAAAACTAATGTCCAAGACATACACATTGATATATAGAACTGCTGTTTATTTGCTGATTCATTGATTGAGTGGAAATATGAAAGGTTATCACATCAATACCTCAAGGACCAATAAAATACGAAAGCCAGTATTGCCCAACATTAGATTCCTACTAGAAGACTGGATAAGCACATTGATAATTCTCACAACACCCTTTAATTTAGGATGCATGTAATGCACTAGTGGGCAGAAGTCCCAACTCTTGGATCATACTACAACCCCAAGTGGCGAGGAGACCACATCAATGTGCCAACATCCTGAGAATATGAGCATGAGAAGGGAAAACAAGCCCTGAGGTAAACTAAATGAAGTCCGTAAATAGTAGGAAACTATATCTGTATAAAGTGATTGCATGGGCACATGAGAAATTATCAAAATGGTTTACAGCTCTCAACTAGACAACTACCCTTGGTAGGGTTGAGACCTTTATTTTCTTAACCTTTATAATTAACACAGCCAATCCTTTTATTCTTCCAAGCAATGTTGGGGATGAAGACAAATGTTTCGAAATGCGAGGTAATCCTTATAGGTAGAGTGGATAATGTGGAGAGTTTAGCTTCATTCTTTGGATGCCGATCTTCTAGTCTCCCCACGACTTATCTGGGTATGCCTTTAGGTTCTTCTTTCAAAAATGTTGATGCATGGAATTCGGTTGTAGAAAGAATTGAGAGGAGACTCGCGGGGTGGAAGAGGTTGTACTTGTCAAAGGGTGGAAGGCTAACCTTGATTAAGAGCACTCTTTCTAACCTCCCCACTTATTTCTTATCCTTGTCCATTGCCCCTACCTCAGTGATAAAGAGAATTGAGAAGCTGGAAAGAGATTTCCTTTGGGAAGGAATTAATGAGAAGAGGAAATTTCATTTAGTCGGTTGGGATTAGGAGTCAAAAACCTCAAATTCTTTAATAAGGTGCTACTGGATAAGTGGCTATGGAAGTATTTAGTTGATAAAGAGGCGTTGTGGAGAAGGATAGTGACGAGTAAATATGGTGTGAGCAATACATGTGGTTCCCTTGTGAAGTCCTGTCCCCTCATGGGTCTGGTGTCTGGAAAGGAATCATGAGAGGTTGGGAGGCTTTTAGCAGATTCATCAAGTTTGAGGTTGGTCTGGGAAATCAAGTAAGGTTCTGGAAAGACACTTGGTGTGGGGATACTTCTTTGCAGATCCTGTTTCCTAGATTATATAACATCACGGTCGAAGAAGCTGAGCAGTTTTTGGGTCTGCTTCACGGATTTAAAAGGCAAGGGTCGAGAGAAGATAAAGTGGTGTGGGAGGGAGCTAAGCACAGAACCTTCTCTGTTAAATCCTTTTATTCAAAGCTGAATAGTAGAGACAGAATCTCATTCCCATGGAAAGATATTTGGAAAGCTAAAATCCCTAGCAGGGTGGCTTTTTTGTTTGGGAGGCAGCTAGGGGAGCTATTTTGACGGGGGATAATATGAGATCTCGTGGTATGATTTATGATTTATGTCAATCGGTGTTATATGTGTAAGACTGATGAGGAGAATGTGAACCACCTGCATTGTTCCATTGTGAGGGAGTTATGGAATTCCCACTTCCTATGTGCTGGTGTTTCTTGGGCTATGCCCAGGTCTGTTATTGAGATGATTCGAGGATGGTCGCTAGTCAAAAGGAGGAGGAAGAACGTGTACTGGGACTTTGCTCCTGCAGCAGTTTGGTGGACTGATGTGATCCTAGGGCCAAGGATTGGCACTCTACAAATGGAGGAGCTCAAGTGTCATGTTTGGGAAGCTAGAGGACTTTTTGGTCGCAGCAAAAGGCTTGGAATCCAAACAATTCTCAAGAAATCAGCAACTGAAGAATCTGTCCCTTGGAGTTCCTGAAGACCTTTAGTCTTACCTTTTAATCACACAACCCTTGGAGTCCCTGAAGTTGGACAGTCCTGAAAGTTGGACAATATTCTTGTTTTCTTCTCCGAAGTTGGACCGGCTTTGAGACTTGATTCATCCCTTAGTAATTGCTGCATTTTAAGCCTATAAAAGGCAGCTCTAAACTCATTGTAGAAAATGACTTGGTTGATATATTAAAGCATAAGCTTTGTTTGAGTGTTCTTATACACTTGTGTTTCTCCACAATTGTGTTTGTGAGAGTATTTGGGTTTCTTGGATTAGAAACCACCTTGAACTTATCAATCTTCACGAGTCGGAAGATTGTGGTGTTCCATGGTCGTGGGTCTCCGGCAATCATGTCGAAGGTTCTCTACCGCACCCCGAGGTTCCTAGTCAATCGCGACTAGCAAGTCGAGGGAGACTCCCTATCCTTTTCATTCTGCGTTCTTTGCCCGTCTACAAGGGTCCGTTAATCTTCGAATCGATCTTGGCTCGAATCCGAACCAAGATTCACATCAATTGGTATCAGAGCCAATCGAAGAGGTAACCCGAATTTGTTCTACTCGTCTTTCTATTTTTCGTTGAATTCTTCTCCGAAATCTCATAAAATTGAAAAAAAAAACTTATAGAAAAGGAAATCCATTAACTTTCCTTATACAATCATTCCTTCTATTCTTCTTGTCATTAGAAAACAAAAAAAATTGTTGCAGCCATTCGATATTTTCATTTTCTTCCTTGTCATCCAATTCTAAAACAGTAATTGAACTACCAAATGGAAATAGATATGCAAGCTGAATTGTTGAGGGTTTTAAGTGTGCGAGGCAAGGGGAAAACAGAGGTCTTTCAAAATATATGTCGTACTAGATGTCGTGTGCAAGATAAGGTGTTTAGTATGATTATAAATAGTGATAGCGGTGTTAATGTTATTAGCACTCTATTGGTTGAAGAATTGGGACTTCCCATTGTTAGACGTAAGCACCCTTATAGCTTGCAATTGCTCGAATTGTCATGGTGTGATTAAGGTGGATAAACAAGTGTGTGTAACATTTAGCATTGGGAAGTACGAAGATCATGTTTTGTGTGATGTTATACCAATGCAAGGTTGGCATCTTTTACTAGGTCATCCATGGAAATATGAAAATCGAGCTATGTATGATGTCGTCACCAACAAAAGTTTCCTTGAAAGAGAGAAAATTGAGCAAGAAAAAGAAGAGATTGAAAAAGAGAGAATAGAAAAAGAGAGGGAAAAACAAGAGAGAGAAACAAAAGACAGAGAGAGAGAAACAAGAGAGAGAAAGAGAAGAAAAAGAAAGAGAAGAAAACGAGAGAAAAGAAAAAGAAAGAGAAAAACAAGAAAGAGAATATATTGAAAAAGTGAGAGAAATACAAGAGAGTGTTTTGATTGAAAGAGAGAGGAGAAAAAAAGAATTTGAGCGAGGAAGGGTAGAGAGAGAGGAGAATGAAAGAAAGTTAAATGTGGTTCGAGAAGAGTTGAAGATGATGCATGCATATGAAGACCCATTTGACTCCGACGCTCCAATTCCAAATTTACATTGGTTCATCAAGCGGCTTATCAACAATCACTTCTTCTCAACTCAATGGGCGGACTGGATGGACCTCACCTCAAGTGCAGATCATCAGGTTGCACGTATAGATTCGAGGACGAATCATTTTCAAGAAGAAGGGAATGATGTGATCCTAGGGCCAAGGATTGGCACTCTACAAATGGAGGAGCTCAAGTGTCATGTTTGGGAAGCTAGAGGACTTTTTGGTCGCAGCAAAAGGCTTGGAATCCAAACAATTCTCAAGAAATCAGCAACTGAAGAATCTGTCCCTTGGAGTTCCTGAAAACCTTTAGTCTTACCTTTTAATCACACAACCCTTGGAGTCCCGAAGTTGGACAGTCCGAAAGTTGGGCCGATATTCTTGTTTTCTTCTCCGAAGTTGGACCGGCTTTGAGACTTGATTCATCCCTTAGTAATTGTTGCATTTTAAGCCTATAAAAGGCAGCTCTAAACTCATTGTAGAAAATAACTTGGTTGATATATTAAAGCATAAGCTTTGTTTAAGTGTTCTTATACACTTGTGTTTCTCCACAATTGTGTTTGTGAGAGTATTTGAGTTTCTTGGATTAGAAACCACCTTGAACTTATCAATCTTCACGAGTCGGAAGATTGTGGCGTTCCGTGGTCGTGGGTCTCTAGCAATCGTGTCGAAGGTTCTCTACCGCACCCCGAGGTTCCTAGTCAATCGCGACTAGCGGGTCGAGGGAGACTCCCTACCCTTTTCATTATGCGTTCTTTGTCCGTCTACAAGGGTCCGTTAATCTTGAATCGATCTTGGCTCGAATCTGAACCCGGATTCACATCATGGACCATCTGGAAAGAGAGAAACAGGAGGGCTTTTGAGAATGTCGAATCAGATGTTGATGGTATTAAAAAGAACTTCCTTCTGTCTTTGTGCTCCTGGTGCTACATAGCCGAGTCTAATTCTGAAGAAGATCCTTTTGTAGATAGAATGGACAATTCTTTGGTTTAGAATATTTTTGATCTTGTATACCCCCAAGTGTACAAGGACGCGTCACCTCATTTGGCGCTTGTTTATAATACTTTACCTTATCAAAAAAATTAACACAGCTAATCACCTTTATGGTTTAATTTGTATAGATCGCAACGTAAGGATGTAAAGGTTTCCTAATCAAGGTTAAATAACTTCCATAGCAATAATAAAAAGAGAGAAAATTTGGGAATGAAAATTTGTATACACAGCGTACATGTGCTCTTGGTAAGTGTCATGTACTAGTGATAGTATAGTATCCAGATTGCTCGGAACATCCAGTGGCATAATTTCATGCAAAACTGTGTTCAAGGGTAAAGAGTGTGATATATGCGTGATTATTTCTTACCACTTTCTGAGGCAATCAAAGCAATACCGCTTCCTTTTGCAGTTGGAGCAGAAGATGATGCTACTCTTACCATTCCGTCTACATTGATGACATGCTAAAGATATGTGCTGCTTTCCTTTATTGGCTTTGTCCTGAGAGATGTGCTTATCAATACAGAGTGAACCTAGCTTTACATTAAAGTATAGCTTACAGATTCAGAGTTCAATAAATGAACAATGCAGTCCTTCACCTATTAGTTGTATGTGAGAACTAAAAGGTAATAACCAATTAATCGGGCAATGAAAATGTGAAATAGAAGTCTCAAAGCTCATTATCAGACCACTTGATACATGTGATTGTGTCAAGCAGAGTATTTTTCTGGATTGAAATTCACAACCAAGGAAAATACAGAATGCTAAATGAAACATTAAATAATGCAGAGATGAAGTAAAAAAGTCATCAGTTTCAAGTTGGAACTCGCAACCTAGATCATGACAAATTATTTGAGTGCAAAAGGAAAAAGGATAATTCAAAAAGGCAAGAAAACAAACAGCATAGTTACATACAATGAAAAAGGTCAAACTGACAAAATTACATTTATAACCCTACATTGTTGCTCTAAAACATTCTAAGATGGGGAAATGCCATAAAACTTACAGGTAACATCGTTGGCGGGCATCCATTCCCTGTGTTCCAAGTTTTGAGGACGAGAAAGTTCTTCCTTCGCTGGCGAACACTCCTTACACCCTTGCAAGAGCCAACAGTCACCCTCTTGATGCAAGTAAAATATCCCATTTCCTGCAGATGCAGACATCCTTTCAATAGCTAACCAAATACTCAGTTACATCTTTTGTCATATCCTATCAGAATCACTCGCAAAGTTTATAAGACTTAAATTAGAATATAGGAACATAAATTCTTTGTGGACGGAAAGAAAAGAAAAAAACAGAGATTACGTTTGATTCATATGAAATGAGGGGGAGTGGGAGAAGGCATAATGAAGTCCATCCTCTAAATTTTATCATCAACTATGCACCACTGAGTGGTTTCTTAAATTGGAAGCTATGTGTCAATATCCTCCATCGTGATAATGCTTATAAGCCATCCCACCAACAATCTCAGCCATCTCCATGCTACCATCCAACCTATAGTATCAAGAGTTAGCAAGTCAACTAGTCAATTCATTTCTTCTTGTAAAACGTGACATGTGCCGTTCACCAATGGCTTTACTTCAGACATCTCAAAACCTATATTTTTTCTATAGAGCCTGCACCTCATACTACCTCCAATCCAAAATAAGTTTTGGTTTAGAGTAATTCACACGTGTTAAGGAAGTATGTAATGATGGAATGATTAATTGTTGGGACTTGGAAAAATTAGGAAAATCATGCATATAAAACCTAAAACAACACTTACTTTGGATCAAAAAAAATTAGTTAAAACTAACACTTATTTTGGATCAGAGCTAGTACTACTTTGCTGGTCTTCATTGAACATTACATTGAAATACTAGAACTCAATCAAGTGAAATACCCATAAGTTTATCTTGAGCCTGACAATCTGACACCTAGTGATTTGTTCCAAGTAAAATAATCAAATGAAAAGGTAAATGCAAGGATCAAAATTAAAAACGAGGAAAGCATCAAAACAGAATGAGATATATATTAATAAATTATACAAAATTACTTCAATAAAGTCTGGAAAATCTCACCAACACTTTAAACAATGATTTTCGCTCTCGTAATTTCCTTTGACCTTCGTCTCCAGACTCCATTTGTCTACAGTCCGGGAACCGGTTCAACTCATTTTCATCATCAGATCCCTCAGCTTTCACCTTTTTCTCTCTCCTCAAATCACCGCACCAGCGCTTACTCGTGCCGCGACGCCGTTTAGCAGACTCCCCGCCGGAATCGGTCGTGGTACCGTAGTCCTCGCTTTTGTCACTCTCCGTTTTCCGCCATTTCCTCTTCTTCATCTCCTGTAAATAGTGCTTCTCGCAGTACGGTTTGCCTGACGACGCAATCTCGCTGCAGCGCCAGCTCCGACCTTTCCACCGACGGCACCGGTGATTCGACGAGACAACCATCACTACCGCAGCGCCAATCAAATCGATTTAAACCGCTGAAAGTCAATCAAACATTTCCATTCGATGGATTTGGAATTGAAATCAACATATTAAAATGATTTTCTTCTATTAATTGTTGATTAGATTTCTGAATGATAATTGTTCCTTTAAAAGCTAAATTTATGGTTCTGTTCGTGAGCTTTTGTAGCTTTGTCGCCAAGTTTGGTTTTGATTTTTGGTACGGTTTTATGGACGTGAAGCGGGTTAGTTGGATTCACCAGTTGCATGTATGATTGTATGGTTAGGTACAGTTTTAATTCTGAATATTCTTAGCATTTATATTTACTATTGCCATTACTTAAACAAATCGTAGACTCGTAGACTCGTAGTAATGCAACACATGCGTAAATAAATTATTTATTTTTTGTACAAGGGAGGGCCAACCCCCGAAAAAAAAAACCGAATGATTGCATGCAGGTCCTTTTCACAATTATTTAACTCTTCCACACTTCTGGGTTTTTTTTCTCAACTACTAAAATTTATATTGGTGATTTTTTTTCCTAAAATACGTGCAAAAGAGAATTTACAACTGAAATTTACACGGACGGTGGGGAGGAGAATAGGTAGGTCGGGTGTTAAAGAACACTAATCTTTTTCATCTTGATTCGATTAATCTATTACTCTAACTTCCCATTTTATTTCATCTTCATCTCTGGATCTTCAATTTCAATAGTGTGTTCTTTTATTTCATCTGCTTCTTCATCTTCTCTCTTGTTTGCCCAAAGACGCAAAAAAAAAAGTATAAAGTGGTAAGAGAGTGAAGAGTTGAGTAGCGAGGAGGAATGATAATTATTACGTATTATTTCTTCATCACTCGAACTTCCCACTCTTTTACTAATTCATATCATGTTGCTTTTGTTGTTGTTTTTCTTCTTCTTTCATTATTTGTGTTTTTGTGATTCAAAATAGATTTAAAGTATTTGTGTTGTTATGCACGTAAAATGTTCAATGAAATGTCTGAATATAATTTTTTTTCGTTGTTGATCATATTTTTAAATATGGATACATTAATTTTGAATCACAATGCATCATTTGTGAATTGTGATGCATCGATTTGGATTTCGAGATGTAGGAAAGATGCATACATTTTGAATCATTTGTTGATTATGTACTGAAAAGAAGGTAGATAAGGTCTGATAATTTAAATTTTCTGCATCGCATGCAAAATTTGATGCATCGAACTGCAAAATTGATGAGGTATTTAAATTAATGTATACGGTGAAAATTAAATTAGGTAATTTTAAACTATTGCATCACGGTGCAAAATTTGATATAGCGCGATGCAAAATTGAATTAGGAAAATAATTTGATGCATTGCGGTGCAAAAATTAATGCAATAAAATTAATTGATGCATCGCGGTGCAAATGTTGATGCAGCGCAGTGCATTTGAGTGAGTGATTCGTAGCGCGCCTCAGACTCATTACGAGTATCGTAGTCTTTTCACCTCCAAAAGTGACTTTTCCGGTCCAAAAAAACATGATTGACTTGAGCGGTTATAAACTTTTAAAATGAGACCGGCCGAATCTCACATAATAAAAACATAAGTAAAACATGGTTCCTCCAGACCCAGCGAATGGTTGGCCAGACTATTTTGTATGAACTTAGGGGGATCCACAAGTGTAAGTCCATTTGGCAACAGATAAGGCTAGAGATGGGTGAATATCTTTTTAAAACTTTGAGGGTCATTTTGAAAAACTTCAAAAGTTGTAGTGGAAAATACAACTTTTATCAATCAGTTGATATAGTGTCAGCTAGCTGATGATTTTGAGATACTGACGCTGTCAGCTAGAGGGAAAAAATAGATCAGCTGGCTAACATGCTTTAATGATTTGAAAAAATCACAAATTATAAGAAAAGAATTGAAAGACAATTTATAAAACAAATAAGTAAACAACTTATATAATGAACTGACTGACACTTAGTAGATTAAGACTGCTTAAGTGTCTGAATAGTTTGTAAGAGCTGATGAGTAAAAGACAAAGCAGTTGAAGTGGTTCACAGTATAAACTGTTACGTCCACTTTGGTCAAACTTGGATATTGAAGTGCACTAATATTATTAATAATCTAAGTGATCATTAATCGATCAGTGTACAACAAAGACCGGTGTTTAGGGAGTATGATTGAAAGTCAATCACACTCGTGGGACAATCAAATGATTCCTTTAAAAATATGGAAGAAGTAAGGAATGGTTAAACAATGATTGTCTGAACACAAACTAGAAGAGAATAAAAGCTATGAGACTATCTAGTTGGTGTTTAAGGTTGGAGCACTTCAAGTAAATGATTGCTTGAGATAATGGAATAAATGCTTCAGTTATCTTCAAACTGTTGCTTCCAAGGTCTTTATATAGAGTAGCTTGTGATTCAAATCGTTGGAGTCAATATTTGAATTTGAAATCCAATCAAATTTGATGAGAGAATATTTTTACAAGATCATAGGGATCTTGTACATAGGATATAAGGCATGAGATTTTTATCCTAGCACAAACAAGGAAAGTATTAGAAATATCATGTTTGATCAAATTGGGAAATGATTGATTTTAAAAGGTTATCTTAGAAGTGTCAGTCGATAGTTATATCAAAAGAAATACTAGCTGAAAGAACTTGAGATTTTTATAAACTTAGTCTACTTAAATTATCTAACTTAATGGTTTTAAATAAATCAAGCATAATCCAACAACAAGACTTGCCCAAAACCCAACTTTACTAAAACATTTATTTGCCATTGTGTCCACAAAATAGTTGGCTTCTCAAAAAAAAAAAAAATTTGGACAATTCTACATCTCCATTTTTTACCCTACATTTCCTTATTTTTTTCAATGACCACAAAACTTTACATCACGAGTGCTATTGTCGTTGTCCGGATAATTTTTCCAGAGTTAGACTCCAAGAGGACATATATATTTGAGCCGTAGAACTTCAGTTCAGATGAGCCCATTGTTTCCCAAATATTGGCAGCCCATCTTTTCCCCGAAGAGACCAAGCAGATCACTCCTTCCAGTTTTCGTAGTCCAAGGAATAATTATCGGGCGGTACACTTTTGTAAAATTGTAACCAATCCACTCCCCTATTTTTCTATTCAACCGGTAAATTGCTTTTTCAAAATTTTGTTCCAAAAATGCCCTGAGTTTCATCCTATCTCCTTCAATTTCACCTTCTTTTTTTCTGGCATTCCTCTTCCATGTCCTAAACCAGGTAGAATATAACCATAAGTACTAGACATTTTCTTATATTGAGTGGTTTTTGATGAGCTCAGCCCAAATCCTGGTCACGAGCTGGGCACATGTCCCACACGTGATAGGCACATGGAGGATAGGGACTAGGAAAAGCATCACCCGAGCAAGATACCCGGGGAGAACATTCTACGCATCTCCCGAGCAGGAATCACTCTACTGATCTGACTGAGCAGGGAGCAATGCTGCTCGAATAAACCAAATATTCATCCCAAGCCTAACTAGCAGATGACTCTCGAGCCCGAGATTTAAGCCAAGACTCTGTCAGTTACGCGGTCAACCCGCATTTGTGGTCACAAAGGCCTATGATTCCTCCATAATAATGACTTAGCCTGGATTTCACTCCCAGAAAGGCTATATATACCTTACAATACTTCATTTCAAAGGCACGCTCACTTTTACACACCGAAACTCTGTCATTTTGCTTTCTACAAGCTAAAGACTTACTATCACACCTGAGGGGTTTCGCGAGGCCCTGCCTTGCATTCCTTCTAAGGTTTTATTCTTTTGATAGGGTTTTCACAAGATCATACCTTCACATAAGCCCAAATATCCTAAACACCGCAAGGAACGGCCTAAGACCAAATTGTGTAGCATCAGTTTGGTTCCATTGTCGGGAAACGAAGTTTTCATATCATCCTATCAGTAACTCTTTTAACGTGACTAAAAATGGAAAGGGGCATGTTGGAGCAAGTGGGAATGTTGGTGGTGATGTATCTGTGCACCAAGGAGATTGGCCACCAATTAACAACCGTCCTGAGGGGGTCCCCTAATTCGATCATCCGAGGAATGGGCTTCCCCTAATAGGCAGAGGGGTAACGACCAGATCACAAGCATTAGCTCAACATCCACCACTTGGTGAAGCTGGCTTCATCCCAGTGAACGATCCACCTCAGTACGATTTGAGAAACCATTTGCAGCAACAGAGGGCTAATTCGGTTGAATTACGTGAACAATTGAATCAACGTCGAGAAGTTGCTCGGCTTAATCAGGTGGCAGAGCCTGCCCCACTGAATGAACAAGCACATGTTCTGATTCTTCGTAATCAGGCTCAATACCCTTAGCCATCGATCAAGCACCAGCTCGAAACCGAGCAGAAAGTGGTGGCAACCACTTTTTCTTTTATATTATTTTGAAGGATTTTAATGAAAAGTTTCTTAAAATTTATTTGTCAAAATTGTTGATCTATAAAAATTACTTTGTTATTTGACAAGTTTTGCTCGCACGATGATTAAGCTCGGTCATTGCCCAATAAAAGGATAAACATTCTTGAACAAATATAAACACAACTTTGCCCGAAAAATCGAGCAAAGTGGGGACCTGCCCGATTTGTATTTTAGGTTTGAACGCCTCGACATGAGAAGGGGACAACCCACTGCCCGGTATTACTTGATGGCTTTGTTCGCTTAGGGAACAAAGGGAGAAAAGTCTCTATTCAAGTTAATATTCTGCCTGAATAATAAGCTATTAACAGTTTGATAAACCAAGGGTCATGCCCAGTTAAAGCGGCCAAACAATTCTGCCCGATAAATTGAGTAGCTGGCAATTATTTGGATGCCTGCCAAATTAGCAGAAGAGGCCTAACCCGACGATACTTTTTCTTTTACAAGTCATGACATCAGAAATAGGCAATCAAGAAACAGACAATCAAACGAGTGTGGAAGAGCAATTGTTTTTCATTCATTACAATGTGAACAATTACATTCATGGAAAAATAGAAGAAACTATTACAAGACATTAATTTCCTCCTTGCTCAGTGGTTCTTCCCGGCGTTTCAAGCTCGGTAAAGATTCTATTCATTTCAGATTGCAAGTTGGGAGGAAGAGGAGGAGGAGGGAGCAGCGTCGTGTTTTGTCCAAGAGGAGGGGGCAAGTTTGCTTCCAGGCCGGTAGGGGGATCAGGCTGATTATCCTCGATCTCTATAATAGCAGCAGGCCTAACTGGCTGGGGAGCAGGATCGTCATCTTCGTCCTCATTGGCCTCACGCTCAAAAATAGCATTCATCTGGTCCACAACGTTATTAGCCAAGGGAGAAGGGGAATCCATTCCACTGCCTGGCTTCCCATTTGTTGCTATGATCCCCAATTCATCTTCGCTATAGGGACCGAGCATGGCTCTTTCTCGAGCCTCAAGACACCGAGGGAAGCTACTCCCCATCAAGCGGCCATCATCTCCGGCTTTATGCTCGAAGCTACTCGCCAACATGCAAAGAGCATGGTTACACCCTTACGAGTAATAAGGAGCCAGCTTCGCATCCACGAGCTGCTCGAGCTCCGCCGATTGCTTAAAATCTGCCACAGCAGCAATCTTAGCAGCAACAACTTCCCTTGCAAGCCTTGCCTTCCATGCTCTCTCTTTCTGTTCGGTTGCAACCTGAGCATCCTCAGCTTTCTTCCTCTCCTCGTTCAAGGTCTTCTAAGCGGCTACCTCCCCATTTTAGGCAAACTCCACCTGGGCCTTCAGGCGGATAATATCCTCCTCGAGCTTAGTTAGCTCGGCAACCTTGGCCAGGACCTCATTGTCCTTAACCAGCAAGTCCTCTTTGTAAGAACGGGTAGCCTCATCAGACTTCCTCTTCTGCTCAAACAAGGCCCCAGCCTTATCTTTATATTCGTCTGCACGTTTGTGTAGAAGAGTAACCTTGGAGGTGAACTGAAAAACAAAACACAAATGAGCAAGAAATATACATTAATATCAAATATGTTCATAAGGCAATTGGCATAACATACCATACTGACCAGCAAGCCAATTTCACCGAGCAGAATGTTGTTTGGAGTTTCGGCATCGCCGCGAATAACGTTGGGCTGGACAACCCTCTTCAAAATCCCCTGCTCGCAAACAGCACTCATAGTCCCCCGATCGCGAATATTTATTCCTTCAAGAGGGGGAACTGTTGATTCTTATGTTAAATTTATATATGTTCAGTACATTACATTAGTTTTATACTTCAGTGGCTAATCGGGCTGCGTATCGATTAGCGTGAGAACTGTGTATAGAACTTTGCCAAGTATAGTTTTTATTAGGACTTTACAGGTTTAGCAGAAGACCTTCTTTCAGCTTCACCGGAAGACCTGCTCAAAGCTTACAATCGGCAGACCTAGTGTCCACCTGGTCTATCCTGACGTGTCCTTTCCTTCAACGATTTGTTAGATCAGTTTGAATTTGACTCATTACTATTTGAATTCAAACTGAGACATTCCCTGACATATCAAGCCCGCCGAAATGCCTTTCCGAAAAGCGGTGGAAGACTTTTCGCTCGAACAAGGGAAAAGCGCATCGTCTCCCTATGCGTAACAACTCTCAGATCTGACACCTAAATCGCCCACTTTTCGAAGATCTTAGAAATCATTCCCTGCTCTAGATAGCTGTGAAGACGAATTTCCTGACTGACAGCCCCATGCATTTAATGCATTCATAAAAGAGCTGTTGAAGCCTTCGTCCTCTCCAACGGATCATTTTGACTGCACCTGCTATAAATACTGCCATTGAAGACTGAAGAAACAGACAACACTGTACAGAATCGATCGAACACTAAAATATTGCTCTGAAACTCCATAACTCCAAGTCTTACAACTCAGTGCAGTCAAGAGATCCTCAACAGATCTAGAAGTCTTAGTCAACAACAAGAAGCTGTTCATCAACACCTATTGTTTTAACTCCTTGTTGTTTACATTCATTAACTATACTTCTGCACGAATTAAATATCTTGTATTTACAGATATTTAATTCCCTAGAACCCAAACACAAGTCAATATTTTGTACACGATCCATTAGGAATATTCTTTGTAATAAATCTAGTGGAAAACATAGTGCACTATTTAAATCCAAGGTTGACTGCCTTGGTGGTAGACGTAGCACTCTTTATAGTGTGAACCATCCCAAAATATTTGTGTTATTTCTTACTGTTTGTCTGCTATTTGAACTGTTTAGTACTTTGATTATCTTTATCCATCTAACAGCATAACTTAAGTAACTTGTAAAAGGTCTACCGGTAGTCCTTATCGGCAGACCTGGAACAACTACTTTGAAGGTCTTCCGCTACTTCAAACTTTTCAATAGATTGCAAGTACCCTTCAAAGAACTTACTCAAAAAGTTTTAAGTGTACAATAAGCTATTCAACCCCCCCCTTCTAGCTTATTATTGTGCCCGTTGGGACCCACAGGAACGGCAGCGACCTCGTTCACCAGTGCCTTTACCCCTTATCAGGATACGGGCATCACAAAATTGGCTCTTAACCAACTGGGTGTACCACTTCGCAGTGGCTCTTCACGACGAGGAGGGGGAGGTGGCAGTCCTGTGACCGGGGGAGTCGGAATAATGGGGGAAGGCAAGGGACCAGACCCTGCTTGAATTGTTTCTTGGGGTGCATCCTCCCATGTTCGTGATCGGGAACTTCGACCTCCCGCTCGGGTGTCGGTCATAGCTGGTCTTTCCGAGATGTGTGCTCGGTGATTGACTCTGTTACAGGGGAAGATCTTGGCTCGGTGGATGAGTCAGAAGCCTGGGATGACTTCCTGTTCTTTTCAACAAAAAGTGCCTTGGGTAAGGAAGTAGAAACAGGCTGCTCGCGGTCTATCAGCTCAACATGGCGAGCAACAGATTTCGCCTTGAAGTCAGTTTTTCCCTGCCTCAAGATATCCTTCACCACTGCCAGAAAAAAGAGAACAAGTTAAAAAACATCAAGATATATTTTTTCCAAGGTTCAAAAACAAAAAACATATACCATCATCATCAACATCAAGATGGGGGTGCAGTCTCCCGCCAGACCGCACAACTCGCACTCACCGGGGAACTTGTTGTCATGATAAGTCCCCTAAAAAGGATGGGCAGGTTCAAGTGCAACGGCAATCAAGGGCTCTACACCCTCAAAGGGAGCAGGATACATCTCGGCCAGACGCAAGATTCTCGAATCCTGCACGATTGATCTCCAATCAATCAACCATTGTTGACCTACTCGGTCACCCCCAGTGCGTCTCTCAACATCGCCATACACTTATCTTCTTCGGTGAAGGTGTCATGTCGGTCATAGGTTGGAGGTTTCATTTCATAAGGGGTCGGGGCAAATGGCCACCTAACCCGAGATTCCACAACGATGATCCTCTTATCCCACTTGTCAACCTTGTGGGGAAACTCGGTAAACAGCTTCAAAGCCCCAACCTTCGAGCGAGTAGTAATCCTGCCCGATCTTTTATCTTTGGTAAATTGAAAAAGTTTGGAGAGTATGGTCATCTCTGGTTCAAAGCCGACTAGCTGGTAGGTTGCACTGAAGGCGATCAAGATCAACATCGTGGTAAGTTAAAGATCGCATGGTACATCGTTTGTCTCCCTCAGGAACTCGACAATAAAATGGTCTAACAGGAAACACATCCCGACGCGAAAAAAGTCATAGAAGAAGACTATCCTCTTCGTCTTGCTTCTCATCTGAGCAGGAATCATCTCAGATTCATAGGGAATTCCTCGATAGTCTTCGCCAGAGATCCCAATCGAGTTGAACCAATTCCCGACCTCCACAACTAAGTCAATTAACTCCCAGTGAGCAAGAGAGCTCAGGTTATAGTAATCTTCGTTCCGATTTCTCCGTCCTGCTCGAGGTCTCCCAGCCAACTCCTCATTTCTAGGGATCCCACTCGAGCTCGCCTCATCCACCTCATCCTGATCGGCGGTTACGTCATTCACAATCCTCTCGGTAGGGACTTAGCGACTCGCTTCCTGTGCATTCCTTCCCTCAGGAGCATGTACTTCAAATCCATTCCGCTCAGAATCTGTGGGTGCACGATGTTCTTGGGCACCATGATCGTAGTCGTATGCTTCTTGCTCGTGGTCGGACCCATCAAACAGTCGAAGGGGGGAAGACATCATACAAGAGACCGAGGAAAGTCTGGATTAAAGCTCCACAACAACCTAAAACTCCTTGATGATTCTCCTCGATCTCCCTATAGATCACTTAAACCTAAAGACAGAGCCCTAAAACTCTATCCAGAACAGATGAACATGAAGAACAGGTAGACGAAGGAACAAACCAAAAATTTAATAACATTCAGGGAAAATACAGAAGAGGCAGAATTGTGTAAGGAAAGAGATACACTTACTTGTGCGCTGAACGGGAATTAGTTTGCCGAAGGGGGTAATTTGAACTTGATCCAGAATTACAAAAGAAGAGGAAGTTCTTGTTAGCCGGAAGAATCAACGCCGAAGAAATCAACGGAAATAGAGAGAAGTACAGAGAGCTTGAAGGCAAGGGGGCAGTAAAAAAGTCCAAGGGTTTAGGGTTTCCCTTTTTATAGGTGAAACTTGGGGGAAAAGGCACCCAAATCACGCGCCCAAAGCCTTCCCAAGTTCAAACTACGGTGGCTGTGATGCACCCGATCAATCCCGTCATCAATGCCCGCCTCGAAAACATGCAACCCATCATGACTGTACCTAGTCGCGGCTGTAGACACCCCAATTTCGTACCCCTGGTATGTGACATGACATAAAATATCAAGACCTGTTAAAACATTAACAAATGTCAAGTTACAGGGTCAAAAGTGCAAAAGGACAAAGCAAGATGCGCAAAAGGACGAACTGCAGGGACCAAAGTGCACAAAAAGAGCATAGTTTGAAATTGGGCGTGGCCACCCCCAAAATTGGGCATGGCGCCCAGTTTAGTTCATTGCGCTCAGTTTTCTTCAACAGTGCACTTTCATTTGCCGTAAAATGCAAACTCTTCTGCGCGATGTACAAACAAATGATGCATGAAGAAGGAAATTTTTTTCCTTCTGTGTCCTCAGTTCAGCCTATAAATAGAGGCCTTCAGTCGATCATTCAGCGCACCTTTCCTTCATAAAGCTTCTCCGCGTTCTCGTTACGCTGGAGAAATAGAGAGCGAAGTGAGATAGTGAGCGATCACCTCAAAAAGCCTCGAAACTCTGCCAAAACCTCTTCCAAACACAAAACCAACCGGTAGGAGTGAGCCTTAGCCCCCCAGCTAGGTATCCCACTTTTTCCCCGGTCCAAAAATCGTGGAAAAAACAGTTGCTCTGCCCAATTTAAAAGGCCAAATCAGCCAGAAATAAGCCGTTATTCTGCCCGATTTTAGCCTACCTCAAGCCAACAAACAACCAAACACAAACAGTTACTCTGCCCAAATCCCTAGGACGAAAGTAACTTTCAGAAGCAGTCACGCTGCCCAAATTCACACAACACACAACAACAACAACAACAAAAAAGACTCCCTCTCCCTGAAGGACAGAGCGAGCACACCCTAGGCTGTTTGTAAGTTTTATTTTAAAAGTCTTTCATTTTGTAAAAGTATTATTTTCAATCCGGCCCAATGTAGATATATAAGCAGTTGTGCTGCCCGGATTTAGTTAGGAAATAATACTAAATATAGCCGTTGTTATGATCAAATATTTTTATATATATTTGTAATTATTTGCTTTATTTATTCATTAAAGTCTTTACTTATAAAAGTATTATTTCCAATCCGTTCCAATGTAAATATATAAGTAGTTATGCTGCCCGGATTTAGTTAGGAAATAATACTAAATGTAGCCGTTATTATGGCCAAATATTTTCAAGTATATTTGTGGTTATTTGTAAAAGAGGCGGTTGCAAGTCTGTAAATAATATAGATGTAATGGATGTATTTGTAGGCAGTTAATGCTTTATTTATCTGTTAAATAAATATAACAAAAAGCATACTTTAGCCAAAAACCGTTTTGAGACCGAAAGGGCGAGTTGGGTGCCTAGCACCTTCCCAACTTGTAACTTAGCCTCCGAACCCGTTTTCATTATCTCTGGTTTTCTTTTTTTGGTTTTGCTTTATTTATTCCTTAAAATAAAGATGGCGACTCTAAAACATTTTGGATCCAGTGGGGCCTCGCAACATCTTTCTTTGCACTTTCAATGCGTTCTCCCTAAAAAGGGAGAATGGGGATGAAAAGGTGATGTATTCTATATGTCTGGTATCCCTAAACAAGGGATAACTTGACGTAGAAAACCCAAAGCACCTATAGTGATCCGAGATAGGCCATAAGGCTATTTTCATAAAATCCATAGTGGGGGCGCTGCAACATTCCTTCCTTGCACTTTCACGTTTTCCCCTAAAAAAGGGAGAATGTGAATAGAAGGGTGATGCATTCCCATATCCTGGTATCCTCTAAAAAAGGGATAACTTGATGCGGGAAACCCAAAGCTCCCATATTGGATCAAAATCCACTAAAGGCAACCGAGGCGCATTCCAACGTGCTATTCCGACAGCACTCCTCCCGCACTTTTGATTTCGTCTTCCCCTAAACAAGGGAGGGTGGAACGGGAGCAGTGGATGTCACCGCATCCGCACGTACGCGCACCCCTATCCAAGGGCGCGCGGGGCGCGGGAGCACTCATCCCGGGAACCCACAGCGGCCACCCCAAAGGAACTTTCTAGCTTCCTGCAGCCGGCGCTTCGAATGCACCAACTGTCGCCAACAGAGCAACTCCCTTCACTTTATGCCATCAAAAATAGACAAGTGTTTTGTTCCCTAATTCAACCTACAACAAAATCACAAACATGCTCCTTGTACCGAGCATAAATACTCGGCAGACAAAGAGCAGGGGGCCACTGATGAGCTCGGCCCAAATCCTAGTCACGAACTGGGCACATGTCTCCTCACGTGATAGGTACATGGAGGATAAAGACCAGGAAAAGAATCACCCGAGCAGGATAACCAAGGGAGAACAGCAGGGAGCAAGGCTGCTCGAATAAACCAGATATTCATTCCAAGCCTAACTGGCAGATGACTCTCGAGCCCGAGATTTAAGCTAGGACTCCATCAGTTACGCGGTCAACCTGTATTTATGGTCATAAAGGCCTATGATTCCTCCATAATAAAGACTCAGCTCGGATTTCACTCTCAGAAAGGCTATATAAACCTTACAATACTTCATTTCAAAGGTGCGCTCACTTTTACTCACTGAAACTCTGTCATTTTGCATTCCACAAGCTAAAGACTTACTCTCACGCCTGAGGGGTTTCGCGAGGCCCTGCCTTGCATTCCTTCTAAGGTTTTCTTCTTATGACAGGGTTTTTACAAGATCATACCTTTACATAAGCCCAGATATCCTAAACACCGCAAGGAACGACCCAAGACCAAATTGTGTAACATCAGTTTTCCTTTGTTTAAGTGATTGATAAACAAAAACCATGTACTTGAATCAACAAAAGAAATCAACGAATACAAAACGACACGTAGGGAGGATTTGAACAACGAAACCAATGTTAACGATGAGAGCACCTTCCATGAGAATTACAGATTTGAAGAAGAAGAGCACATTACATGGCAATTGGTAGACTTCAATCATACATTCCAATGTAATACAGAGAGCTTGGGCCTTATATAAATTGAATCCAAACTTTTCACACATGATGTAGGCGTCGTTGCCTATGATGTGGACGTCGTTGCCTATGATGTAGGCATCGTTTGGGCAGTGGCCAATGTTTTTCCTTAGGCTATGATGCTTAGTTTCCTTGGGCTATGATGTGGGCGTCGTTTGGGCAGTTGCATATGATGCTTAGTTTCCAGACTTGCCTTCGATGTGAACGTCGTTGCCTATGACGTGGGCGTCGTTGCCTATGATGTGGGCGTTGTTGCCTATGATGTGAGTATCGTTTGGGCCGTGGCCAATGTTTAAAATTTTGAGCGATGCCCAATGTTTTTCCTTGCGATGTCCACATTTGGGCAGTGACTTTTGCATTGTGATGCCTAAAATTTTGAGCGATGCCCAATTTTTTCATTGCACTACCCAGATCTGGGCAATGGCTTTGTGCACGTGTCTTTTATTCATTAAGGATAGCTTCGACATTTTACCCCCAAAAGTGTACTTTAGCTATTAAATAAAAAGAAAGTGGACTGGAGAGGTTATAATATCATCCGATGGGACCGGCACAGTTATCACCCTAGTCCCAATCCTTCATCATTTTCCTTCTTTGTTCTTCTCAATTCTCAGTTCCCAGTTCCCACACATTGTTTCCATGTCTCCTGAGCTATTAAATGCACATTTTACTCCCGCGTTTGTTTTGGATTGGTTGTTTGCTTTGTGAACAATACAAATGGGTTAGTTCATATATAGTTAAAAAAAAAAAAAAAACAGGTTTAATTCACTACTAGAAAATTTCTTCTTCTTGAATGTTGGTTGTGATGGCTTTGAATTCATCATCTAATCTTCTTTGAAGCAATTACTTTTTTTCCATCGCTTTTCTGCAATCGCCTAATGTATGTGCAATGGCTTTACAATCGCTAATGTCATCACCTTTGAATGTTTTGATGGAAATTGGCTAAATAGTTGGTGAAGTTCAAGGTCCAAGTTGGTGGAGTTCGCCACCATGATTATGTTACATATTACATAAGTTGACTAGTCGACGGACAAGCAGAGGAATCAATAGCTAGGTGCTTATGAGAATCCATATTCACAGGTATCTTTATTCATGTCACTTCCAAAGGCCAAAAACACAATATTATTACTCATCTAAGTGATGCAGTATCCACTGCTCTTGTCTAATTTAGGTATCGTATAAACACTATGACATATATCTAATAAAAGAAGTTATGAAAACAATATGTCTATGTTTATGCTTCAAAATTTAATTATGAGTCGGTATCTCGTTATTGACTTTCTTTATTTAGTCCCACCAATTTTCTCTTTAGATTTCTCTTACTTTTTGTCTAATCCTTATGATTTTGGAACTTCTTCAATCTGTAATTGTCTTTGCTTAGGAAATTGTTGAGGCTGCAAGGGCTTATTTCCTCCCCATGAAAAGTTAGGGTGATTCCTCCAACCTGGATTATATATATTGGAATAGGGATCATTCCTTTGCCTTGGAGGGTACATATTCATCGCATTAGCCTATTCAGGATACAAAGCACTAGATGGACACAAGTTAGTAGCATGGGAATTTAATCCACAAATAGTACATGCTTCTAGAATTTGTGCTCTATTTTGATATAGAACTTCTAATTGTGCTTGAGTATCTGAACTATCTTGAACTTGAAACAAACTTCTACTTTTACCTCTTGTACTTTTCTGTTGGGAATTTGCACTTAACATCTCAAACAAACTTTCTAACGCAGCTGGTGTCATTCTATTAATAGAACCACCGGCTGCACTATCAACCATAGTTTGCAAAACAGGTGAAAGAGCATGGTAAAATTGAGTTACTAGCACATCTTGAGATGGATTATGATGGGGACACATGATAAGTAAAATTTTAAATCTATCCCATGCTTCATGGAATGTCTCTCCTGGGTATGTTTGAAAAAGCTATAATTTGCTTCCTATAGTCCGAAAGAGATGCGCGTTGATATAATTTTCCCATAAATAAATCATATAGTTGAGCCCAAGTATAAACACTTCTAGGCGCTAAGTTCACAAACCATCTTTTTGCTACCTCTTTTAATGCACATTGAAACTACCTCATTTTTAATTGATCTTCCGTCAGACCTCCTAACGAAAAATTATCAGTCATGAAACTGTACTCTTTAACAGAAGTTAATGGGTCTTCAAATGGCAATCAATGGAATGAAGGCAACATGTTATAAAAATGACCTTTTAGTTCAAAACTTCTTACCGCTTCTGGTAATACTAGACATAATGGTGTTGTATTCAACATGGGTCGACCATAATCATTTATAGTTCTTTGATTGATTACTACTTCCATATTTTGATCAACTGGTTCCTCCCTTCTTTAATTTAGGTTAACCGGAGGAACCGGATTTTCAAGATTTTGATTGTTGATATCCATTGGAGGATTAACCAGAGGATCCTCTCGATTTAATTGTTCTTGATTAACAGGCTGATTTTCCAAATTATCAGGGTCTTCTTGATTCTTACCAAGATTATTTATATTTTGATTTAAATCTGCCAGCTTGGGATTTAGAGATCTACGACCGTGCATAAAATACTAAAATTAAAAGCAAATAAACAATTAAACTAACAGTAAAATAAAAATCTTTTTTGTATTTTTCTTTTTATAAAAACTGAATTTAAAAACACTACCAACAAACTAGATATAAAAACTAGATTGTCCCCGGCAACGGCGCCAAAAACTTGATCGTGTCTTAAATTTATACCTTGTAAGTGCACAAGACTATTGCAGAATAGTTTGGGAAGCAAGGGTCGAACCACATAGAGAAGAAGAATTCAAGTAGCAAGTAAATCGGTAGCAATTTAACTAAGGGGGGTTTTTATTTTATTTTATTTAATCTAATTTATTCTACTAAATCAGGAAATCTAATTAATAATCTAGCAGCAATCACAGTTATGAAGATCTTATGGAGGAGGGAAATCTAGGATTTGGAGATTCACTTGTATCTACTATATTGCTCTCCTGAATAAAGTATCAATCAATACCTTGGGTTCGTTCAAAAAAAGATTGATATAGATCGTCAAATTATAATTTAGTCTCCATCCTAAATAATTCATCCAATCTATATCCTAAGAACAAGAACATATAAATTTCCTATCTGTCACTTAGGAACACATATATGAACTTGACCCTAACTTATCACTCTCGTACATCGATAAGGTCAATTTATTACAATGGTGAGCCAGTGTACGACATGTGCATTTGGTCGTGCAGCTATCCGCACCTCTAGGTCTTTACTACTTGCGATTCCATTCATCTGGTCAAAGCGAGACAGTAAAGAGGTTGATAAACATCATGATCAATAAGAATTGAATGAATAAAAATATATTGAGCAATAAATTTGATACAAGTTACCTCCCAATTCCTAGATTAATGAACGGTTAGTTCATCCTTGAAGATAAACCAATCAACGGGATAAAAGAATACATGAATCGATCTTCAAACTATAATTACAACTACTAAACTATGTATTACAAACTAATTCCGAACGTTTCCGGGCGTTCTTCAACTTTTTCGGACGTCCCTTGGCTTTTGCTACATGTCTTCTATATATATCAGGGTGTTTGAGGTGAAGGAGGAGGTTCAGTCAGGCTTAAACACCCGTAAAGGCGGTTTCTGGGTACCTTGCGGGGGCAAGGTCTTCATAGGATGCGGCCGCAAGGCCCTTATTCTAGCTGAGGTTGCACGTTGGAGACCTTGCAGGGGTAAGGTCTCATACCCTTGCGTCGCACAAGGGGTTTCATAATTCAATTCAACCTTATTTTCATTATTTGCACTTTGCACCCTTCCTCGAAATCTTCAATAAAAGCCTTGTAAATCTCATAATTTCACCTAAAAAACAATATAGCTCAAAAACACATATTAGTAGCCAAACGCCTCGTGGAATTTCTATTTCTAAGTTATAAAAGTACCCAATAAAGACGTATAAAATACTCTATCACTTCTTCAAGGCGCGGACCAGCAGGCTTCAACAACAGCCTTGAAAGCACGTCTCACCAGTAGACTTTGAAGTCTACTCAGCTTAAAATCGAAGTTCAGCCAAACACGTGGAATTAGGTCACATATTTTTGTACTAGATATTTTTAATATCTAGTCAAATAAAATTCAAATTATCTTCATCAGATTTCCCTCCAAAGAAGTCAACTATGTCATTATCGGCTTCGACAAACCGCATGAACAAGCCGCCCACTGTCGCTCGAATCATAAAGACTGAAGACATTACCTCTTTTGGCTAAGAAGACTTTCAAGCTGTAACGCCTGCAAGCTGAAACCTTACTCTGTTTGGGAATATCTACCTCTGCAATCACTACATCTTTGATGTCTGTTGCTGCACTCATTCTACAAAGCGCCAAAATGCATTCAATGTATTATAACATTGGATTCATCCTGAAGATCTCCCCTAATATATATTCAAGTCTTGAAGATTTGAAACATATCTCTTAAGCATTCAATAACTCAAGCTTCATCTTCAATACTCAAGCATTCAATAGATACAAAGGATAAGAACTAACACCTCACCAAACTCCCTGAAGCTGCAGATCTACCGATCTTAACTTGCTTTCAGGTTCTTCTAGTTTGTTATTAACTGTTCTTTACTTTAGCACTTAAGAGGGCAATTATTCACTGATTGTTTCTATAATACCCTAGATTATTGCACACTTGATTTATGCTTGAGTTCATACATTCATATTCATCATAAGTATGTTTACTTAGCTCATGCGTATACTTGGATTCAATATCTCATTCGTTAACATCGATTTCTATGCTTGTATGCATCTTTCCTACATGATATGCCTTGAGACTTTGGTTGTTTATATATGTTGAATGTACATCTATAAGTGTGAGATAACATTCATAACATCCTTAACATGATTTAAATGTTAATTGAATGCTTATTGAATCGACGATTCGATTATTGGTTACTTCTAGTTGTTGTTCTTCTTCGTTTGGCTTGTTTGGTGGTCATTCGTGGGTGTTCTGTTTGAGTTCTAGACCATCTTTGATTGAGGTTTTAGCCTTGGGTATTTTGGTTGTGAGTTTGGGGTCAGTTTAGGTTGAATTCTAGACCTTTTGTGCACTGGAGAGCTTGCGGTCACAAGGGGTTGAGACCTTTCCCCCACAAGGTAAGCAGAAACTTAGGAAGGAGGAGCTGGAAGGCATGCGCTCGCATGCCCTATAGGCTATGCTGCCGCATGGTAGTCTGTCTTGTTATGGGTTGTTTTGCTTTGTACTCCAAATTGGCTATCCTAATCCTACCCAAACCCATCCTAAACCATTCCTAAATCATCCTAACTATCACTTATTATATCCTAACCTATCTAATTAAGTTTTGAGTGGATTTAGTTGGCCTTAATCAAGGGATTTCCTCCACATCAATTGGACACATGTCCCACCCACTTTTTAACATTTGTGAACCACAAATACTTATTTTAACCCCTCATTTACACCCCTCATTCCTCAAAAACGTGGGAGAGTCTTCTTGGGAGCTTGAGATAGTTCCCTAGGGTTTCTTCGGAGTCCTTCCTTGGATTCCATTGCTAGAGAGGTCCATTGCCCAAACCAAGCCATAAAAGTGAAGAGGGAGTAGTGAAGAACACTTTCCACCGATTGGATTTTCTATTTTGTTGCTTGAAATGGTGATTGCATGTAAGCTACTACATCTCTTTCTATTTGATTTTTGCCTCATTGACCCTAGAGAAAACAATCTTTGTGCTATTTGAGGTCAATTAGTGCAATTAGGGCTTTTTAGGCATGCCATGATTTCTATATGCCTAAATGATGATTTTGATTGGATGAACTTGCCAGAGACCATGATTAGGATGATATTCATGTGTAGTGTAGTATTTTAATCCATTCCATGTTGTATATTCAAGTATTGGAAGCATGTTAGTAGAATTGCTAAAATGTATATATGCTAGAGAAATGTGACTTTTGCTCTATGCTTCCTAATTGGGGGTTTTGTTGGGGTTATGTTGGTTTAATGACCTTGAGAACATAGTCATTGATGTTAGTTATGAACATAGGAGGGTATTGTGGCCAATGGCTTATATGCCCTAATTTTTGAAAGTGTAGAAAAAACTCAACGAAGTCAACCTTTGGGTTAGTATGACTTTAAGGAACTATATGCTTAAGTCCTTTGGAATTTGGGGTAGATTTGATGGAGGTTAAGCCTCTGAGCATTTTAGAAGTGTATGAAGGACACTTGATTATTAGAGTTTTAATATTATCTCTAATGTGTTTATATGCTAGTTGTGAATGAAATGCATGACTAGTTGATGGTAGAGTATATGCCTACTTGTTTGAGCATATGAGTATATATTACTTGTGTTTGAGTTTGAGTCCAGCTGGAGTCGTTTTGTAGATTCTGTGGCGGGACGATGTATCGTCTTCACGAATTGTGGGATTCGTGATCGCGATGGATCGTCGTGCCGAGTTGCACATACCCCTCCATCGATGGCCACAGTGGGGAAGTAGTTGATCTTAGTTATAGTAATAAACATGACTTTGATAATTATGAAACTTGAGCGGGGAATGTTGCGAGGACGTCGATGCCACGAATTGAGTATCGATGACACATTTGGTTTGCACGTGTTTTTGCTGGAGCGACACGACGGAAAAATGGTAATGGTATCATATCTCTTTTATGTGATTTACCTCACGAGTACTTATATGTGAACAATGTGCTGCGTGAATATGATATGATATGATGGTTGAGATGATTTAATGAATTGTTATACTTTATTGATAACATGATTATTATAATAGTTGAGCATGAATGCCTTAACATGATTATTGATGAAAGATTACATTATGCCAATAACATGATTTAGTATTGTTTGAGCATGATGCCATGACATGAAGTTATGTTTAGTAACTTACTAAGTCTTTATGACTTACTCCATTTTATTTGATTGTTTTCCTTAGATTCGAATCGCGCTAGCGGATCGAAGTGATTCTCGAGTATCGTTGGTGAAGCTTTTGCAAGGTTGCTACCTAGTAGTTTAGTACCTTTTTTGGCAAGGACGTTTGGGGAAAGTAAAGTTATGTAAACCTTATGATGGGTAGCAAGTCTATTTGTGTACTTGATATTTGTACTTATGCTTAGTACTTAATCTTTTGGGAGCCGACTTGTGTTAGTCGGGCCTTGTGTATATTGATGATCATATTTCAGTTATGTTAACCATGTGATGGTTGGTTTACCATGTTTATTCTCCGGTATGCTTTTAGCCGTTGAGTGTGTTAGACTAGAGTTGTAGACTTAGTTTAATGTTGGGTTTCGGCTGTAACTTCGTCGATGACTTGGTTTTATTAATTGATATATATTGCATGACAGGTGGTTTTATTGTACGTGCCCAATGTTGCATAACGTGCTTTTAATTTTTGGACCAAGAGATTTATTATCTCTTTGGTTGTATTTAGTTTGAGCTTGTTAGCTCGGGTGCCACTGTATTTATGTTTCGCTTCCGCATTTGTTGAAGTTGTTGGCGTATCACTGTTATAGCCTTACCCATTAATTGTTGTGTTGCTTGTTTCTGGCAACACGACCTTGGGATCTCGTCTTGGAATCCAAGGTCGGGTCGTCATAGTTTCTCTCATCATCAAACACTTGGTTGAAAACTACTTTTGTACACGATCCATTAGAGATCTAACTTTCTCACCTAGTGGATAAACAAGTGCACCTTTCAAAATCCAAAGCTAACCACTTTGGTAGTGGACGTAGTACTTTTCATAGTACGAACCACTTCTAAATCCTCGCGTACTGTTTGAACTGTTCCTGCTTATCTTATAACTGCTACTGTTATCTGGGTTTAAAGACGGCTGCTGGGTCTGTTTAAGAACAACAACCTTTGATCTGTTTTATCTTCTCTATTTTTCGTTGCCCTAACTCTTTTTAAAAGTTAGCTATTCTAAAAAGAAGAAGAACACTTTGAAAAGTTTTTAAAGGAATTAAAAAAAACACAACTAGGCTATTCAACCCCTCTTCTAGCCTAGATTAAGCCTATTTGGGACCAACAAAGTTAATTAACAACTTCCACCCAAATATTTAATTAGCACAAATTAAAATCTAGGGTGTTACAGGTTTTTCTTGTGTATATCCTTTTTATTTTTCAGGTTTGCCTCCAGACTATTCATCAAGTTCAGAATTCGCTAGTGATAGTTCATCTTCAAGTGATGAGTCATGGGAGGAGGATCACAACTGAAGACTTTGCAACTCGTATCCCTCTCATAGTTACAACAATCATGAGGCAAAATAAAGGATTTCATGGTGGTTCTACTTTCGGTTAGAGCCGTCAAAACGGACCAACGGGGCGGACCAACCCGCTAAATGGCAGGTCCCGCCATTTGGCGGGGCGGGGCGGACCAGCCTGCTAAAATGATGGATTGGAAATACTCTGACCCAACCCAACCCACCTTGGGTTGCGAGGCGGGGCAGACCAACCCGCCAAAAATAAAAATTTATAACAAATGACGTTTGAAGCTTAGAATGAAGTGGGTCTGCTACTTTTCTGAGTAAAAAATAGAGTATAGCCGCTGCCGTGCTCTTCCTGCTCTTGCATTTTGAAACTTGTCGGTGTTGCAGACGTTCGGTCACTGCAATCGAAGGGATAATGAAAGAGAAGAAAGTAATACAGAAGCTTTCAAATTCCCACTCAAAGACTGATTTCTAATTTCTTAAAACAAAGAGATGGCTAGATGAGGGAAGAGGAAGATGTGGGTATGGGTGTGTGACTGTTTGAAAGAGAGAGATAGAGGCGGTAAGTGAGGTAGACCGGTAGAGAGATCAGAGATGGAGAATGAAAATGGTTGGCTTTTGTAAAATGAAAATCGTTGGTTTTTGTGAATGGATGACGGCTGGAAATAGAATAGGAAAGATATGGTTTGACTTTTTCCATTTCAAATACAAGTTATACATTAATTAAATTTGTAGGATATTCAAGTTATATATACATATATACAATATAATAAATAATTAAATATGTATAAATTGGTGGACCAACCGCCCTGCCCCGCCTCAACCCGCGACCCGTGCAGGTCTGACCCAAAAAGCCCACCTCCTAGCGGGTTTGTATTTTTAAAACCCAACCCACCTTTTTAGAATGACGGGGCCGACCAACCCAACGGGTTTGGCCCATTTTGATGGCTCTGCTTTCGATAGACGTTATGTTTATCGTGAAAGGAAGTCACATCATGATTTAATTGTTAATGACTACTTCAAGGGTGAGGATTCAAAGTACACACCTGAGCAATTTCGACGTCATTTTCGAATGGATGTCAAGTTTTTCAATTGTATTTTAAATGCAATTAAGAAGTATAACTATTTTACACTAAAGACTGATGCAACTAGGAGGAGAGGGTTGACTCCTTTACACAAAATGATAACATCATTGCGAATGCTTGCATATGAATATATACAGATTGGTCAGTCTACTGCACTTGAAAGCCTCAGACATTTTTGTAATGCTATAATTGGAATATTTGAAGAACAATATTTGAGAAGGAGAAGATCGAGGTTTTCCTGGTATGCTTAGGAGTCTTGATTGTATGCATGACATTTGAAGAATTACCCCACATCATGGCATGGCACACACACACACCAATGGTTACAAAAAAGTCCCTACCTTAATATTAGAGGTTATGGCTTCGAAGGACTTGTGGATTTGACATGCATTCTTTGGTATGACATGTACACACAATGATATTACAGTTCTTGATAGATCTCCATTGTTTGATGATCTTGTTCATGAAGTTGCTCCTCCATGTAATTTTGTTATACAAGGACATCAATACAAAATGGGATATTACCTCTCCGATGGAATTTATCCACCATATGCTACTATGGTTCAAACAATTTATGAACCTTTTAACACTGAAGAGATGGTATTTGCTAAAAAACAAGAATCTGCAAGAAAGGATATCAAACGAGCATTTGGGGTATTGCAAAGTAGGTGGAACATTGTGAAAGGTCCTGCACGTATGTGGGATGCGAAACAGCTTGGGAAAATTAAGAAGACATGTATCATCTTGCACAACATGATCATTGAGAGTGAGCAACATCAAGGAATCGACCCTCAAAGTTGGGAGCCTCCTGTGAATGACAAGGTTATGCAAGTTAATCTTGAACATGATTATGCTTTTTTAGTCACGAAGATGATTAATAGATTCAAGTAAATTCGAGACAAGGAGGTGCACAACAAATTGAAGGTTGATCTAATTAACCACTTATGGGATTTTTGTGGAGAAAAACAAATTATGTTTTGAAACAATTATGATACACATGATTATAATAATATGTCATTGGCTTTAATGTTATAGAAGACTAGTAATTATGTGTGCCTTTATTTTGTTGAATTCAGTACCGTTATACATCTAAATGTTGATAGCTTATCTACTATTTACTCAAAGACATGATTGTGGTGCTTGATTTGTTTATGTCACCTGGAAATATTGCAAAATAAAGTATCATCAAGCAGACGATTAGCCACTGCAGCTGCACCGGTAAGTTCGGTGAGTGTAGAACTACATTTCTGGATCTGTGTTTACTATGTGGTTATGGATTCAAATTCTGGAATTGTATGCTGATACAATCCGGCCTAGATGACTAGTTGATTAGAATTTTAACTTTCCTAGTTGTTATATATGCCTTTTGGCACCTTAGGGTGACTATGTAACTCATTGAAGGATTCCAATGTTTCCTTGGTGAAGTTCTCTAAGTCATTTCATTCTAGTGTTTCCATGATTTGTATTTTGAATTTTATCACTTACGTAATGTTGTTGACTTGTTGTGTGACTTGTTTTTTTGGATTGTGTTGTTGATCGTTGTCCGTTGATTACGTGATATCAAAATTTAAATTTAAATGTATATGCTTCTATTTTTTTAAATGTGGTCCGTTTAAAACCTGCAAGGACATACCTTAAAGTAATCACGAGTATACGTGATTATGACTTAATTTATGATACAATATCAAGTACTCCTTTCGTCCCTAAATTATCGTCCTAGTTGACCCGGCGTATAAATACCCATGCCTCTATGCAGACCAATTCTCCTCCTCAGCCCTGTCATCCTATGAACATTGTCTCCCCTAATAAATTTGTCGTTCTGCAAACTATCGAAGAGGAAGATTCTGATAACGATCACGCCCAATTTGAAGCTCTTGATCTTGACACCCCAAGTCTTAGAAGGTCGAAGCGTCGTACGAAAAGTCGTTATCGTAATTATTAGATTTCTTACTTTGTTTTATCTAGGTTTATTTTCTTTTGTCAGTTTTTTTCTGTTTCGTTCTCCAAGGTAAGGCTCCTTTGTCCCCCCTTTTTTAAGGGTAAGGTTGGTTGTCCCCCTTTAGCTTGTTTTCCTTATTTTCCCATTTATAAAAATCTTGCATTTTAGAAAAAAAAAAAAGTTGACCCGGCGTATGGATTAAGAAAATATAATTTGACATGATTATTTATATTGGTTTAATGTATAGTTTCCTTTAAAGCTCATGCGTATGTGGCTCATAATTAAAATATGATGAAAAAATAAAGGTAAAGTGGTAAAATTGATGTTCTAAAAATGTAAGTTTCAAACTGGACAATTATTTAGGGACAGACGAAAAAGGAAAGGATAACGATAATTTAGGGACGGAGGGAATACAATGTATTCCCTCCGTCCCGGATAAATATTCCTAGTGGACAAAACACAAGGATTAAAAAATGTAATTAATGATGTGTTGTAAAATATGTTGTGACAATAATACTCATTATATACACACTCTCTCATTAATTATGTACACATTACACATTCTATCTATGATGTGCAATAATGATAGTATTAAATTAAGAGATATATTAGGAAGAATTGTAGAATTTTTATACACCAAAAGTCTTTAGGAACATTAGTTAGAACATCCCAAAATAAAAAAAATATATGAATATTTATCATGGACGAATGGAGTATATAACAAGTTCAAAATGAGTCGTACTTAACTAAAAACGTTAAAATAACTTGTTTCAAGGTGGAGATAGTGCTTACAAATAAGAGTAATTTTTAGGCCACTTTATTAGTGGTACATATGACTTGCTAAACGAGGCTTGACACAAGCCATCAAGGGCTTAGCCTTGGGCATGGTCATACCATAGACCTCACTTGTATCTATATTTTCATGTTTTAACCCCTTAGGTGGAGTCCAATCAAAACAATGTAACAATCGAGCCAAAGCCATTAGGACTAGAGTAACTCCTAATGGCGCGCCAGGGCATTTCCTCTTCCCCGCGCTAAATGGCAATATTTTGAAATCAGCCCCGTGGCTTATCTCGACTCGACTCCCATCAGCTAGCAAATGCCTCTCAGGTCGGAACTCGTTTATGTCATCCCATATCTCAGTGTTTTGGCCTAGACCATGAGTGTTGATAAATACACGTGTCTTGGCGGGAATATGGTAGCCGTTGATCGTGGTATCACGTATTGATTCATGTGGGATAAGGAAGGGCCCAGCTGGGTGCATGCGGAAAGTTTCACGTACTACACACCGTAGGTAATTAAGGTGGGTCAGGTCAGATTCTGAAACCATGCGATCAAAGCCCACCACAAGATCAAGCTCTTTTTGGATCTTAAGAAGCACTTGTGGATGCTTGATTACTTCTGCCATAGCCCACTCGTTAGTTACTGCTGAAGTGTCTGTAGCTGCTGCTATCATATCCTAATACAAAGTTCATTAACAAAGAAAACACATATATCATGAGTTTATGAATCACTTGTGTGAAACAAAAGACTAGTTTTTATTAAAAACTTTGCATCTCAGATAAATGTGACATTAAACTTCTAAACTCAAAGCAAAAAAAGTAGCTAGATAGGTAACAACTCATATACGTCTGATAATTATGTAGATTGAGTTTGAGTCAGGTTAGAATAAGTAACATATGGAATTGAAACGAGTCGAAACTCATTAGAACCGAATGTCAAATAGATCAAAATGGGTCAGGCTGAAATGGGTTAAAGCGGGTCAACATTCTTAACCTACGCGCCTTCCCCCCCCCCCAAGCAACGGGTGACGGGTCTGACACAACCCGTTAAATTCTTTTTAAAAAATAGTAATAGGTTGGGTATGGTTGGGCGGGTTAATGAGTAATGAATTGTAATAGTCATGCCTAAACTCATTTATCAACCAAATTGTTTCTTGCAAGTTGTAATGGTGTGATTCTATCACACACACACACACACACACACACACACACACATATATATATATTTGTTTTTTAGTTACTTTTATCTTCTAGAAAACTAGACAAAATATTGATTATAAATATTATAATTAGTATTTGGGCAATACTATGACCACTCTTATTTTGCACAAAAATATGGGTACTTTATGATGTGACATACTCTTATTGGTTGGATATTTTGTAGGTCCCAGCACTCCAGCAAATAAGAATGTGTCACATCATAAAGTATTCATATTTTGATGCAAAATAATAGTTGCCCAAGCATTATCCTTAGTATTCTCCATAATTATGACGGTGAAGGAAAGAAACTAGTAACATGGAAAATGACTATGACGGGTCATGGAAAAGAAAGTGACCTGAATTAGAGCTTTAATCTCAACATCATCCATGTGCTCTTTTCCATCTTCACCGGGTAAAGACAAGAGAACATCAACAAAATCCATATCGCCATCGTCTTTTTCTCCTTCTCTCTCTTTTTTCTTTCTATGTTCTTCAATGATATTCATATGGAAATCATCAACCCTCTTTTCCACCTCCCTCATTTTCTTCTCACACCCATATGGATCTACCCACCTCCAAAGTGGCAAATAATCACCCAAATAGATCAAACCCAAAAGCCAAAACAATTCATGGGTTATGTGCATGAACTCCATGGCTTCTTTTGGCCCGGCTGATCCGGACCCAAAAAATTGTTTCCCTAACAGCATTCTAGTCACATTGTTCATGGAAAATGCACCCAAAACCTCCCTCAAGTTCACAACTTCTCCCTTTTGGGCTTGAGCCCATACATCTTGAACCAGGTGTCGTGCTTCATCAGCCCGATGCTTCGCAAATGACTCAAGCCTCTTTGTTGTAAGTAAATGCTCCATGCAAATCCTCCTCATTCGCTTCCACCGTGGACCCAACGGAGCCAATGCCACATCACCACACCCGTAAGCCAAATGAATGGCGGCAAGTGTTCGTGGCCGGGAGGCAAAGACATCATCTTGTCGGATAAGTATTTCGCGTATGATGTCTGGATCGTTGGTGGTGATGGCATCGACACCACCGAGCCGAAGGTAAACCAAAGGTCCATATCTCTCACAAAAAGAAGCTAGGTCTCTATGGGGTAATGGACCAAGTTGGAGAAGGTTACCAACAACGGGCCACCTTGGTGGGCCAGGAGGAAGCCTATTCTTTTTCTGTTGGGAACTTCTGATGAGCCATAAGACAATAACCTTTGCAACCAAGGCTGCAGAGAGAATGATTAAAGCACAAGTAGGGAAATACATCATATATATTGCTGGCTAAAATTAGCTATTTGCTAATTGCAGCCATGGAGTTATAAAGGTTTTCTGAGAGAGAAAATGTTCTGGCAATTGAACGTATCAACACAATTTTTGCATGTTTATGTCAAAAAGTTAAGTATGATATAGCTAAGTCATGACCTTGACATTGCACTTGAATATTTTTCCCACCTTCCTATTAAAAAGAAAATAAAAGAAGAGTTGGACTATTTAATAACCCAATTTTATTATTATTATTATTACTATTATTATTATTATTATTATTTGATATTGTAAGTTTTTCCTCTATATTTTCTTTAAATTCACTTAAGTTTTACAACTTTTTTTTATGACACATTAAATAAATAACACATCTAATGTTTTCTAAACATATGAAAATTTGAAGCTTAAATTTAAAATATCTGACCCCCTTTTGAAATAAAACAACATATTTTCTTTTATAACAGTTATGTTATATATGAAGGCTTTTATACGTAACATACCAATTGCACCAAAATGAAATTAAGTGACACATGAGAAAAAAATAGACATCTTAGGCCAAGTTTAACGGAGTGGCAAATGGGAGGAGATCGGGTTTTCCGGAAAAAAAAAAAAAGAAGGAAAAATCTCGCACCAAATGGGGAGTTCAGTCCTTTCTCACACACGCTTAATATGTGGGCCCCATTAATTTTTTTTTCTTTTTCTTTGATTTTAGCCTTTTTGTAATTTGAAAAAAATAAAAAAAATATTTTTAAAAAATACACATTTTTATATGTTGTATAATTTCACCAATACACTTAGCCAAAAACCGTCACAATACAAGAATCAGAGCAACCAGATTAAATACAGACCCAAGATTAAATAAAACAGATAACCCTAGTTATTACAAAATAATTAATCAACCTCACCTATCGATTACAAACCGAGAAGAGGATAACATTTAATCAGGGAGCCTCACAGCAAATAATCTTAAAGTCACAGTCACCAGTATTTTACACCAATCTGTTATAGAAGAACGAGAGTAAAAAATATACTGTGAGCTAGTACTAGAACAGAGAAAAGACAGCTGCAAAACAGAAACCGTTAGTACGCAAGAAATAGCAACAGAAAATATGAAGGAGCAATAGACGAGAGTACAATGTCGCCGTGTTCTAGAACACAACTCGCCGTAATCGGTCACTAAGACCTTGGCTTACACTCTCGTCGGCTCAGACACCCTTTCACCGGCCATATATCCACCAACGAGTCCAACTGAACCAACACACCGCAAACCAAGGTCAAAGCCACAGAACAAACTTGACCACTAGGCTCCGGCAACCGAGCACAGAAACAAACAGAGAAGGAGAACAGAACGGATAGACCGCTCACTATACCCAGCAACCCGAGCCCCCAACCCACGCTCTTCACTCTCTGTACACTCAACAAAACAAGCTCACCAAGAACTCCTATCTATATCACTCTTCACACTCACTAGCTCACCAAGAACTCAAGAGACGAAGGAAGAGGATCTGCCATAGATATGTGTTGAGGTACCGAACCGGAGGAATGAATAAAAGGGAGAAGGTTATACGGCTGCAAAATACCCAGGTACACTATTTCTCTCTCTCACTGCACTCTCAGCCCTTACTCACCACGCTCTCACTCTGCTCTCTGTAGCTGCTGCTCACTGAATCCACCTTACACCAAATGACGAAGGGCAGGGCTGAATCTTATATGGGGCGGCTGAATCACACAGAAAAGGGGTAGCAGCAGGGACCACACACAACAAGCCAAGAAGCGGTTACCAACAAATGTGATAATAAGGAGGAGCTGTCCCACTTATCCACAAAATCCAACAAAAGGGAAACAAGCTATCAACCGGTTTCCTTTGAATATCACCAACAAAGGGGCTGGACCAAACAATGGACGGGATGGGCTACCAAGGAGCTGGGCCAAGACTAGATGGGCTTAGGGAGAATTATTGAAAGGCTGCCACAACTGATTTTGGGCCTCACAATTTCTAACATTATCTATAAATAGAGACTTGGTTTGACTCATTTGAATAACAAATGAATTTTTTCAAATTTTGAAATTATTATAAATAAAGATGTTAGGGTATAAAAATTTATTGGAGTTTGTACCAAAATGTTGTTTGAAGTTTTTTGTTTAGATAGTTTATGAATATCAAATATGTTTTTTTATTCATTTTTAATGAGTTAATTATTAAATGAAGATTAAAATTGATCTCCTGTTGTACATGCTGTCATTATAAGTGTTGTAATATGCTCGAAGCTGGTTTAGGCTCGACTATATAATAAATGTCAAGATTAGCTTAGGCTCGTGAGTGTATAGAAATGAGATCATGAACAACTCGTGAGTAAATGAGCTCGGGCACAACTGCACAAGTAAGCAAAGCTCGACTTGAGCTAGCTGCTACCATATTATTTATATTTAAATACTAAATTTGGCATTGACTATCAGCAATGGTTCTATGGTCTAGCGGTTAGGACATTGGACTCTGAATCCAGTAACCCGAGTTCAAGTCTCGGTAGGACCTTCTCTTTTTTTTTTAGTTAGTCCCTTTTTGCTGCAAACGCTTCGAACCAGTTGTCCAGAATCTCTCTCCAATACACAACTTCAACTTCATCATTTTCCCACCATGTCAAATCCTATATAAACTTTCACTTTACCCTTCTCTGTCTAGTCTCTACATTGTTCTCACTCCAACACAGCCATGGAACCACCGGAACCGGTGCCGGAGCTGGACCCCAACCGCCTGAACAAAATCAAAATCGAGCAAACCGTAATAGAAATCCTATCCAATGCAGACTTGGAAACAGCCACCGAGCACAGCGTCCGCACCACCGCCGCTGAGCGCCTGTCCATTGATCTCTCCGACCTCCAGAGCAAGCTCCTAGTCCGCCGCACACTTGAATCATTCCTCCTCTCCTCAACGAACCTATTAGATTTGGAAAAGGTACAGGAACAAACCAAGGAGGTGGTCGCCCAGGAACAACAACGACAACGGCACAACGATTTGCCTAATGCCGAACCTAGACCGGCTTCTGACGGTAACGGCAAACTAATTTGCATGGTTAGTTGGAAATTAATTTCATATTTTCTTAAAACTCAGTTTAACTGCTTGAGTTCATTCATTTATTATCATTATGCTTTTTCTCTCGGTTCTCAAGTCTTGATTATGTTTGATATGAAGAGAAATGTGAGAAGCAAGTTAAGTTCAATTTTGAGATTATTCGAAATGCTTATTAGCTGTGATTATTTTGAATTGGCTCCAGTTAACCCTTTAGCCCTAAGTTTGTGGGCGTCGATGTAAAATGATTGAGGATTCTGACTTAGTTTTTTTTTTCGGCTTTTAGCTTCTCTTCACCACTCTAGCAGAGGCTTTTCTGTTCAGTGTTCATTGAAAGAAATGTGATAAACAACTCTTTGGTGATTTTTCAAATTAGTAGTGGTTATTTTGGATAGGAAGGTTAAAATCCTAAAACCTAAGTTTAATTATATACTGTTTTCTACGTCTTTCTGAAAATTTATTATAGTGTGCTGCATGTGCTTTGCTTCTAAATATGAGATCCCTAATCCGTAAATGTGCGCGCGTTCCACTAAATGGGAGACGTGCCTCTTGTGTAATAAACCTTGATCTCTTTTTATTGTCTTCTGTCTTTCTCGAAAATTACTGACTCAGAACATTTAAGTAGGGAAAAGAATCCCAAAATCAAGAGATAACCGAGAATTGCAGCTCATAAAATAAGACATGCACTTGATTCGATGAATGAGATAAATAAACTTCTTATGGTCTGATTCCATATCTTTTTGTTATATAGTTATCCGAGAAGAAGAGAGTCACAGTTCAAGAATTTGGCGGCAGACCGTTGGTGTCAATTAGGGATTACTACCAAAAAAATGGACAGCTGCTTCCTTCCAGAAGTGGTAATTTCATCTCGTCTGTTATCTACTATGTTCTAGTGCTACTCGTTTCCTGCATGTCACGATATTTTCAGGAATTTTCTGCAGTAATGATTTCTAACTTCTTCATAGCTTTACTGTTTGTGAATTTTATATATGTCTAGTACTGATGGAGCAAATGTTAATTAACTCTTGGGGTTTCCGTAACATTGACTACCAAGAGTCATCTCACTACTAGGTAGGGTTTTGTGATAATGAAGCTTCATTAGTTAATTGTGAAGCTGATTGAAAGTCCCTCCCGTAATCATTGATCTGAGGGGGCAAAGACTATACACCATACTGCCATAGGTGTGGTGTGTGTGTGTGTTGGGGGGGATAACGGGTGGTTGGCGTATAAGATATACAGTAAACAGAACAGTGACTTTTAAAAGTCATATTTTGCTTGTTATTGCGGTAATTGGGTTTTTCTTCCAATTTGGGAATGTTTCTCTTGTGAGCTTCTGTGACTTCTGAATTTTTGTATAAGATCATAGCAGACAATACATCAAGTTTTCCTCTACCTATGAAGATTGTGTTTTTAAAAGTATCAGCTACCACTTCTAGCTGATCGTTTATTTATAAACAGCACGAAGAAAGCCAATTGATAATTCAAGCACAGCCTGCAAGATGGTTTGTCAGGTACCAACCAAACAAGACACAAACTGTATTGGCCTAAAGTGTTAAGCTACTTACCACTAGAGTGAGTGGCATTGTGAGACTGTTAATCTAGCAAAGGGTTAGCTCCAAAATCCAAGGCCCTCCTGTCTCTGAATTTCACACTACACAAACTCCCTCATCTCGCTTTGGAAGATCTTTTAAGCACTATTTGACTATTTCTTCTGGTACAGAAAAGCAACCCGTAGACCTCAGAGAGACTGACGCAACGGAAATAACAAATAGGAATTCTTTCCACGAGAAATTCCTCAACAAGCCTATGACGGCTTAGCGTTTCACACAAAACGTATAAAGGAAGAAAACTGAGTATTAATTATCAAAATTGTCTAATAAAATGTTTAAGAGAGTATTTATATGCTCGAAAACAATCCAAACCTTAAAAAGAATAAATAAACAAAAATGACGAAAATCCCAAAAAACTTCCAAAGCCCGTAGCAGTACTTAAACAGCGTTTTTTGGGCTTAAAACAAACTTGTCACGAGCTACACCCAGTGTGTTTTGTAGATCTCGTCGAGAGCTTCGATTTGATATGCGGCGGGTCTCGTAATTCATCCGGGATCAAAAGTTATAGCCAATTGAAGGAAGCCTATCAACAATTTGATTTCTACCATTGCCTTTTTGGTTCCAAGTTAAACTTTGATTTACCTTTAAACCCTTCCAACTTTATCAGGAACGTGTCCGCTACCTGTTGTGCACCAGTAGCCCCGCCCCCGCTTGAAAAGGACTCGCCCGCGAGTCCTCCACAGAATAAAGAGGATCATTAGGGAAAAATGCAACCAAATCAGCTATGTTAAAAGTAGGAGAAATGTTCCAACCATCCGGTAGCTCCACCACATAAGCATTATCATTGATCTTCTTCAGAATCTTGCAAGGGCCGATCTTCTTTGGATGCAACTTGCTGTACGTACCCACTGAAAAACGTTCCTTGCGTAAATGAACCATCACAAAATCATCCACATCAAAAATCTTCGATTGCCGTTTTCTGTCTGCAGCTTCCTTATACTTTGCATTGGAAACTTCAATATTTTGCACCACCTCTTTTTGGATTGCCTTGATCTTCTCAGCCATATGTTCTGCAGCTATGCTATACCGAGATAGCTTTGGCAAAGGAACCAGATCGAGAGTGTGTTTGGGAGGACGCTGGTACACAATCTCAAATGTGGTTTTCTTGGTAGTACGATTAACCATATTGTTGAAAGCAAACTCTACAGGAGCTAATACTTGATCCCACTGTTTCGGTTTATCACTACACAAGCAGCTTACCATTGATCCCAAAGTCCAGTTGATCACTTCAGTTTGGCCGTCAGTTTGCGGGTGGAAAGAGCTACTAAACTGCAACTCGGTATGGAACATATGCTACAAAGTTCGCCAAAAGAAACTCAAGAACTTGGTGTCACGATCAGATGTGATAGGATTTAGGAATCCCATGCAAACGAACAACCTCACGAAAGAACAAAGCAGCAATGTGAGGAGCATCAGAAGTCTTGTGGCATGGAATGAAGTGTGCCATCTTGCTAAACCAATTGACCACGACGAACACAGAATTGTTGGACCTTTGTGTGCGTGGCAAACCCAACACAAAGTCCATAAAAATATCTTCCCACGGTGCTTCAAGAACTGGAAGAGGCTTGTATAGCCCGGTGTTCTACGACTGCCCCTTATTGGTTTGAGACACCAAACACTTACTGCACGAATTTATAAGTATCCCTCTTCAGTTGTGGCCAATAGTACCTTGTGCCACTAAGTTTTTCGAGTTTTTCGCCTTTTTTATTTATTTATTCCTTTTAGGGTTTGGATTATTTTCGAGCATATAAATTCTCTCTTAAACGTTTTATTAGACAATTTTGATAATTAATATACAATTTTCTTCCTTCATACGTTTTGTGTGAAACCCTAAGCCGTGATAGGCTTGTTGAGGAATTTTTCAAAATAAGGTTGAACACGTCAAACCTTAACCAACCTAGAATCCACTAGGAAGAAATAACTAGAATCCACCACATAAAAGAGAAAACTCTAATTTTATTGAAAAAAATGAATTAATTCGAAATTACAATCAAGCCTATTTTTATAGTACTAGTAATGCTTGGAAAACAAATTAAAACCTCCTAAAAAGTAGTCTAACCTATGTAGTAACCTAATATGACTTAAATTCATCACTTAGATACCTAAATCTACTTCTAAACATAAAAATATTACCCTATTAAAATTAAATACGAAAATTACAATAAAATAAAAATACTCAAACTTAAAATTAAAACTAATCCAATCTTGTCCTACATCATTCACCCACTATTGAAAAGAACTCGTCCTTGAGTTCTTACCCGAAACTTGAAATTGTCCATGCCAAACAAAGAGATATTTTGAGTAGTATAGCTTTTCTCGTAACCCTGACTCTTTGAAATCCTTGAACTAATCCGAAATTGAAAATGACTCAAAACTCGAAAGAAACTAGGAGAACTAAACAGAAACTTGTTTGACATAACGTGTGGTCGTGGGCACGCCTTAGTAGTCACATACACTCTCGTATCATCCTCATCAAATAAATTTGCAACTCCAAAATCTCCTATATCTCAAAAATTATGTTTCTCATAACTATCTCGCTCGAAAAATAATTGCTCAACATTATAATGCATGTTTTCAAACGCAAGCTCAAGCAAATTTAAATCTTCCACATCCAGGTCGCCGCCTCTAAAAAACGGTAGATCAATTTTGATTTTTGGGTACTGTTCTACGTTGTTCCTTACTATAGGCGCATCATCTCCTTTTGAATTGGAATCCACATCTTCCCTACGGATCATAAGGAGGGTCCACCCAGCATCCTACAGGTTCTGCTGCACGAGCTCCTGCCCGTTGCCTAGGGTTTTCACCACCGAACTGCAAATTGCGTACTCTTTCAGCAATAGCTCGACTTGAAGCAACTAGATTGTCCATCATTGCTTGCATTCGTTCAAGGAGAGCCATCAGTGTAGCGTTGGTGTTGTTGTTGTTACCTTCGTTAGTCGCCATCACAGGATGTTACTCGCTCTGATACCAGTTGACGCATCGGAAATAACAAGCATTAATTCTTTCCACGAGAAATTCCTCAACAAGCCTATGACGGTTTAGGGTTTCACACAACGTATGAAGGAAGGAAACTGTGTATTAATTATCAAAGTCTATGTGTCTAATTAAAGCGGTTTAAATATTGGTTTACAATTATTTTGGGTAAAGTTTATATAATTAAAGCTAAAAGGTAAGTTTCAAAATGGACAATTATTTTGAAAAAAAGGAAAGGAGGACAATTTAGGGACGGAGGGAGTAAAACAAATTTATATGCCCTAAAAGGAATAAATAAACAAAAATGATGAAAAACTCGAAAAACTTCTAAAGCCCGTAACAGTGCTTAAACAGTATTTTTGGGCTTAAAACGAACTTGTCACGGGTTACACCCGGTGTGTTTTGTAGATCTCGTCGAGAGCTTCGATTTGATTTGCGGTGGGTCCCATAATTCATCCGGGATCAAAAGTTATGACCAATCGAAGGAAGCCTCTCAACAATTTAGACCCCTCCAACTTTGTCAGGAACGAGTCCGCTACCAGAGACATTATTTCATCTTTATGATCAAGAGCATAAATCACTCTTACACGTAGGCTACCTGCACCTTAGGTAGGCCTTGGAACTTGAGATTGTTAGAAAGTTTGATGTTGGTCAAAAAGTAGTGGTGCAACATCATCTGCTTTGTGGCACCCACTTTGACTGCCCCACAGTGTTGCGGCAGCTGATAATCCAAACCTTCCTTTTAACTGAAAAACACTTTTCAAAGTTCAAACTTGTACAGGTCTAGCATAATGTATTTAAAATTTAGAAAATCATTGAAAATATCATCATATTGGAGGAGCTGCCAGCCTGCAATTAGGTCCATTCACGTTCCATTGGCACCATTTAATTGTTGAACTCGTACTGTTCAAATGACCTCGTATGTGGGACATAAACACGAAAGAGCCTCGGCAGTAGGGCGAAAAGCAGGCCTCACACTGCCATTTAGGAAAAAATAGAGTTGACCCGTCAGTACACAATATAATCTAAAGATATGGTTGAACAACCATGGAGATATTATTGTGCCTTTTCCATTTATATGTTTGTTGAATTGTTTATATGTAAAAGATTGGTGTTAATCTGGGGTAAGGTTTAGCAATTCCAAAATAAATATTGGTTTTATGGATATGGTAATCTTTATCAAGTATTTGTTAAGGTTTAGGAATGACCCCAAGGAAAGAGTCTTACTAATTATTCGAATACTTATGTCTTGCAAAGGGATGTTTTTGTTAGAGGGTGCACTCCATAGTACTGCGTAATTCATACAGTACATTTTCACTTTGATTCATACTCCCTCCGTTCCGCACCAAGAGTTCGTACTGTTTTTTCTATTTTGGGATGCTCCACATAAAGTCTTGTTTTAAAAACTAAGCTTATAAATTGTAGGTTTAAATAATATGATTGTCCCCCTATTTGTCATTTTTTATTGATTTGGTCCTAAATATTTTTAGCCTCGCTGTTTTCTTTAGCATTGCCGCACTCCTGGCTTTAAATGTCTTTCTCCGACTAGTCAGGGAAGGAGACTTCCTTCCTGAATTATCATAGGCACTTTTGACTCGTAAAAGTGCTATTGATCGTTGATTATATACTTCATCCATTCCTTTCTACGTTAGATTGGTCAATGGAAGGAATTCAAGCCTCCAGCCAGGAAAAGAGTCATAAGCTCTATTCTCCTAGGATCAAATTTGATGGTTAAATATACTGAAAGCAAGAAGGCAAGAGCGATGAAATTCGATCAGGAAATTCTTTATAAAAGAATTTGCTTTATAGTCTTCCATTGGATAGCATGTGAAACTACTAGATGGCCGATCAACAAAACATCTCAATCAAAGTGGGAAAGCTTCCTCTATATTTGTCTTATTGAACTCGCATGTGCAGTCAAGATCCATCATTTGAATTTAACATCTGTCATATCTATGATATCGGCTAGGTCATACATACTCGGTGTTGGCAGCTTCATTTGACATTATGTCTACTGTAAGCTCGTCTTTCCTTTTTGACCAATACTATTCAGTTCTGTCATAGCATACTTAATGTTTGCTTCATCATTACTGTGTATCAAAAGGTGGCTTCTATTAGCTCCTCTCCCCCTCCCTCTCCCCCTCCCCCCACTTTTTTTCTTTTTCTTTTTTTGGTGATCACATCTTATATGATGGAACAAAACCGTAAAAGGCAAATCCAAGCCTTCACCCAATAGCCGAACTAAAACATCTAACTGGCTAGGCTCTTCGTCCCTTCAACAAGCTCTTTAACTATTTGTGCTAAGCCTTGACATCACTCTCAAGCGTCCCTTTTGGCATGGGATAATTTACACTTCTTTTATTAGAAAGGAAAGGGTTAAGTGCTCTACTAGTTCCTGTACTTTTGAACCTACGAACTTTCTGTACAATGCAACTGCACGTTGACCATCTTTGAACGCCGATAGTCCCTGCGCTAGATGTCGTTAGAATGTGATTGTTAAGTGCGGTTAGAGGGATCAAGTTGGACAAATTTAAAGTTTAAGATATTAATTGAACTTTTTTTTCCCTCTAATACTTTCTAATGTAGTAATTTTCCCTTGAAGGTATTATTTGGGGACGAAATTATGGAAGATTTTTTTTTGAAATTGTAATTGATTAATGGTTGTTTGAGATCTGATAAAAAAATATAGATCCCGTCGTTGGATTTTCAGAATTCTAGTGTGTTTGTGTTTTTGTTTTTGGATTATCTTGTAATTTTCTTTCATCATTAAGGTTTGGAACATAAAAGTAAAAAAATATGTTCAATAACACCCTAGCTGTTTATTGTTTACAACCTGATCCTTTTCATAATAATCAACAGATCGATTTCTAACGACATCCATTTCAGGGACCTCTAGCGTGCAAAAATAGCGAACATCGGTCATTGGCGTGCATTTGCATTGTACATGGACTAATACCATAAATTTCAAAAGTACAGGCACTAGTGGTGCACTTTCTCCTAAAGGAAATGTCACTTCCTTTTTTACTATACAAATTTATTACTCTTCACCATACTGGCCAAATGTTTTCTTGATACTAATAAGTGGTAACCTTGTGCTTCTGCTATCAAATTTAGGAATTAGCTTGACAGCCAACCAGTGGTCAACCTTTAGGTCGAGTTTCCCTGATATAGAAGCCGCCATGGTGAAAATGACATCACGGATAAGGTAAAATTACTGCTTCCCCTTGGGTTAAGCCTTTTGCTCCTGGACATCTTTTGTTTCCCAGGAGAAAATCGTTGATGGTATAGTTGTGTATGAATAGAGTATTTGTCGTTTGTATAAGATTCTATAATGTTGATAATCACTTGACTTCATGTTTTTTCTTTTGTTTACAGTCTGCATCTATATTCTAGGAAACGTATAGCTTTAGTTCATTAATTTTGGATTCGTTTAAAAATGTATTGTAGTACTGAAGGCACTGGAAAGCAGACTGCAACATATAATCCTACGGCAGTGACTGCTTTGGCCTCACAAAGAAAAAATCCTTTTGAAAGAGCTGAAACCGAAGCGCCTGAAAAGCAGACTGAAACAAGCAATCCAACTTCAGTGATTGTTTTGGCCTCTCAAAGGCAATTATCTGTTGAAAGAGCACTAACTGAAGCAGAGGGAAAGCAGACTGAGACAGATAATCCTACTTCGGTGACTGCATTGGCCTCTCAAATGCAAATTCCTGCTGGAGCACAAACTGAAGCAGATGCATCTAATTCAGCCATGCCTTTTTCTCCTAAAGCACTTGTTCCTATTTCCCCCACCCGTCTTAATGGGAAAAATTACCATTGTTGGGTGCATCAAATGGAATTCTTTCTAAAGCAGTTGAAGATAGCTTACGTACTAACTGATCCATGCCCCAGAACTTCCATTTCCCCAGAAGCAAGTTTCGAAGAAGCAGTTCAAGCCAAACTGAAGGCACAAAAATGGATTGATGATGACTATATTTGTTGTCACAACATCTTGAACTCACTCTCTGACCATCTTTTCGATAAATACTCTAGTAAGACCTTCACAGCTAAAAGGTTGTGGGAAGAGCTTAAATCTGCTTACGATGAAGATTTCCAAACAAAGAGATCTCAAGTCAACAAATACATTCAGTTTCAGATGGTTGATGGGGTATCAGTTCTTGAGCAAGTTCAAGAACTTCATAAGATTGCAGATTCAATTGTTGCTTCTGGTATATGGTTTGATGAGAATTTTCATGTTAGTACCATTATTTCGAAACTTCCACCTTCTTGGAAACAATGTCGAGTCAAGTTGATGCAAGAGGACGTCCTACCCTTGAACAGGTTGATGTACCTGTTAAGGGATGAGGAGGAATTCAGAAACCACCGGAGAAAGGAAGAACGGTTTAAGAGTACTCGTGTAGTAAACCCCAGCCATGATGATAAACTTGGACCGAGAAAGAGAGAAATGAAGATTGTTTGTTACAATTGTGGCAAAGAGGGTCACAAGTCTATGAATTGTCCTCGTAGATCTGATTCAAGGGATCGGGCCAATGGAAAGGAGAATGATAACATACCAGTGTCTTCTGAAGTTAACATGATTGAAAAAGCTGTAGAATAGTTGAAGCCTTGAAGGATCTCGCTTTTCTATCATAGAGAGATGAACAAATGTATCTTGCTCTAATGAGGTATACTTCATGAACACACAATCATGCACTTTTTTGGGGAAGAGCATACAAGGTATATAAGCTTCTTATAGCTCTTTTATGCTTGTATTCTCAATTCGTAACGTCCCCCGTCCTGGAACATATTTGTTTGTACTTTCTAGCAGGATTTTAAAAATGTTTTCACCCCCCATATTTTTCTTGATATTGTTCTGTCTTACATACTGTCACAGGCGCACTTTTATGTAAAATGTTTTGTAAGTGATAGACGGAAGATCAATGAAAATGTATAAGACATAAAGGACCCTTTGAGTAAGTATTGCGCAGCATTAGTGTGTTGACTTGAATGGATATATTTATGGTGCAGTATAATTCCAAGCATCAACATGTCGAGCTATAAATGAAGCGCATCAAGTTTGGCTTGAGCGTTTCTCATTCTTTGTTTGTCTGGGTCGAGCTTGTGGAGTAACCGAGTCGAACTTAGAGAACAATTCAAGCTTGATCAGATGCTAGCTCGTCTAGATTTGGGTGAAGCTTGATTATTGTTAATGCATAAAGTTATACGCCATGTATCTTACTAGTTTTACTAATGTTATACCACATGATATGTTAGCAGGCTCGAGGTATAATGTATGCAACTCATTAGTTCTAATAATGATTTACCAAATGGCTAGTTAGCAGGCTCAAGTTCAACCACTGAGTTTGAACGAGTCTAGATTGCTTAGCTCGAATCAGGTTTGAGTTTCGTTCAAGCTCGTTCAAAACTTTTAATTATGAGCTTGAAATTTCAAAAACTCCTGGTTCGACATAATGTTGTCCCCCTTTGCTAGGCAATAATAACAAAACAATATAGGAGAAATTTGAAGTGTGTTTGATGAGGCAGCTTCATAGAGATTGCGCATTGACTTTCAATCGTTTACTTTGTTAATTACCGAGACTTCCACTCACCAGTCAAACTTTGAACGCACTTCCCAATCTGATGATTATTGAGGGGGGTTATGAAGAAGTCTCTGCTTGGTTAGGAGTATAAAATCAGTGCGTGTGCGCACAGTTGCAGGTTTTAGGGGGGACATAGCTGAGCATTATGTCATAGTCTGAGTTGTTTATTGTGCACTGTGCAGTATCATTTTTATATGTATTGCTGTTTCTAGTGTAGTGTGGAAATATTTGGGGTTGTAAATGAAATGCTGGCTCGACTTTGGCATGAGCTTGAATTGTTAGAGCAGTAATTTGCTTTGTTAGCGGGATTTACATCAAATGTGGCAGGTCGGGAAATTATCAACCCAACCCACCCCATCTTGGGTTGTGGGTTAGGCGGGCCAACCCACCAATTTTTTTCCCAATTAATCTAAATAATACAAAAAAATGTCATAATTCATTAAAAAAATTATATTTTCTACTATTATATTTTTAATAGTGTTTTCTAACAATTTTCTCTAATATTAATAGTATAAAATGAGAAAAAAAATATAAGTAAGAAACTATTTTATCATTACTCTTTTTGTATGTTCTTATAATCATCTTTCTACAAATATTACAGTTAATATACCTTATTCTGATATTTTTAGTTGCTATAAGTGTCACTTTTTAAACGAATTCAAAATCATTTACTAATATTTCAGATATAAAAAATAAACTTACATTTTGAGCGATAATGATTTAAAATAATTATTCCAAACTTATGAATTGGTTATTTGAAACTAGTATATGACGGGTCAACCCGTCCAGACCCGCCCCAACCCACCTCAACCCATAATCTATCGCGGGCTCAACCCGTTTGACCCACCTCCTAATTGATTCATATTTTCTCAATCCAACCCATTTTTTTTAGGTAGCGGGACGGGTCAATCCAACGGACCCAATCCATTTTGACAGCTCTACTTATTGTAGCTTCACTGTCCCCCTGCTTGTGAAGATAGTGAGTCAAGTTTGAGCACAATTTCAAGCTTTTGATAAATATAGCTCGGACCAAGCTTGATGTATTGTCATTTTAAGTGCAGTGTTGAATGATTGAGCCAACGCTCCTTTTACGGCCACATATGTCATTCTCTGTCACATCCTTTATCACATTGAATCTCAACTTCATATATTTTTTTATAAAAAGAAAATTGACTAAAATAACAAGAAATGTGTACGGTTGAGATTTAATGAGACATGAAATATAACAGAGAGTGTGATAGACGATTTGGAGCCCTTTAACTTGGGCGTTACTCATTCACAGCAGCTTGATTGACTCTAGCTTGTGAAATAAATGAGCCAAACCGGAGAATAAACTGTTTAGCTTGAGAGTCAAGTTGGCGTTTGGATCAAACTAAAAACTTTTCTCGCCCAGTATAGACTATTACGCGCTCTAGAAAACTTGGCAACTAAAGAAATTTTTCTGGTTCACCCAAACATTGCCTCATTGGTAGGGGAACAACAAGAGATGGGTAAGTCAATATCATAATGATGAGGAATCTTCATAGAAATTGCGTGTTGGACAAATCTTTCCCATGTGATTATCATTTATGCTCCATTATTTGATTTAGTTTGATTAGGATCAATATATACTATAAAGTAAAACCAAATAAAAAAAATCAAACCAATCGATTGAAACATTAAACTACAGTATTTTGGGGTTGAAAGGTTTGAAACTATATCGTTTCATACCGAAAAATTCAAAAGAAGAAAAAGAAAAAAAAAAGAATAGTGGTTGACAAGTGTTGCGCCTCCTGCCCTCCCTTTCCACTCTCCCTTTACACATGGTGGCTCCCTAGTGGCCCAAATTTCTTTTCCACCTTGTTTTTCTTGGCCAATTAGCAATTATCGGCCAAAAAATCAATTTTTTTTTCTTGAACTAAAGTACATATTTTTACCTATAAGTAAAAATTTGGTTTGTTTCATTTGATATTAATAATATTTTCTATGGTTTTTCAAGTTTTTAGTCACTTTTTGAAATTTTTTTTTTTAAATTAATGGAGATAAAGATAATGAGATATGAAAAAGTATTGAATTTTGTGTCACTGTTGTATGGGTTTTTTATTTTGAATCAAACTTGTATCAAATGAATTATTTTATTGATTTTTAATTGGGTTGTGGTTGATTTGATGTTTGATTTGGATTGTATGATGTAATTGTTGTTCATGCTCTAAATCGTCCGGTCAAGCTTTGAAGTTTATGTACTTATGAGTCCACAAACTTTAATCATCAAAGGGTGGAGCCAACTACACTCAAAAATGTCACTCAAATGATAGATATGGGGTTTACAAAATACTCTTCGATCCTTAAAAAAAAAAAAAAAAAACTACACTCAAAAATCCATTCTTTACATCTTATTTTCTGCAATGTATAACACAAAGTACAATACTTTAATATAAAAAATAAGATGCAGAAAATATATTTTGAAGTGTGGTTAGCCACCACTATCAAGAAAATGACCGCCCTCTTTAAGACTTCTTGAATTAGAAAAATTTGTGGGGAAGGTTAGGAAGAAGTTTCGGCTTGGTTAGGAGATAAAATTTAAGTTCGTTTTAGTGTGCGATTTCAGACTTGAGTTTTTTCTAAAGGGGAGTTTGTTATTATGTAATATGTTTCCAATCCTGGTGCATACCGTCACTATTAACACTTACTTTTCAACTGTGGCACTAGATCAATAATTGTATCGATGCATTGTTCTATTGTGAAGTGCCATAGTTGTAACTAGGTCTGAAAATTGGGGGTGTTGAGTTGAATTTGGGGCGGATTATAATGGGTAACGTGTCAAAATTGATCGAAACCCGTTAAATCAAAATATCAAACTAGTCGAAATAAATCGGGTTATGGGTTAAAACGGGTCGATCTGTCTTACCCCTGACTTTTTCTCCCCCAAAAAAGAGTTTATAGTATAAAAAGTCGTGGGTTGAAACGGGTTACTCGTTTTGACAAAAAATGCTAACGGATTGGGTTGGGTAATTTGTAGGTTGTGTTAATGGGTAATGAATTGTAATTTTAAATATCAATTCAATTGCAATTCTCAAATTTTACTGCAAGGACTAGTTGAAAGCATTAGTAATAGCCTATTATCCATTTATCCATAACACTTATTTTGTCATCCCTACTTGGGTATCCATCAAGTTAAAGATTTTGAGCATTCACCAAGTTAGATTAAGTTAAAATGCATGCAAACTAGCTCAAATAAATCATCTTATCAACTAAAACAAAAAAGATAAATGTATAAAAATTTCCAGCCATAGCTATTTGGTCAATGGAGAGATTTTTGTGCTTAGTTCACCAAGCTTGTGACAATAGGAAGGACCTACGTGCATGTATACATTGTACCGTACAAGTCATGATGCTTTTCTAATTGCATTTTAAAATCAATTTCAAAATCTAGGTCAACTAAACGTGCTTACCTAACCCCAACATGTCGGTTAGGTTTGGTGGTCCATTGATTTAAATGGATATTTTTGTATAAGGCAAAAATGGTCAATAATAGAGCACATATACATCTGAACAAGGCTAAGCGGAATCTGGGAATTAAAAAATGGTGGTACATTAGTACATATGATTATTCAATTCAGTTCATATGCCCCATTTAGAACAGTACTGCCTTGTTTTTTAATTCACTTCCCGACCATTAATACATAACCTTGGAGTCTGAAGCATGACAAATAGTAATGTCCAATAAAATGAGTCGAATAGAGTCGAACTTGTTATTTTGGGACGTGTCTTTCAATATGTTTTTTTAAAAAATTGACTATGATGCAGACATTTATGGTTTAATAATAGTAAAGTCATGCAAGTCTCCGAAAATTTTCTATTACACATCTCCTAAGTTTAGGCATGAAAACAACCCAGAACCCATTAACTTACTTGACTAAACATGAAAATTATCCAACTCAACCTCCGTTTCGATTCAAAAGGATTAACGAGTTGGATTGAGTCGGGTTTAAACGGATTGAACCCGTTAGCTTGTTATCTAAATATGTATAGATTTTTTAAGGGAAAACACGGGTTAAGACGACCCGACCCAATTTAACCCGGTTAATTTCAATGCATTTGATAATCGGGTTCTAATGTATTTCGATCAATTTCGATCTGTTATCCAACCCGACTCATATCTGACCTCATACATCCACCCACCCAATTGTCTAGGCCTACCTAAGTTGTATCACTAAATGTATAGGGATAACTTTATTGGCCTTAATTATATGTTGCATGTTTGTACTAAAACTTGATAGTGATAACTTTACTGGACTTTGTATATGTGCCCGACTCGATGATTAGTCTTGGGTATACATGACAAAAGATACCTTAAAGAATAAAAAATAAGATAAAATATATATTTCAAGTTGCGAATTTCGTTTACTCCCATTGAAAAATCCATGCATGTCTCACCTTTTTCATTCCCTTTTCAAAATGTTTATAATTGGAGTGTTTATAATAAGAGAATTGATCGGAGAATAACGACAATCTAGAGTTTGAAGACATATCCACCAAAGCACAAGTCAGTTTGAATGACATCCTATAACTTACTCATACATAGACACAATTTGATTGACGATCAAAGCAGTTGATGAGCTTGAGGTTGGCGTTAAAATTGATAATTTCAATGAGAATGACTCATGGGAAGTGTCATTTTAGGCCCTATATGTTACCGCGTTTTGGAGGAAAACGCTGCTCAAACCGCTCTGATTTAGCCATTAGAGTGTATCAATGTCGTCGTTATGGAACGCTGCGTTTGTGGAACGTTATAAATTATAGCTTTTTCAAAAACGCCATAAGCAAAACGCTCACCTCCCAGAGCTGGACCCAAAGTACACCTGCATTTTCCTTCGTTTATCTCCTCTTCTTCTTCTCGATTGTAAAATTAACACAGCCTAAAAATATACCCACCTCTTTCTTTCCTCAGGCTGCTACCTTCAAAAGGAAGGAGATGATTGGGGGAGGAAGAGATGGGGAGGCAAGGGGAAATGGAGGAGGAATTGGATTTGGAGAACGAGACTAGAGACGAAAGAGCGAGAAGGCGAAAGAAATAGGGACCGATCCGTTGAGAAAGAAAGAGAGAGAAATATGGATTAGATTTGAGGAAATAGGGATTGATCTGTAGAGAAAGAAAGAGAGAGAGAGAGAGGGACCGAAGGAGGCGATTGAGTCTGGAAAAAAGAACTTGGCTCTGTTTGAATGTTAGGGCATCCGATCGTGGGCCTGAAAAGGTTTATTCCCACCGCCATCAATCGCCTTATAAACCTTTTCTATATAAACCTATTATCCACTATACATAAACCCATAAAAGCTTTATAGCATGGACCCACAACTAAATATTTTATTATTTCTCAATATACATTTATTTTTAAAAATAAATATATCGTTTTAAAACATAAATATTTATAGAACAAATATAATACGTCTAAAAAATAATTTATATATTTTTAAATTTTATCTTTGAAAAAAACATTTTTATTCATAAATATTTATCAATAATTCAAAATATCGATGTAACAATATAAATTTTATTGAACTAATTCAACATAAAATCATAAAAATTATAATCAAAATTGCATTATACAATGAGAAAACAAAGTAATTAAATGTATTTTCTTTTTAGGGAAAACAATTATTAATATTTAACAATGTTACATTAAATGCTAAAATATTATAATCTTTAAACAAAATAAAAAAACAAAAAAAAAAGATGGAAAGTCCAGTCAGCTCACCATAAACCGGTCCATAAACATGGAGTGGTTGAAATCTTCCACCTATGATTTGGAGGCCTCCAATGGTATAAAGCTTTTCATAAAGCTTTATCAAATTTTATAAACCTCCTATTGGAGGTGCTCTTAAAGTGGGTTTGGGGAAAGGAAGGGATGAGTGATATTTTGGGTTGGGAATTAGGCAATTTATATTTTCAAATTACCCTTTAGTTTTCTCTTTTATTTATTTCTTCTCCTTTTTCTTATTTAGATTTAAATACATAATTTGTAACTTTGACACAAAAATTTACTTGTTGGTATTCATATTTTTTTTAGATTTACAATTTATGTAATGAAATCCAAATGTTAGATTTAAAAGTTTAATCTTGTAAATTGTAACTTGATCATAATTTTAATATTTTAGATTGTTAGATGATATTAATATATGAAGGTTTTTTCTCGCATAATTCTTAGCGTGTTTATTTATAATGGATCAAAGAGTATAATTGTCTTTTTGACAATTATTCAAGTTTATGAAAATAGCGTTTAGAAATTATATACCAAACGTGTTTGTAAAGAAACCGTCGCGTTTTAAAACCGTTGCATTTTGAAACCGCTACGTTTTAAAAACGTTGCACCAAATGAACCCTAAATTAGCAAGAAGGGCCCACCCCTAATATTGGATGGATTGAGCGGTTTTATTCGTTAGCACCAGAGCTATTTTTTGATTAATTTCGGAAAACTATTAGTCTTGCAAAGGATATTTTTGGTATATCCATCTTATTTTAAAAAGGTCAACTTTTATTTGTCTGAAATGAAGAGAGTACATCTTAATAGAAAACTACATTTTCTACATTTTCCAAGCCCAGTCCCTCCCCAACCCCAGCACACTCGCCTGCCCCTCCCCCAGTCCCGCCCACATGTCTCAGCCAAGCTCAGTCCTTCCCCCAACCCCAACCCACCCGCCTGCCCTACACCTAGTCCCTTCCCGTCCATGCAGGATTGGGCCTCCCGATCCCTCCCTCACCCATTTGGGCCTCCCAGTCCTGACCCTCCTCCCCGCCTCATGCCGCTTCCCCACGCCCAGCCTCCACCACCTTCCACCCAGCCTCCGCCACCATCTCTGCCCAGAAAAAATAGTTTTTTTATAAATTTAATTAAAAGCCACCTCCCCCCAGCCCCACCACCTCCCGTCCATCGCCACCACCTCCCACCTACCTCTACCATTACTCTTTTTTTTCATTTAATTATAAATTGAACAAATGACAAATTGGTAAAAAAAAATACAAAAAGTGATGTAATAGGTATTTTATATGTGCTGTAGTAAGTACCTATGTATATAAAAACTAATATAATGTGCAGATATTTCTCAAGTGAATAGACAAGAAATACAAAATTCTTCTCTCTAAAAACCCTTTTATTCATATGCTCAAATGCAACAAAATGTTTCTCGAAGTAGTTTGATTTATTTAACAAAAATATGATAAAATCTAATTCAGTAACATGCAAAACCTAAAATCAACAATTTTTTTGTTTGTTGCGTAAAAACTATAATCAATTAATTTAAGAATAAAATAATATTTTGGTTCCTGGACATGTCGAAAAAGAATTTTTTGGTTCTCGGACTTTAAAAAATATTAATGTGGTCCCTCAACTCGTTTTTTTTTTTTTCAATTTCCCCCTCCCACCGCTACAGTTACCGTTAGACTTTCCGTCCAATATTATTTCAAATACCAAAAATACCCTTACTAAATTACCCTTACTGACATACAAGGGGTTTTTTAAAAGTTCAAAACACAAGGGGGGGTTTTTGCCTATTCGAAAACTAGAAACAAACCCTAACCCTAGAAGATGCAAAAAAATCACCGTCTCCATAATTTCCAATCCTAGCCGTCGACGCCTCTCCCATTGATTGTTGTTGGTGTAAAAACCTCCCTACAAACGATTGTTGAGAAGCCACGGAGGCCGGAGGCCGCTCACTACACTATCCGAAGCCATGCGATCTTCTTTATCTCTGTGAAGGCTATTGTCGTCGGACCAGAGTCTCTTGCCAAGAATAAAAGGAGTGGGAGTAATTAAGTGCTAGTGTGACGACGACTTCTGATCAAGGGCGGTGGAGATTGAAGAGTTAATGGAGGAGTTTCGCTCAGCGAAGGATACGATGGAGAAGCTAGCATGAGTGGTGTCGGTGCCCATAATGGCGATGATGGAAGGCATGGCCAAGCTCACGAGTGAAACCCAAATCTGTTCAATATTGAAACCCAGTGCTTTGGTTTTTCTTCTCCAGTATTGAAATCCAGATATGTTTTAATATTTAGATTTTTTTTGTCTTATGGAAAGTTGAACCATTTTGAAGCTCTAGGCCCGATTCAGAATTATTTTCCCCCATATGCTTGATTTCATGTTTCTGACATGCAAATTCTTTGTTTTGATACATGATTCATCTGTTTATGTGATTCGAGAGCATATGCGTTTTCAATCTCTTTATCGTAGTCAAGTTGAAGCATTTGGGTTTGTCACTTCCGCCATTCTTATCTCAATGTTTCTTGTCATGTCCATTTTTGAGAAGTTCCTCATAACCACCGCCCCGCCATTATCGTCGTCGGGAGGCCGCAGTCTGACATTGAATCTCAAATGGGTTTCAATGGAAAGCTTGCTCACTTTTCTCCCATAGTGAGTAATCTATTTCAATTAGTCCTTTTCTACGCTGCCCCATAATATGTTCACAATAATGGGTCGGTGTCGAGGAAGAATTCAAATAGGTCTTGTGCGATGTTGGTGGCAGGGGTGGAGAGAAATATTAGGCTCTTAAAGGTTGAAGATGACTCTTTTTTGAATTGGCACATTAACTGGACATTTTGAAAAAACAACCTATATTAAACTTTTAAGTAAGGGTATTTTTGATATTTTAAATAATATTAGACGGAAAGTGTAACGGTAACGGTAGAAGGAGGGAAATTGATAAAAAAAACGAGTTGGGGAACCACATTAATATGTTTTAAAGCCCGAAGATCAAAGAATTCTTTTTTGACACTTTATAATGATAAATAACATCATTTAAAAAAAATCAAAACCCCTGGTAATTTTTTATTAGTTAATATTCCCAATATTTCTATAATGCTACAAATTTTGGTCCCCAATTCAGGTAAAATTAGATTAATGGCCTGCCACATTCACATGCTCTGGCCTTGGTTCTTTCTTTACTTATCTTAACTTACATCAGATGCCCACAATTTTTTTGACCCTTCTCTCTCTCTCTCTCACACACACACACCGGTAAATAATTTGTTTCGCAAAATTTACGTATAATTTTAACTATATATATTTTTCTATGCAAATTTAAGGTCGTCTTTTCACATTTAACTAATGATTTATGATTTTTTTTAAAAATAGGCATTAATTAAAAGAACAGAATCGGAGTATATAACTTGGAGACCAAAATTTGGCTACACTTACCCCTATCTCATATGGTCATATCCTTTGACTTTCTAAATTAAGAAATCCAATAAGAAACAATTTCTAAAACGAAAAAGAGTGGAAGCCAAATGGGGAAACAAAAAGGTAAAGCAAAAATTCAGTATGAACTCTTGACTCAGGTCTTTATTTTAATTGCATGTTATTAACAGTAACAAAGGAAAAGTTAATAATTGCAGAGTTAAACAAGGGACTGAAGTGCAGGCAAGGGCCAAGTTTGGGGAGTTAAACGTCAAATGGAGAAAGTTTGTTGTTTCTGTGTGCATGGAAAGTTTTTCCCTTTGGTTGTAATTTTTAGTTTCATTAAGTGTTGTTAGGTAGTTTGGTTAAATGATTAGTTCTAGTTATCTTTTAGGTCGTTTTCTTCCAGTCATATATATCAAGAAGAAATTGTATTAAATCCTTTTGTTAAAACAAAATCTTGTTCTTTATATTCTTTACATGGTATCAGAGCAAAGATTCCTAGGCTCTTGATCACCTTTCTTCTTCTTTTCATTTCTCGATCACCATGGGAGAAGAAATCTCTGACAACAAACTCAAATCCTTGGATTCCAAAAACAAAGCTCTAACAATGAAGATTGGCATAGATTCTAATATGCATCCATTATATCTGCACAACAATGATCATCTTGGATTAGTGCTCGTCTCCACCAAGTTGACCGGAAGCGACAACTATAGTTCTTGGAAGAGATCTCTCGAAATAGCTCTGTCGGCGAAAAACAAATTAGGGATAATAGATGGAAGCTTCCCCATTCCTTTGAAAGAAGACCCCCTTTATTCTTTCTGGGCCCGTGCCAGCGATATGGTAATTTCCTGGACCTTCAATGTTATGACTGAAGAAATCAGTAACAACCTTAAATATGTCATTAATGTTAACACAATTTGGAAGGAATTAGGAGAAAGATTTGCTAATATAGACGAGCATAGAGTTTTTCAATTGGAAAATGATCTGCATAGATTAGAACAAGGTACAGGATATGTTGAGTTCTATTACCACAAAATGAAGGGATTTTGGGATGAAAGTACTGCCCTAGATCCCATTACAGCCTGTAAATGTGTTTGTGACTGTGGAGCCACCAAGATTCAAGAAATAAGAGATCAAAGAACACAGTTGATGCAGTTCTTGATGGGGTTGCATGAAAGTTTCATGAACATAAGGGTTCTCAGAATGAAGCCTTTACCTTCAATTGGGGAAGCTTACTATATGATAAGGCAGGAAGAAACACAGAGACAAGGCTACATTCCAGAGTCCAACAATCTAGCAGTCAATTACATTACAACCAATATAGCCCAAAGTGGAATAAATTCAAACTACACAACCTATCCCAAGAATGGATACAAGAATCCCTTCAAGAAAGGGATATTTTGTAATTACTGTAATAGGGAAAGACATGTTAAGGATGACTGCTACAGACTGAAAGGTTTCCCCTTGGGCCATCCTAGACACCCTAGCCATCCTGCACACAAGGCCAGAAACAACAAAGATCAAAGCACTAGCAAGACACAAGGCAAGTATGTTTCTGAGAGACAGTCACAATCTGGAAATCCTAGAGTCATGCAGGTTCAACACAACCAAAATCATAGTGAAAACGACAAAGAAGGTGCTGCTCAACCAAACCTTGAACAAATGCAGATTCAACTAAATCAAGTCATGATGACGCCCAACGCTAAAGATAGCCCTGAAGATCATAATGGTGCTCAAGCTGCACATAAATTCATTGGTACATCACACATGGCATGTACTTCTATTTTGGAAAATCAAGCCTATACAACTCATTCTTTGTGCACCTGGATCATTGATTAAAGTGCAACAGATCATATTTGCATGTCTTTATCTATTATGCATGAAATTGAGACTCTTGATCACCCAATAATATTATGTTTACCTAATGGTACCAAAATCAAAGTTACACACATGGGAAAAGAAGTTATCAATCCCTAGTTGACTCTGAAATGAGTCTTTTATGTACCACATTTTCAATATAATCTCTTGTCCATATCTAAACTATATTCTCAAATAACCTGCCACACACTCATTATTGGTAAGCACTACATTTTCCAGGACATGAGGATGAACAAGACAATAGCTATTGGTGAACTGGTTGAAGGCCTATATCTACTCAAATCTGACTCTCCTTTTAATACTGCTCATGTTTGTTCCACTACTTTCAGTAATAAGGATATATTTTGTTCGCACAAAAGATTAGGCCATAGCTCTCTTACTATTCTTAAAAGGATTGTATTTCTATCTCATCTTTGTGGTAATAAAAGTTTAGATTTTAAAAATATTGAAATGTGTGATATATGTCCATTGGCTAAGCAACATAAACGTCATTTCCAGCTTAGCAACATTAAAAGTAAGGATTGTTTTGACCTCATACATTGTGACCTATGGGGACCCTACGGGAAGACAACAATGAATGGTTGCAGATATTTTTTAACCATAGTAGATGACCATTCCAGGGTTGTTTGGACATTCTTAATGTCTACTAAAACTCATGTATTTTCTTTTCTCAAAACAATTTCATGCTTAAGTGCAAAATCACTTTAAAACAAGTATAAAGTTCTGTAGGATTGATCATGGGACTGAGTTCTATAATTCAGAGGTCATACCTTACCTTGATAATTTAGGCATAATTCATCAGAGCTCTTGTGGTGGATACTCCACAGCAAAATGGAGTTGTGGAAAGGAAACATCAGCATTTGTTGGACATGTCCAGAGCCATTAGGTTCCAGTCTGGAATGCCCATAAACTTTTGGGCATATTGCGTATTAGCTGCCACTCACATTATAAATAGGATACCCACTGCAGCTACAAATTTCAAAGCTCCACATGAAATCCTTTTTATAACTACTACAACCTATGATCATTTAAAGGTTATTGGTTGTTTAGCTTATGCGAGTGTCCACAGTTCTGATAAATTTAGTCCTAGGGCCATTAAATGCATACATCTTGGTTATCCTGGAGGTCAGAAAGTGTATATTTTGTATAACCTTGAAAGTAAGAAAGTTTTCATTAGTAGGCATGTAGTATTCCATGAGACCATTTTCCCTTTCATCAAGGCTGAGGAAGCCAATCCTAATGATCATATCATAGATGCTAATTTACATCATGAAGAAGAAAATCACATAGAAACCCAAATGGACTCAACACCCTGTTTGCAAGCTGATTCCACTGAGAATAAACAAATTCCCAGAACTTCCATCAGAAATAAACAACTTTCTGTAAGACTGAAAGATCATATCTTAACCTCAATTTCTAACAAAATCATTAATACATCTCCCACATAACATTATCAGTATTCATATGTTAACACTATTTCTCTTGTGCAAGAACCACAAACGTACAATCAAGCTATACAAAATCCAGAATGGATAGATGCCATGAATAAGGAGATTACTGCCTTAGAAGCTAACAAAACTTGGGAGATTGTTTCACTACCACAAGGGAAAAAACCTATTGGTTGTAAATGGATCTACAAGGTCAAATATAAGTATGATAGGAGTGTGGAAAGATTAAAGGCCAGATTAGTGGCTAAAGGTTAAAATCAGAAAGAGGGGATTGACTATTCAAAAACTTTTGCCCCTGTAGCCAAGATGGTTACTGTCAGAACCATCCTAGCTATTGCCATAGTTAAGAAATCGGAAGTGCACCAGTTGGATGTAAACAATGCTTTTTTTACATGGGGGTCCAGATGAAGATGTTTATATGAACTTGCCTCTTGGTAACAAGGTTCGGGAGCACAATAACAAGACCTGCAAACTAAAAAAAGTCCTTATATGGCCTTAAACAGGTATCGAGACAATGGTTTTCTAAATTGATAGAAGTTTTGGTTGATCTTGGTTACAAAAAATCCATGGCAGACTACTCCCTCTTCACTATTAAAGATGGATCAAGTTTCGTAAGTGTCCTTGTTTATGTAGATGACATACTTATTTCTAGAAACAGTATGTCATCTACAGACTCTCTCAAACAGCTTCTCCATGACAAGTTCAACATCAAGGACTCATGTCCTATTAAGTATTACCTTGGAGTTGAAGTGATGAGATCTGCAGAGGGTTTTCATCTGAGCCAGAGAAAATATGCTATAGAATTAGTTGAAAGTACAAGTTTGTCAAATGCAAAGCCTCTCACCATTCCATTTGATCCTAATGGAAAACTGTTAGCCAATGAAGGCGATTTTCTTGATAACCCTGTGGAATATAGACAACTAGTAGGGAAATTAATTTACTTGACAATCACCAGACCTGATTTAGCCTTTGCTGCCCAATGTCTAAGCCAATTTGTCCAGCACCCCAGGGACACTCATTTGAAGGCTCTTTATAGGGTCTTAAGGTATGTTAAGGCATCTCCAAAATAAGGTATATATCTGCCTTCATCCAATCAACTGCATATGGAAGCCTACTGTGACAGTGACTGGGCAGGGAATCCCAATTACAAAAAATCCATTACAGGATTCTGCATGATGTTAGGTAAGTCTTTGATTTTCTGGAATTCAAAGAAGCAACTAGTGGTATCAAGGTCATCCACAGAATCCGAATACAGGGCTTTGGCAACTACCAGTTGTGAAATAGTGTGGCTGTGTAACTTGTTAAAGGATCTTCAAGTACAACCTGTGACTCTTATTCCCATATTCTGTGATAGTTCTTCAGCTATTGCAGTGGCTGTAAATCCAGTTTATCATGCCAGAACCAAACATATAGAGTTGGATTTCCACTTTATCAGAGAAAAGATTAAGAATGGGCTTGTGTCTTTGCATCACATTTCTTCAAGAAACCAGCTGGCTGATATATTCATTAAGTTCCTTGGTACGAGTACATTGGAGGTTTATCTCCAGATTGCAAGTTGTAAGTATTTGTATACCCACAACTTGTGGGAAGGGTATTAACCTTAACAAAGGAAAAGTTAATAATTGAAGAGTTAAACAAGGGACTGAAGTGCAGGCAAGGGCCAAGTTTGGGGAGTTAAACAGCAAATGGAGAAAGTTTGTTGCTTCTGTGTGCAGGGGAAGTTTTTCCCTTTGGTTGTAATTTTTAGGTTCATTAAGTGTTGTTAGGTATTTTTGGATAATTAGAGACGGTTAGTTCTAGTTATCTTTTAGGTCGTTTTCTTCCAGTCGCATATATATATATATATATATATATATATATATATATATATATATATATATATATATATATATATATATATATATATATGGCCTTTCTGTAACTTTGATTATCAAGAAGAAATTGTATTTAATCCTTTTGTTAAAATAAAATTTATTGTTCTTTCTATTCTGTACACACGTTAATTTTATATTCCCATTTTTCTTTAGTAACCAAATATATGTATGGCGCATTGTTTAGTGATAGAATTACATAGAAGATATAGAATATTACTTTTATTTGTATATGATTTCCTTTCCTACTTAGTGTTATAATCCTTTCCATATTGTAATTATCTTGATCTCTAAGTTAGGTTATAATCCTTTCCATATTGTAATTATCTTGGTCTCCAAGTTAGGTTAGGATTCCTCTTGTATATATACAATACTACATCAATAATACAATTAAGTTTTCCCAATATCAATTTCTCTTATATGGTATCAGAGCATCATAATTATCTCTAAACCCTAGCTTTCTACCGTCACCCATCCCCTCCCTCTTCTCTATAGCTGCCGGCTTCCTCCCTTCCTCTATGGCAAATCTGGAATTATAGGTAATCCCTAACACTGCTGAACCTTCTTCCCCCCTCATCTTTGTCTCCCTCAACCATGTTCTTAAGCTTACCCCTACAAACTACATTGCTTGGAAAACCTAAATCGAGGCCACCCTTATCGGCCTTGATCTTTTTAAATTTATTGATGGCACCCACTTAGCCCCATCCGAAACCCTCACCAACACCACCAAAGCTACTGCCGCCACTAAGTCTTCCGCTGAACAACCTGCCATCTCCACCACCTCTCCCAATCCCTCATATTCCACTTGTCTTCACCAAGATAAGTTAATACTTGGCGTTCTTGCTGGCACCCTATCCGCCCCTATTGTGCCTCTCATCTCTCTTTGACCCACTACCTTTGCCGCCTGGAAATCCCTCACTAAAACATATGCCAACCGTTCTAAAGGTCACCTTAAACAACTCAAAGACCGCTTCGTAACATCACCAAAGGGTCTCGTCCCATCTCTGATTACATGCAAGAAATCAAATCCTACACTGACCAACTTGCTTCTCTTGGTCGCCCTCTTGATCCTGAAGAGATCATTGACAAAATTCTCGACCAACTCAATAACCCTGACTATGACAGTATCATCTCCGCTGTCCAAAATCGTTAAACCTCGATCTCCTTTGATGAGCTCCATGAGAAATTCATCAACAAAGAACTCTCTCTCAAACACAAATCCAACTCTACCACATCTTTTCCATCTTCTGTTCATTATGTATCCAAAAATAACAACCGAAACACCCCTCCTAAATTTCCCTCTTCGGCCGCTGGCCTCCTTCCCAACCCAACTGCCAACTCGCCTCATACCCCTTGGCCTATTACACCTTACAAGGGAATGTGTCAGTGGTGTCGTTCGGTTGGTCATTCCCTCTCATAGTGCCCCATGTTCCGCAACTTATATCCTCATATCACCATTCCCAACCCACCTCCTAATCCCGCCTCACAGCCCTTCTTCAACAGCCCTGCTCCTTACAACCCTCGGCCACAATAACGTGGTCCTCCCAACAACCGCCAGTCTGTCTACTCCCCTCGTCCGAGCGCCTACTCAGCCACCACCCATCACTCCTCTCCACCATCTTGGCTTCTTGATAGCGGAGCCACCCACCATGCCACATGTGACTTGGACAACCTTGCCCTCCACTCTCCATATGATGACACTGAAGAACTTCTGATAGGTGATGGTTCCGGTCTTCAAATTTCAAATATTGGTTCGACCTCTTTCTTTACTTCTTCATCTTCTTTTAAGCTTAATAATGTGTTTCATGTTCCCTCTCTCTCCCGTAATATTATCTCAATTTCTCAATTCTGTCGTGATAATAATTCCTTTATTACCTTCTCACCAAATTCTTATGTTGTGAAGGACATCAAAACGGGGAACATTCTTCTTCAAGGTCAACCTAAATATGGCATTTATGAATGACATCCCTTCTCTTCCGTTGTTCACTCGGTCAACCTGTCTTCCACAACCAATTGGCATCATAGATTAGGACACCCCTCCCCCACTATTTTACGTTTTCTTAGTCAGAAGTTTAGTTTAAATATTCCGAACTCTAGTCTTTTTCATTGTAATTCTTGTGTATCAAGAGTCAAGAGTCACAAATTACCTTTTTATGATAATTCAATAAAGTCTTTGGTCCGCTTGATGTTATTTATAGTGATGTTTGGACATCCCTTCTACTCTCTTTTGATGCCTTCAAGTATTACATTATATTCATGGATAATTTCTCTAAATTCATATGGTTCTACCCGCTCAAACACAAAAATGATGCCACCACTGTCTTTAGTCATTTTAAACTTCTTGTCGAAAAATATTTCAATCACTCCATCAAAACCATATTCAGTGATAATGGAGGAGAATACATTGGGCTCCAACCTCTTCTTAAAACTCATGGAATCCAATATCTTATTTCTCCCCCTCATACACCAGAACATAATGGCTACTCTGAACGTTGTCACAGACATATTGTTGAAACAGGTTTATCTCTCCTCACTCACTCATCCATGCCTCTAAAATACTGGTCTCTAGCTTTCTCCACTGCTTGCTACCTATTAATCGCATGCCTACTCCTACTCTTCACTTTAAATCACCGTACTTCATTCTTCATAATCAACCCCCCAACTATCTCAAACTGCGAAGCTTCAGATGCCTATGTAACTATGTTATCCTTGGCTTCGTCCCTATACCTCTCATAAACTACAACCTCGCTCATCTCCGTGTGTCTTTGTAGGGTACTCACCCACTCAGAGTGCCTATTACTGTCTAGATCCTACCTCTCATAAAATCTACACTTCGCGCCATGTGAAATTTATTGAACATTCCTTTCCTTTTTCCTTTCCATCTTCTTCTCCCTTGACCGTCCCATCTCCTGATCAGTGGTGCTCCATCACCGTGCCTCTCATTTTTCGATGTTCGCCTTACAGTGCCACCCACTATACCCATGGCCCTTCCTCTACTCAGGCGCACAGTCCGACCCCCTCCTCCTACAAACCAACAACCTACTCCTCCTCCTTAGAGCTGTCAAGGTGGGTTAGCGGGACGGGCCAACCCACAACCCACCAAAACCCACCAGTAGGCGGGGCGGGTCAACCCGCCAAAAGTGGCGGGCCTAAGAAATGCCAACCCAACCCAACCCATCATGGGTTGCAGGTTTGAGCGGGTCAACCCACCAATTTTCCCACAATTCTTAAAAATTAATTTAATTATAACAATTGATAAAAAAAAATAACACCAACTTTTTCACCATTCATAAAACAAAACTACAAAGTTTTTCAATAGTCTCAAAAACATCAAAAACAAATACTAAATTTTTCAATAATCTCAAAAACAAAAACAAATATTCATTCTTTTGTAGCATCTTCATTTTCTTCCTCGTCAAGAATCTCAAAAACATTGGTCTCTTCATCTGGTAGAGTTGTGTTGTTAATTGTTTTACCGTCACTATCTGCATAGAAAAGCCACAAAAATAAATTAAAAGATAATATCTTAATAATCCAAATATCCAATCTATGAAATACAAAAGAAGACAAAATATAAAACAATTCATAAATAAAATTACCGTAAACATAACCATGCAACCAGTTACGAGTGCAAATAAGAGCTTGCACTTTTTCAGGAAGGGTAGAACTTCTATACTTGGTGAGCACATGAGCACCAATAGAAAAAGCTGATTCTGACGCAACTGTGGTTATTGGAATAGCCAAAACATCGCATGCCATCAACGCAAGAGTTGGGTATCGATACTTATGATTTTTCCAATAGTCCAAGACATCCAAGTCTTCATAATGTGCAAATTCGAGCTTTGGCTCCTCCAAATAAAGGTCTAATTGTGATTTTCCAGCACTTAAAACGGTTTGGCTGTCATATTCCTTAAATTCCTGCATTAAAGAAATTATGTAAGTGCATAAATATATTTATAAATATATAATTAGTGAACACAAGAAAGTAAAGAGAGAAAGTGATATAAAAATTACATCGAACATCCTTTTCCCACTGCCTTTCATTCCTACACTTTGAGTACGTGTATATAATGTGATCGAAGGAGAAGAATCAGATTGTGAATAACTTGAAGTGTCATCATAAAGCTTGAACAACTTGTACATCTTCACAGTGACTTTCTCTTGGCATTTTGTTTGTAGAATCAAGCTCCACCTTTGAATAAAAGAACTCCAACATAGAAAACTTTATTCGTGGGTCAAGAATAGCCCCAAATGCGAGCACCCTACTATATTGAGCCCAATATTTATCAAACTTTCCCTTCATCCGTCTACACATATCACTTATCAACACATCTTCATTGAGCAAGTTCTTATTCAACAAATTCTCAATCTTCCAAACTTGAAAAAAATAGAGATTTGATGTAGGATAAGAAGAACCTGAGATCAGGTTGGTGGTATCATAAAATGGCTCAAGAAATTCAGCTATTTTTTCTCCTCTTTTCCACTCTTCAGCGGTCAAAGAAAAAACTTTTTTCTCAATCCCCCATTCCTTCAAAAACTCAAACAATTTTGCAGCCAATTTAACTCCAGAATGTGGAGGAGGCATGTGAGCAAAATTTAGTATCTTGCTGTTCAATCTCCAATTATCATCGACAAAGTGGGCAGTCAAACAAATGTAACCTTCACTAGTACATGCAGTCCATACATCTGAAGTAAGACAAATTCTATTCTTAATTTTGGCAAAAACTTGTTTAAGTTTCTCTTTCTCCCCTAAATAAAATTTTTCAATGTCAGAAACAAGAGTGTTTCTCGAAATGCAATGAACAGTTGGATTTAAATACTTCATCCAATCTCTAATACCATCATACTCAACAAATGAAAATGGCAAGTCATGCTTAATCACCTGGGATGCTACTAAGCCACGTGAAATCTTTTGGTCTATCTTTCTAGACCTTATCTTACCATCATGATGAAGAAGCATTTGCCCAACATTATGAAATTGTACCTTTTTGCACTTTTCCAAGTGTCTCTTAAGTGTAAAAGTCCCATATTTTTTTCCTCCACTTCTATACTCCGTCTTACATGCTATACATTCCACTCTTTGTATGCCATCTTCACCAATCTTCGTCTTTCTAAAATAGTCCCAAACATCAGAGGTTTCTTTTGATTTTTTACTTGGCCTTGCATTGTCATTCTCATCCAAATTGATAGTTTCATTAGTTTGATTCAATGAAGCAGAAGCCTTTACAGTTTCAGCCTAACATACAAATACATACGGAAAACATTAATCAAATAACTATTTGAAAACATTAGCCATATATCCTAAATTCCAAATTCCTAAACATGTAGATTTCCTTTTTGTTTGACATGGCATATAAAGAAAACAGAAAAAAAAAAACAGGGAAAAACAAAAATTATTCAGAGAGTAAAGAATAAAGAAGAGAAATTAAATTGGGATTTATAATGTGGATTTGTTCTCTGAATGTTATTTCCTCTCAGCGTTTAACCAAACGAAACCCACAATAAGAAATCTCTTCTCTTTCCTCAATTATTTTAGAGACAGAAATGCGGACCATAACATTAGGAATCTCAGTAAACAGTCTCTCCCTCAATTTCAATAAGTTACCCTCTTCTCCTTCAAGGTTTCCTCGCTTTCCTGATGAACCCTCTCTCTCCAGGTCAGGTTCCCTTCTCTGTGTGTGTGTGTGTGTGTGTGTGTTTCTTTAATTGGGTTACTTGTTCATGCCCATTTCTGAACTGGGTTTCCCTCATCTTTATATACGGTTGAATGTAGTAATGGTCGATGGAGAGTTTAATATTTTATTGGGGTGGGTGGTTCATTTCAATTTCATTTGATTGTTCATAAACTTCTTTGACATGTTTTTGTTTTATGACGATTTTTATTAATTGGTGCTTGCAAAAATTCTCAAAAAGTTTGCCCTCTTTGGTACGGGATTGGAACCAAGTACCTCAAGGTATTTGCCATGAAGAGTGCGATGAAACTTTGCTCTATCTTGTTCTCCATTTTGGCTACCCCGATTTGGCTGGACATGATGATCTGCTTGTGACAATTTATTTGTTCATTATCCAACTCTGACTCTGGGGGTGGTCTCTCACTCTGATTGATTATTGGAGGGTCAAACTTCAGTCGGGTTTAGTGGAAATTAGGGGCTTTAATTGTTCAGTAAGATGAAAAAGATAAAGAAAGAAAAAGAAAATTGAAAAGAAGACAATATACATCTATTATTAGCTTAAGTTTGTAAACATTTGAGTTTTTGAGAGTGTAACATTAACTAGCAAAATAAGATCTATTGCATTTGTACTGACTACAGTGAGAGACAGAGAGTTTACCGTTGATGCCATTGACAATGAAAGCTCGAGAGAGGATGCTGGAATCTGGATGCTCGTGACTCGTGAGTTGTGACTCGGGTAGTCCGAAGAGATGAGACTTGAGAGAGAAAGAGGCGGACCAGGCGGTGGCCGGTGGCTGGAGACAGGTAGACTGGTAGAGGGGGGAGATCGAAAGATCAATGGTGTTGGTGAATTTCTGCCAGTCTTGACTCTTGAGTCTGCCAATCTGCCGTTGCCAAAGCCGCGGGGTAAATGTAAATTTGTAATTATCATGTCGTGTGTGTGTGTGAGACTGTAAGAGTCTGAGAATTGAGATCGAATTTCGAAATCGAAAGAGACGAAGGGTTGCTTTGAGACTATGCGATTAGCCGGCGGACTGAGGATTGTTAAATAAGAAACAGAGAATCTGAGAAACGAAGGGTCTGTACTTTGTATGTTGTTCATTTGTTCAGTTTGACTTTCACACTTTAGTAAACACTAACAGTAACAGTAATTATTATTTGTATTTTATTATTTTTGTCTTCACAAGTGGCGGGTCAGCCCCCGCCCCAACCCGCAACCCACGTGGGCTCGACCCGTTTGACCCGCCTCTAATTGGGTTCATATTTTCCCAACCCAACCCACCTTTTTTAGGTGGCGGGGTGGGCTGACCCGACGGGCCCAACCCATTTTGACGGCTCTACTCCTCCTTCACTTAACTCTTCGCTGCCTACCCCAGCCCCTAACCCCGATGATTCCCATCAGCCCACACCCTCTCTGACACCACCTCCACCCCCACCCCTCCCTTCCACCACTCGTCCCACTACCAGACTCCTAAACAATATTACAAAGCCTATCCAACGCCTTAACCTCACTGCCTCTCTCACCTCTCCTTCCGAAACACCTACCACCACTGCCCAAGCTCTCAAAAGCCCTGTCTGGCACACTGCCATGCAAGAAGAATTTGATGCTCTCATCTGTTACAAAACTTGGGATCTTGTTCCCCCTTCTCCTTTACATAATTTAATTGGGTGTAAATGGGTGTACCGGACCAAATACTTTCCTGATGGCTCAGTTGATCGTCACAAAGCCCGTTTGGTGGCTAAAGGTTTTCATCAACGTCTGGGTCTTGATTTCTCTGAAACATTCAGTCCTGTAATTAAACCTGCTATTGTGTGCACTATATTGTCTCTTGCTACAGTTCATGGTTGGTCTATCCATCATGTTGACATCAATAATGCTTTCTTACAAGGTTCTCTTACTGACGAGGTCTTTATGGCTCAACCTCCGGGTTTTGTAAGTTCCTCTTATCCCTCTCATGTTTGTAAATTGCGCCAAGCTATTTATGGTCTTAAATAGGCTCCTAGGGTTTGGTACAATGAACTTCGTTCTTATCTTCTTTATTTTGGGTTCAAAAACTGCATTTCCGATTCCTCTCTCTTTGCATTACGTCATCCACAAGGTCTCATCTTCCTTCTTGTCTATGTCGATGATATTATCATCACTGGTCCCAACTCTTCATTCCTCACTACTTTTATCTCCAACTTTTCCTCACGTTTTTCTCTCAAAGATCTTGGGTCTCTGTCTTATTTCTTGGGTGTTGAGGTTCTCCCTCACAAAGAGGGTATTCTACTCAGTCAGCATCGTTCTGTTCAAGATTTACTCACTCGGGCACACATGGAAAACTCTAAACATGTGTCCACACCCATGCTCACATATTCGTCTCTTACTCTCACTTCTGGTACTCCCTTACCCAATCCTACTGAATATCGTACTCTTGTTGGGAGTCTTCAGTATCTCTCCCTTACTCGTCTTGACGTACATCTCCTTTGCTGTCAATCGCCTTTCCTAATTTATGCACCGTCCCACTACCGAGCATTGGATTGCTCTAAAACGGTTGCTTCGTTTTTTGGCTGGCTCCTCTGAGCATGGACTACTCATTCGTCGTGACTCACATCTTACTGTTCATGCCTTCACTAACGCTGACTGGGCATGTGATAAGGATGATTATATTTCCACTACTGGTTACATTGTCTATTTGGGTAAAAATCATATTTCTTGGAGTTCCAAAAAGCAACGTTCTCTTGCTCGCTCCTCCACTGAAGCAGAGTATCGTGCCATTGCCACTACGATTGCTGAAGTATTATGGGTTCAAAATTTGCTCCAAGAACTTGGCTACATCTCATCTTCTCCACCAGCTATCTATTGTGATAATGTGGGAGCCATTTATGTTGCTGTCAATCCGAGGTTCCATTCACGTATGAAGCATCTTGGTCTAGACTATCATTTTGTTCCCGAACACGTTCAAGACAAGAAGCTTCGGGTATCTTTCATTTCCAGCCGAGATTAGCTAGCTGATGTGCTTACTAAACCACTCGGTCGAGGTCCTTTCCAAGAAATTGTCTCCAAGATTGGACTTGTTAACCGGTCGCCCATCTTGCAGGAATATGATAGAAATACATAGAAGATTACTAGAATATTATTTTTATTTGTATATGGTTTCCTTTCCTACTTAGTGTTGTAATCCTTTCCATATTATAATTATCTTGGTCTTCAAGTTAGGTTGTAATCCTTTACATATTGTAATTATCTTGGTCTCCAAGTTAGGTTAAGATTCCTCTTGTATATACACAATACTATATCAATAATACAATTAAGTTTTCCCAATATCAATTTTTCATATATTTAGTTTGACATTTTGGGACAAGTTTTGTTTTTTCAAATCAGCTTGAATGAATCATTTTATAACTAAACCCACAAAAATAGAAAAAAAAGAAAAAAGAAAAGAAAGATCGATGTGATGTGATGTTTACTCCAAGGCTAACTTAGAGCAAGAACAACAAAGCTCCTCATTTGGGAAGCTTAACCTTCATTTTTTTAATTTTATTACAAAAATGTCATTAAACTCCTCACTTAAGCTCTCCAATAAAAACACTCTTTCAACAATGCACAAACTCCAACACTTTTATATACTCCATCATATTTATCTCTAATAATTTAATATTTTTATAAAAAAATGGCTAGAAATTTGAAAAATTCATAGAAATTTTTTCTGATATCCAAATGAAACAAACCAAGTCTTTATTTGTAGGTAAAAATATTTACTTTAATACAGGAAAAAAAAATATTAAAAAAAATATTTTTTATGGCTCAAAATTGACAAAAAAAAAAGAAATGGAGGAAATGTACACTTTAGTCAACAGGGAAGGGGGAGAGCAGCAGGAGGTGAGCAGGAAGCTGTCGGAAGCTTTTGGCCAAAACGGTTGTGTTTTGGCTTAATTTTTGGCAAACGACCCCGTTTTGGATTTAAAAAATTTGTTAGGCACAAGAGCTTATATTGCTCCTTGACCCGCTTTTTGTTTAATTAAGCTTCCACAAAAACCTTTCTTGTTTTGAAAAATCTCAAAGAATCCCTTAGCACAATATTAAGCATCTTTGTTGTTTGTGGTCTTATACTCCACTACGGAGTAAAATGTAAACGAGTTTGACACGGGCTTTATAAGCTATCCCTACTTCACTTTATTCTTTCAGTGTTGTCTCCACAGTTTTTCTTTCATCACTAAAAACATGGGATTTTATTTTTATTTTTATTTTTTTGCGAATGTGAAAGTGAAACAAAACGTTCTTGAAAATTAGCATTGAGGATTTGGAGCACATTTAGGCTAAGAGCATCATTAATGTTAATATGAAAGAAATTATATGCCACTTACTATTTATATCATTTTTGAAAGAAAAAGTTCTTCAATGCAACTGTGGATGAAGAGGGTTGATATGATGTGTCAACTTATTTTTTTCACATTGTAAATAACAATGTTATTTTTCCACATTCTACTTGACAATGTCAAATATCCAAATTCTTTTTTAAAACTCTTTCCATTGGTTGTTTCATATTCTTTCAAATTTTAATTTATTGTCAAATTTCATTTTAGTGGTGAGACGCATGTCATATAAGGATCAACTTTACATTTGCATTGGAGAGGTACGCTTTAATTGAATATGAATGAAGAAAAAAAATTATAGATATTTGACGTGCTAAATTTTGCTCTCCACATCCTTTTTCTACATTGAGGTGTTATATATTGTATTATATATTATAAAAAATATGGTGTTTAGAGTAAATTTTAAGGTATGAATAGTCACACCCTCGTAAGGCCTTATTTTCCGGGATAAACTAGTCTTCTCAATTAAGTGACCATAGAATAAGTTGGATGAAAAATGCTAGTAATAAAGAGCGAAATCTTAGGCACCTTTGCTTGTCGAAGGTTTAAACTTTAAAGAATGAATATGCCAATTGTGTTTGTGACCTTTTTCCGTTGTTGCAATGATCTTTTTACGATGTGGATTGATACCTTAACACCCTTTTAGGTCCCTATGGTAAAAAATATAAAAATAAAAATAAAAGCCAATAAAGGGTTGGCCTAGGATTTGAGTACGAAGAGAAAGAAAAAAATAATAAAGATGCGTTCTCTTTCCCTTTTTCCACTTGCATCAAAAGCATGGCACTTTTGATTGCTCCAAAATGAGAGAGAGAGAGAGAATAAGTAAGAGAAATTAGTTTGTTGGTAAATGTGATTAAATATATGGAAAATGGGGAAATTAAATGTAACTTTGTAAATGAAAATTTGAGGTACGGAAATTGACAATGGAAAAATGCTCTTTGTGGCGCGATATTTTTTTTAAATGGTGTGCAATGCCTGCATGATGTTAAGATATGAGTGATAACCGGACCGATCCTCTTCTATCAATTTCCAATCGTTACAGTACGTGATTTTTGTTTTTAACCAATCAAGTAAATTTTGGGGGCAAAAAAACGAAGATACCCTTAATGATATTGGATTAGGGACGGGTTGCCTCACAATTTAAGTTTGTGCATCGAGATTTACTAATTCCAAATTGTGTATCGCAAATCTAAAATGGTGCATGGGAATTTTTTGATTTAAAATAAAAAATGTGCATTGAGATTTACTAATTACAAATTGTGTTTCACAAATCAAAATGGTGCATCAAGATTTTCTTCATAAGTAACCTAGTTTGTGCATCGAGAAATAAAACTTTTGCATCATAATTTTCTTTTGTATTTTACTTCCAAATTGATACATCGTGGATCCAAATTGATGCATTGTAATTGTAAAACAATGTCTCGCAATTCATCAACTGTCTTATATAGCCCAGTTATACTCCTCTCTAGACTCTCTCCCATTTTTCGTTATCTTCTTCGTCACCATTCCAAACCCACCACTTCACCAAATTTGCCCCACTCTCCCCACCAAAGCAACAAATCTCAAGAATACTTCCAAGTGACCCACCCACTCCCTTTTCTTTTATAGGAAGAAAGAAATGAATCCATCTCACTGAGAGAGGCATCGACCCCTACCCTTAGTTCCAAACATGTTTTCAAACTCTATGTTTTGACTCCGACAATTGTGTACAACAAAGATAGATTCAAATTAGCTTAGAAAATGAGAATAGAAAAATTGTCTTTGCACTTACGAAGGCTTATGTTTCTCCGCCTTCGGACGGAGGGGCATTTGAGGAAGAATTTTATGAAAATGAACTTTCATGGTTTAAAACAAAACAGAGGCTGAAAGACTAGAAAGATCGGTGACTACCCAAGAAGGCGAAAACTCTTTTGAACCATTCTCAAGTATGAGCCTGGTCAAATAGTTCGGAATAAAAGAGGTACTAGAGAGGTTGAAAATCTAGATCGACAAGCAATTATCTCTTAAGATATTTCAATCATTATAACAAATGCATCACACTGCTATATTTCAAGAACATGTAGGGTCATGCATCGGGCTATTATGTACAAGAACATGATCAAAAAACTATTGTCAAGACTCAAATATCCTAGTAGAGATCTAAAATGTCAATAATATCAACTTTTTAAAATCCAAATTGAATGTTTCAATCTATGTTACATGAGTGTGATTGGTCAAATATCATTTTACGACTTTAGGAAAAATGGTCAAACCAATGTTTACTTGGTGAGACTTTCTCTATTGAGTCTTGACACGAGGTGAATACCATTCTTTCAAAATACCAGTAATTAAAAAGTTAATGGTCTTGAAATCGACATGTTTATATGATGCAGATAAATGTATATAAGTCAACTACTACAAGGTTTTTAAAAAATAAAAATAAAATAAGATAAGGAGTATATATATCACTTGAATTATTACCCTTGTTTCTTTCATAGTGTCAATCAATGATAAAAATGAGCAACCAAAAAAATATCATTTCCATTGAAGAGACATAAAGGGCCAGCTACTTGTAATTTAGGCAACGTCTAAAACATGTTTTGGAAATACTGCAAAAGCACACCACAAATCTATCAAGAATTGTCACTCTCTCTCTCTCTCTCTCTCTCTCTCTCTCTCTCTCCATTTCACCACTGTTCCTCTTTATTCCTTTATTATCAAAAGGTAGTTGGTTAAATTCTTTGGACCAGCCGAGATTGGCTTCACAACCTCCTTTATCGAGTTATTTCACTGAAAATATTTGATTAAGATAAAAAGTTGGATTTTTATTTTTTTTGGTTTTATTTTTAGGTGTTTGATAAAACCTTTTAAAAATATGTAAAAAAATATTTACAGATGTCTGTCAAAAACATGAAAAATAATTTATGAATAAATACAAAAACCATATTCCAATATTAATGCTTATATTAAATATATGATCGTGTTGAACTTTAAGTAATTTTCTTTTAATAACTTTCAATTTATCATTAATGGTGTCAAATCAATAAAATCTATTTTTTAATTTCACAAATAAAAATAAAAATAATTAGTAATTGATATGAAAAAAAAACATTTTAAAGAAAAAATAGATAATATTTGGGACGTCGTAAATAATATAATGAACACTAATTTTAGGATGTCGTGAGTATTTATTAAAATTACAATTTATAAATAGTTTGAACAAACTCAATTTATATTTCTAACAAATCTATTTGTTGAATATTTGGATAATGACTCACGAAAAATGAATTCATAAGTCATTTTTTGTTAAAAGAATGTTTCATTTTTCATTAACTAGGTAAAACTTTTATGTTTACATTTTTCAAAAGTTACTAAAGATTGGAAAATAAGGAAAATATTTTCCAAATGTCATTTACAAACGGAGCTGTAATATGGCAACATGAACCCCTCCCCCTCCCTCCAAAAAAAAAAAAAAAAGACATGAAAACACAAAAATAAATTTATCGAAAATTAAGATACAAACATGAATAACACAGATAATTTTAAGGGTGCACAAACGGAAGTGATAATTGATGAACTATGTTGACAAGTGGATGCAGCTAACCAAGATTCAACATGTGTTAATTGTCACTTTATGCTCCTTGCTTCTTTCATCTTTCACACCCGAATCGAATTTGTTTAAATGTGGCTTGCCATGTCCAATATGGAAAATACTGCATCACTATTTTTAGTGGAGACACTTTCTTGAAATAGTAAAGAGTGATCAAGTAAACCCCAAGGAGGCTTTGTTTTTAGACCAAACACTTCACAAACGTTGAGTCCAACTTCAATCACCAAAATAATACTGCCTCCCTTCCAGGCAAAAATTAACAGACAATGCCGAGGAGGCGAGGAGCTTGAGCATCAGCCTGGAAGTCACAGGTCGGTACTCATGGGTTACATTACATCTATGAATTGACTCTACCTGTCATACATCATAAGACTTGGTAGGCCTAATGAACTCACGTTTTTTTTTTTCGTGGTCTGTGTTCTTTTGTTGTGATTTTGCAATGATTGTGAAAAAAAAAAACACTAATTAAAAACGTGACATCATCGAGATAGAAAGTAAAAACCACAAAAACAGAAATAGAAAAAACCACACATCAGCAAATGAATGCGAAAAAAGACAAAAAAAAAAATGTAAAAGTTGAGTTAAGACGGATTAACCGATATTTTTTTTTAAATAGATCTTCTTACCCGATTCAATATGTGTTGGTGAATTGTGTTGTGAGAGAACGAGACTAAATTAAACCGTTTTAATGGAGACTTACTTTTAAAAAAAATGGAGGGGGTGTTGGGAAGAAAAACAGTTATCAACAGAAACTAAATGAAATTAAGAGATTTTATATAAAGTTATAAAGATAGAACAGTCCTTAAGCTTACATTTAACTAATATATATTCAAAAGAAAAAGAACATTTCCTTGTGACAAATATGTATATACTATAAACAAACAAGAAAATTTTGGTGCTCTACTTTGTCAATAGACAATAGGGTAGAACTTTGGAGTGAAGTTATTTTTCTACTTCTTAGCTTCAACTGCTGTATATAAAAAAAGAATCACTGCAGAAGCTTTTGAAATGTTCCTTCTTCCCTACATATCATGCCTACAAACTAATTGTTAAACAAAAATTCCTCTTATTACCTCACTTACGATAATGTCTGCAAGGAGTTGGATTCTCGGGAAATCGCAGCGATCACCTTTTCCTTGGTCAGCTGTTCCGGTGCATCAGATTTGACGACAAATGTGTGATATACAGTATCAGTCCCTGCAGCAAGTTTCGATTCAACAACAGTAATTTTCGACTCTTTGAATGCCCGTATGACTTTAGACACAGGGTGTGAATCTAAAGAGCAGCTGACCCTGACAGTAACTTCATCACGGCCAGCTTGAACTTGAACGTCAACATTGGGAATCGAGTATTGAGTTTCTGAGCTAGGATTAGGAGTTTCCGAACCCGATGCTTCTCTTGCAGTGCTTCCAAGTTTCTCTCGGTCCGCTTCCAAGTCCTTGAGCTTCTTCTGTAGATCATTTATGTAAGCAATGGCATCTCCTAATAGGGAAGCCTTGTCCATCTTCGATATGTTAGGCACAACTGCTCGTAACGCATAGAATCGTTGGTTGAGTTTCTCTCTCCTCTGCCTCTCTGCCTCTACATGGTTGAGAGGCTCTTCTCTTCCATTAGCAGGCTTTCTTCCACGCTTTCGAGGCCTCTTGTCATCAGCTAGGCCCGTCCTCTCTTCCTTGCACGAAGCTGCCTCCACATCTGAAAGCTCGGACTCATTGCTAACTGGCCTAGAAATTATAGACGGCCTTGAAGTAGCCCCAGTAAAGTCAATTTGCATCTGCGCAGGTTTCTGAGGCCTAAAATTGTTGAACCGAAAATCCTCACGTGCCCCATTGGCGAGCTCTTGTAGATTACTTGCAGGGGTTTGACTCTGAGGACTGGTAAACTGTCCCCAATTTGAACCAAGAACACCATTTCGAGCATTTGAAAATGGAAGGCTATTCCCATTAGAGTATGCTGCTTCCCATGGCCTTTCCTCTGCTTTCCGAACGGCAAGTTTTTCTCTAAATTGTGGACGAACCATAGGCAAACTCAAATCCTGCCCAAAAATCTTTGATACTCCACTAGTACGGTCAGCTACGCCAAAACTTGATATATAGGGAGGAGCATGGGTATTTCCGTCTTTTTCTTGGCTCACAACAGCAACAGGCACAGTTGCCACTGGCTTGGCCGCTCTAGTGAGAGATGCAAAAGATGAAAACGAAGACCTTATTGACTGCAAAAGCTCTAGGCTTTCAGGTATAGACCTCACCGATCCCAATTCAACTACCCCAACATCAGTTGGAACCAAAACAACAGTTTGAATTCCAGCAGACTTAGCAAGAAACGATCGAAAACAATAGTCAGAGCTCGATTTCAGAACATTGGAGAGCCATGCATGCTTTCCTAGAGCAAAACACTTTCCAGGCCCACCTTCTCCTCGAGGGAATGAAAAATACATTGAAGCGAGGAAAAACATCTCCATATCAGTAACCCTATCCAATCCAAAAGCATAACTATCCTCGTCTAATCCCCCAAACAATGTATGCAATTTCTGAAGTACCCTCTTCCTCATTCTCTGTTGATTCTCATCCTCCAATCGAAGATTGAGGATTCGTGCGATTTCATACTCTTCCCCTTCCCTCGGCTCCCTACACGACCCATCCCCCCATCCTAGAACCAAATCTCCGGCCTTAGACTGAGAAATTTGCCAGAAAATAGCATAATTCCAACTAAAATTGGCCGAGTTTGGGTGGTCTACAAGATCTGAAAGCTTGTTCTGCAAATTCTCATCATTCCCCAATGAAGTTAACGAGCATTCAGCCGAAAGAGAACTAGTTATCAAGTAATCGAAAGCTCGAGTACCCAATACCGTAGCTACCACTGTTTTATCTTCATCATTCCACATCACACCGTCCATATTCACCTCTATTTTCATCTCTAAACCCCAAAATAACACAAAAAAGATTCCAACTTTAACAACCCAAATCAAAAATTACCCCCAATACAACAAAAACCCACGAGTATTCAAATTCAGCATAACATATAAATCCAGAACAACCCCATCTCAAGAACACTTTCACAACAACCAATCTATATATTATCATATACCCAATTGGTCATACCTCCAAATTTCAGATCTTTCCAACTCTAAATAAAACTTATCAATCAAATTACAACAAAACCAACAAACAAAATACAATCTTTTACATATAACAAGAACACAAAATGGTAAAGAGCTTACAAACCAGTTTGTGAGCATAAAAAACCTCTATTTGAACTGAATTCTTTCCCTGGAAAGTGACGGGTGTGTAGCAAAACCCACGAATCTATTTTTTATCAAAAACAAACGATCGGTAATTTGAGGAAAAGAAAAACGAGAACTGCCTCTCTAGCAAAGTGAAGATTTGAGAGAGAGAGAGAGAGAGAGGGAGGGAGAGGTGGGAGAGTGTTGGGTATGCACTCTAAATCACAACTGCGCGTGTATAAAACCGTGGTTAGTTGATTTGGAGAATTAAGAAAGTAACCATGGTTGAGTTAAAACAAAATGCCCTTCAAGGTCATAGAAAGTTTGAGCAGGAGTCGGCACAACTCTTGTGTAGTTTGTTTTGATTTTTTATTATCTGAATATATTTAAAATGTGAATTAATTAAATTGTGTGTCACATGAGATTTCACATGGGAAAGGCACCTACAGAAGTCTTAGATTTGATGTTTCCATATATGGCAACTTCTTTGGGAAGAGAAAGCAAGCTTTTTTATCTTTTCATTTTTTTTGAAATTAAATTTCTATAAATTAATTTGTAACAGTGAAATTATATTTTGTAAGAGCAAGTACTGTGGAATATACTCTCTCCGTTCTGATCAAAAAGTTTCCGTTTGAAAATTAGTTTTTTTTAAGAAAATAACATTTTTAGTTGTCCATTAGTAGATGTGGCAAATGGGTGGGCGTGAGTGGGCTTAAATGGGCGACGGGCTCAAATGGACGGACAAATAAATGCTCATTTAATAACATGGGCATATATGGGCTGACACTAAATTGGCAATGACACTCATTTACTCATTAACATGCACTTATCAAATAAATACAAAAATTACAAAAAAATATTTTCTCTTATAAAAAATTATCAAATAAATACAAAAAAATGTATGTATATATAGAAAAGGTCAACATTTTTTGTAACATTTTAACATCTGTCACCATTGCCAATGCAACCAAATTTCTAAAAATAACTCAAAAACTTATATGACGTGTTAGTGTTGGCAGATCCACTAATAATATCAAAACAAGAACATATTTTCACTTTTGTCCGTATGTTAATTGAAATAAAATACTCCCTTAGTTCCTTAATTTTTACGTCAAATCGATTGTTTTTAAATAGAAATCTGATATATATATATATATATTTTCATAACCAGAAAATACGTTATTGACCGTATATAAAAAGTAATATGATATCGAAAAAATAAAATAAAACATAGGTCAATTTTTTATTCTTAAAAAATAACGGTTACTCCCACCAATGATGACTATTTCTTTGGTTCTGAAAACCAAACCCGAAGAACAAGTAGCAACCATGCATCTCTCTCTCTAGTTTCTCTCTTTATCCCCACACTCTCTCTATCTTAATGAATGATTATTGATAGAAATGTAAATATATGGAAAGAAACAACCTTGGATTATAGGTATAAAGAAAAAAAATATTGATCGTGAGAGTGAGTGGTGAAAATGTGGGCGCCCATTTGTGTCCATATTACGCCTATAAAACTTAATGGTATAAGGCCTCGTTTGATGCAGCATTTTGAAAACGCAGCTTTTCAAAAGACAACATTTTTAAAACGCAGTTTTATTTTTGTAAACACGTTTGGAAAACTATTTTAAAATGTCATTTTTCATAAACAGAATAGTTGTAAACGTAACATATTTTTAAAACGATGTGTTTTAAAACGTTGCACTGAAACACTTTTAAAGAGAAAACACATCGTTTTTTACCAACGTTTTTGACCAAAACGCTCCACCAAACAAGCACTAAGTGGGCATGCCCATTTGTGCTAGATTAAAATTTAAGTATACTCATGCTCATATTTTAATGGGCGGTTCCGGGCGGGCATATGGGCGTTGGCAGAATTTGTCACCACTATCCATTAGTAATAAAATGACATTTTTATGTCCTTAATTTTTGAAAGTTGGATTCTTTATGTGAAACATCTCAAAATGGAATAGTGAAATTTTTTGTCTAGAACAGGAGGAGTATTATACATTATGATTAGAGGTAGCAAACGGACGGGTATGGACGTCGCCTATATGGGCAATGAGCTTAAATGGACGGATGAGTAAGTGTCCATTTAATATTATGAGCATATATGGGCGAACAATAATAGGCATGGGCGCCCATCTACTCATTAACACAAAATTATAAAATAAATACAATAATTAAAAAACTTCATTCTTTAACCAAAAATATGCATAAAGAAAAAAAAACAAAAACATTAATTTCACCAAAAAAAGGAAAAATAAATATGTATGTTTGTTCATCTCTTGTGTCAATTATATATTTTTGTTGTTGTAACCCTTAATTCAATCTTCTATTTTGTAGTTAGATTTTTAATTTCGCTGAAGTTCAATAGACAAACACACGAGTGTAAACCTGACCAAAAACTGAACAAGCTAACTAAGGTACAAGAACAAATCTATATGAGAAGATTCAAGCAAATAAGAATGTTGCGTGTTGCACTGCTCACAAAATCACTATGAATCCAATTTTAGTATAACAAAGACGGATATTTACAGAGTCATAGAAATGGAGCAATCTGGGAATGATGTTAGGTTTCATTTAAGAATACAGAGTCCTAGAATGACATTTCATGCTTTTTTTTGCAATTTGGGGGTGAGGGTTGAGATTGGAAGGGCGGGTGTACTATATATATATATATATATATATATATATATATAGGGGGTGGCGGTTGGAAGGGTGGGTGTACAATATAGATATATTAATTATGTTAAACGTCATTATTAATCTTAAGTATTTTATAATTATGTATGTAATTGATAAAAATAAATAAATTAGAAGAGCATGAGAATGAGTTTTAGTATGGGTGCCCAAGTGGGCGCTCATTTAGCTCATCATAATTAATGTGTCTAAATGGGCATGCCTATTTGTGCCCATTTAAAATTTTAAGTGTTCATACCCATTACTTATTGGGCGTCTGAACGGGTAAAAATTGCCACATAATTGTGATGATATTACTTGACCTAAGATTGTCTAAAATTAGAATGGGGATTTTAAGTTAGTTTGAATGGTAATTGTGTATGCCTTTGAGACTATTTAAGTGTATTTAATTCCTATGGCTATGAGGTAATTTTAAAGGTATAGGTTAAGTGTGGGTAGTGATCACGCCATAAAGATGGGGTGACTAAGCTGGTAGTCCACGTAATGGACCGGAGCTGATGTGTCCAGAGGTTGATGGTTACGTCGGTATATGTGGGTACCGGAGGTACCAAGTTTGATAGGATATCTGGGCTTTGTACTTGCTCTTTGGTTGTTGGACGCGTAAAAGGAAAACTACCGGATTAGAGTCTTGGGGGTTTAGATCCGATGTGAGTCCAATGTCGGGGAGTAAGGTATGTGCTGGAGCTAGGCGTTCCCTTAAGCTTTCGGTAAGTGTTTGAGTAGTAGTCTCTTTGTGTATCTTGTAAATGATCTTGGTTAGTATTAGAATGCCAAGTAAATCTTACATTTCTTCAAGGGAAAGGTTTCCTTTTATAGTAGCTTAGATTTGAGATCATGAGTGGCTTTGATGGTAGGGCTTGGCTTCTTGGCAGTTCTGAGTGGTTAACGGGTTGCGTGTGATGTGCCAATTGTAAGGCGGTTGATGGCCGATAAGATATGGCGGCTTTGCTTGTCGGCTCTTGTGCCACGGAAGCTATGTACGAGCTATGGGTCGGGTTTATCTTACCACGAGAGGAGTTGTTAAGAGGTCCTCGCCGTGTGGTCGAACATATGTTCGAAGGATACATCTCGGTTGGCTCATGATCGCCGATGATGGTCGGCTAGTTGATGGTCGCCGATGATGATCAGCTGGTTGACGGTCCTCGGTCTCTGATGGGACAAAGTGATCGATGGGGCCCAGTAGCGTGTTGGTATAACTGGCTTTGGCCAACTTTCTAAGAGTCCGATTGGCCAATGATAAATATTACTAATGTTTAGATGTGAGCCAATTTTGGTATGGCCAATTTTGACTTGCAAATTGGAAACTTTTTCACTTTGTTATGTATTCAACAAAGTAGGTATGTATCTCACGTTCACGTAGAATAAAAAGGGTAAGTGGGTGCGCCTTAAACGAACTTACATTCTAAAGGCTCTTGTTCAAGTAACATATTAGTTGACTTGGACAGCTTTTTACAAGCTTGCTCGTTAGGATGCTCGTCTGGATCAGACGCCAAATCGTTCTTTAGAGCCTAGTTAGTACTTAGGTGTAGGGGTTTTATGTGCATGTAAGGGAAGTTTTTTTTGTTTATAAGCGAGTTGATCTGCAGTTTTCTAAATTGTTTCTTCTTATTTTCCTGCAATTCCTATTTGGTTACGTTTCCTTTTGGCTTTAGTATAGTTTGATTTGCATGTATTGTCAAGATAATTGTTACTGTTACTGTTACATTGTGTGTTTCTTAATTCTTTTTTGACGGAGCGCACCATTGAACTCATTTGAGAGTGTGAATTAGTTGTAGTGTACAAAGACCAAAGTTGACTTGAGCTAATCAACTTACCTAATAAAATAAAATAAATAGAATTAAAATAAGAATCTAGCTTTAAGGGTATAATTCATTTTTGGTTTCTTCTTTTGGTAAATCCCAATATACATTTTAATAAATATTTTTTTACTTCAATTGAGATTGTTTTAATTGGATTTGACTGGATAAGCATGCTTTAACAGATGAATATCCATCGAGGATATTTTGATCACTTATACCTTCTATTTACCATAATATTAATATAGGCTAGATGACCGTGATATATATACATCAGATAAAGCTTTTTACGGGCATGTGTTTTATATGTAAAAAAAATGGTAAAATTAACTAATGTGCTATTGCACATAAATAATCATTTTAGGAAATGTACAATAGGCATGTAAAAACCTTTAGCAAAATCAAACTTGTCATTAGTTCAAACTGGTTAAGAACAACTCAAACCTAGCTATTTACGTCATATTCGTACGTAAATCGTAACAAAACATTCACTTAACCGATATGAAATAGATCCATCAATTTAAAGGTCTGTTGCGACGTCCAACCAGTCAACACGTAATACCGTATGTTGTGTCTACTTAATCAGATGAATAATCATTTTTCATGAAAACGTTTAGCACTTACTAATCAACGACTTGAATTGAATGAATATATGTCAAAACAATAAGTGATCCATAAAAGAAAAGTATTACCTCAGTAAAATAGTTGCATACCAAGGTGAATTATAAATGAATAAAACCAATAAACAATACACATTAAATAAAGGATTCGTTGTACAAATATCAAAAGAAAATGGTTCACATCAACATCAAATATCAGTAAAATATATCAGAATCATACTTAAAAGTATTGTACTTCGATGAGTACACTACATAGTACATTCTATTAATGTGCAGTGTATGCATTCATAAGGATAATGATGAGTCAAGCTCATTAACTTTAGGTTTTGCGATACAATTTTTAAAAAAATATATTTTCTTCACGTAATGAACAAAAATTAAAAAGAATTGACAATGAACAAAAGAGAAAGAATAAAGTAGAAACGAGGCTACAATAGTCAATTAGATGCAAGCAAAACACTACGTAAAAGAAATGGATGTCATCCATGTTTGACTTTTTCCACTTTTCTCCACTTTCTCTGATCCTTTCTTTCATGTGGACAAAAATTAAATGGTAATGCTTGTATTCTTGTAACCTGGATACCTGATTCACACGTCAATCAATAAACGTAACGGACTTGCGAACGGTTATCCCCTTTTTTTAAACAGGTAAGTATTATTCATGTCCCCAAAAATAATTCAAAATTAATTCTCGAGTTTAGTAGGACTACGGTCTGAAGGGACCCGATCTAACACTGCTTACATGGAAGGACATGTAGCTACCAACACAATCTTGAAACCCCACTTCTCGACTAACGATAAGAAGGCAAAGTCGACCATCGGCCAAGGTCAACGACTGGACTGGCAAACATACGATTCTCGGAACCCACCAGAACAACTGAGGACCAAACCCTACCGACCACCAGGTGTGAATCAATCACGCTCAGCGCGACGATCCGACCAGAGATGGACATATAAACATCAGCACCGTATCAAGCCCGCTAGGTGTCATTTCCCAATTGGAGGGACACAGATGTACTCTGCTCCAGCCGCAATCCATTGTACTAATCCATTTCATGATACAAAAAGTAAAGGGTACATAGTACAGAGCCAATGAACAGTGGCCAACTGCCCGACCAACAGCAGGTTGGTCTCCTCGTCCAGATCACCCGCCTCTGCTTGGTACTTCAGCCCAGGGCTATAAATGAAGGCTCTTCACCTCCTTCAACATGATACACACTCACTCATTCTCTCAAGCACACAACTCACTCTTTCAATACAAGTTTTCACCGAAATCTCGAGAGAACGCTTGGCTCCGACATTTTCATCAACGTTACTGACTCTCATACCAGAGGCTTTAGCTGGGACAACCACCTAGCTCCCTAACGGTGCTCATCTCATTGCAGGTCACGATCACGGCTTTCACCCAAGAGATCAGTCGATTCCCAATCCAATTTCATTTGTAGAAGAACACAAGCCCAGATATCAAGTTCACCTTACACCTCAGCTCTAGTCGATCATGTGGACTGCCACCTCATGAATCACCCTATTTCTTTAGCGTGATCACGATCATTACCAAATAATTTAAGCGCTTAGTGGTAAAAATAATTATTAGTACTTTGAATTTTAGCTGTACAATTTTATTATTTTATAAGAGAATTTGAGACATTGTTTAAAATAACATATCAATGATGATGGAATTCAAAAATAAAATTATTGATAATAAAGTTAATGCAATATGTTTTCTTTTTAAGAAATATTGAGTTGAGCATTCTTATTTCATTTGTGTAATGGAGTAATGAACACTATTTAGTGTTTAGTGAGTGATATTAAACTCACTAGTACGGTAGTACCTAATGGATTAGATTGGATTAGGTATGAGTTTGGTCGAAACAGGTTGAAACACATTAGAACTCGAATATCAAATAAGTCAAAAATGATTGGGTTAATGCAGGTAAATGGTCTTCCCATTTTTACCCATATTTCCCCCCTCCCCCCAAAAAAATCCATACATTTGTAAAGTAATTATGGGATCAAAATGGGTAACGGGTTCGGCTCATTTTGACTCGACCAGACCCATCCAAAAATATTAACAAGTTAGGTTAGGTTGGATAATTTTTAAGTAGAGTCGGGTGGATTAACTGTTTTTGGTTCTAATTGTCAAACCAAGTAGTACCATAAAAGATATAAGGAATAATCTTAACCACATATTATGTGATTTTGTAATTGTTACATATTTTTTTACCAGTAACGATAGCTCACACGAAGCTAAAGATTATTAATTATTCATATCTATGTATCAAAATTGTGTAGATTTTTATACTTACGTACCAACAACGATTCAAATATTGTGTTAAAAAGATAAATATTCGGATGAGTAGGTTCTAAAACCTAAACTAATTTAAATCATGTGGTAGACATGTGCATGGGTCTTAAGCCCCAATCGAAAGTGGAAAGGAACATGATTAGGATATATTCTTTTTGTTTCGGGTAAAGAATATATTATTTTATGTTAAAATATTTTTATTAAAGAGTTCATTTTAAAAAATTAAAATATAAATGTATCATTTTATTATTAATTAGCTACTAAAGATATCATTTTATTAAAAAATTTGATTTTCAAATCAAGATTTTTTACCCAGAGTGGAGGGAGTAGTCATTAATATCTAGCCCTTGATTTGGGTAGGCTACTAGACCTCATGGTTTGGTGATAAAAGGTAAAAGAAAAGTAAGGAAAAAATCATAAGAACCCCGTGACAATCTGTTTTAGTCTAAGGTTTGGGGTATGATAGGGGTTTAATAGACAATTAAACCAATTATAAAACAGCAATGGCCCCCATGCCATCAAGTTTGAGTAGAATCTAAGGCAAAGATAAAGTTGTTGTTGTATTATTAATTACTTTCATTCTTGTTTATCCAAATTCTTTAATCTCTCTGAGTTATGTGACATGTTTAATAGATAGAGAGGCCCTTTATGTATATATATTGTACTAATTAAGGTGTTTTGACTCTTGATAGAAAACTGAACATCATTCAGTCTTACCAAATAGGCGAATACTGTGATCATACACAAAAGTGGCATGTGCAATTTTTTTTTTTCTCATTTCTGTATAGTATTTCGGGAACTTTTCAGTCGTATTAAAAGTTTTGACTTTTGAATATATATATATATATATATATATATATATATATATATATATATATATATATATATATATATATATATATAATGGCATCAAAATTTAATTTTTGAATTATTAATTTTTCAGTTATCATTTCATTATTTCTCTTTCATATTTTCTCTGATTATTTTCTCTTTCTCTCTCCCGTCTTCTCCTTATTTTCTCTCATATCACCATCATCTCCTCTCTTTTAATTATGTTTAAATATTTTTCTCTCTTTAAACATAAAAAATAGTAACTAAAACAAAAATAATAGTTTCAGAGTTAAGAAAACAAAAATATAAGAAGTTAGTAAAATAAAAATAATTTATGGAACACGCCACTATAAAAATAAAAGTTACAGAATCAACAAAACAAAAATAATTTAATGCGAAGGTTAGTAAAATAAAATAATTTACGGAACAAAAGTTTAAAACAAATTCTTAAAAATATATATGTAAAACAAAAATACGTTAGTAAAATAAAAATATTTGATGGAACAAAAATAATAGTTACATAGTCAATAAAAACAAAAAAAATTTAAACTGGGGTTACTAAAATAATAAAAATAACTTACGGAACAAAATTTTAAAACAAATTCTTAAAAATAGCTATGTAAAACAAAAATACCTTAGTTAAATAAAAATATTTAATGGAACAAAAATAATAGCTACGGAGTCAATAAAATAAAAATAATTTAAACCGATGTTAGTAAAATTATAAAAATAATTTACTGAACAAAAGTTTAAAACAAATTCTTAAAAATAGTTATGTAAAACAAAAATATGTTAGTAAAATAACAATATTTGATGGAACAAAAATAACAGTTACAGAGTCAATAAAACAAAACAATTTAAACTGAGGTTAACAAAATAATAATAAAAAATTACGGACAAATTTTTTTTCGTAAAATTAATTCTTCAAAATAAAACAAAAATAATAGTTATGAAGTCAATAAAACAAACAAAATCTAATGGAAGTTATTAAAATAAAAATAATTTACAGAACAAAAATAATAGTTAACGGTAAAAATAATTTCGTTATTTTGATTTTAGCTTATTTTCTTGTCAGAAATTTTTTTATTCATAAAATACAAATATAATTTAATAAAAGTGATCTTTCAAAAAGAAAAACTTATTTGAGTTCATATTCTATTTGAAGGGTGGAAAAAAAATCAAATTTGTTTGAAAAATTTATTATATAGAGTTTTTGAATAGTATAAAGTGTTCGGGGTTATCAAGCCATGAAATGACACTTAAAATTAGTGTTCCAGTAATGCTATTGAGAAACATTGACCATGCTACAGAGTTGTGCAATGAAACAAGACTAATCATCATAAATCTTGGGGATCATATTGTTGAAACACAAATTTTGAAAGGAAGCAATGTTGGAGAAAATGTTTTTATCCCAAGATTGTCATTAACTTTCTCCGATGTAAGACTATGTTTCAATTTCCAGAGAAGACAATTTACATTGTTAATATCATATGAAATGCCAATTAACAAGTGTCAAAGTCAATAATTGCACGTAGGTCTCTATTTGAAAAAAAAAAACAGTATATAGGCATGGACAATTATATGTCGTAGTTTATAGAGTAACAAATTATTTTGGTTTGAAGATATTGATATGCGGTGAAAATGAAAAACCAACTAATTAGACAACAAATATTGTGTATAAGGATTTTTTTAGAATTTATAATGATTAGTGATATACTTATGTGTAATTGTTAATAAACCAATCATCCTTATTTTGTTTATGTATGATTTAGTTGACGTGCGTTTAAGGCACGGGTTATAAAATCTAGTGTTAATAAAAGACGCTGTGACTGTTTAGAAATTAGTTTTGGATCTAAAATACTCCTACCATTTTAAGTCAAAAGTTCCTGTTTGAAAATCAATTTTTTAAGAAAATAACGTTTTTAGTAGCTCATTAGTAATAAAATGACATTTTTATGTCTTAATTTTTTTTAAAATAGATTCTTTAAATCAAACATCTCAAAATAAAATACTAAACTATTTACCCGAAACAGATGAAGTAGCTAATTGTATCACTTTGTGAAGTTTGAGGTTGGAAGATCAAATTTCTTCACACAAGTCAATTAAGATGGTAATTGAAGGAAGGGATTTGGAAAGAGAGCCATTAGATCACTATTGTATATTCCATTCGATTCATATAAAAAGTTTATTATTTTATTTTAAAATTTTTATTTAAATATTTAATTTTTAAAAATTAAGATATAAAATTATTATTTTATTAATAATAAACTATTAAAAGTATCATTTTTTAAAATAAATTGACTTTCAGATGAAATTTTTTTATAAGAAAGTGGGTAAGTACTTGTTATCGCATGTTGGAGAAAAAGTGTGTACACCGTACAATGTAGACTACTAAACGAATATGTTAAAAGAGAGTATATAATAATGACCGTATTATTAGTAAGAAAAATATCAATAATCGAAACTATTATATACCCCCAAATATTAAAATACATATAATCGTGAAAACATGATAGTATCAATATCAAACAACAACTTAATATGATTTTTTTTTCCGAAATTGGTCTCATAATCACCGACTTGGTCTCATAATCACTCGAGTCGGGTAGGATCACAATGTGACAGTAAAAGCTCTTTCAATAAATATTTAACACAACTGTGTTCACAAACATCTCAAACGATATTGGAAGCAACCAAATAGCAAAAATAAAAAATAAATAAATAAAATCATATTGTTAATTTCAAAGTATATTGGTCAAAATATTATATTGTCTCCGTCCTAAAATTAATTTTCTGCTTTTTGTTTTCATTCGTCATTCTTGTTCTTCCTATTTTTATTATGAGTCACATGCACATACAATTTAAAGAAAACTACACATATCAATATTAATAATCAAGTTAATTATTTTTTTTAATCTGTTTATCGAGTCAAATAAAATAATAATTTTAGAAAAAAGGGAGTATTAAGTTAAATTAAGTTATGATTCTAATCGATTATGACATATCTAGTTATCATGAATTGGATCCAATAAAATGAGATGCAAAAGATAATTTTGCTCCTAACCCCAAATTATAGAAGCAAAATGATGAATGTAGTTGATTTAATGCTTTTTCACCAATATTGAAATCCTTAAAGTAGCAAAACAACCATTAGTGGTTTATTATTACTAAATTATCACATGATGCATATGGTTAAACGATTGGGTCTAATAATCCAATTCGACAATTTAAAATCTTGATTCAGATAAAATTGTGAATCAAATCATATCACTCGATTTGATGAAAATTTAATTCGAAACCAAACCACATAATGCACAATTCAACTTGGTTTCATCGGGTCCCCCGGGGCATAGCCTAGTGGTAAAAGGAAGGAGACATAAGATTCTGGAAGCATGCAACGTAGGTTCGATACTTGGTGGAAGCAATTTGCTTTTTTCTGAGTTGGACCTTGTATATGTTATTAGTTGATATGTTCTCAAACCATGTATCATTCGGACACATCTCGCGATTTTCCTGATAATAACAACGAGGGATCGTAACTAATACTCCAGAATACCCCAGGATTCAACCTAATTAAAAGAAAAAAAAGAGAGAGAGAGACTTGGTTTCATCGGAACCACAATTGGACATCTTGGATAGTCAATAGACACACCCTACTTGAGCCGCTTAAAATTAAGGGGGCGCCCCCACCTAACCAAAGTTAAATGGGAATGGGGACAAAAGGCATGCAAACCACAGGGGTAGCCATAGTAAATACGTATTTCACGTGGACCACCCATCGTAGCTTTGCTTTGAATCACGCGTTTGAGACGTCCCCCTCCCCCATCACGCTCTCCCGCCCAACCCCTTCTTCCTCCTTTTTTTTGCCACAAAAAGATAAAATGCACACGTTTCGCATACTCCACCTTTCCCCACGTGACTTTCACATGCGTCTTACTCCCATGTTCATAAATTATCGTCTTGATGGACTTGACGTATGGTTTAAAAAAAACATTTGACTGAATTATTAATATTAATTTGATGTATAGTTTATTTTAAAGTCTATGCGTATATGAAGTATGATAAAAAAAAAAGTAAAGTGACAAAAGTTTTGTCTTAAAAAGAAAAATTTTAAATAAGATAATTATTTTGAACGAATAAAAAAAAAACATGATAATAATTTAGGAACGGAAGAATTATATTGAAATGATTTTCATTTTATTTAAAGGTGACGTCACTCCCTTAGGTAAGGTTAATTATAAGGGTGGTGTCCTTAAATTTGCTCTCCATACTCATTTTTTACACTTTATTATAATAACTTAATCCAAAAAATAGAGTATGAGAGCAATTTTGGGGCGTGGATAGGTCTCTCCCCAATTCTAATACTCACCCCTAAGGTTTTGCCAAACTCGGAAATTCCTGTGTCCCCCACGAAGTTTAGATTAATCCCAATTTTATGTTCCCTTTTATATCGTAAATTCAAATTTATATATTTTTTCTAAGGAGTGGTCAAGTGGTAGAGATGATACTTTACAAAATATGAGTTTTCAGGTTCAATCTCTTCACATGTCTCATTAAGAGAACAAAAATATACATATTTTAAGTTCTTTTATCTATGACAAAGTTCAATATCTTTCAATTATATATATATATATATATATATATATATATATATATATATATATAAAGTTGGTGAGAAGCACTATAGTTGTGTCACCTCATCACCTTTGGATAAATTTTCATTGTAAAGCATCCATGTGGAAGCTTTAAAAACTTTTAGTTTTCTAGCCATTAACTAATAATAATACATAATAATAATCAATATGATAAGGGGTATTAGTATTAGTATATAACTTCTTCAAATGTCAATACTAGAAGACTTATATTCAAAAACTTTTACAACTAACATTACTTCTAACCAATGTGAGATAAAACTCTTCAAGGTGAGACATTAGTTCTAATGATTCACTTTTAACATCATACTTTAAACTTCGATATTTTATTCATCCAAAACCTGATTTGGACAAATAAATATATCATTTTAATGTTCTTGCCGAGTAGAACACATTTGCACAATTATTTTGCCAACAAACAAATGACACGTAAAGAAATTTGTGCCTCAAGTTGCACAATTTTTTTACTAAAAATACTAATTTTTTAATAAGTATTATACTTTAAGTCTTGATATCTTATTCATTCAAAACTCGATTTGGACAAATAAATATATCATTTCGATGCTCTCACCGAGTAAAACAAATTTGCACAATTACTTTCGCTAATAAACAAATGACATGTAAAGAAATTCGTGCCCCAAGTTGCACAATTTCTCTCACTAAAAACACTAATTTTTTTAACTAGTATTATACTTTAAATCTTGATATCTTATTATCCAAAACTCAATTTGGACAAATAAATATATCATTTTGATGCCCTCACCGAGTAGAACACATTTGCGCAATTACCTTCGCTAACAAACAAATGACACATAAAGAAATTTGTGCTTCAAATTGCACAATTTCTTTCACAAAAAAACACTAATTTTTCAACAATTAATAGAAGAGATGTATCCCACATTTGGTTAGAAATTGATGTTGGTTTTAAAAAGAATTAAATAATAATTTGGTCCCTGGACATGTCAAAAAAGAATGTTTTGGTCCCTGGACAAAAAAACAATCGAAGGTGGTCACTGGACATATTTTTTTGGATCAATTTGTCCCCTCCCACCGTTAGCGTTAGTTTTTCTATTTGCTTTTTTTAACTGACGAAAATTCCCTTATACTTCTAGTATATAGTGAAATTAGAGACATTGACTGATGCTACGACTTTTCCTTCCTACGATATGCATGTTGGCAAATTGACGTCGGCTTCTAGACTTCACGTAAAGTTGCGAGGAAACCAGGCAACTCTGCAAACAGTTATCACCTAAGCTCCCAGAAGCTGTTGACCCGACGGAGAAAAACCCTTTTCTTTGGCGGCAACCCATTTAGGAAATTCCTATCAAGAAACAGCCTCTAGAGGGTCGCTTCTTACTGTACTTCCAGGGGATTGGTCCACGTAGCCTGTGTAACCGACGGGGTCAAGGGTAAGTTGGGTCACTTGGTTTGAGTCACATAAGAGGCCACAAACGAAGTGGGTTAAGTGAGCAAGGGTCGGAGGTGAAATTCCAGGAGCCAAGGCATGAGTAAGAAGGGATGGTGGAGGGTTTGATTGAGGCCTTGAAAGCTTAAAGGGCTGCAATGTCAAGGGAAAGAGTGAGGAATGAGATGGTCGTGAAAATGATGATGAGGAGGGAGGATAAAGAGAAAAGGATGGAGGTAGACATAGAAGGAATTTGCATTTAGTAGAGTGTTTTTAGGGAAAGGGAGAGATTGAAAGAAAGATGGGGGGATAGGAGGTTGTCAATGAATTTTCTCATGTTTGTGTGAATTGATGGAGGTTTATGTTTGTGGCGTTCAATTTTGGCGGGAGATTGAAGGAGAAGGGACGGCGACTAGGGCAGGGGAGAGGATCGGAGACGGCAACGGAGGAGGTGAGTGGGTATTTGGCCGGATATGGAGAAGAGGGAGTGTATTGCTAGACGGGTCAACATTGGAGAAAGAGAAGTTAGAGATGGAGAAAACGGGGCGGATGCCAATGGCTATGGTGGATTTGGAAATTGGCAGCCGGATAGATTTTTAGTCGAAGATAGCGGTGCCTGCTATATATCACAACTCTATCAATCTGCCATTATGATAGCGGACCAATTTGCCCCCTGGACATGTTCATCTCTTACCCTAGTTTGACATTCACCTAGATGGACACATTATTCTTTAGCCTCCATTCAACCTACCGGTAACCCCAATTAAGCCTCTTGTACCGGCAATGCCCTGTTGCCTCCGCCATCACAACCGAAATTCCAGCGACTTCAGCATCAATTCCCATCGTGGGTTTGATGGGTTTGTGAATTTTTTGTGATTTTAGGAAAGCATACCAGTAAATTTGCATACCCAGATCAAGATTTTCAACTCTCCATGTTGCTTCCATCATTCTCGAGGGATTCTACTAGAAAAATATGGAGTATGGACCACGTTTTTGTAATTTTGTCAAAGGTTGAACAGGAATTATTTTTGGATTTGGCACCTTAACCCCCTACATTTCCAACATTTTGAAAAGAGTTCATATTAAATTTTTTAGTGAGGGTATTTTTGGTATTTAAAATAATATTGGACAGAAAATATAACGCTAACGATGGGAGGGGGCAAATTGGTCCAAAAAAACATGTCCAGAGACCACCTTCAATTGTTTTTTTGTCCGGAGACCAAAGCATTCTTTTGCAACATGTCCATGGACCAAACATTATATTAATTCTAAAAAAATTACTATTATTAAGTACCAATAGAAGAAATGTATCATACATTGGTTGAAAAGTGATGTTGATTTTCAAAGTTATTTGATAAAAGACTTCTATCATTATTAATTATCAATAGAAGATGTATATCTCACATTGGTTAGAAAATGATGTTGAGTTTAAATTATTTTATATTACTACCAATAAAAGAGATTTATAACACATTGTTTAAAAAGAAAATGTTAGATTTTAAAGTCTTTAGACTAAAGACTTTCACTTTTACAAGAGATGTATCTCACATTGGTTACAAAATATTATACTATTATTACCAATAGAAGAGATGTATCTCATATTGGTTAGAAATTGATGTTTGTATTAGAAATGCTATTATTAATTACTAATTGAAATGATGTATCATACATTGGTTAGAAAGTGATATTGGTTTTCAAAGTTTTTTGATAAAAGATTTCTACCATAATTCCAATAGAAGATGTATATCTCACATTGGTTAAAAAAATGATGTTGATTTTTAATTATTTTAGATTATATAAAAAAAACTTACTATTATTAGCAATATAAGATATATATCACATATTTGTTATAAATTGATGTTGGTTTTAAATTACCATTATTGCCAAAAAAAAAAAAAAGATAAATCTTACATTGGTTAAAAAGTGATGTTGATTTTAAATGTTTTTAAATAAAAAGACTTTTACTTTTATCATTAATAAAAGAGAAGAGAAGAGATGTATCACATTATATAGAAAGAGATGTTGGTTTTAGATTATTTTAAAATAAAAAACTTCTACTACTATTATCAAATAATGAGATGTATTGCACATTGGTTAGAGAGTGATGCAGGTATTAAAAGTCTTTTAATAAAAAACTTAATACCAATAGAAAAAATATGTATTTGACATTGGTTAGGAAAGTGATATTGATTTAAAATGTTTTTAGATAATGTACATTGCATTGGTTACAAAGAGATCCACATTATTTAGAAACATATATTGGTTATAAAATCCACATATAAAAGAATTTTTATATTATTATCTGAAAGAACGCGATGCCACGGATTCTCAATATGGAACAATGTTATTGCCAATGTTGCAGTGAATGTTGCAACAATGACAAGGACAATGATTGTATGACGTAAAATAGCAGAAGTTTTGTTTTGATATTGAACCAAGCAGAAGACAGAAAATCATTAAAAACAATCTACAAGTATCAAACTTGTAGATCAAGCCTCAAGGCAACACAATATATTAAAATCAACAGTTTTGAACCTTAAAGAACACAAAATTCTCACAAGATATAGAATCTTGAGAACCTAAAAACCCACATAAACTACTAGAACAAACGTGGGAAGAAAAGACTCAAATTAAAACAACATACAAAGATAAAATACAAGTTTTAAACTACTGTGTTCAAGTCTATTATGGTCTCGTATGGGTGTTGATCTATTAACGAATCTCTCTTATAAACACATTAACAATTTCTTCTATGCTCTCGCCAATAAGGCTCTAAATCGATTCTCTTTGTAAGCTCTAGTGTCCAATTCATGAAAATCCATTTATAGGCCATCAACCCGTAGAACACTACAAGGAAACTAATTCCTACTAGGAAAGAGATTAATACAATATTAAGAAAGATTATGTTTCCTATTAAGACTAAGATACATCAAATAACTAATTTATTTACATAAATCTAGTTACCAAAAATATGTTGCCTAAATCTTTTGAAAGATTTGAAAGATCAAATCTTTTGAAAGATTTGAAAGATTTTCCTATCAAAAATCAAAACCAATCTACCAAAAGTATTCTAAACAAAATCTAACACCTAAAATAAACATTGACTAAATTAAAATCCTACTTTGACCAAGAAAGGTGAAAACAAGATAAAATAGGCTTTGCCTATTTTACCCTTACATTATCAATACAAGAGATGTATCACGTATTATTTACAAAGAGATGTTGGTTTCAAAAACTATTTAAATAAAATACTACTACTATTATTATTATTATGTTATAACCAATAGAAGAGATGTATCCCACATTATTTAGAAGGAGATGTTGATTTCAAAAGTTTTTATATAAAAGACTATTATTATTACTATAAAAGAATGTATCTCATATTTGTTAGAAATTAATGTTGGTTTTAAAAATATTATTATTACCAATAGAAAATATGTATACCACATGACTAGAAAGAGATGTTTGTTTTAAAAGTCATAAACTTTTATTACCAATAAAAATATAAAAAAGCATTTCAAATTGTTAGAATATAAAAAAAGGTGTATCTTACATTGTTTTGAAAAAGATGTTAGTTTTAAAAGTCTTATAGTAATTTTTTTACTCTTATTACCAATAAAAGATATGCATCTCACATTGTTTAAAAATAAATGTTGGTTTAAAAAGTTTTTAGATTAAAGACTTTTTGTTACAAATAGAATAGATGCATGTATCTTACATTAGTTACAAAGTATTCAACTATTTTTATCAATTGAAAAGATGTATCATACATTGGTAATAAATTAATGTTGATTTTAAAAATACTATTATTACCAATAGAATAGATGTATCATACATTTGGTAGAGTGTAATGTTTGTTTTAAAGTCTTTAGATATAAGACTTCTACCATTATTATCAATAGAATATGTATATCTTACATTGGTTAGAAAATGATGTTGATTTTAATTTTAGATAAAAGACTTTTATTATTACTAATAGAAATTGAAGATATCACATTTGTTAAAAAATGATGTTGATTTTAAAAGTTTTTAGATAAAAGATTTTTACTTTTATCATCAATATAATAGAAGAGATGTATCCTACATTATTTAGGAAGAGATGTTGGTTATAAATTTTTTAAATAAAAGACTTCTACTATTATTACCAAATGAGAAAATATATTACACATTGGTTAGAGAGTGATGCTAATTTTAAAAGTTTACAATTATTAGCTATAGAAAAAAATATTTCACATTGGTTATAAAAGTGATATTGGTTTAAAAAAATTTAGATGATGTATTTCACATTGGTTACAAAGAAATGTATCTCACATTATTTAGAAATAAGTATTGGTTATAAAAATCATTAGATAAAGACATCTTTTGTTTTTACCAATAGAAAATATGTATCCACATTGTTTAAAAATTGATGTTCGTTAAAAAGTCTTTTATCTATTACTATTATTACTAATAGAAAATATGTATACCACATGATTAGAATGTGATGTTGGTTTTAAGAATCTTTAGATAAAATATTTAAACTTTTATTACCAATAAAAATATAAAATAAGTATCTCATATTGTTTAAAAATGAATTATGATTTTAAAAGTTTTTAACAAAATGACTTCTAATATTATTATCAAGTTAGATGTTAATTATAAAAATCTTTAGATAAAAAATAATAATATTATTATTAATAAAAAATATGAATCTCACGTTAGCTAGAAACTTATATTAATTTTAAAAGTATTTAGGTAAAATATTGTTTAATATTAGTGACAATAGAAAAAATAATTATAATCATGTAAGATATTAACAATCGAATTATAATATCTAAAAGTTATATTATTATTACAAAAATATATATATCTCATATTGTACCTGTGTGAAGAACGAATTAATTAACTAGTTAACTATTAAATTAACTGCTCCAATTTTTCTCGCCCACTATCCATGTGGTAGCTTTATGTTTATTAACTAAAACAATTAATTATTATAAGTAATTAAATTTGTATTCATACATATATTTTTACATTTCAATGTTTATTCTATTTTACTTTTGTTTAAAGTTATCTAATTAAAATACTTCCAATTAGTTTGGACGAGTTCATAAAAACCGTGCATAGCACGAGAACTAGCCTAGTTATTAGTACTAAAAAATTAATTTTATCAAATGGCTAAAACAAAAAATCTATTACTTGATCACTAAAAATCAATTATTATTTTTTTACACAAAATTTAGTCTTCTATCACTTGAGCGCTAAAAATCAATTCTTTTTTTAATACAAAATTTGGCTTTAGTATATAAAATTGGGTTTATTTCACGAAGAATGGGTTTCAAAAAATATATTTTACGTTTTTCGAGGTTCGGTAACATTAAAAAAACCAGATCAACGAAATTTATTTACTTTTTGCCTTACCTTAAAAACATGTGTCCTGTTTCCCATTTTTAGTAACAAACACGGTCAATTGCCAGGTAATGTTGCACTCTCTGGTTCATCCCCATCTCATTGAGTCATGACATCAGCATATTATTATATTATTCTTTTCTTTTTCTTTCTAGGACGATCAGCATAGTATACTATGAGTTTATGATTAAAAAAATTAAAAATAGGAGTTATTCCAAATTAATTTTTTTAAAAAAAATTCATACATAAAAATATATCTCAAACTGCATTATCTAATGTTTTGTGGAATATATATTTATTTACTCTAATAATTGGTTTCCGTATATGAATATCCTTGTAGGCTATAGCCCAAGTTGAGTTTTATAGATAAGAAGGGCAATGTTGTTTTGTATCCGGACATTATAATATGCTCATCTGTTTCAGTTAAAGAGTTAATTATTTTATTTTTTGATATTTTAATTAAAAATTTTATTTTTAAAAATCAATCATTAAAATTTTATTTTATTGTTAATAAACTATTAAAATTATCAATTTTTTTAAAAAATTTGAATTTCAAACAGAGACTCTTGACTATAGGACTCTTGCCTTTAACTAAAGTATTTTTAAAATTATATTTCACATATATTTTTTTTTTTTAAAATTACTAACCATGTAAAGGAGGTATTTTAAAAAAAATGAAAGGAGAATAAAATAAAATTGTCAAATCTTGTATACTACGTTCAATATTAAGACCTTGTTTATGTCTGTGTTTTTTTTTTTTGTTTAAATTTTGTAATTCATACTTCGGTCTGTTGCAAAATTGCTATCATATATATATTTTTTGGTCTGTCTCAAAAAATTATTTTATTTAAAAATATTTTTTGTCCCCCCAGTTTCAGATAAATCAATTTATTAAAAAATAACATTTTAATAGCCTGTTAATAATCAAATGACATATTCATATCTTAATTTTTAAACTTAAACTCTTAAAATATCTTAAAATAAAATAATATTTTTTTACTTATGTGTTATAAATAGGTGTGTGGGTTACATATGTCATGATAAGCACGTGAATGTTGGAGGTGTCAAAAGCAAGTGAAATTAACGACCAACCTTCCTTAAAGGTGTTGACGAAGCTCATGAGTAACTTCAGTTTCACCAACCCAAAACTGTGTGCGTGTGTGTGTGAGAGAGAGAGAGATGCACGTGAAGTTAGCGTTAAAAGAGGAGGTGTGCGTCACGTGGGGGAGGTAGGAGAGTCCAAGAACAACGTGACACCCATTTACTACTACAATTACTCAATTAGCGTGTGACTGTTTTTTTTCACTTATGGTGACGTGTGTTGTCATTATTCTTCTTTTTTATTTTTTAATAATTTAGTGGAGTTGAGTCTTCGAACATTTATACTATTATTTTCATTTTTATTTTTTATATGAGGAATCTCAGCTATTAATATTCAGTTAAAATTACTACTTCTTTATTCGAATCATTGACATTTTTATGTGACACATAATTTAACTAAAAATAATTTATTTTATTATAAATATTTGTAAAATATATTATTTTTTAAATGTATTTAAGTATATGTCCATAATTAAAGTAGGTATAAAAATAATGGTAAAATAATAAATATGTTTTTCCAATAAGAAAAATTTTGTAAAAAGACAATTATTTAAAAACGGACAAAAATAATAAAAGAGAACAATAATTTGAAAACGAAGGAAGTATAATTATAATTACAATTATTGTACTAAATGAGGATTAAAAAGTAAAAAGTTAATTGTTACAAGTTGAGTAAAAAGTTAAGAGCACCACTAATGCAACGTGAATCTAATCATTAAATCATATGTGACCAAGACCCTTAAGTAATTAACACTTTCAATCATATATGATAATTTTTCTCTTTATTACTAACCATCAATTAAGACGAATCTCTTTAATGCAAATGCCGATTTGATTTTATGTGACAATTTACAAGTTATCTCCCTTCTTCTTTTTTGGTTCGTTCTTAAATAATTATCTTCTTAAAAAAATTTCTTTTAAGAAAACATTTTTACCACTTTACCCTTATTTTTTGTACCTACTGTAATTATAAAAACATACTAAAGGGTATTAAGGACTCGTTTGTTGTGGCTGATGGCTTATGACTTATGGCTGATAGCTTAAGCTGGTGGCTGAATAATTGAATGACTTTTGGTGATCAGAATAGATTATTTGTTACAAATTGCCGAAAAGTTCGCTTATGATTCGTTATAATTATTTGTTAAAAAAAAACTTGAAAAATTAATATTCATATTTTTATGTATATTTCATAAGAGGATTAAATGAAGATAATCAAATATTTATTAATGAATAGTTGTCTTCATGTTTAAAAAAACCAAAAAAACTTAAAATTTTGGCTTTTTGGCTTTGACTTTTCAATGCATAAAGAGTGTTGTACCTTACTTATTGGCTTTTAACTTATAAGCTGAAACAAACACTTTAAATATGACTTTTCAAAACCAAAAGCCAAAAGTCACTCCAAATAAGCTGCAACAAACGAGCACTAAAGATAACTACACATGTCATCAATATTTATAATATAATAAATTATTTCTTTAAATGATGTATCAAATTAAAATAGATAATATTTTAAAAATAGAGAAAGTATTACTTGAGTAGGGTGCATAAATCCACCCATGATTCTTCTTGCCGGATACAAGGATTTTAAATTTTAATGCCTAACTTTCTGGTACCATTATGAGGAACACAGCCCAAAGCATATACACATATATAGCTTTTTTTTTTCAAAATAGAATAAGCTTATGTCAACTATTAAGCTTTATTTAAATTATTTTAAAAACATTTGTAATATTTATTTGAAATAGGGGCAAGTTAGTACTTAATTAAACTAAAAAAAATAAAATCTAAAATCTATGATACTCCTAACCGCATTCACATTGGTTGTTCTTAAATTAATTCTTATTTAGGATAAGAATTGGTAACTAATGGAATGAATTCTTGATCAAGAATTTCCTTCTCAAATTCTTGCAGAGGACATGTCGCGTGGGAGAGAGTGGACGGCACCGCAAGCTTTGCTGGAGCGCGTATGGCACACACACGAAGTAGAGGGCATGAGAACTGAGAAGGTCCGTCACGACAGGCCACTTTGTCAACCACTTTGTTTTTTCCTTTTTTATTTTTATTTTTTCGATTTTTAAATTGTTACCGTTTTGTACCTTTGTGTTTTTTTTTAAGTTGACCATTAAAAACGGTAAAATATGGCTTACAAAACATTGTCTTGAAGTCTCTCTTATAAATATTACTCATTTTCTCATATTTTTCTTCATTTTTTCTTAAAAAAATTTACTCTTAATTCTCTATAATTTTATTTTTTCTATTTCATCAATGTCTATATCCTCCCTTCTTCTGATATTTTTCCCAAATTGATGAAAATCATTGTAATTGTTTTAAGAATTTATTAAATTCTTCAAATTTTGAAGAAAATCAAAATTTTCAAAATTATCGTATTCCTAATAATGTTCAATTTTCTTAGTTTTCCCCAATACCCACCAAATTTTCCCAACCATCCCAATTTTCTAACTTTTCACAGTTTTCCCAAAATGAATGTATTCCTAAGAATTAATTTATTTATAAGATAATATATGTATTAATTAATTTATTTGTAAATTATAAAAATAAAAAGTTGTGTAATTATATAGTTAATCTATAAAAAAAAAAAAAGTCAGAATCATTTTTTAATTGATTTGAGAAAATAATAATAGAAAACCATTTGTAGTAAGATTAATTTTAGAGAAATTAAAATGAGCAAATAATAATATGTGTTATAAAAACATATTCATTGAATAATTACAGAAGACTTATTGAAACTAATAAAATTGCAAGTAACCACAATGGTAAATCATATGAATATATACGATTAAATTATAGTACCAGTTATATCATGAATTACTGATCCTAACTTTTAAGAATTGATTTAAAAAATTCATAAAATATTTGATTAAATGATATCAATTATACCGATATAATTTGTTCTCTTCATCATGTATTTTTTAATTTAATTTAATTTATTATTTTATTTGCAGTTAATCTATTTAAGAATAAAGGAATAATAAAAACCATTTGAAAGATTAATTTTTAGACTAATAAATTTTTGAAATGTATAAGTAACAATGACATCTAACTGAATTTGGAAAAGAATTGTAATGAATGGAGTACAGTAATCAAGAAACCATGATCAAAAGGCTTATGGTAATCTTGTCACGTGCTTTGACTTGCTGAAAAATCCAGTATGGGGATAGGGATCCCATGTAGTAGTATAATTACAAGTGACAGGCCCAAGAGAGCACGTGAACGACGTGGGCTGTGTTTTCTACTTTTAAGATCACAACACAAGTTACGTGGTGGGAATAAGTCCAAGCGAAACCGGTTCCATTCCTTACACGTTTACATTCAACTAGTTTTACAACCGCCTTTAAGCGCATGAACAATTTTTTTCTGAATTAAATTAAAATCAAGTTAAACAAAAAATAAAACATATTACTTCAATAAATCGTTGAATATGATTTGATTAAAATTAAATAGTTTAATTTACATCAATTGATCACAAATTTAATATTAAAAAAATATATGACAATTGAATGACATTAATATCAAGGATATAATGATTAAGGATGAGAAATCGAAATGTTTTGTTTGTGAAAAGAGTGGAACTTAAAGAATTCATCATTCTTTAATTTGACTAAGTTAATATTATCATGTTGATATATTCAAAGCTAATTTGTTGATATATTTAATCTTTAATTTAATATTACATTAAAAGAGATCCGGTTAATGATGTCTTTTTTTTTTAAAGTTGTTTAAGACCACATGATGAATGACCTAAAATACTAGAACTTCCCACATGGTCACTTGCTCACAATATATCTTGGGATATCGGATATATTAAATATATTCTAATATTAATGCACATATTGAATATAAAATAGTGTTGAACTTTAAGTAATGTTTCTTTAGTAACCATTTATCATTAATGGTGTCAAATCAATGTCTATCTTTTTTCAATCTCACAATTACAAATAAATTTTTTGATAATTGATATGAAAAAAATGTTTTAAAATAGAAAATGGGCAATGGTTAGGATGTCCCTAAATAATATAGGTGATACTAATTTTAGAATGTAGTAAGCATTTACTAAAATTATAACTTATAAATAGTATGCACAAACTTTAGTTGATATTTCTAAACAATTTATTTGTGAGTGTATGTTTGTAAGGGTTATTTAAATCGATCCGTGTTGGAAAATCTTACGGGATCGTCAAGACCACCGAATAGTTCATTTTCAGTGAAACAAGCGACCTATATTGTCATGTTGATATATTCAAAGCAATCTGTTGATATATATCTTTATATATATATATATATACACACACACACACACACACATACATATGAATAAAATTAATTAATAGTTAAGTGATGTAATGATATGGATAAAACAAGGATAAATTGCTGGTCGATATATTGTGTTAAACATTTAACCGCGTTAATTATTATTTTTTTCAACGATATTTTTATAATATTCTTCCTAAAATGTTCATATCTATCTCCAACTCTAGCGTTTCTTCCTCCAGCATTTATTCCATAGTTCCAACGTATTCGTCATAAATTATTCGATAATTACAATAGTTGTGGCAACGAAACGATGATCGATCTTCTCGGTCAAATCGGGGGGTCGAAGGGGGGCAACGCCCCCAAAAAGTTAACAATTTTCAGTAGGGAAAAAGGCAGAGGAGGAAGAAGATTTACGACAGAGAGGGAGGAAGAAGAAGGCGAAAGAGATACAGATGAAACCAGTTTGAATCGCAATGCATTGAATTTATATGCATCGATTTCAATGCGCAAAGCATCATTTGGAGCCCTGATGCATACCTATGAAATGTAAATGGATCAGTATGAATCGCGATGCATCGATTTGGAATCGTGATGCACTGCTATAAAATGAAAATGTCAATAACACAATTTAGGATTGTGCGTCGCGATTCAAAGTAATACATTGTGATGCATAAATCATGAATCACGATGCACATAGTCATGCATGTGGTTACAATTACCCCGCATGTTCGATTCCTTGAAGAGTGTATTTGTCCTTTCGCATCAAAAATAAATTTTTTCGGTTAAAAAAACATGATATACTAGAGCGGTTGCAATTTTTTGAAAATGGACCAGCCCGAATTTCACCCTAAAAGTGATAATCCCTTCGTCTGTAATTTATTATTTTATTAACTCGACACACAAATTATGAAAAAAAAACTTATTAACCAGGTTATTGATATTTGTATAATATTTAGTTTTCTTTAAAATCCATATGCGTATGCATATGCATATAGCTCATAATTAAAATAAAAAAAACTAGTAAGAGTAAAATAACAAAAATATTTTTCTAATAGAAAACTTTACAAACAATACAACTTTATTATGGCGAACGACGGGGAGTAATTAAATACAACGAAACTATATTCAACAAACTATTTTAGTTGAGAATCAATAGGATTCCTAGGCTCAAAGGGTTTTTTAGTTAGGAACTTTCTTGGACCGACCCTTAGGGACCTCGACCTCGATTTACCCTTGAATATATTTTCTTTGGAGATAATTGCAAAAAAAACCCTGACCTATTTTGTGTTTTGCAAAATTAATCTCGTGTTTTGATTTTCGACAAATTGAACCTCGACCTATTTTTGGTTTTTGCAATTCAAACCTTCCGTTAAAGTGGAGTTAATTTTTTTAACGTGATGATGAGTTGGCTGCCCAGTTGGCAGCTGACGTGGACTGTACACATTCCAACTGATTTTTCCCGCTTTTTTTCATTGCAAATTAAACCATGTACATTTGTTTGTATTGCAAAAACAACCTTGGTCAAACCGTAGTTTATTTCCCGCCGTTTTTGATTGCAAATTAAACCCTGTACATTGGTTTGTATTGCAAAACCAACCTTGGTCAAACCGTAGTTTATTTCCCGCCATTTCGATTGCAAAATAAACCCTGTACATACTATTGTTTTTGCAAGACGAACCTTGGTCAAATTACTTGGTAATTCCCGCCTTTTTTATTGCAAAGTAAACCTTGTATAATTTTTTTTTTGCAACATAAACCTTGCCAAAAACCAGATTTTGGCTATATATATACTCATTTCATCCTAAAAAAAATTCATCTCATTCTCTAACTAACAATCCATTTCATTAATTATATTTTTTATTTCACGATGAACACAGTTCGCTGCCATTGTGGAAGGATGGCTGTCATACGAACATCATGGACGGATCAAAATCCAGGAAGGAGGTTCTTGGGTTGTGAAAAATATGGGGTAAGTTATTGATTTTTAAAAATTTTAATTTTCTAAAAAATTATTTTTTTTATTTACTTGTTTTATTTTTTCTGTTCTTGTAGCTAGAAAGTGGATGTCGATTTTTCCTCTGGTTTGATCCTCCTCTAAAGGCAGTTGAAGTGGAAACTAAAAAAAGCAACAAATGCCTTTGGTTTTGTTTTGTGTTATCATTCGTGTTCAACATCATCTTCATTTTAATCATAATCGGGCATGATTAAGCTTTCGGAGTATGGAAGTATTAAGAAATGGTTGGGGTTAATTTTGTGGTATTGTATATGTTTTGTTGGATGTGTTAAAATGGAAACTTATTAAACCCCTAATGTATTCTCTTTATTTTGCCTATTGGAAATGAATGGAATGTTTTTGTTTTTTTAATGTAAGAAATCTTGATGCATATGTATATCATCAACAAACTATTGCAACAAACACCAAATTATTTATATTATACAAAGACAATAAAACACAAACACAATTCCATGTATTATACCCAGACTTCACTACAAAACACAAAAAAATCCCCGATGCTTGATATTCCATGTACTATGTTCAAAAGGCCTGTATTCCATGCACTATGTCCAAAAAGTAATACCACGATCATGCATATGTATATCATCAACAAACTGCTGCAACAAACACCTAATTATTTATATTATACAAATACAATGAAACACAAACACAATTCCATGTATTATACCCAGACTTCACTACAAAACACAAAAAAAAATCCTCGATGCTTGATCACTCATGTATTCCATGTACTATGTTCAAAAAGGCTATGTATTCCATGCACTATGTCCAAAAAGTAATACCCTGATCACGCAAAACACCAGAAAATGCAATAAAATAAGTCAGATGAGATTATACAAATATACACCAACAACAAGCAATAATTAAAATAATAGACTAACCTAAAAGAGTCTACTCATCAAGGTCAATATGTTCTCCAGGCTTGAATCATTTGGTTGAGAACGACATTAAGCAATCGAAAGACCTCCTAGGGCTCGTGTTGAAGCATTGCGGCTTGTCTTGGAGTAGGTTCAGGTTGTGTAGAAGGTGGTGGTGGTGTTGAAAGAAGTTGGCTCATAGTAAATTCCTCAGGTTCTTGGTCTTGTTGTGGCTCATGCAGTACATTTTCTTGGACATTTTCTTGTTGTGGCTCATGCAGTATATTTTCTTGAACATTTTCTTCTTGTGGCTCATGCAGTACATTTTCTTGGTCTTCCATTGGTTGATGATCAGTTTGGGATTGATTAGCTTCCTTACTTGGACATTTTCTTTTGTTATGCCCAATTTCCTTACAAATGGAGCATTTCACAGTATTTTTGACATTGCTCTCAAGTTGACCAGGTTTACTTGGACACTTTCTTGCACTATGTCCAAGTAACTGACAATAAGAACAAGTGAGTGACCCACCCCTCTACCTAGTTTACGAATCCCAACAGGTGTCTTGTTATCTTGATTCTCATTAGGTTACGTCCTCCTCAATTTTTTGGCCTCCCGGCCTTTTTCTTCTTCCTAAGCTGGAGCAAGGATAGGTGGTAGCCTGTTTTTTTCCACATTGCGGATCCATGGATTGCATCCGATGTATTGTTGTAAAGCTTGATGTACAATTCTCTCTTATACCGTGACACAAAGTCCTCCACTTCCAAACCACTATAACACATGGTGACATACCATGAACACATGGGATTCAGGTGAGCTCCCACCTTCTACAAGAACATGTCTTCTTTTCCATGTCAACTATGAGCTGTGTTCCCTACTTAAAACCTCAAACTTTGAGTTTCTGTCGGTAGGTACACAATGTGTGGACTCTATCTTGGTTTTCTCTACAATGACATGAATCTTAGGACATAACAAGCTTGTTTTTTTCTTCATCTTATCTCTCAACACATGTGTTCTTCTCATCAGTATTGCCCTAATGTTCTCCAACATGGTGATTATAGGCTTATCCCTAGCTTCTAGGATTGCTGCATTAAAACTCTCACATAAATTATTTAGCAGAATATCACATTCTGGCCATGTGCTAAAGTGTGACCTAGACCCTTCTTGAGGTGGCTTTGCATTAAGCCACTTGAATGCTTCTACATCTGTATCCTTTAAATTCTCCATACATTTCTCAAAAAAGCGAGGATTTGAAGCCCTTGCACGATCCACGTCTATCTTTCAATACAAGACCTTTGTGTATAAGCTTGAAGTTGTTATACAAATGCCTAACACAAAACCTATGCTCTGAGTTTGGACACAAGAGTTCAAGTGCAGGAACCAATCCCTATAATTAAACATTTAAACAATTAAACAATTAAGAGTTTAACATGATTCTTAAATTAAACAATACAAGCGGTTGTAATATATTATAAACAAAGGTAAAAGGTAAAAAGTTCAAGGGTAATGTACCTTACGTTTATCGACATAAAACTCCAATGGTAGGAGTTGACCATTTTGATATCCTTCTTCAACAAATCAATAAACCACAACCAAGGCGCTTGTTTTCACTTTCCACAACGGCATACACAAATGGATAAGTACAATTATTTCCATCTATGCCCACACGATAATATCCCTCCCCGGGACCTTTCAAATGGCGACCATCCGGCCCAATTATTGGTCTACACCCTTCTAAAAACCCTTTCTTTAATGGTCCAAGGCGGATATACGGTCTCGAAATCTATTAAGCTCATCGTCATCAACTCCACAGTTGAACCGGGGCTAGCCCTCCTTAATTCCTCACAATAATCATTCAACTTTGTTATCTTGCTCCTCCTACGTACCTGTATCGGCTTTAATGCCATTTGCTTAGCCACGAAACACTTATGTATTGACACTTTTGCTTGGTGCTCGGCCAAAACATCGACTTGCAATGTGTGTAATGGCATATGAGTATTGGACCTAAATTTCTCCAAATATTTCTTAGCAATCCACTTTGCTCGACATTTGTATTATAGAAAGTCCTATAACATTTGTGGAATTGGATTGTATGTCCTCACTTGCCTTGAAGCGATTCTTGCCTTGAACCTTGGATATATAAACCATCCAATCACATCCATCCTTACACACTACCCTCACCCTATTCTTCTCACTTTTGGCATATCTTATGAGTTTCCCCACTTAACGAATGTTGTGTAACGGCATCCTTAAACTCTGCAATACTACTAAATGTCATCCCAATTTTAAACCTAGGGTCTTCCATATCGGTATCTTTGTTGAATTCGATAAATGTTACAACTTTTTCCCTGTTTCTTCATCACTTTCACCATCTAAACTAGCCAAATCATCATCACTTGTAGGAAACTTATCATTAAAATCCTCAATTCCTTCCACATCAATGGAACAGTCAACAACCCCTTTTCCTTTGTCATTTTTTTTGTTATTTACACCACCCCATTCAGCATCCTTATCAATATTTGCATCAAACAAACCATCATCACCCGGATCATAATCAACGTCATAAAAATTATCATCCTTAGCAAATGACTCATCACTATCATCATCATCATCCCCTGTATTTACCTCCCTTGTATTGACATCCCTGTATTGACTTGGCCCCAACTACCTCATTTTGTAATCCTAAATCAACATCTATATCAAGTCCTAAATCAAAATCCTCCTCAACCTCGATATTTCAATATTTTTACTATTAGCCTTGATGAAGTAAAAGACAATAATTTGTTCACGAGAGACTAAACCCATCAACTCCTTATCATCCTTTATACGCACAAATTCATCCCCATTATGGACTGACTTTGTAGTAAAAATTTATGGACCTTGGATCATAACCTAAAGTTTCACCATATCTTTCATCTCAATCAATGACCATTCATCTATATCACAATTATCAAAAAAATTCACATTTCCCCCAACATATTTGCCCCACTCAAATTGACCACCATGATGCACTTTAACGGTAAAAAAAGGGCCATCAACATCTGAAAAAGGTCAATATGACAAAAATAAATTATTTCTCCAAGTGGAGTGAACCACAAAGCACATGATAACAAAACACACACATATCAGTGCAACATTCTATATCAAGTATAGGTGATTAATAACACAGCCCTAATTTTTAACACAGCCCTAACAAAGCGACAACATAACATAATGCAACATTCTATATCAAGTATAGGTGATTAATAAACCATTAAGCAGAACATAGGGTTAGTTTACCAAAGCAGAACATAGGTGATTAAAAAATCATGATTCATATTTGGGAAATCGAATACCAAAGCACAAATGAAATAAAAAATTCTAGGGTTAGTTTACTTACCATAATTAGGGGCTCCATGATCATTCAACAACCTTAGAGACCGCATTGCATTCACTATTATTCTCGATTCACTATAATCTCCAAGTCTGAATGAAGAATTTGCTCTTGATGAAAAAACCCTACAAATCGCCTCCTTCTCTCTCCCAAGAAATCGCCAACTGATTCAATTAGAGGTTAGGAATTAATTTTAATTGATCACGTGAAACTCACGTGTGTAAACTACGGTTTTGACCAAGGTTCGTCTTGCAAAAACAATAGTATGTACAGGGTTTATTTTGCAATCGAAATGGCGGGAAATAAACTACGGTTTGACCAAGGTTGGTTTTGCAATACAAACCAATGTACAAGGTTTAATTTGCAATCAAAAACGGCGGGAAATAAACTACGGTTTGACCAAGGTTGTTTTTGCAATACAAACAAATGTACAGAGTTTAATTTGCAATGAAAAAAAGCGGGAAAAATCAGTTGGAATGTATGCCACCGCCAAGGCGACCAACTCATCATCACGTTAAAAAAATTAACTCCACTTTAACGGAAGGTTTGAATTGCAAAAAAAAAAATAGGTCGAGGTTCAATTTGTCGAAAATCAAAACACGAGGTTAATTTTGCAAAACACAAAATAGGTCAGGGTTTTTTTGCAATTATCTCATTTTCTTTGTATTTAATTGCTCTCCGTCTCTAAATTATTGTTAGGCTTATTTTGTTCGTTCGTCCTAATAAAATTGTATTATTTGTAAAGTTTTCTATTAGAAATATATTTTTGTTCTTTTACTCTTACTAGTTTTTTTTATATTTTAATTATGCTCTACATGACTACATGTATATGCATATGCATATAGATTTTAAGGAATTTCAAAACGTTATCGTTTTATGGAGGGATTTCGCTCAACGTATGAAAATACGTAAAGGACAATTACTATTTCTAAATTTTCTATATAATAGTTAAAATTTATGATTCAACTTAATTTTTTTCTAGATCCACCACTGAGGAGAATAGACCCTCGAAGTCTTTGCCTTTCATATTGAAGTTAGTAGATGATCATTTGACATTTTTTAGAACTACATGTGGCCTTATAAAGTAAAAACTATTGGATCAAAATAGATGATGGGTTCGACCCGCTTTAATCAAATTCAACTCAACCAATTAATATTTTTTGGTTGAAACGGGGTATCCGTTTCGACCAAAAACTGTTAACATATTGCGTTGGACCGGACAAATTAAATACTTTTGAGTTATAATTGCTAGGAACAACCATTGACCAATGTAGCACATAAGCTAAATTTACGGTCAAAATAAATTCTCCCGAATTCTAAAGACTAAATGTGTGTGTGTGTGTGTATATATATATATATATATACACCCACACATAACACTTCTAAATAAAGTTGTTTTACGCCTAAAAGATATTACCACAAAAAGAAACTCTCATCCATGGTTCTACATTAGAGAAGGAAACAATGCATTGGAAGAGGAAACAATTTATAAGTTTCTATTTCTCAAATTTTTATTCTACACATTTAATATATTAGGTTAGAAATATTTTCTATTAACGTTACACCTATTATTAAGTTCACTTTTTTTTTTTTACAATTTGATTATTTTTAAATTTCATACATTGATGCCACTTGCTTTTCTTTTGTATAGATCATATGCACCGTATGCAGTGGGTGATTGATTAGTCATATGATTAAAATAAATCGTTTTGCAATATTATAATTTTTCAATTCAACTTTTTAAATACAATTGACGTTCATGTTGATCTTTTGCTCTTTGTGTTAGGAGTATTAATTTTATTTATAATAAAAATAAAATAAAATGTTAATGCTGTAAAATGAATTACAGTTTTTTGAAATCAAACAGATCTATCTTTCATCTATAATAGAAAAATGTTAAATGTCACTCATTGTTTGATGCACTTAGCCATTTTGAAGTTAAGATCAACATGGAGATTAATGTAATGTTATAATAGACAGCCAATTTGAAAAACTCTCGCATCTTAAATTCTGAACTAACCAATTGAAGACCAACTTATATGGGCATTCGATTTTACTGGAAAAGACGAATTCTTTGGTTTTTTTACCTCGGTTTATCTGTGACCAAGTCAACATTTTTACTTAATATTGTAAAATGAGGTAAATATTTTTTAAATCAAACGAATCTTGAAGAAAGAAAAACAGATTTGTTAATGTTTTGTATTAAAAAAAATCAGAATCTATAATATTACTAATATAATAATGAATTTATATTTAATAAGTTTCTCATAGATCATTATTTTTTATTTGTTGAATTTTATTTTATTTTATTTTATTAAATATAATTTAATTAAAAGAATGATATATACTTGTGCGTTCAACGCAGAGGTTTAAAACTGATATGTCAAAATCACAGCTTGGGCCGTCCATGTGTTGGGTTGGATATCTGGGCTTGAATCTGCTTCCTTGAACCTGGCTAAGAACACAAAAGACCTGAGTGAAAGTGCAAGGCAGGGCCTCGCGAAACCCCTCCGGCGTGAGAGTAAGTATCGTAGGTGATAGTCAAAAAGCAATTTGACAGAATGCTCTGGCTCAAGAAAGTGTGTGTACCTTATTTGTGGTTATGGAGGGGTATTTATAGGGCCCTAATGACCTAGAATCCGTGTGAGATTCAGTTTCCTAAGATACCTTAATCAATCAAGGAGAGAATCTCTTGATTGTAGGCATGATAGGCGGCTGGCCGCGTAAATGTAGGAGCAGATAAGGCAAGTGTCCTGCTCGGATATGGAAACCTTTGACTCGTCTTGATAAGCAAGTTTCCAGAGCTTCCTGCCTGAAACGTGCCCGAGCGAGCAAGGCTCTGCTCGGCTGTTTGGTGTATACTAACTCGAGGTATATATAGGTCCCGGGCATGGCCCCTGGTCGGGCAGGTAAGGCCGGTGCTCGACTAGGTTTGGACGGGATGAATCTGATTCTTTGCCTGGTATGAGTGTGGTCCCCGGGCATGGCCCCTGGTTGGACAGGCAAGGCCTGTGCCCGGCCAGGTTTAGACGGGAGTTGCACTGCTCGTTGCTTGATGCCTCAATTACTTTGTCCACCAGACTGGCGGGCCCCATATTAATTATGCTCGTGACTGGCACATGATGCTAGCTCGTGCTTTGCTCGTGACCCGGCTTGGGCCGGGCATATCAGTGGTCCCTAGCTCATTGTCTGGCGAGTATTCATGCTCGGAGCGGGGAGCGTACATGTTGGATGATGCTCGTACGGGCCTTAACACTTGTGATTTTTTAGAAAAAAAGAGGATTGAGAGAGCGGACTTGGGGAAGGTTCTGGTGCTTCATTAGGAAACATCTGGAGCGTATTGAGGAAGCTTGTTGCTGAGGGCGTATCGGGCGAGTGGGGGTAAAGGCGCGTGAGCCGTCAGAAGCTAAGGTGACTTGATGGGGGCACGGACCACGAAGCGACGTATTTAATGCGTCGTGATGATGGGCCGTCTTTCCAGACGTCGTTTCAGCCTCTGCCTTCCCCCCAAAAATCCAAAACTCCGTCTATAAAAAGGCTTGCCCCCTTTCCCTTAAACCTTTTACAGCTCTTAAGGTTTCTAGAGAGAGAAAGTCTCAGATTATCGCCATTCTTGCCGGTGCTTCAAGGTGATTCCCAGATTTAATTATCCCTTCGTTCTGTCTCCAAGCATTCGCCTGACTATGGTGCTTCTGATTCCATTTTCTCAACTGCTTCACCGATCCATTTCCCAGAATTTCTGAAGGAGAAACCCACGTTCGCTTTTGACAGTAAGTTTCTTACCCTTCTTCTTTGATTTGTTCTTCATTTTTTTTGATTTGAATGAAGATTTTTGGGTCTAACCCCCCTGTCTTCGCGTGCTTCTGGTAAGGTTTAGGATTGGAATTGGTCCTTAGGTAGAGATCGAGAAAAAGACTATGTGGTCTTGCTTGCTAGGCGGGCATGGTCCCTTTGGTGTCCCTAGACTTAAGAATTTTTCCCTATTTTGCTTTATCGGTTATCCGGGCAGAACGTTGACTATCCTTCCTCGATCTCATTGTAGATGTCTGATATTTCGGAGAATGACCGCGAGGCCTTCTGGCGAAAGAATGATTCTCGGCGGCGAAAACCCCTCCCGTTGACTATGGCGGATGAGGGAGCGAGATCCGTGGCCGGGTCGACGGTACCTAGGCGTGTGGCCGCGCCGATAGTTGACTTAGGAGATGGCGTGTGGCCGCGCCGATAGTTGACTTAGGAGATGTCTAAGTCAGCTATCGGCTCGGCCTCTCGAGCAGGCATGCGCTCGGACCAATTCCAATGAAAAATCTTCATTCAAATCAAAAAAAAGCAAATAAGAAGCTGTCAAATGGCGAAGCTTGAGGAAATGGAATCAAAAGATTCTGAAGAGGCGAGTGTTATTAGAGGCTATGCTGGCGTGCAGGGCCCTGAACAGCAGGCAACCGATGTTGAAGGTACGGTTGAGCAAGTAAGGGCCGAACAAGGAGAGGTGGCCAGAGAGGCCTCGGATGCTGACGAAGTAAATAACATGCCACTTGCCCGGCGCCTAAAGAGGACATGCCGTACTCAAGTGGAAGCCACACTTGAGGATGATGCAGATGACCGAGACAACATTCCACATGCTCGTTGCCGCACAATGGTCGGTGGCTCTCGAGTGGAGGTCACACTTGATGAAATTGTGGAAGAAGAGGAAGAGCCCGACTGGTACGTGAATACGGACGAGTATCTTGCTCAGGCTACGCTGACACGGCGGCAAAGTGGCCAGCTGGCTCACGTCCGGCATCGACCACCTTATTATCGGGCGAGCAAGATGGATATGCCCGCTGGTGTGGAACTGTCCCACGAGTAGGGGAACGAGCTCCTATTTTTTGCCGACTTCTTCCGCATAGGATTACGTCTTCCGCTGGAGCCCTTCCTTGCGAACTTTTTGCACGAGACCAGAGTTGTGCCCTGCGACCTGATGTTGAACACTGTCCGGGCAATCACGGCCTTCACGGTGGCGTGCCGTCTACTGGGCTTCGAGCCGGATATGTATTTACTTCGTAAGCTATTTATCTTCGCCCCGAGTATAGGTGGGAGGATTGGAGTGAGGTCCAACTCCAACTTTTTGAGGCTGTTGGCCGATGTCCCTAGGAAGGTTGAGGCTTGGGACCGGATGGTCCTCTTCATCGAATCTCGGGTTAGCTGGTCGTTTGCGCCCACGGCCACTAACGAAATAAAAATCCCCAAGGTCTCCAATCAAGACTTCAGCTCAGGGGAGATTGCCCGGCTAGCGGCGTTGAAAGCTGCCGTAAGGGTCATTGAAGAGAATGAGAAACGGGTCGGCCAGCAATTTCTGCTCGATTGGAAAGAGCTGGTATGTAATCCGCGCAACTTGTGCCTGACTGGGGTGATGCAGGCAGAAGTCCCAGAGCTGGAGCCCCTCTTAATTCACGTTCTTGAAAACCCGCATCCGTACTGGGGTGATTGTCACGGCCAGATGTTCAAGTGCGAATGCGTTGAATGCTAGCGGCTAGGCCCGGGTGGAGACTGTCGACCAGTTTATGAGGACCGGGATGGTTGCCTGCTAACTATGAATATGCTTCCATCTCTGCTTTAATCACCCTTTTATTTGTGGCATTACTGATCCTGCTTTGCTCTGTCTTGTTTCAGGGATGAAGAACTTGGCGGTGCTGAGGCTGAGGAAGAAACAAGCTAACCAGCGGGCAGCCGATCTGAAGGCTAATGAGCCTGTGGCCTTGCCTAAGGTGCCCTTTTGTCCACCTGCTAAGAAAACACCAGCCTCGGGCAGGGCTGCGAGTCCGGTCAAGAGGGTAACGGCGCCGAAAGCTTCCAGGGTTTGTTCTCTTGTATCTGCCACCGTGATGATTTTATTGTCGACGTGGTCTTGGATGGCATTTTTTAGCGTGTCGCACTTGTTGGTGGAGTGACCACTATAGCGATGGTACTCACAATACTGGGTATGGTTCCATGAGCTAGGTAATGGGCTTGTCAGTGTGTAATTCATGATTGGTTTAAGCTATCCACGAGCCCATAGTGTTCAAAAGATCATAGACCTCGAAGCAGGCAAATCGTTATAATGCCTCTGAATTTGGTCCTTCCTTTCTTTTGGTTGAGGTGAAGTGTTTGGCGGGGATTTGTTCGAGTGGTAAGATCGAATATCTTCTTCTTGGTTTAGGTAGTATTGTGCCAGGAACTGGTTGTATGTGCTTCTTTTTTAGGGAGGTTCTTTTTCGTGCGAACAAATCATTCCAGTTAGTGTTCCAAGGACCATTTGCTGGGTATAGGTATTTGAAGGGTCAAGAGGGAGGTAGTCCTTTTGGTTATGGTAACAAACATTTAGGTGAATGAGTTCATGGTTGGTGTTTGGGGCAGTTGATGGATTGGGGTTATAAATATTTGGGATGACATTGTTTTGGAAAATTGGGTTGGTATTTGGTTGAAGGCTCGTGCTTGGTTGAGTTTTGGAGGCCTGGGGGAGGATATTTTCTGTTGGGTTGGAGAAGTTTATTCCTGGAAAGAGGGAATTATCAGAGGGGAGGTATTTGGCTATTGATTCGATGAGAGAGGGTAGCGAAAGTTTCTGCTAAACTTTCCAAAAGATTGCACACTACTTGGTTTGTCACCCTTCCTACATGGGCGTCCAATTCTTTTTTCAGCAAGTTCTAGAATTCAGGGTGTGGGGCATACCCAGGAGCTTATATTTCTGGTCCTAGAGCCTTCTGTTCACTGCTGGTCCCTGCGACAGTCTAATTATTATTGGCGGTCATTCTGCCCAAATCTGTACTCTCTGAACTGATTCAGATAATTTATGATCTGACCCCCGTGCCTGTATCTCGTATCAAACGACCGGTGCTATCTCTTGATTTCCAAACTCGGGCCAGGTTTCTGAAGAAAAAGAGTTGAAGGTATCATAAGGGAAGGTTCCAGGATTTTTGGTTCTGAGTACAGTGTGGCTTTATTATTTTATTATTATTCATTTTTCCTAAGATTGATCGGACAAGCACCCGCTTTGTTTTGACAGTCTCGGAACTCTTCCTGGAATAATGGATTCTTTCTCCAAAGTATAAGACCATCGTATTCCACCTGTCTTTCGACTTCCCAAGATTGGACTGATCTCATGCGAAAGGCCTATACTCTTTGTGAGATCTATCATTCAAATGGTCTATGACAAATATCATAAAAATCCTTGATCAGCCCCTGTGCATATATCTTTATTCATTTATGTATATTTTTGCAACAGGGATTGGTCAATAATTTAGAGATATAAAAAAACCGATCGATCCATGAAGTGTCCTAGAAAACTATATGTTTTTTAACGTTGGGATGTAGGGGGTAGGCTGGCCATGGTGTAAGGGTAGCAGTTCGAAATATTTCTATGTGCGTACAAGTCTGTGAGTTATCTAAAAAGCAGTAGTCTTTTTTTTTCCAGATATAAAGCAGTAAATGACCCGTCTTTCTGTTCATTTGTTAATTTTATCGGCTAATTAGTTTGAATCCTTGAAAGGACGGCGCAAGCGAGTGTGACGGCTATTCAGATCAATAAATAAAAAGAAAAGCGGGGAATCTATATGTTCTTATTAATTACATTTGGTCATAATCGCCAAAATAAAATGACAGAATAAAAGAATATTTACATATTTTGCGAGGAATAATAAATAAATAAAGTAAAGTAAAGTAAAGCAATAATAAGCCTCCGCTTCCTTTTTTTTTTTTGTTATCCTGCCCGAAATTATATATATATATATATATATATATATATATATATATATATATATATATATATATATATATATATATATATATATATATATATAAATGCAATATTTAAACTGTTAAATGAATATAAACATATTTATCCAAAAACAAAAGAAAAACTTAAGTTTTTTTTTTTAAAAATGAGTCTAGCTTTTCGTTTTTATTTTATTTAAAATAAAAACAACGTCCCCAGCGGAGTCGCCACTGTGAGTGCCTCGATCTTCGACCGATCCCCCGCTAATGAGAGAGCGGATGGTTTCAAAATATTTTAAAGCACGTGGGAATACGTCCGACCTCAATTGTGGACTCAAAATGAGATCAACAGAGACGCCATCTTTATTTTAAGGAAAACAAAGAAAAACAAAAAATGACTAGATTTGTAATAGGGTTCGGAGGCTAATTTACGAGGTGGGAAAGGATTAGGCACCCAACTCGTCATTTCGGAAAACTCAAAACAAGAAAAACAAAAATTTTTTGGCTACTAATTTGTAATAGGGTTCGGAGGCTTTTTATGGGAAAGGATTAGGCACCCAACTCGTCATTTAACAATTGGTCTCAAAACAAGTTTTTTGGCTAAAACATTTTAAATATATATTTGCAAATATATAAAGAAATAATTGTAAACTTACAGCAGTCTCCTTTCTAGAGTTACAAATACATTTATAAAAATTTGGCCATAACAATGACTCTTTTTAGTATTATTTTTTTATTGAATTTCGGGCAGCACAACTGCTTAGTTCGCTTACATAGGACTATTCTAAATAACATTTTTATACATAAAAAGTAAATAAAGCTTTAATAGATCTACCTCTTGAATCGTGAGGGTTTTATCCCATACCAAGCTCATTTCTAGTAGGTCCTAGGGTGTGCTCGCTCTGGCTTTCAGGGAGAGGGAGTCTTTTTCTTTTGATTGATTTCGGGCAGCGTGACTGCTTAGTTTAATTGTTTTTCACCTTGGGATCCAGGCGGCGCAACTGCTTGCTTTGGCTGGATTTGCTGGCTTGCAGTTGCTGGCATTGGAAATGGGTAGAACAACTACTTGCTTCGGCTGGATTTTACGTCTGGATTTGGGCAGAGCAACTGCTCCTTTTGGCTTTTTTGAACCGGTGGAATAAAGAGGAATCCTAACAGGGCAACTAGGTTTCACTTTGGCTGGATGGTTTTAGTGTTTGGGGGATATTTGGTAGAGCTTCGGGGCTAGGGGTGGCAATTTGTACTATTGTGTCATGTTCGTGCCTCACTATCGTGTTTTCATATTATAAATCTAATTTGATCATAAATATAACAATAATTATTGTTTTGAATATATTAACAATTTCATGTCTTTCGTGTAATGTCTCGTGTCGTGTCGTGCTGGTCTTATCGTGTTATTTGCCTCTGTAATCTGTTTTATAATCGTATCGTGCTGGTTCGTGTTATCGTGTCGTGTCAATCATTGCCACCCCTATCGGGGCTAGGGAGGAAAATTCCTTTGGCGTTCTCTCAACTACGCGGTGAAAGTTTTTTCACTGTGTGTTTACTATCTGAATTCTGAAGCCGGGGGTCCTTTATTTATCGGTTGGGAGGAAGGCTTCCTTCGTCATTAAGTTTTTCCTTCCATGCTTCATCGGCTTGTACCGTGCGCTGAGGAGATTGCACCTTAGGCTAACTGCAACAGTGGATCTGGGACTGTTGGGCGCCGCCTAAGGGGGTCTTGGGTACGGCGCCCAGAGTGGCTTGGGGCAGCGCCCAGGGCCTTTAGCTCTGTTTTGGCACTTTGCCCCCTGCAATTCACTGTTTATACATTATGCTTTTTCTTTTGTATTTTCATCCCTGTAACTTTACATTCGTTAGTCCTTTTAACAGATCTTGATATTTTATGTCATGTTACATACCAGGGGTACGAAATTGGAGTATCTACAGCTGCGCTCTGCCTAAAATAGGCAAATTCGATATGTGTATGTGTGTAGTTTGTTGTGTATGTGTATGTGAGTATTTGTGTTTTGGGAAAATATCGACATCGTAACAGCAGTGTTATTGTGGATTTTTTTTGTGAGTTTGGGCAGTGTAACGACAGGGTTTGTTGATTGTTTGTGTGTGTGTGTGGGAGTGTGTGTGTTGATGTTGTTGGGTTATGTGTGTATGTTTGTGTTATTTGCTCTGTGTGTGTGAATGTATGGTGTTGCTTGCTGGGTTTGTGGTGTATCTCTCTCCTGCTTTGCAGCCTAACAGAGAGAGTGGGATGGATCTTCAATTGGGCAGCATAAGGACAAAGATGTTGGGTGTGTTTTGCTAATGGTGGGGAAGCCTCCTTTATATTGGCAGAGGAGGAAGTCTTAAGGAGTTTACATCGGGCAACCGACTAAGGAGCAGAATTCGGTTGAAAGCAAAGACTCACTTGGCAGCATAGGGGTCGTATTTGGGTATGTCGGGAGTTCAGTCGCCCATGTTTTAGAGTTAGAAACGAACAAAATGATCGCGTTTGAAAAGGTTGGGGAGACGAAGCAAACTGCATAAAACAACATGAATGGGCGCAGGACCGGGGGACTTTGGCGCGGTGCCAAGATAGGGGGCACGACACCCCGAATTATTTTCCTTCCATTTTTTTACATTTTCCCCATGCTTGTCATCCTTCGTCCTTTTGATCCCTTCCAAGTTTCTTTTGACGCTCTGCCCCCTGAAACGTTTCAAAATCCACATTTAGTCCATTTTTAAATTGTAATATCATCTTATAGGACGTTACAAAATAGGGGTACGAATTTTGGGTGTCTACAAAGATGAATATGTTATTAATGAAAGGAAAACGCGCGCACACATCAGGCACGCGGTGCATCACAAATCCAAAGTCGGTGCATCGCAATTCAAGCATGCCTTACATTAGGCACATGGTGCATCGTAAGACCAAAGTCGGTGCATCACAATTAGGACGTGAAGGAATGCACATGCTTCAAATGCTTACAAGACCTAATTTTCATAAATTAAGGTCTAAGGTTGAGAGACGAAGGTTGCAGGGAAAATTAAGATTAATCTCAAGGCATTTAAGAAAACAATGAAGACGAAAGTGCTCCTTCCAATTTGATGCATCAAAATTCCAATTGGTTGCATCGCAAAATGAACCACACCTCACGTCCCTTTACAATTCATACATTTAAATTATGATTCATGATTTTTATGCATCAGAATTCTAATTGGATGCATCGCAAAAATGAATTAGACCTCATGTCCCTTGGCGATCCATGAATTTGAAATTAAGATGCATGGTTTTCATGTATCGGTTATACAATTGGATGCATCGCAAAATGAACCAGACCTCATTCTCTTCTTTCTTGTATGCAATCAAACAAATAATTCATTGATTCATCTTTTCTGCATCGTAAATCCAAATCAATGCATCATGATTCACAAATGATGGAATCGTGATTCAAAATTGATGTATCCAGATTCAAAAATGGTGTCCTGCAACAAACAAATTTCTATTCAAGCATTATCGAACAGTTTACATGAATAACAATACAACAAACAAAATGAATCTATTTTGAATCAAACACACAAACACAAATGAAGATGAAGAAGAAGACACTAATTTTCTTATGCGGGCATTTTAAGAACTAACATGCCTTCTTGCAATTTAGCTTCACAAAGGCTTGCTTGGAAAAGACGAAGCGAATGGCTGGCATACAATGGGAATTTTAGGAGGAATTTAACGAAACTGAATTTTTGGGGTTGAAAAAAATAAGAGGTACTTAAGCGGTTAAAAATTTAGTAGGGAATAATTGCGGGCCAATCCCCTTTCCCAAGTTTTCAATCGCTTTTGTCGCGTGTTTTTTTTCAACCCAAAAAATTATTTTTGGGGGCAAAATGACTACGATACCCTTAATAAACCGACGATGTGCTACATAGGTCACTTATTCAATGCATCGCGCTGCATCAACTTTGCATCGTGATGCATAGATTTAAATTACATAATCCAATTTGCATCACGCTGAACCAAATTTATGCATCGCGATCCATCAATTCAAGTAACCAATTGATGCATTGCGATGCAAATTGTGTTCAAATGCATCTCCTTTGTCTTCTTCTTCCTCCTCCTCTGTCGTAAGTCATCTTTTTTATCCTCTGCATTCGTCCTTGCTAAAAATCATCCAATCATGTCCGGATCCATTTAAGTATCGTACTTAGTGGTTCGGAAAAATCATTTCCCGTTTTGTTGTGCAACAATGGTGATTTTCGAATCCAATGTGTTTTCCGGAGCTTTTGAAGAACACAATGACAATTTCGAAACAATATTTTGAAAAATAGATTTTAGCGGTTGAAAAAAAACAGGGAGTGAAGAGGTTTCAAACTTTGAGAAAGAGACCGACCATAATTTGACTCGTTTTGTAAATGAATAATTGCGGGCCGATACCTTTTGGAGAAATCATAACCTCTCTAGTCCACTTTCTTCTTATTCAACCGACAAAGTGTTTTTTCATAAATTTGTTCCAAATTTCCAGCGACCTCCTACTACTTTGTTCTTCTTTTTCTTCCGTCTTCTCATTTTGTTCTTCTTTCGTCTTCTTCCTCCCGCTACTTCTTTCTCTTCATTCTGTCACACTATCTCTCTCTTCTTCTTCCTCATTTTCTTATCAGATATGCTCCCCATCTAGCTTCATATCCATCTCTTTTTTCTCCATTGCCGACCACTTTTCATTTTATTCACCTATTTCCTTCATAACTTTTGATCCCGGGTGAACCACATGACCCACCTCATATCAAATCAAAGCTCTCGACGAGATCTACAAGACGCACTAGGTTTACCTAGTAATATATTCATTTTAAGGCGAATAAACAATGTTTAAGCATTGTTTTGGGTTTGAAATTTTCCGATGTCAATTTTTAACACACAAATTTGGGGTAGTGTTCAATTTATTCATTTCAACGCTAATTTTGGCCATTTTGATGCTCAACTTTGTGATATTTGGTGGCAGTGTTTAATTTATTCATCATGACGTCAATTTTATCCATTACGATGCCCAATTATATTGATATTTGTGACAATGTTCAATTTCGTCCAATTCGATGCTCAACTTTATTGATATTTGATGGCAGTGTTTAATTTATTTATTTTGACGATAATTTTGTCAATTACGATGCCCAACTATGTTGATATTTGGTGGCAGTATATTCATTCTGATACCAAATTTTTTCTATTGCGATGCCCGAATTTGGTTAAGGATTTTTGCAATGCGATGCCTAAAATTAGATAGACTTCAAATGTGCTTTGTGAGGCCCAATGTTTTCATTGCGATGCCCACTTTTTTTATTGCGATGCTCGAATTTGGTTAATAATTTTTACAATGCGATGTCTAAAATTGGACAAACTTCAAATGTGTTTTGCAATGCCTAGTGTTTTTAATACGATGCCCAAATTTGGGTAGTTGCTTTTTGATTTTCTATGCCCAAATTTTGACAGATTTCAATTGTGCATTACGATACCCAATTTTTTCCTTCCGATGCCCAAATTTGGGCAGTGACTTTTTGAATTTCGATGTTTAAATTTTGACAGATTTCAATTTTGCATTGCGAGGCCCAATGTTTTCATTCCGACGCCCAAATTTGTGCAGTGGCTTTGTGTGCGCGTTTGTTGATCGTTAAGGGTATCTTCGCTATTTTATCCCCAAAAGTGTACTTTAGCGGTTGAAAACAAATATAAAAGACTTTTTTGATTATAATATCATTACATGAGACTGACTCGGTTATCACATTTTTGTAAAATAGATCGGCCTGCAATATTTCCATTAGAAAAAATTGCGGATCGATCCACTTTTTAAAGTTTTTAATCGCTAAAGTACCTTCATCTTTTTTTCAACGGGAAAAAATCACTTTTTCAACCGAAAAAAGTCACTTTTGCATTGCACCTCATCAATTTTATTGCATTAACTTTTGCACCGCAGTTAATTGCCTAATTTAATTGCACTACGATTCATCAATTTTATTGCATTAATTTTGTACTGCAGTTCAATAGTTTAACTTTCTAGTCTAATTACACCGCGGTTCATCAATTTTATTGCATTAATTTTTGCACCACGGTTCGATAGTTTACTGCCTAGTCAAATTGCATCGCAGTTCATTAATTTTGCATCGTGGTTCAATAGTTTAACTGTCTAGTCTAATTTCATCGTGGTTCATCAATTATATTATATTAATTTTGCACCGCGGTTCACTAATTTAACTGTCTAGTCTAATTTTATGAAACAGACCATGTTCTTGGTCTTCTTCTTTTTCCTTCTCATCTGTCGTAAGCCTTCTTATTCTTCCTCATTCGCCTTCGTCCCTATTGTGAAAATCCTCCAACCCAACACATTTTCATTAAAGTTTTGTAGTTAATGATTCAGAAAACTCGTTCCCGCTTCGTTGTCCAACAATGGTGATTTTCGAATCCAAACTGTGTTGTCGGAGCTATTGAATGAGATTATGATATTTTTGGAACAATATATCGAAAAGTGGTCTTTTCCGGTTGAAAATAAAAAACACTGGATTGGAAAGGTTACAAATTTGATAAAATTGTGGGTTGATCCACTTTTCAAAGTTTTAATTTGCTCTAGTGCCATTTTTTTTCAATTGGAAAAGGACACTTTTGGGAGCGAAATAACTGCGATACCCTTAATGAGTATGAGGCGCGCTACGAAAATGCATCGCGATTCAAAAAATGTATGCACCACGGTTCAAAAAAATTATGCATCGTGATTCAAAAAAAAAATAAAAAATTTGAACTGCGATTCAATTTTTTTTTTTAACTTCTCTAACCAATCGTCCCTTTTCGTCATCACAGTATAAGCCCCATCACCTTCCCTTTTTTGACTTCTCTCTGTACACAAACTGACACACCATGAAACAGACACACACATAACCAAGTTTGTCTTATATATCTCTACTAGCTACTCTCACACACACGATAAAACATAAACACGCACACACACACACACACACACACTTAACCGAAAATACACACACTATCTTTAACCCCCACCTAATCCATAATTAAAAGGACCCAGATGAATGTCGACTGCCATGGAGCTTTTGAGTTTTCCAATTTGACGTGTATGGTTGATGAAAAAACAAAATTATTATTATTACTGATCAAAACACCCAGCAATGTGGTAAAGGATTAGTAGAGATGGGAGATAGACGAGTGTGCGTGAAGTATCACAACTCAATTTTTTTTAAAAATGAACCACGATTCAAATAATGATGTATCGCGATTCAAAAAATGAAAATGAAATGATATAGAAAGACGGGATAAAGAAACCGAAAAAGACCACAGATAAATGGAAATGAAGAAAAAAAGGTTGGTAGCCTAGCATAGTCTCTACATCTCTATGCTGCAGATCAGTGGGTTGAAAGATTACCAGAATTGGAAGGGTTCCCAAGGGCTTCTTCCCTCATTGGCGAATGCTATGGATTTTATCATAGTCCATTCATAGGGCATGGCTCGGAATGCAGAAAAAGGGATAGCAGGCAGAGTGTTAGAAAGCTTGGTTGCCAGCATGCGAAGAATTGTGTTCCGTGTCATATCTGTGTGGCCAATCCCATAACACATGACATTCATCATGGATGGAAACCGTAGGTTCGCCAAGAAATGGAAACTCGAGGAAGGGGATGTGCATAAAGCTGGATTTCGGGCAATGATGTTCTTGCTCAAGTACTACTATGAAATTTACGGAGCTGTTGAAGGAGACGATAACATTTTCGAAACAATATTTCGAAAGGTGGTCTTTGGTGGTTGAAAAAAAAAGATGGACTTTTGAAGTTATAAACTTTGGAAAAGTGATTGGTCAAAATTTAAATTTCAAAAGATGGACCGGCCCGAATTTCACCGTAATCCCGTAAACGAACTCAGCACTCCCACTCTTAAGCCCAAAACACAATACCCCTAGCCCATATAAATTCATTCTCCTTTAGTCTCTAAAATTTCAAACTCACGCTTCCCCTCTCTCACTCTCTTTCTCTCTCTCCTTCTCCGTTACTGCGTTTGAATTTGATCTAAGGTACCCTCTCTTTGATTCCATCTCTTCGTATTTTTCAGTTTTCAGTTTTCAGTTTATTCTATCAAAATTATTTGCATAATTATTTGAGTCAATTATCACTTAAAATCCTAGGTTTAAGCTACATTGATTAAATCTCTCATAAACCCTAGCAGCAATGGAGTGGAATCACCAAACCTTGCAATTTCTTTCCCAATCTTTCCTCGACACTCTCTCTCCTCTCCCCGAACCCCGTCGCCGTGCCGAGAAAAACCTCTCTGACGCCGCAGATTCCCCTAACTACGGTCTGGCCGTACTTCGCCTCGTCGCCGAGCCATCCGTTGATGAGCAGATCCGCCAGGCTGCCGCTGTTAACTTTAAAAACCATCTCAAAGCCCGCTGGGGACCGCAATCGGCTTCCACCCCCATTCCCGACACTGAGAAGGAACAAATCAAGGCCTTAATTGTGCCTCTCATGCTCTCGGCCTCTCCCAGGATTCAATCGCAGCTTAGTGAAGCCTTAGCTATTATTGGTAACCATGATTTTCCAAAATCGTGGCCGGCTTTGCTTCCTGAGCTGAAATCTAGTCTGGAAAAAGCTGTTGATGGGTCGGATTATGCTTCTGTGAATGGGATTTTGGCGACTCTTAATTCGTTGTTTAAGAAGTTTAGGTATCAGTATAAGACAAATGAGTTGCTTACTGATTTGAAGTATTGTTTGGATAATTTTGCTGCGCCTTTGTTGAGTGTTTTTGAAAAGATTGCGGTGTTGATAAATAGTATGGGAAATGGACCTGCTGCAACTCTCCGGCAGCTTGTTGAGGCCCAAAGGCTGTGTTGTCGGATATTCTATTCTTTGAATTTTCAGGATTTACCTGAGTTTTTTGAGGATACGATGGATAGGTGGATGGCTGAGTTTAAAAATTATCTTACTGTTAAGTACCCGGCTCTTGAAGATGGTGGTGGGGATGGGCTTGCTCTTGTAGATGAGCTGCGAGCAGCAGTTTGTGAAAATATAGGCCTTTATATGGAGAAGGAGGAGGAATTGTTTCAAAAGTACTTGAGTGGATTTGTTCAAGCTGTGTGGAGTCTCCTTGTGGTTGCGTCTGCTTCTCCTAGTCGTGAGCGCCTCACTGTAACAGCTATTAAGTTCTTAACCACAGTCAGCATCAGTGTTCACCATACTCTGTTTGCGGGTGATGAAATCTTACTACAGATTTGTCAGAGCATTGTTATCCCAAATGTGATGCTAAGGGATGAGGATGAAGAATTATTTGAAATGAATTTTGTTGAGTTCATAAGAAGGGACATGGAAGGGAGCGATCTTGACACAAGGAGGAGGATTGCTTGTGAACTCCTTAAGGGAATTGGTGCAAACTACAGGGAGAAAGTTACTCAAATTGTTTCCAGCCAGATACAGCGGTGTTTGGCTGTGTTTGCTGAAAACCCAACAGCAAACTGGAAATATGAGGATTGTGCCATTTATTTGGTTGTTTCCCTTGCCACAAAAAAGGCAGGTGGTACTTCAGTCTCAACCGATCTTGTGGATGTTGAGAGCTTTTTCAGAACAGTTATCGTGCCAGAGTTACAAAGTCAGGACATTAATGGGTTCCCAATGTTGAAGGCAGGTGCATTAAAGTTCTTTACTATGTTCAGGAATCAAATTTCTAAACCAGTTGCACTGGCTCTGATTCCTGATGTGATCCGTTTTCTTGGTTCTGAATCAAACGTTGTTCATTCCTATGCCGGTAGCTGTATTGAGAAACTCTTGTTGGTCAAAGATGATGGTCCACGGGCAAGATATACATCAGCAGACCTTGGTCCAGTTCTACTTTTGTTGATGACCAACCTATTTGGTGCTTTGCAGAAGCCAGAGTCTGAGGAGAATCAATACATAATGAAGTGTATCATGCGGGTTCTTGGAGTTGCAGATATTTCTCCTGAGGTAGCTTCACCTTGCATCACTGGGCTGACTACTGTTCTTAATAGAGTGTGTGAAAACCCAAAAAATCCCATCTTCAACCACTATTTGTTTGAGTCGGTGGCTGTTCTTGTTCGACGAGCCTGTGAGAAGCATCCTTCTCTTGTGCCGGCCTTTGAAGCTAGCCTGTTTCCTAGCCTTCAGACGATCTTGGCCAAAGACGTGTCAGAGTTCTTCCCTTATGCATTCCAGCTGTTGGCCCAACTAGTGGACTTGAATAGACCACCCATTCCTTCTCATTACATGCAGATATTTGATCTTCTTTTGTTGCCAGAGTCGTGGAAAAAATCTGCAAACGTCCCTGCCCTTGTGCGATTACTCCAATCTTTTCTTCAGAAGGCACCCCATGAGCTTAATCGAGAAGGAAGGTTAACCCATGTGCTTGGGATATTCAACAGGCTTGTTACATCTCCTAGCACAGATGAGCAGGGTTTTTATGTGCTTAACACAATCATTGAGAACCTTGGATATGAAGTACTTGCGGAGTACTTGTGCCACATCTGGGCTACACTATTTACGCGTCTCCAGAATAACAGAACTGTAAAGTTTGTGAAGTCCCTTGTGGTATTTATGTCCCTCTTTCTGGTAAAGCATGGCCCACAAAAGCTTGTGGATTCAGTGAATGCTGTCCAACAAAATATATTTCCTGCGATATTGGAGCAGTTTTGGATTCCTCATGTCAAGCTTATTACTGGTTCGATTGAGACAAAGTTGACTTCAGTTGCTTCAACTAGACTTATCTGTGAATCTCCATTGCTGTTGGATCCTGCAGCAAGTATACTCTGGGGTAAGATGCTGGATAGCATTGTCACCCTTCTATCACGGTCAGAGCAGGATAGAGTTGAGGAGGAGCCAGAAGTTCCAGATTTTGGGGAGACGGTTGGTTATAGTGCCACCTTTGTTCATCTGTATAATGCTGGTAAAAAGGAAGATGATCCGCTGAAGGAAATTAGGGATCCAAAACAATTTTTGGTGACTACACTGGCAAATCTTTCTGCTCGTTCCCCTGGGAGGTTTCCCCAAGTTATCAATGAACATCTTGATCCTGCTAATCAAGCGGCACTGCTCCAAATTTGCAGCTTGTACGGCGCCTCTATAGTATGAGAAATAAGCTGTTTTAGCAAGGTACAGGTCTTCTTTTTCACATGATAGTGTATTGTTGTTTCAATTTTTTCTCCTCAATACATTATTTTTTTTTGTCTAGTTGATACAAGCATAGTTTGGAATCATGACGTGTATTTTGTATCACAAATCCATTTTTATGATACAAATTGGGCTATGATTTCTGTATCATAGGATATATTTGCATAGAGAAGTATACCAAAATTTTAGGTGTATTATCTGAGATTATTAAGTATGCGCTGAGAACCATAATAAGAAGATATATATGAACATCATGAAAACTCATGACAAGAGCTAATTATTGGCACCATGATATTTATATAGAAGTTAGGTGTTCACAGACTTCAACTGGATAACTTATCCAATATAAAAAAAATATTTTAAAGTGTTGATTAAACAATTTAATTCTTGATAGCCCTCACAAAGTTTGGATGCTTAGTTTGGTGAAAAACTTAAGGTGTTTGTTTTTCTTCCAAAGATTTACAATTTATTTTGGTGCAATAGTATATTTGAAGACAAGAAAAAATATATTTTTGACATTTAGATACGTTTCATTCACCCTTAATGTAAGAATATATAGTGGGATACTGATGACTACTGATAAAAGAGTTCAAGGCTTCTGACCCTGTCAGGCAGTCGTGATTTGCTAATTATTTTTGAAAGAGCATGATTAGCAATGGTGATTAAAACATGAGTCCGCTGGATTTTTTACCTAATTTTTCTTTCATATCGTAGGAAACTAATAACTATGGATAAAAGAGTTTGAGAACTTCTTGCTTCTCTCATTGTCAGGGAGGTTTGGTTTGCTAATTACTTCTGAAAGAACATGGTTAGCAAAAGTGTCAAATGCGATCATAAGTCTCTTATGAAGTGTATGTTCAGAGACACTTCAGTGGAGACGATATTATTTGGAGGGATGTGTGGGAGGAGAATTGGAGAAGATAGGATTTGAAACTAACTTGTGCAGCGACTTAGGAAACAGCTGGAACTGAAAATCACTAAGTTAGCTCAAAAAGTTATCTGCAAACAGAGCTGACATTAAGAATTAGATGCAGAAAGTTGCAGGTGAATAAATGAGAACGTGGGCTCGTAGAGTAAGCATATACAATCAAACTTGAGGGCGTTTAGAAATAGGATTGTAGCCATACAGCTCAAACTGAATGTGGACGATGCTCATATTTTATGAATAACTGGAGCTATGTGAGGCTTCTCATTTGCTTTCTCATGTCACAAATAATGGTAGGCTAAGGCATCTGTAATGATTGGGGGTGAGTTGCCTTCAATGTGCAGCTCTTCGCCTTAAAAAGTTTGAGGACTATTTTTTTTGGGGCTGAGGGAGTAGATCCTAATAATATATGACTAAGCTGTTCTACTGGACTAGTAAGTTAATTTGCCAGGACTTTTTTTTAAGGGCTTTATTTTGTATCCTCGTGATGAGATGACTGCTCCTTGTATCTCATTCTCTTGAATGTGTTTCAGATGGTTGGGAGGAGGGGGGGGGTAGGGTATGACTCAATTACATTAAAATATTTTTAACCACTCTTTTTGTCCCATTTAGAGAACCTACTGTGGCAAGGCAAACAATTCAAGAGATATATTAATGGTACTTGACTCCTTGGGGCTGACATCTCTGGATGGAGTTGCTCTCTTGCCATAATTTTCCATTTTATGTTAAATTATCATGTACTTATTTTGGTTTTATTGTCTCTGCTTTAATTTTTTATAATAGTTTTATTTTAGCAAACATTTCCATCTTCTTTGAGTTGTACTTGAAAATGAGAAAGTTTATATAATTAGCTCCTTCAACTTTTTCAGGTCTTTGTATACCACAAGGAAATGAGGTTTTGTATCTGGTAATAGTTATGTCTGGTCTTCAGTGTGCATTGGTCAACAAACGAGGTTTGGCTTTGTAACTCGGTTGATTTGAATCCATTGTGCAGCATTCAAGATTTTATGAAGTCAACTCCATTGTGGTCAGTCCTTTGTTTTTTTTCAACCTCATCGGATGGCTGCTCCACATTTCGTTAGGTTGTTGGGGTGGGTGGTGGGGGTGGGGTATGGGACATTGGTGATTATTACGAGTCGGGTTTGGGTTCAACATACTGTCATTAGCTAATGCAGCTGCTTCTACCTTGAAGATGGTTGTGTTGTACCTTAAAGTTGTCTATCCTTGTAGCATTTGATAATATCTATCTGTGAAGTCATAGAGTCAAACTGAATACCAACAATTTTTGAGGGAATCAAATTGAGTTGTTAAGGTTTATCTCTTTTGAATCAAGGGATGTGATAGATGGCAAAGGGACTCGGGCAAAAACCTTGAGTCAATGGTTCACACTTATAAAAAAAAAAAGGTTATTTCTTTTGCTACTTGTCTAATATATCTTGCCTAATTGCCTTCCTTGGTGGGTGTCCTTTTGAAAAATTCTAAGTATTCCTTTATGTTTATTATTTGTTGATATTGTATTTGTATTTTGGCCTCCGCCATTATACATGAAACTACAGTTATACCCTCCCTCCGTTTTGGCTTTTCTCTGTCTGTGTGAGTTTTTTATGGCCGTGAGTGGCTGTCGTTTTTCTTTTAATAGATGTCTCAATAGTTTTATACAGTATATGCATCCATGGTTTTGCCAAAAATATTTACACAAACTATAACCTATTAATCATTGTGCTTCTCTCTCTCTCTCTCTCACACACACACACACGCGAGGATAGGTGCCTTTCATAATTGCGCTATTGTTTTCGACTATTACCTTAATATTTTGCACAGTGAAGACAGGAGTACGTGGCCATAGACTTATGACTTATCCTCCCCAGTCCCGTGTTTAGAGGATATTCCGTCGGTTTCTAAATATTTGTCCTATTTTGACCTATTAAAGTTCAACGGATTCATATCTAAATATAATATATATATATATATATATATATATATATATATATATATATATATATATATATATATATATATATATATATATATATATATATATATAAAACATGAATCCCTTCGTTTCAATTTTTTTTCATCTATTCAAAAATGATTATCCTGTTTAAAAGTTTTCTTTTTAGCATATTACTTTTATTATTTTATACTTGCTTAAATTTTGGGTCACATATTCTTGGGTTTTAAAGGAAATCATACATTATTTTAATACTTCTTTCGCTTGAGAGTTTTTTTTTTGTTTTAAAATAGATGATACTTTTTAATTTTTAAGGAATTTTTTTTTAAAATTTTACCCATATTTATTGATTCCGTAACTCGTGTTTAGCTCTTTGGGTAAAAATATCAAGACACCTCATTAATATTTGGATATAGTCAGTTTAGTCTTTACAATATGTTTCCTTGATCCGTGTGAAAAATTCTAAAATGTCATATATTTTGGGATTGATTCAATTGTTTTTTTTAAATCCGTATACCTGGTCGAATATGAAAATAGTTTTGGGACGGAGGGAATAATACATAGTACCGAAGTAGTACAAAAGAAATTAGTACTCCCTCCGGACCTATTTATAAGTAAAAAATATCAAATTTTGGTGGATTTAAATATAATAATTAATCACAATATTAAACTCTACTCACAATTTTCAAAAAGTTTGGTACCAAAAATGCTCCTTGTTAATTCTTTTGTTTTTCAAGATGTGTGCATATTTCCTATACACAAAGAACCACTAATTATAAAAGGAGTTATAATGAATTGATGACAATGAGTTAATGTTGCATTAATTATCATCAGTATTTGAGTGAGATACTTAAGGATATTTTAGTAAATATATTTTTGTTTTATATAAAATCAAGATAATTTAATTAATTTAACTTACTTTTTTAATCTGTATAAAATTGGTTAGTTTTGCTTATATATAGGTCCGGAGTAGTATGTGTTTTATGTTTTTGATTTGAAAAAAATATTCATCAGGTTTCAATTGAGAAACAATCAGTTTAATTAAAAAAACCAAAACAGAATTTTTTAAGAAGGGAAATGGGTAAAGTGATTGGAGTTTGGGTCTGTCCAGTTTGATTGTATAAAGCTTGTTGAATTGTGAAATAATGAAACAATCTGGAACAAACTTTAAAACGTGTCAGGTAAGGCTCGACTCTTAAAATTCACAAGCGCAATAATTTTACTAAAATATCTAGTTATTCATGCTTGTTTCAAATTACGAGGAGAAAATCAAGTCAAAACCTAAATATTTCTCTAATTTACTTAATTTATCAAACAAATTTAATCTTTAAAATATTCACCTTCCAAGCATTACCCTTTGTTTAGATATGATTTTAGTAGGTTGTACATACACTTTTTAACCTAGAGTATTCAAAAATATCTGTGTTACGGATATGATCGGATATGATAGGTTGAAGGAGTGTTCGTGTAACTTATTTCAGCCATTAAAAAAAAATTATAGATGTGTTCACTTTTGAAAGTTTTCAATCGTTTTACATCCTGATATTTTTTAGAAATTGGAAAAGACAATTTATGCATCACACTGTATTATTTGTGCATTTTGATGTATGAAAGTGTCATATTTTTGTATTTTTGCATTACGATGCATGATTTTGTCATTTGTGCATCACGAATGGATGGCATGTCTTTCTCCAATTTGATTTTTTTAAAGATTTAAAGCATTTAAAAATTGTTCAGAGAAGTCCGTCTCAAATGATTAACCATGGTTGAGGGCCCCTTTAATCTAATACTCCTCCGTCCCTAAATTATCGTCCTCCTTTCCTTTTTCGTTCGTCCCAAAATAATTGTTCAGTTTGAAACTTACCTTTTTAAAACATCGCTTTTACCACTTTATCTTTATTTTTTCACTTTACTTTAATTATGAACCACATACACATGTGTTTTAAATTAAACTACATATTAAACCAATATAAATAATCAAGTCAATTGTTTTTTCTTAAACTGTGAGTCGGTCAACTAGGACCATTATTTAGGGACGGAGGGAGTAACACATCCATAAAATAAATATCTTTCTGTTTTCACAAATTGGTTAAATTCATTCTTGCATCATGCTAATGACATGCAAACGCAAAACTCTCTCCCTATCACTCACACACACACACACACCTGTTTGCCTTCAATCATCAATCTTGAGTCAAGTGGCAGGTTTGGTCTCCAACTGCTACAACAATATAAATCCCTTGAAGTTTTACTTATTACTACTTCCATTAATAGGCACATAAGTAAGTTTTCACGGTAATATTTTTGACAGTTTACACCCCATGGTGATAATTTGTTTAAAGAAAATAAAACAAATTAAACCCTGAAGTTCAATTTTTTGCCTAATGAGTCCATTTGATAGTAACTATCCAAAATATCTCCAATTATATACTTTTAGGTCTAGTTGAACAATGTAGATAGAATCAAGGATAGGTGTTCTATTTCTAGTTTTCTCACCCACTCAACTTTTGTTCTTCACGTAGAAACTTATGGAGACTTATGCCGAAACGTTCACACATATGCTTTTCTTTGGGGAGTTCAGGCTCTCAGCTCATTGATGCTTCTTATCACAAGGCTCGACTATTGGACATAAAGGCACATTACTATTGATTACCTATACACTCTTTATATTAGATGTTCATGGTTGTAGACTTGTAGGTTACATGAATGAAAATATATTCTTACAAGAGTAATATACATAAGATGGTGGGGGTAAAGTGAAATAGAGGGAAGGAACAAGCCTACTTGGTTGGTAGGGTTGGGTTTTACCAAATTTTACCAACCTTACGCCTACTGGTTCCGATGGTTGTTGGAAATTGGTTTTCCAAATAATTGGTTTTACCAATATTTGATCAAGTTTTCAAGCATGTTTCATTTATTAAAAATAAAAATAAGTTATAAAAATGAAATCTACATTTCGAGTAGATTAAGTTGATATATTTATTATCTCAAAACTAATTTTGGGTGAATGAGATATTAATACTCAAAGTGGGCAACTTAGCTTTGTTAATTGAAGAGTAAAGTGGGTATGAAAAGCCATATCTCACATTGACAAAATAAATAGCTTTAAGACACTTTATTAATAGGCCCACCTTGGGAAGGAGTATCAAGTGTTCCACAAGGCGCAACCAAGTGGTGTCAAACGCGTGAGTTAGCTTTGGCTAACCCAAATTGACGCTCAAGGATCTAAGTCTGAGCGTGCATGTCGCATTGGGCACTTTAGAGGCGTACTTTGCACATCGCTAGGAGTATTTCATTTTGTCAAGCTCACAAAGCTTGGTGGGTTCAATTAGTCGGGGCGGTTAAGGCATCCTTGGCGGTTCATCCGAATGGTGCAACCAAGTGGTGTCACACGCGTGAGTTAACTTCGGCTAACCCAAACCGACGCTCGAGGATCTGAGCCCGAGCGTGCAGGTCGCATTGGGCACTTTAGAGGCATACTTTGCACGTCGCTAGGAGTATTTCATTTTGTCAAGCTCACGAAGCTTGGTGGGTTCAACTAGCTGGGGCGATTAAGGCAGCCTTGACGGTTCACCCGAAAGGGTGCTGGAGGGCGCGGTGAATGGGCATGTCCAGGTTATTCGAGCATGTTGCTGTTCGGCTAGCAGCACAGTGTCTTCTTGATCAGACATGGGCGATTATGGTTGTACAGATTTAGTGGGTTTGGCAATTGCTATGCAACCACTGAATCTAGAGTTGCAACGATTGACCAAGAGACACCCTAACTCTTCATTAACTATGTATAGACCCTCATGGTTTGGCAATCGGTTACACCAAAAATAATTGTATCCATAATCGTTAGACTGACAGAAAATAGTATCATATTGTTGTATAAATCCAATCGAGTCTTGGAAGTTCTAAACACCGATCCAGTTCGTCGAGAATTCGAGTATCAAAGTGCTGCCTACTCAGATTGAAAATTTGTTGCATCTTAGAGACGATTGTCGAAGAACCATGAGCACAGTACATGACAATTTCGTCTTGCGGAGATCGTGTCCAACACGAGCCTTGACTTTAAGTTGTTGTTTTAATTAATTATTATTATTATAATTAGATTTCTCTTCATCCCCTTCTTCTATTTAAAATACTTTCATTTGCTATTCTGGGAAAACCTACAAAAAATTTAACGACAATGGCTTGCAAATTGCAATCTCATAATAGTCGAGATAATTGCCATAGATGGAGTCATGTTCGACGATGAAACGCATCGTGTCTTTTAATTGACCCTTGTTATTTTGTTAAAATAAAAAATTACTACGACTAATTAATTTGTAAAAGTATTAAATAGCTAGAGTATTTTTCAAAATTTTAAGACAATCTGCCCCTTCCATATTGAAAGGATTTTGGAGACTGTATTATTCAACGTAAGTTATAGGACTTATATAATACACGGAAAGAACATGAGTTGAAATACAACATGAACTCCTTACATGGCCTAGCTGTGAATAGGAGATAACACTAGAGTTTGACAGTGAGTGAAATACATTAAGATGAAGAGAATGAGTTCGGATGAGACTTTGTGATATCTGTAACATGCCCCCGCAAGATGGACATTCTATTACAGAGGCCAATGTTGGAAAGCAATAGCTCAAAATGGAGACGAGACAGTGGTTTCGTAAGGAAATCAACAAGTTGATCACCAATCGAGACATGAGTAGCACGAAGCTTCCCTTGTTGAACTTGTTCACGAATAAAATGATAGTCAAGAGCGAGATGTTTCATGCGTGAATGAAACATTGGATTTGAACTAAGATAAGTAGCACCTAGATTATCGCAGTAAACAATTGGTGTAGGGAGATGCTGAATACCAAGTTCACTAAGTAGATTTTCAACCCACATGAGTTCGGCAGTGGTGGATGCTACAGGCTTGTACTCAGCCTCCGTTGATAAGCGAGCAATGGATTTTTGTTTCTTAGAGCTCCATGTGATGGGAGTTCGACCAAGGAAGACTATATGACCCATGGTAGACCCGTAGTCATCCTTGTTACCGGCCCAATCAGAGTCAGAGAAAGCATGAAGTGTGATGGAAGAATCATTGAAGATGGTGAATCCTTTGTCGAGAGTACCACCTAAATAGCGAAAGAGCCGTTTTAAAGCCTTCCAATGTGCACTTCGAGGTAGATGCATGAATTGAGATAGCTTATTGGCAACAAAGGCAACATTCGTCCTTGTAAGTGTTAGGTACTATAGAGCTTCAACAACCATGCGATAATCTGTCGGGTTGTCAAGTAAATGGTCTGAAGTGAGAGATAAGCCATGATCAAGCCACATCGGAGTGGAAACAGGTTTAGCATTGAGCATGTGCAAGCGGGCTAGTAACTCTGTGATGAACCTCCATTGACTGAGAAGGAGTCCATGAGATGTGGGGGTGACTTCAACTCCCAAGAAATAAGAAAGAGCTCCGAGATCTTTTAATGAGAACCTGGTAGCTAAACTTGTAATGAAGTCATCAAGATTAGTTGCATGAGGTCCAGTGACAATAATATCATCCACATAAACAATTAAATAAATAGGAGAAACTAAATGATGTAGGATGAATAAGGAGGCATATGCAATTGATCGTCGGAAACCCAAACCGAGAATAAATGTGGTCAACTCGGTGTGCCATGTGCGAGGTGCTTGTTTAAGGCCATAAAATTGTTTTCCTCAATTTACAAACCTGTGTAGACAAATTAATATCCACAAATCCTGGGGGTTGTGACATGTAAACATCTTCTTGCAGTGTACCTTGAAGAAAAACATTATTAATGTCCAATTGTCGAAGAGACCATTTGTTTGTGACCACAAGGCTGAGAAGAGTACGAATGGTAGCCGGTTTGACAACCGGGCTGAAGGTTTCTGTATAATCAATCCCAGGGCGCTGTTGAAAACCTTTGGCAATAAGTCGAGGACGATAACGATCGATAGTCCCATTGGGTTTATGTTTGATATGAAACAACCATTTGCACTTGACAAGATTGTTGGTATGGTCGGGAGGCACCAAGGTCCATGTACCAAGAGTATGTAGAGCCTAAATTTCATGTTCCATGGCTTTTCTTCACAAAAGGTCTTTAAGGGCTTGAAAAAGAGTAGTGGGTTCAATTGGCTTTGGCAATGTTGTAGTGTTATGGGAATATTTGGGGTTGGGTTTGTGGACATTGTTTTTGGATCGGGTGATGATGCTAGAGGGTGGTGGAGGAGGAGGTGAAGGTGGTGGAGCAGGAGTAGAAGGTAGGGGCTCAGTAGGGATGAAGTTAGGGTGTGGTTGGCTTATAAGATGATCAAAAGAGGGCTGCTGGGCTAGGGACGACGTGGGAGACAGGATGGCAGTAGTGTGATCTGTAGGTGTAGGAGAAACAGGAGGCGGTGTGGGATGAAGTATACGTATAGATAGAGAACACCACTCATCAGCTTTTGGTATGGAGGTATTGTGATGGCAAGCACTTAGTCGGGCATATGGAAATTCATTTTCAACAAAGCGAACATTTCGAGAAGTATAAATCTTGGTTGTGACAGGATCAAAACAGTGATAAGCACTTTGGGTTTTGGAGTAGCCTATGAATAGACAAGGAATGGATTTTGACTCTAATTTGTTCTTGGTATATGGACGTAACCAAGGGTAACACAAACAACCAAAGCTCTGGAGCTTGAGATAGTTGGGTTGTGTACCAAACAGACAATGATAAGGAAAGGAGTTCGAGAGTGTTGGAGTTGGAAGTCTATTAATTAGATAGACGACAGTGGTGAAGGCGTGAGACCAATATTCAAGAGGGAGGTGAGTGTGGGCAAGAAGAAATAGGCCCGTTTCAGCAATGTGGCGATGTCGTCATTCGACATAATCATTATGTTCAGGAGTGTGAGGAGTAGAAGTGAGGTGGGAGATACCATTAATGGTAAGAAAATTGGCTAAAGCTTGATATTCCCCCCATTATCAGAATACATGACTTTGATTTTTGTCTTGAAATAAGTTTCCACTAAGGCTCTGAATCTAATGAACACATTTTTTGTATCTGATTTATTTTTGAGTGGATAAAACTAGATATGCTTGGTAAAATGATCGACAAAAATCACGTAATATTTAAATCCATCATGAGAGTATAAAGGAGAAGTCCACATATCAGTATAAAGAAGATCGAGAGGAGCAGGTGAAAGCAAAGTGGATTTATTAAAAGAAAGTTTATGACTCTTATTACATTGACAGGAATCACAATTAAATAAGAGATCACTAGACACATTAAGCTGAAAACGAGAAACTAATTGTTTGAAAATAGCTAAGGAAGGATGCCTAAGACGATGATGCCAATCAATAGCGAACGCTTTGACACTTGAGAAAACAAGAAAAGGTGCGGAAAATGGCCACTCATAAATACCATCCCTAGTTGGACCTTGGAAGAGATGTGCCCCCATGAGACGATCCTTCACAACAAAACAAGCAGAAGTGAAGTTAATGGTCAGATTATTTTCTGAGCAAAGTTGGGAAACATGAATAATATTACGTGTCATGGTGGGTGCACACAAAACATTTGACATGAATAAAGAATAAGAAGTTGAAAGAGGGAAAAAGAAGGAACCAATATGAGATATAGGGACTCATCTGCCATTGCCTATAACAATTTCCTTTGTGCCATCGTAAGGATGATGAAGAGAGAGATTTGCCAAGTCATTGGTAACATGGTTTGAAGCACCTGCGTCCAAGAGCCAAGAGATGGGCTGAGCAGATGTGGTAGCAACATGAGCTTTGGGTTGAGACTGGTTGTAGAAAGGACGTGGTGGGTGGGGGAAATGGCAGGATGTTGCTGCTAGAAAATAGGACATAAATGAAGGGAGTGGCCAATGGTGTGACACCATTGACATTTACCTTGACAGCCAAGAGTTTTTGTAGAGTTAGGGGATTTAGGATTGGTGTGGGTATGCTTATGGTTGGGGAGAAAGTTTGTGGTGGGGATAGGATTAGAATGATGGTAATTGTTACGGGTAACAGTAGCATGGGCGAAAGCTAAGAAGGAAAGGGGAATGGGTTGGGCTTTTATTGCAAGTTCACGATTAAGAAGTTTTTTGTGAAGTTCATCATATGAGATATGTGTATCACGGGCATGGACATCATCTACTACACTTTGAAAGGAAGAATCCATAGACTCAAGAATCTTGTCAGTTATATCTTCTGGATCTATGGGTTTGCCAAGGAAGGCTAGTTGGTCTGTGCTAGCTTTGATAGAGTTCATGAATTCCGTAATGGACTAAGATCCTCTAAAGCTTTGAAGGTAGTTTTCAACTGTTTGATATGGCCACCGGTTGGACGAGCAAAGTTGTGGGCAAGAGTATCCCATATCTCTTGAGTGGTGCAAGATCGAGAGATAATAGGAACTAAAGTAGGGGTTAAGGTACCAACAAGAGCTCCAAAAAGGAGTTTGTCCTAACGGACCCAAATACTATAAACAAGATTTGGTTGTAGTTTCTTTGGCTATGGTGGCTGGTGGCATAGGATTGGTACCATCCAGGAATTTGAACATCCCGTACCCTATAAGGGTTACTTCTATTTGAAGCTTCCACACAAGATAGTTCGTGGATATGAGCTTCAGAGTATTGGAGAGAGAAGCAATAATACGAGGGCATTTAGGATCTAACTCGTTGGGGATTAAGTGAGAAGAGGCCATGTTTGTTTTGGTGAGATCAAACTTGCTGTAATACTTTACAGGACTTATATAATACACAGAAAGAACAAGAGTTGAAATACAACACAAACTCCTAACATGGCCTAGCTGTGAATAGGATATAACACTAGAGTTTGACAGTGAGTGAAATACATTAAGGTGAAGAGAATGAGTCCGGATGAGACTTTCTGATATCTGTAACACATATGAGAAGAAATAAGAAGAAGGCATTTTTCAAAATTTTGATACAATAGTAAGCTAAAGTTGAGCAATCAAGCCTCAAATACTTTAACTCGACTTAAACCTCTTATAGATCCCGACATTCTTTGTAGATTTCGATGCTTTAAAAGTAAAAGAAACATGTGACAATGTCAATAAAGTAACCAAGAAAAATTATTTGGCCGTGATCGACGTTCATTTTTGTGGTTCTTTTGTACTCCGCCCATCTTAAATTAAATGTCTTTTGTTATATTTTAAAACTTGTAAAACAAATTGTAATATCTCGAACCCGAAAGTTCAACCCAATATACATTACCCATTAAACGCATGTACATGCACAATTAGGCATATCACAAGCACACTTAAAAATTTATGGATGATGATGGTGTCTTGTGGCAATGGGTGATTATTTTAAAGACAAATACAAACCCCACATACATCTAATCAATGTGACTTAAATTATTGTCCTAACTAATTTGACTGCTTGAGTCAGTACCATTATTTTCTAAATGAAAAATTGACATATTTACTTATTTATTTACTCAAAATTATAAAACATGCAATTTACAGGACTTTTAAAGTATGATGAATTATGTGTTGATTAAAAAATATACTTCAAATTTTTATTTGAAAAGTATTCATATTAACTCAAAAAGTCAAATTAGAATAATACTCAGGCTGTTCCAGATAAAAAGTACACCATACTATTTTTGGATGTTTTACATAAAGAGTCCACTTAAAAAAAATGTGCTTATATTTTCCATAATCTTTTATTTTTAACCTTCACTTGTATTGTAAACATATTTGTTGTACTTAAATATTTTTGTAATTATGATCAACTCTAATAATACTTATATATCCCTTAATTATTAGATTTTTCAAACGTGAATTTTTTTGGTGGAACAGATGGAGTATTAATTATCAGATGAAAAAAAAAAAGATGGTCTCATTAATTTGACATCACTAAAATTACATATTTTGACAATATTAAAAATATTTTTTTCTTAAAACTTATATTCTCTTCGTCCTAAATTGTTGTCTTGTTTGATCCGACACACAGATTAAGAAGAAAATAATCCACTTGATTATTAATATTGATATAATGTGTAGTTTTACTTTAGTACCTATGTGTATACTCATAATTAAAGTAAAATATAAGTAAGGATAAAATGGTAGAAGTGTTTTTCTAAAAAAAAAAAAAAACTTTCAACAAGAATTTTTTTTAGAACGGACGAAAAAAGAAAAAAAAATGGGACAGAGGAAGTACAAAATATATTTAAAAAAGGTTTACTTTAAAGCTGAGGGCGTGATAGCTGTACTTAGGCCTAATAATTGAGTGAGTGACGTGAGTTCTGAGTTGGATTGGATATGGTCGGATTGAGATAAGTAACTGGTGGAACGAGTCGGAACTCATTAGAAATCAAATATCAAATATGTCGAAATGTGTCGGATTGTGTTAAACCTAGTAACATGTCAAAATGGGTTGACCCAACTTAACCTGAAATTTTTTTCAAAAATCTATATATTTATAAAGTAAAAATTATTGATAAAAATGGGCCACTGGATCAACGGGCGCTTTAGCTAGATCAAAAAATGATAACTAGTTAGAATAGATATTTTCAAGTCGAATCAAATGACTTACAAATTTATTCACGTAGATACGAGTCAAATCTGTTGTTTCATTGACTCGGTTGTCTCGGAAAAAATATTACTCCAAATTCCAAAAGAAGTTGACCTATCAACTTAAGACTCAGTCGATTATGATTTCACCAACCTTTTCCCTTGTTTGGCTACAAATAGCCAAGGAAGTTAAATCAATCAAAGGACCCACATGAATGTTTAATTCTTCCGCATTCTCTTTTCGTACTTATGATATTTGTTGGGTCCTATTCCTATATATTGCTAACAAAGTATGGAAAAGTGGGAAAAGTGGGAAACATTCCATCCCCAAATCCAATGGATCTTAAGATTCAATTCTTGGTTTCCAAATTTAGATTTTATTGGCCCCGTTTGGTAAATTTTCATATGAGGTCAAAAGCAAGTCATGACTTCCACCCAATTTTTCTTGAATTGAAATTTAATTTCCTAGCTAGTTTTATTTTTTAGTTGGTTTACTTTAGGTAATTTTCTTCAATGATTTGCAAACAAATTTCATCCTGTTTAAATTTGTGTTATATTGTATTAGACACAATTATCCCTCGTCATATGATGATAAAGTTTAGTACAAGAGATGGTTCGATATACAAGAGCCTTACAAAACATGAAGCTTTTATATACGTTCTTATCGATCACTCCTAACTAACCCTTAAATGGTTGTTTGGTTCTGACCACACCACGAGAGGTGGGTGTCGAAAGTCTCATTGTTCGTGAGTGGTCCGTTGTGCTGTTCGATGGATCGATATCTAGCTATATAAATTGCAAAATGGAGCACCGTGAAACAATGGGGAGGGTTCTCCGCTAAACCCTCCGACGTGTGAGTAAGTCTTAACCGAGAAAAAAGAGGGAGCGTGCCTCCCATGTGTGTTTAATAGAGAGAGAGAAGTAGAGAGTCTGAAAGAGAGAGAGTGAATAAGGAAGGAGGACTCTTCTATTTATAGTACCTCTATGTGTTTACTTGGTTTGGGCTTGAGCCCTTCTTTAGGTATAAACTTACTCTGGGCTTTTAGGGAGTACTTAAGGGGGTATATTTTCGGTCCACATCAGGTTCAGTAGTTACGAGATTAAATTGATATGAAATAAAATAAATCATTATACTCATCCACAAAACCCTTCCAACTCTCAGATTTTGGGCTGCATCCATATCATTTCATTTGAGTAAAGATTAATGGTGATGGAAATTGAGAAAGCAGACATAGCTAAGAATTAAGGGTTCCAGTCCTCTAAAGAATCAATATATATATATATATATATATATATATATATATATATATATATATATATATATATATATATATATAAGAATTGCCCCATGATTGTCTCCACATGTATTAAGTATTAACACATGAATGACAACCTCAAATGCTCATTTCTTAACTTTAAAGTTCCCAAGTTGCACAAAGGTTAAATAAACTAATTCCTAATGACATATATTGTCCTTGTTTAATACTAGTAGTTTGTAGGGTTACCCAACAACAAATGCACTAAAACTAAGTTCTAGGTGGACATAAAAGACAACAAATGGAGTGGCTTAAACCTCAGTGTGTGGGGAATGGGGATCTCTTCTTGTAAGGCTTAAATAGTTTAGGTTTCCATGAAACACCAATCACATTTGGTCTCCACATGAGGGTGTGGACTATGGACTCAAAATTACTAATCCCACCAATCATGGAATTTATAATATAAAGTAGGCCACCTTCTTCCTGTGGAGCTCCCCCCCTTCTCTCTTTCCAATCACAAACATTTTAAAGTTTTTATAAGTGGGAGGGGAATTTAGTGGAAAATCATCCTAGATAATATAGTCACAAGCATGTCCGAATGAACCAATAACTAAACCCAAAAAAGAAATTTTGGTTCATTTTGATCACATACATTACTCAAACGCAGCATTAATAAAACATATTGTACTTGAAAACTGCATTATCGACAAAACGCAAGTCCAAACAAAATCTTATTCTATAGTTTAGATATATATTTTCTTTTCTTTTTTTTCTCATAAGGGGGGTATGAGAAGAGATCGAACCTGAGACCTCACACTTTGTGAAGCCACATGTCTACCACTGACCACCCCCTTATAGTTTAGATATATATATGTGTGTGCAATAAGGAATCAAATGGGAAAAAAAAACATTTGGATTAGATGGTGACTTGGACAAGAGGAACCATCCTATGAGCAACAATCAAGAAAGTAATCCAGAATCCATAATTTGGCAATTTAGTGGTGTGAAAATCTTTTAATCCATGGAGAATATGGAATAATTATATAAGGTGATAAAGAATTATATGGAATAAGATGAAAAAGATCTCTTCAAAAACGTTTAATCAACTTCAATTACAACTTTCTTATGAGTGATTAATGGAATTTAAGGTCTAATTAGCACTTGGGATGAGACAATAGCTAGTCAATATCTTATTAAGACTATTTTACACAAATTCATCACCTTTCCATTTACTCCACTCCACTACACTTGGGATGGGTCCAACTGAACTTTTGGATTCTTCTGTATGCATGTGTGAGGATAATTTAATCATTTTTAGGGCAGAAAATTTCAATGTTGTTGGTCTTTATTCATTCATTTAGGTTTTAAATTAAAGAAGGTAAATTTTAAAAATATCCTTAAGAATTACCTGGTGCTCGTTTGTTGAATTATTTTTGGTCTTTGATTTATAATAAGTCATATTTATAGTATTTATTTCAACTTATTACATGATTACAATATCTTTGATACATAAAAAAAAATCAAAATCAAAAGTCACAAGTAAGATACTTATACACACTTATAATAAGTCGAAAGCCATCACTTAAACGTCAACTGCCACAAACAATTTCAATAGTATAGGTAATGTGTTGGAAACTTGTTTCCAGTAAAGGCTTAAACGAGGAAATTGTGTGAGTAGTTAGTGGGAAATCTCATGTTGGGAATAAAAGGGAATGAACTCTACTTTATAAAAAATAGATTTTAGGCTTAACAATTGGTCCTTTGGCTATGTACGAGGGAAGACCTAACTAAGTGCAGGTCCAAACACACACGCTGCCGCTGCCGGCTCGGCTAGGCAACCAATTCCTTCCAAGACCAAACAGTTCAAGTGGTTGTGTGACCCTTTTAAACCGGTTGTGTCTCTTTAAGACAAAACGGTTACAACAGCAGTTATGTCCGAAACAGTTGTATCTGTTTCAGACACGTCTCAATCATTCCCAACTCCCAACGTCACGAAAAAATTCCTCTCTTCTGTATGATATCTTTTTATCCTAAACAGATAATATAACAGCGTGTTCAGATTCGCCGATGATTAAAATTGAAAAGTCTGACCTTTTCAGTCACATAACGCAAACAACCCTAATCGAATTTTATGCAGGAACCAAAAGGAAATAAAAAATGTGAAGAAATTTCTGTAGCTGTAGGCTGTAGCATTACAATTTCCAAGATTATGCTCATAGTAGTAATAATTTTTTAATGTGAGTGTAGCATTATTCTTTGCTTTACTACTTGTAGTTGTCGACGACCGAATGGTGGATGTATTTGCTAAATTAATTATTGGAGGAAGGGGTCAAAGTAGTTGCTTAATGCTCTAAGAAGATGCAAACAAGGAATCATATCTTTCTTTCTTTCTAGCTTAACAAAGTTGAGTCTTTAAACATGCTCTCTCTCTCCCTCCCCGATCATTATTCTTTTAAAAGGGATTTTTTTATTTTTTTTATTTTTTTGTTAACAAGTGCTCCATACATCAACAACTGAATAATTAACTGGTAATTATCAATAATTTCGGAAATTTAATTGCTATATTTCTACATATATTTTTTTACTTAAAAATATATATATATATTCATTTTAAAAAAGTGATGGAAAGACGAAAAGAATTAATTCTTTACTTAACCTGCTCAAGTTAAAAAATTATTCACTCAATCATCATCATTGAATAAATTTCCATCTTGAGCTTAGTCCACCAATGCATAAGTATCCAGTAATGGTATGCTCAAATGACCCATTATCTGCAATCAAGTGGGATACTAGCTAGGGTTCCTTTAAAATAAAAAATGAAAAAGGTCACAATTGATGTAAGCTTTGAAGATAAAGGGTCCATAATGCAATATATTTATGTTATGAGGTTTATTTTGCAATGACATGTTTCCTGGTCTAAAATAAGAGAGAAACTTTAGTTTAATATAAGGGATTTTTCCAGTTTAATTATGAGAGATATAGTACTTTACTTATCTGGATTGCACTTAACCACAAGCTAAACAAATAGTGTCCAAAATAGTGTTCATAATTGTTTACCTTTTTGCATTTATATGAACTATGAAGAATATAATTATAGTCCATCCGTTTTGGACAAAGAGTTTATTATTATATTTTTGAAATATTTTATTGAAAAAATAAATTTTTAAAAATTAAGATATAAAAATATTATTTTATTACTAAAGAGCTATTAAATGCTATTTTATTTAAAAAATTAACTTTCAAATTAAAACTTTTTAATCAAGTGCAAATGAGTGCAAATGATTGAATTTGATTTATGTTATTTTATTACTAAAGAGCTTTGTCTATTCTTTTTCTTATTGAGTGCAAATGATTGAATTTGATTTATGTTATTTTTCGTTATCACTTTTACCTTATTTTTTTAAATTTCTCTGATGGTTCAAGACTAAAACTCAACGCAACTGTATTTTCATAACCCGAAAGCTAGAACAATCTTACCAGTTAATTTACTCACTTGGCGGTCTTTACCATTATAATTATTATTTATTACTTCAACACCGACAAAAAGATCAACTTTTAGTTATTTTTGTATTAGGAAATCTTTGATTGAACAAAAAAAAGTAGATTTTTTAGTAGATCTCTTGTAGGATGGTCTTATGGATGTTAATCCGTAAGATAGATCTATCTATGTTAAATGAGTCAAAATTCAGTAATCTCAGTGTAACCTCTCGATTTTTGAAAATTACATCGTCACCCTTCACGTGCATAAATAAAAAGTGTTATTTTTTAGTATTAAAAGTATCACTTTTTAATATTAATTGTGTCACTTTTCAACATAAAATATCTCTCATTCCGTTTTTAATAAAAATTACTATCATTTTTTCCCTTTAAAAGATGTTATTTTTTAGCCTTAAATGTGTTACTTTAAATGTGTTACTTTTGCTTTGAAAAATGCTACTTCCATTATAAATGTATAAATTAAAATTGTCACGGTTAGTTTTAAAGTATCACATTTTAGTATTAAAGGTGTTACTTTTTAGTATTAAAAGTGTCACTTTTTAGTATTAAGAGTGTTATTTTGCATTTTAATAAAAATATTTTTTTTGGCATAAAAAGAGTTATTTTTGACCTCAAAATGTGTCATATTTTAGCATTAAAGGTGTCATTTTTGCCTTTAAAATGATTCGCTTAGCGTTTCATCAAAATCTGTTAGGATTCGTCAAACATTCCAAAACAAATAAGGCTAATGGAGCTAACACAAGATGAAAGTACAAGGCGTGGGAAACATAAGAATTTCAGCAACAAACTTTGAAAATACAAGGGCACTGGAGCAAAATGAGAAAGTTCTCATTAATGTGCTGTCACCTTTACCGAGTTGACACGTGACACCCTCCTCTTGGGTGACCCGTGTGCTATGTTGTCGGATCCAGATTGCGGGTTTTAGCCCTATTTATTCAATTTTTAGCCTATTTTCACTCATATTTTGACTCGATTTCTTATTGGATAACCCGTAGTCTTTGTTGATGGGTTACCCGTTTCATCAACCTTCTTTTTATCAAATTTGGGGCTCCGTCTTACGAATTTAGGATCCATAAAATCGTCATACGTAAATTTTTGCCTTGATTTTTTGTTTCTCCCTCCGTCTTTAAATTATCGTCTTGATGGACTTAGCGCACGATTTAAGAAAACACATTCGTATGGATTATTTATATTAGTTTGATATGTAATTTACTTTTAAACTCATATACATATCGCCCATAATTAAAGTATAATGAAAAAAATAAGGATAAAGTGATAAAAATGTTATTTTAAAAAGAAAAATTTCAAAGAAAATAATTACGTTAAAACGGAAGAAAAAAAAAGACAATAATTTAAGAACGGATGGAATACTAAATTCATGATGGACTAGTTTTGCTTGTAAAGTCCATTTACAACGACTCCGGATCCTCTATTCCAAAACTGTATTTTATCTCATATTCTACCGTCAGATTCTTGTCACGTGTCAATCGTTAATAAATAAAATCAATTACTAAGTTGATTGTGTTTCCATAACAATAAGAAACCGTGAAATCTAGCTCAATATTTTTTTTTTTGTGACAAATTCTCATTGACACGTGGCAAGAATTCGACGGTAGAATAGGAGATAAAATATAATTTTAGAATAAAAGATCCGAACTCATTTATAACTATTTAAAATGCATAAAATTTCCCTCCTTGATTAGATTCTCTTGACAAATCTTTGCTTACACGTTAGAAGAAGCTAAAGTAAAATTTATATTTCTATAATTTACAAAGTACCAACACTGAGACTTATTTATCTGACCCTTTTTGGACTTCAACAGGAGTTTTTGTGCTTTCAAGTTAACTTTTTGCTCTAAACATCTTCTCCGTACCATTATCATCAATTCCTTAAAATAAAAGTTTATTTTAATTGGGCATTTAATTATTGTCGATAACATGTTTTACAGTATTGTACTAGTGAAGCATCTGTGCGTTACACAATTTGTTCACGGATATAAATTTATATATTTAATTAAAAATAAGTAATAGATAATTAAAATTTTTAATATAAATAAAATAAACGAAAATTAATAAACATTAAAATTAAAGATAGAGAGTCAAATAAATTTGAAAATGTTATTATAAATTTTAGAATACTTATTTATATACAACATTTGTCGTTGAACATGTACGATTATTACAACTATCACTATCACATAACAAAGTTCGAATATTCTTAGGATTAGTAACTCTAGGTAAAGCGAGATACAACATGTTATGACTAAAAACATTTTTTTTTAAATGAAGTCCTATGTTAGACAATGACTATCCCTAATATTTATTTATAGATATTGCGCAAGATACTATTAGTGGAAAATGTGTTTTCTGGATTTTGAATAAAATTCTATGATCAGATGGTATCACTGACAAAGAACTTAACTTTCTAAAATATGGTTTCCCATAAATTATAGTATTCTGAAAGTATATATATATATGTTTATTATCATATGTTCATATCATAATTAACCATCATAATTTGAAGTAACTCAACTTTCTAAAATATGGTTTCAACGATCTTGCGTCATTATTTAATAAATAATTGACATAATCTATCGTTTATATATAATTATGTTGTATCTGCATTAACTTTCTATAACGATAGAAAATTATATACTTAAATAAAGTTGAATACTATAAAAATTAAGAACTTTAATATGAACAAAATAAAAAAAAATTAAAGATAGTAGATCACATATATTTTAAAAATATTATTATTAATTTTAGAATAGTTCTTAATAAACAACATTTGTCGTTGAACATGTATAACTATTACTACTATCACTATCTCATAACAAAATTTGAAGACGTTTAGGATTAGTAACTCTACACAAAACAACTACAATTGGTCATGACTAAAAGAATGTTTTTTTAAAGATGTTCTATAGTAGACAATGATTGACCATGACTCTTATTTCTAGACATTGTTTAAGACACCATCATCGAACTATCCTCTTTGGAATTTGAATGAAATTCTATTATCAGAAGATGTCAATGATATTCTTGGAATCAAAATGATGCCACCAGAATTATCATTTGAAAGAACTCGACCTTCTAAGACATGGTTTCACAGTTTGGTTTCAATTTCTTGTGTCATTGCATTACTTAAGGTAATGATCAATCTTTGTAATGATTAGTCTTGTTTCACTGCACAACCCTGCAATATGGGTAATGAATTTTCAATAACGTGTTGCCCAAACTTTAGTGTATTAATGTTAATCGACCAGCATGTATTTTATTTTTCTTTATTTTTATAATAAAATTAAAATCGAATGATGTAATTTAAGTGGTTGAAAATGAATTATTTAATTTTGATCAAATGATATTTAGCTATTAATTGAAGTAATCTCTTATTCTTTTAATTTAGTTTTTCGTCTTCGTATTGATTGAATATAATTTTTATATATTGCAATAGATATTTCTTATCAATTGGATGATGAATAGTGGCTCAAATCTATAAACATTCAAATAAAAAGGGCCAACAAAAAATAATTAAATAATTTGATGGGAGAAATTTGGTCTCGTTCCTTTTTTTTTTTTTTGTAATCGGAAAAAGTCATTTTATGCATTGTGATGTAAGATTTTGTGCATCGTAATGCACAAAATAAAGCACTTTCATGCATTGTGATGCAAGAAGTGACTTTTCCTGATTGAAAAAAAGAAGATGATCAGAGCTGTTAAAAAAATTGTAGTGTGAACTGCTCTACAATTTTCCCCAACTCAAAACTAATAAAAATTTCAATCTGACCCAAATTAAATAATCCTAAGCAAATAGGTCATGTACATTCAAACTTACATTATCCAAATATAAATACCCAAACACAAATTCTACCCTATTACATTTGCCGTCTAAAACACAAAACCCTAACTATTTTTCTCATTTGTTTGTTTAATGCTTCATTTTGGATGACCATCCGTTTCAAATTTTGTTATAAAAAAAAACACTGAGGACCTATTTCCCCAAATTCCTCAACTCCTAAGATCTCATAGTAAAATGAAAGAGTTCGTTATTAAGAAATTATGTTTGACTTTTCATTCAAACAATACTTCAACAGTTCTTCAATTTTGTTGTGTAAACATGGTTTTCCAATGATTTTTGCCTTAGGAAAAGAAAATGACTATTAGAAGTCAAAATTTATTGAATGACACTAATTTCAGCCAATGTGATTGTTTTTTAACCTATATGTTGCAGATCTAAACATAAAAAAGTTATATGTTTAAGATTTGTCAAATTTTATAATTTATTTTCTTATTATTTTAAGAAATTAATATTATATTTGGAATATTTCAATTATCTCAATGTTTAGAAATTTTTAAACTTTTTTGAAAGTAGAGTTCAATAATTATATATTTTAACTTAGAAAAATTATAGTTTAAAATATATAAACCATTTTTCTTTCTCTAAGATCTTACCAATTATGAGGTGTTTTTTTATCTACTTGTTTCATATCTAAAAATAACAAACCTATATATTCAGGATATGGATTTATTATAAAAAAAGTTCCTTACAATTTCATTTAGGAAATATTGAGAATATAATATTCAATTATGAATATGTGAAGCATTTCGTTGTTTAGATTTTTAAATCATTAAAAAATTGAAAATTTCTACTAATAAATAGATTTATATATGCAATGCCTATATATTTGAAAAAAAAGAAGATACTATAACTTATACATTTAATTTTCCAAATCTAAGAATATAACGATAATTTTTTAGAATAAAAATGATTTAAAATATATAAACTTTTTTACATTGTCCAAGTTCTTAATACATTATTGTCATGCTTTTACTTTTTGTCTGCTTCAATAAAATTGTCTTGTTTGTTTATTTTCTTTTTAAGACAACATTATTTTGTCTATTAGCCATGTACACATGACTTTAATTATAAGCCACGTACATACGACTTTAAAAGAAACTACATAATATTTCAAAACATCGATCTCCAAAAACTGCAAGAAATATGACAAATATTGAATAAACATGTAAATATGTATCAAATAAATTGTTTATATAAAGATATTTTTGGATTTTCAATTGTTTTCAGTTACTAATGAGAATTTACTTCTGTTAACATTTTTCATCCAAAACCAAGACGGAAGAGGATGGAGTGACTAAAGTGTAATGATGAAATTATTGAAAAAAATAGCAAGATGATGTTAATGAATAAAAACTCGAAGTAGGATGATAAATTTGATATTTAAGCCAGTTAAGGAATGACTATTATCATTTCAAGTTTAAATTTTCAACAGTGAGTCATATATTTATACTTAGTTTTATTTGTACAATAGCATAATTAATCTTCTCATCTACATGTTGCTCTCGTACAGTCGCAAGTAGAGCTTGATTTTAAAAAATTAATAATAATATAACTACTAATGAGAGTCTTTTACTATATACTCCATACTAAGAAAATTTTGAAAATAAATTAAATTGATTGTTATAGTGAAAGAAAAAAAGGTTGAAATTGTGACATGTTAGTTTTATCTCCCACTTTGACATTTTTTTTATCTATCTCGTGTTATACATTTGAATAATTTTAGTATTTTACTAAACCAAATAGACATAAGTCAACATGTTAAGATAATGTTACACGAGGTAGATAAAAAAAGTTGATCGAAGTAAATATTTTCACGACGAGATATGTGTAACTTATATTATTTTGTTTCTATCGATTCACCGTATTTTGAGGTTTTAATAACATGCATTGCTTTAATAGATGAGTTGCATAACCATGACTTTTTGATATGTTTATGTAGTCTTGTTTGTTAATAATGTTTTTCTTTTTCACATCTTTTTCCATTTTTTTAATTTGAAACTTTTCTTTTTTTTTCTTCAATTATTGGTTTTTTTTTTAACAATTCTAGTTGGGTTTGCTGTCGTATATTTTTAAAAGAACTTTTATTGTTTATTTTTAGATATGTAAGAGTGATTAGCTTAGTTGTTTATTTTCATTTGTTAAATCCGTTGTACTTAGTAAAATAAAAACTAATAAAAAAAATTGCACCAAACATAGCCGTATTTTAGTCTAATAAAAAATAATAAAAAACAAGCAATTGAAAGATACTTTGGGTAATTTCTTTTGTTATTATAACCGGTATGTAATTTTAGGGAAATTTTGTTCAAACAAGGAGTTAATCAAAAATTATTTTTAATGATGTAGTAGATAAGCATCCATAAAAATAAAAAATAAACTTGAAGGGTAATTTGGGTAATTTGTTATGTTATTATAATTGCTAGGTAATCTTAGAGTAATTTCATCCAAAAAAGAGTTAATTTAATGTTATTATTTATAGGGTAAATTTCAAGTGTGTACAATTTTATAAACATGTTTTCATCTAAGACCATCAATTTTTTGGACATTTTATGTAAATACAAATTGGTTGTCAAATGATAAAAATGTCATTAATGAAGACAGATCCGGCCTAAAAAAGTTCAAAAAAGCTAATGCAAGGCTTGGCATCAGATGAAAAAAAATCAAAAAAGCTGATGCCAAGGCTTGTCATCAGGTGAAAAAAATTTCAAAAAAACTGATGTCAAGGTTTGGCATCAACATTGATTTCACAGTTTATTCAAACAAAAAAAATCAAAAAAACTGATGCCAAGGCTTGGCATCAGGTGAAAAAAAATTCAAATAATTCAGGCATCAGGTTGCTGATGTCAAATGCTCCTGGCATCAGGTTGACAAACACATTCTTCATCTTCTCTGGCATCAGGTTTGCATGCTCTTCTGCAAAATTTGTTCCAGTCTCTTTTCTCATTTATGTTCTTCTCTGTTATCTCTCTCTGCCTTCTCCTTCACTCTCGCTATCTGGCTTCGCCTAGATCTAAGGACGGTAATGCGCATTTAGGGGAAAAGCTTTTCATTTCCTCCGTAGTCGGCGGCTCTCGATGTAATACCCCAATCCCACATTGGGTAGATGTGAGACTTGTGTTTGATTTATAAGGTAGCCATGCGCTACTACTGGGCACCAACATCATCCATGGAAGTAAGCGCTCTTAGGAAAATAGAAGAATCGCGTGAAAAGAAAATAAAAGCATAAGAAAATGGGAAAGATTAAGACAAGAGAAAGGAGCAGCGTCTGGTGCATCGAAGTAGTAGTACGGGTAAGAGTAATTATTACGCTGCCCCATACCACCACCTGGTGGTATTTGAGTTACAGGAATGGTCATGAAATTAGGAGTAGGTAGCTATATCACCTCCTTCCACCCACCATGGGATCTCATGTCTCCGGCCACCCATTTCTTCAGGGACATCCATTGATGATGTGAGCATTCAGGGCCCAATCTGATCTCAGAGCTTTCTTGGCACGGGTTATAGTAGAATAAAAATCAACACCTTCATTTAAAGAATCAATCTCAATGGTGGTCTAAGTCGTGGATCGTCCACAAATTCATCATCCACTCGTAAGAATACGTGCATAAACGACAGTGACGTATTTTTGCTCCAAAATTGTACCTGAAAGATATGTCTAAAAAATAAATAGATTCATTTGAAAACATGTTTCAAAAGATGTACCGACTTGTAATTTTTTCTTATTTATAATGTAGTGAATAAATAGAGGTGGCAATTGGGCGGGCCCAAATGGGCGATGAGCTCACATAGGCGGGCAAGTAAGTATCCATTTAATAACATGAGTATATATGGGTGGACACTAAATGGGCATGAATGCCCATTTACTTATTAACATACACTTATCAAATAAATACAAAAATTACAAAAAAATAATTTCCTTTTACAAAAATTATCAAAAATTACAACTAATTAACTAACTAACTATATATATATATATATATATATATATATATATATATATATATATATATATATATATATATATATATATATATATATATATATATATATATATATATATATATATATATATATATAACCAAAAAAAAGAAAAAATAAATATGTATTTTTGTGTGTGATTATAAGTAACCACTTCACTACCATTAGACACCAATATCATTTATAGATTTTAAGGCGTGATTATGGTTGATAGTTTAAAATCTAAATCGACCTAGGAGCTAAGTGACCTAGCCGATGAGTCATGCGTAGAATCTAGACATTCGGGCTCGAAACGTCACATTATATATATATATATATATATATATATATTATGTTATATGTTAAACGTCATTATTAAGAGATCAGAGAGAGCAAAAATCGGAGTAAAATTTGAAGAGCAAGAGAATAAGTTTTATCACGGGTGTCCAAGTGGGAGCCCATTCAGCCCATCATAATTAATGGTCTTAAATGGGCATGCTCATTTGTACCCACTTAAAATGTTGGGTGTGTTTATGCCTATTATTTATTGGACGATCTGAACGGGTAAATAGACGCGGACAAAATTTGCTACCTCTACGAATAAGTAAAAACCGTAATGAAAATAGTCTATCCCTTTTTCTATTGATTTAGAATGGATTAGCAAGTTTTTAATGTGAGATTGTCAATAGATTGATTATGATTTTTACAGCTGGGATGAAAGGCAAATTTTACAATTCTTTAGTTATATGGGGTCTTCGTCAACAGCTTCTTTGGCATATGACCAAGGCATTTTTAATAGAAAAAAAATGCCCAGGCGGTTATTGAAACCGTTATGACGCCGTCAGAAAGATGACGCCATCCGTTAACTGACCCTTCAAGTTCACACCTAAGTAAGAAGCAACGGTTTGCCACGCGCCGCCAACAGGTTCTACGCATGACAGAGTTTTATTAATGCTCAGCCGCCGTTATCAGACGGCTATGTACGGACAAACGCATACTAAATGCCAAAGGATCCAAAACCTTTCCACTTTAGCTTTTGAGCAACTTTAGGGAACTCATATATGGTTTGTGAATGATCAGTTAACCCCCCTTTACTTTATGAAAACAACAAATGCTCCAAGGAAAGAGTTTGCTATATTATTTTAAGCTATTTCGTATAAAGAATTTACTTTAAAAAATTACATTTATAATTTTTATAATCTTTTATCTTTATCCTTTAATTGTGTTGTAAGCATATTGGTTGTTATTATATATTTTTGTAATTATAACCAACTTCAATAAGTATCGTATTCCTTTCCCATGGGGGTGACCGGTGAGTATCTTATATTTTCTGGAGCCATTTCGAGTACAACATATTAGATTCTATTTGTTTGTTTTTTTTAATTTTTTTAATATAAAATTGACATTAGTTTCTTCCTTGCCTATTTTCACAACCTCATCCAAATGAGATTCTCATACTCTCTCTCTCTCCCTGTCATTCAAATGAAGCCTTTCATTTTAGGTTATGGATTCCTATTTAATAATGTAACTGTAAGGATCGAAATGGGACTCGACTTTGCGATCTTCGGTTCATACAAAGATTTCTTGATATTTTATCTTTTAAATTTTGAATTCCATTTATACCTTTTTATTTGTGCATGTGAAAGAGTTTTAAATTTTTTGGTTAAGAGTATGAAGAAAAATCTAAGTAATGTTCTTTGAATTTCATCCTTTTTCTTTTCTTTTCTGATTTGAGTAATTTATTGAAAATTCTAAAAATATTTATATTTTTTTGTCTGATATTTATATGAAAAGTAGAAAGTGTATAAATTATATTTAGCCCTATATATTGTATTAGATTTTAATTGAAATTTGCCTAAATTAAACTAGGCATATAATTGATCCTTAGCCCTTCCCTACATTATTGAGTTCTATCTTTTGGGAGCTATAAAATGCAAATAATTATTCAAGGGTTATGAGCAATTGCAATATTGCATATTTACCCTTTTGGGTAAAAGAATTAGATTATGCTAGGGTAGTTTTAAGAAATAAGTCCATTATTTCCTTTTAGATCTTACACAACTTTCACTTTTTATCATTTTATCTTTACTTGCTACTTTAATCAATGTTGTACTCCTATATTATGTCTATCTCAAAATAATTGTTCCGTATTAAATATATACGGACATTAAAAAAATGTTTGATTTTATGTTAACTTCTTATAATACCCTCAATTTATTATTGGTGATGTTAGATCAATGATATCCACTTACTTTTTTATCTCACAAACAAGAAGAAAACAATTGAATTAAAACACAATTTCATAAAAAGAAAATGAGACAATTATCGTGGAACGTTCCTAAAAGGAATATGGACACTTGTTTTGCAACGAAGGGAGTAATACACAATATCTTAATATTTATTTATAATAGTTTGATTATTAGATAATACACAACATCCAAATATTAGTGGTATTTTGTGTCCTGAACTCACATTTAAAAAACCTAGATATAATAAGTTTTGTTTCCATAATTATCTTTTAACAAATTCTAATCTCACTAAAGGTGTTTTAATGACAAATGGTACTTTGTACTATATATCATATAGAGTGCTTAACAAATACCCTACACATGTCAAATTTTGCTTATTATATGAGCACGATAATAACCTTTTATAATATATTTTGTGAAAGAAAACTTTTAAAGTGGTATTAAAAACTTGTGCACAGTGGTAATCGAGATAAAACTCACTAATTACTATATTTAGTCTCTTAAAAATGTTTCTATAGAGTACACATGTTAGCCAAACTCTTTATGAAAAAATCAGTTAATTTTCTTAATCGGTGTCGAGACTCTTTCTTTACCCAATTGGGAGTATTTTTGGAAACATGAAGAGAATAAATATTGTCTCAAAGACTGCCGTGCACAAATTTTAATGACACATGGATAATTTTTTAGACAAAAATAGTTTGTACTGGAATTGACAATATTTCCCTTTGTGCTTGTTTTGAATTCACTAATGATAAATTTCAATACGAAATACTATAGTACTCCCACTCCCACTCCACTCCCGCTCTATTTTTATTCTTGCATTATTAACAAAGCATTTTCCAAAATATGAGTAACTTCTTGTAAAACGATGTTACGAAGGCTCAATTTAACCTACCTACATACAACGGATCGGGTTAAGATGATCCGTCTCACAAAAAATATCTGTAAAACCATTTTACTTAAGTTTTTGTTAATTAACCAACAATAGAGATAATTACAAAAAAAAAAACTCTGACCTATTTTATATTTTGTAAAATTAACCTCGTGTGTTGATTTTTATCAAATTGAACCTCCACCTATTTTTATTTTTGCAATTCAAACCTTCCGTCAAAGAGGTGTTAATTTTTTAACGGAGTGCCGTCATGTTGGCGGTGACGTGGACATCCAACTCCAACTATATTTCCCGTTTTTTTCATTGCAAATAAAATCATGTACATTTGTTTGTCTTGCAAAAAGAACATTGGTCAAACCAGATTTTATTTCCGTCATTTCTATTGCAAATTAAACCTTTTGCATTTTTTTTTTATTTTTGCAAGATGAACCTTAGAGAAAACCAGATTTTACACGTGAATTTCACGTGATCGATTAAAATTAATGCCAACCTCTAATTGAATGAGTTTGGCGATTTCTTGAGAAAGAGAAGGAGAGCGATTTCTAGGGTTTTTTCATCACAACCAAATTCTTCTTTCTCACTTGGAGATTATAGTGAATCGAGAATAATAGTGAGTGCAATGCGGTCTCTAAGGTTGTTCAATGATCATGGAGCCCCTAGTTACGGTAAGTAAATTAACTAACCCTATAATTTTTTACTTTGTTTGTGCTGTGGTGTTCGATTTCCGATATATGAATCTTGATTTTTTTTTATTTCGTGTCTGCTTTGTGTCCTCTTTTATATTGGTATGTATTGTAGGTACACTTAAATTAATTCCTTTTGATAGTTGAGTTGCTATTCATTTTTGTAATTAGCATACTATTATTTTTGTTGGTTAGTGTGGTTAACTTATGTTCTGCTTTATGGTTGATTAATCATGTTTTACCATATTCTTAGATAATTCTTCGAGTATGGTGATGTCGAATAATTTATAGTTTCAAGTATTTTTTAGTTTTCACTTCAACGGACTTTAGAGGAGGATCAAGTCAGAGGAAAAAACGACATTCCCTTTCTAGCTACAAGAACAGAAAAAAAAATAAAACAAGTAAATAAATAAAATAATTTTCTAAAAAATTAAAATTTTAAAATATCAATAACTTACCCCATATTTTTCACAACCCAAGAACCTCCTTCATGTATTTTGATCGGTCCATGATGTTCGTATGATAGTCGTTCTTCCACAATGGCAGCGAACTGTGTTCATCGTGAAATAACAAATATAATAAATGGAATAAATCGTTAGAGAATGAGATGAATTTTTTTTAGGATGAAATAAGTATATATATAGCTAAAATCTGGTTTTCTTTCAAGGTTCATATTGCAATATATATATATATATATATATATATATATATATATATATATATATATGTATATATATGTATATATATGTATATATATGTATATATATGTAAGGTTTACTTTGCAATAAAAAATGTGAGAGCTAACAACTAATTTGACCAATGTTCATCTTTGTAAAAAAATAATATATAATGTTTAATTTGCAATAGAAATAGAGGGAAATAAAATCTGGTTTAACTAAGGTTCTTTTTGCAAGACAAACAAATGTACATGATTTAATTTGCAATGAAAAAAATGAGAAATATAAGTTGGATGCCATCAGTGTCCACGTCAGCTACCAACATGGCAGCCAACTCACCATCTCGTTAAAAAAATTAACACCTTTTTGACGGAAGGTTTTAATTGCAAAAATGAAAAGAAGTAGGGATTCAATTTGGTGAAAATCAATACACGAGGTTAATTTTATAAAACATAAAATAAGTCGGGGTTTTTTTGTAATTATCTCCCAACAATATTTGAGTTTTTGACACCTATTTGCATAGGGAAATTAAGTTGAGCTAGAGAGAGAGAGAGTATTTAGGAAACCTTGGAAAGTGGATTTGGGGATTGAGAGAGAGGGAGAGAGAAGTAGGGGTGTTAATTGTGCACAGTCAGAGTAGAAGGAACTGACTTTGAAGGACAAAGCTTAAAAAAAGAGTGTGGTTTTATAACTGACAAGTGAGAGAAGAAACACACACACTCACACAAGAGTACACGCAGTTCATATATATGGGCAGGGCAGGGCAGGCGGCAGCTGTTACAGAAATAAAACAAGGGAGAAAACACACAGTTGAATAAATTTTGTTTGTAAATGAAATTTGGATAACGGGTTTCTGCTTTTTTACTTGGATTATTGATGATGTTGGTTTGATGATGGACGATTAATGAGGGGAGGGGGGATTGTTGAAATACGTGAAAATATATCATTTTTGTTGTTGTTGAAACTTGAAAGCTTTATCGTTTCTTTTTTAGAACTTTATCGCCTCTACTAATCATTCAAGAGAGCTTCTTCATTCTTGGGGCAAGGCCTTTAATGGCGCATGTTCTTGATGCTCACAGAGCTTCATCTGTTACGCATACAGGTATGTATTATCTGAATTTGAAAATGTCTGTTTGGTTACTGAGAAAGTGAAGGAAAAGAAAATGGAAAAGGAATTTTTGTTTTCAAGTCCATATTTTGCTCCTTTTTTCTTCATTTTGCCATTTTCTTTGCTGATTGAAGATAATACTATCTTTAATTCCTCATACCCATTTTCAAGGCTTTCTTTTTTTGGTCAAGTTCATATATTGCTCACTTGTTCTTCTTCGTTATCTTCATGTTGCTATTCTTTTTGCTGATTAAAGAGAATACAAAGAATTAGTTGAAAATTGTCTGTCTGTTTACTGGGAGAGTTGAGGGAAAGAAAATGGAAAAGATTTTTTTGTGAAGTTCATATTTTTGCTGATATTTTAAGCCCATTGTCTCTCTAGTATCCTAAATTATAGTTCAGGTACCATGTATAGTAAATTAGGTGAAAAATGCCTGTGGCTATCGAGAAAGTTAAAGAAAATCTTTTCGGTTCATACTTTGCTCCTTTGGTCTTCTTCAGTTTCTTGATATTGTCATTCTTTATGCTGATTACAGAGAACCAGCTTTGACTCAATTCCTGTTCAAATTTGTAAATTATAATTTTGATTTTAATTTGTTGGTGGGTATGTTTAGGGAGTGATGATCTGTATGCAGAGCTATGGAGGGCATGTGCAGGCCCTTTGGTTGAGGTTCCTCATCCTGGAGAGAGAGTTTTTTACTTTCCCCAGGGCCACATGGAACAAGTATGCCTCTTTTCTCTCTCTCTACAATTTCACTCTCTCTAGAACTTCCGTTTAACTTGAAAATGTGCATAGCTCAATTTATTTTCCCTTTCAGTTAGAGGCATCGACAAATCAAGAACTGAACCAACAAATTCCCCAATTTAATCTCCCTTGGAAGATCCTTTGCCGTGTGTTTAACGTTCAATTATTGGTACTACTATTTCTTTATTTATTAATTGTTTTTAAGATTTTCATTACAACTAATAATTTGTTTTACATTGGTATCTGTTGTCATTGGTTTAATTAATAGGCAGAACCTGAGACAGATGAAGTTTATGCACAAGTTACTTTACACCCTGAAGAAGAGGTTAGAAGTTACTGTTTTTATTGTAATTATTATTTCTAATCTTTGGAATAAGAAAGGGTTTAATGTAAAATTGTTGTAAAAACTTCTTGGTGATCATTATAGCAAAGTGAACCCACGAGTCCTGATCTTAGGCCTCCTGATCCACCCAAGCCGACAGTGCACTCATTTTGCAAGATTTTAACAGCATCTGATACTAGCACGCATGGCGGATTTTCTGTTCTACGGAAACATGCTACTGAATGCCTGCCTCCATTGGTAATTTCTTCCCTTTATTAGTTTTTTATTTTTGAAAACTGAAGTAGTAAATGAACTTTAAATTGCACAATTATTATTCAATGAATAAAGGTACAAGTTCTTGAATAAGCAAATGAATGGAATGCTGTTAGATTTCTACTTTTTCCAGCCTTAAATTGTGATTTCTTTCGTTTTGGTCGATTTTTTTGTTAGGACATGAGCCAGCCAACTCCAACCCAGGATTTGGTTGCAAAAGATCTTCATGGGTATGAATGGCGATTTAAACATATATTTCGAGGTATCTCTTTTGAACTTCTGTTAATTGCTGTTGCAATTCTTCTGTTGTATCACTTCTTAAAGAGTTCACATTTGGAAAGTCAAGCATTTTAATGATTAATGATTGAAATAGTTTCAATAAATTTCCTTAGCTTTATGAATTACAATAATTTTCCTGTTTTTAAAGTTTAATTTAACAAGGGTAATTTAGAAAACAGAAAATCCATTAGCTTAAACTTTCAAACGGGACTTTTAAGTATAATTATGTCCGAACGGAGGAAGTTGAACCCTTTGAGTGGAATGGAAGGATAATTTGATTGGTCAAAGAATTTACTATAGATTGAACTTGTATCATATGAACAAATTCATATTTCACATGGACTTGAAATTGCTCTGTTCAGTGAAGTGTGCATCCTCAATGTTTTTGTGCCCACTGTTATGATCAGGTCAACCCCGTAGACATTTGCTTACTACAGGATGGAGTACATTTGTAACTTCAAAGAGATTAGTAGCTGGGGATGCCTTTGTTTTTCTGAGGTACTTGATCTTGGTGTCTACTCAATGTCATGTTATTTCTTTCTGGCTGTAAAGTACCCTGTCCACCACTAGGCTACCCTTTGTTAGTGGTAAAATTCTAATGTGGTTATTTGGTTCATGATAGAGGTGATACTGGGGAATTGCACGTTGGAGTCCGCCGTCTTGCTCGACAGCCAAGTGTCATGCCTCCATCGGTCATATCTAGCCAGAGCATGCATCTCGGAGTGCTTGCAACTGCATCACATGCTCTTACTACACAAACTCGTTTTCTCGTGTACTACAAACCAAGGTCTCTCTCTCTCTCTCTCACCCACAACACACATGTTTTCTATTCTTCAATCTCATTTTCTTGTCTATCGTGATATTCTCCAGGACAAGCCAATTCATCATAGGTTTGAACAAGTACTTGGAGGCTGTGAATCAAAAGTTTTCAGTTGGCATGCGGTTCAAGATGAGATTTGAAGGAGAGGAATCACCGGAGAGAAGGCAGCTCCTTATTCCTCTTCCCTTTTGTTGTTGAAGGTTTTCTATTATATTTACTTCAGTTATTTCCCTTCTTGAAATACTATTAACAGGTTCACGGGCACAATAGTTGGTGTTGGAGATAGCTCAATGCAGTGGCCAGATTCTAAATGGCGGTCATTGAAGGTTCGTAGGAGTTTCAATTCATGACTCATCCGGCTAAATGTTAGACCCCCTCCCCCCCAAAAAAATAAATAAATGTATGCACATACAGAGACATATATACACACATCATATGTTCTGGCCCTAAGGGGATGTGAACCTAACGTCTATCACTAGGTCACCCCTTGGTGTTTAGACCTACATGTAATTGTCCCTTTTTTTTGGATGCTCCTATTCCTAAAATTTTCCTTGCTTAGATTCAATGGGATGAGCCAGCTACCATCCAAAGGCCTGAGAGGGTTTCGGCATGGGAGATAGAGCCTTTTGTAGCTTCGTCTTCATTAGACCTTCCTCCACCTACACTGAAGAGCAAAAGGCCCCGGCCTGTTGACCTTCCACTTTCTGGTATATGATACGATTCCCTTATGCTATGCTTGAGAGTCGAAGAGAAAAAAATGAAGAATAGATGATTCGTGACCCTCTATCTCTCATTTATTCTTTTCTCTCTCCATTTTTAATTTTCCAATTGAAATGTTGAAGTATTCAGTTTAAGTATCTATTTTTGTCTTTTGGCAATGTAGAAGCTACTACATATTCAGCAGCTTCACCTTTCCGGTATCAAGGGTCAACCACATTACTTGAAGTAAGCCACTTAAGTAACACTGTCGAGATCCATAAGAACGTCACAGAACGGTCTACTCTAACAGATTATGCCTCTCCTCCCTCATCAAGAGCAAGCAATTGCCATGTACTCAACCAAGTTGAAAATGGGAAAAAACCTGAGACTTTAACAGGTTGCAGATTATTTGGGATAGATTTGAGAAACAATTCAAATAACCTTCCTCCACCAGAAAAGGAAGTGACCGGTTTGAACGCTGTCTCCAAAATTGGTCCCACCGGAGAGGCCCTTGAAGCTGATAAGGCTCCAAAATCCGAGCAGTCACTAAAGGAGAAGAGTCTAGTTCAATTAGAGGTAACATCAACTAAGGAAGTACAAAATAAGCAGGGTTGTACTACTTCCACGAGAACTCGTACTAAGGTGCAAATGCAAGGGGTGGCTGTTGGTCGAGCTGTAGATTTGACTATATTGGAAGGGTATGAAGACCTAATAAACGAGCTGGAGAAGATGTTTGAAATTACAGGAGAACTTCACACTAGGAAGAAATGGGAAGTTGTTTACACAGATGACGAGGGAGATATGATGCTTGTGGGTGATGATCCGTGGCAGTAAGTCATTTTATTTTTTTCATGGCATTGTGTTAACTCCATAGGTTTGATACATAGTGATACGTGTCAGTGATTAGTTATCTTAGCTCTCATTTATTTTCTTGTTGCAGGGAATTCTGTAGGATGGTGAAGAAGATGTTTATATATACTAGTGAGGAGGTCAAGAAGATGAGTACTAGGTTCAAGCTTCCCGTATCGTCTTTGGAGGGTGAAGGAACAACGACAAGCCTAGTTTCGGAGCTAAAATCTGAAGATTGAGTGCTGCTCTTTCTCCTCTTTTTAGGGTTGGGTTATGTGATATGTGGCGGATTAAGGAGCTCAGTTTTTTTTGTTTGAGCTACAAAAATGGAAGTGGTAGACTATGTAGGTTCTAGTAGGAGACCTGGAATTGTGAATACTTTGTTTAGGGGGTGTTCTGGTTTTTTGATAACAGAATGTGTTTTGGTTGTAACAATGTTGTTTGGAGCTGAGGGTATAATATTAGGGTTGATCTTTTAATAGGTCGGTCTACTTGATGATCTTGTCTGGCCATCAGGGGATTTGCAATACTTATGTTGGAGCAAACATGTTTCTGTTTGTTGTTGTAAAACATCGAATAGGACGGTGCATGTTTTATCTGATTAGTTAGACCATCTTCTCCTTCTGGTATGTACAAAATGCCACCAACTTAAGTGATGGTCTAGAACCAATGCACACTCTTCATTTTAGTGAGGTGGACACTTAGAGCAAACTTGTCTGTAGAGAATGGAATGACTCGATTATCCTGATAATGCGGTCGCACTCAGGATTGCGACCGCATCCGATGGTAATACGGTTGCATCGAGTAAGGCGATGCGGCCACATCGGTGCAGCATATTTGTTTTTTCACGTTTCTTTGTTTAGATTTTTAGGGTACTGTATCTTTATATATAATTATAACCTTAAAACGTACTTAAGGTTGATATAATAAAATTTTAATAGTTTGTTGACTACAATCTCTCTCTATATATTCTCATTGATTGATCTTGGATCACTATTTTAATTGTTTGTAAAGTTTTTCGTTGTGTACAACATTACAATTTATTTATATTGAAAAAAATATTATCCATCTTGCCTCAATGATAAATTCTTATTAATTCTTGACCACCACACGAATCAAGTGATTTAGGAGTGAGTGATACCATCTCCAAAATATCATGTCTCCTTTTTCATGCTATTAACGATTAAAGCAAGATATTTCCTTGTTTAAAGGGCATTGACACTTTTTTGCCTCACCAAAAGGGTACCACTAAAAAGAGTGGAGAGTAGGCATGTGGTCCAAATGGGAGGGCAAAGAGATGTATGCTGAAGTATAAACACGTTTTTCATTTGTGATTTGCCAAAGGTTCTTAAGAGAAAAGTTTAATCAAATCAAATCAAATCTTCTGAATCTTATCTTTTCTTACCGAAAATAACAATAAGAGCTTCTCCGATATGCATTATTTTTATATATTTTTTATTTGGGTTTTATTGTAATTTACATACTTTTTTTATTTCATTTAAAAATATATCTTCTTTAATTTTATTTTTATATTTCTCAGCAATTAAATTTATTTAACTTTATTTAATATATTTCAATCATATTTAAGACATAAATTAATTTAAAAATAATAAAGTACTCATAAATTGTATATTTTATAATTTAATTAATAAATTATATATAAAACACATATTATAGATAACTCGTAAAATAACATAAATAGAAAATTACATAAAACATTAGAATTTAAAAAATACATAAAATGATACAATTACGTAAAATATAAATACTTAAAAATTACATCAAAATACTTAAACAAGTAGCACTAAAATGCATACCTTTTTTCTTCAACTGTACATTTACTTGCTCACATCTAATTGATACATGACAAATTGTAGAGAAAATAAAGAAGGTTGAGGTGATATATTTATAGAGAATAAGAAAGAATAAAAAAAGGCTTTAAAAATATAAAACCCAAACAACCCCCCTCCCCACCTCCACACAACGAATAAAAAATCAGAACCATAAGTTTTTTCTTTTTAAAGAAATCGAAAAATGGGAAAATTCAGACTTCAATCAGACGCTAGGACCCACCCTATCGACCTTCTTACTCGCCCCTCCGCGCGTGTGGTGCGCGCGCCATGTGTGAGGTAATGATGCATCACACTGCCCCCTCCTTGTCTCTTTTTCTTAGTGACCGATTTTCTTCTTCCCCAAATAGACTATCTCTCCTCTCTCCTAGGTGGATCATCTAAGAATAGCTCCCCCATTGTTTGAGAATGTCTTCTTCCAATGAAGACACCCCAAAAATAAACATTGGGATGTTGTAAAGGGTTTAGAGTTGGATTGGAAGTAGATAGAGTTGCTTTCAGGAATGGTAGCATTATTGTGTCTGTTTGTTTCATAAAGAAGGTGGAGGTAGGAGCAATTAATAAGTATTATTAGAGTCTGGTTGATAAGAGACAAGATAGGGAATACAGATCCATCCTTCTTACTCTTAGTATAGGGTTTGCCCTATCTGTGTAAGCAAGGGTTGTTTTCAGTTTTCACAAAGATAACTTCCTTTAAAAGGCAAGTATTGTTCTAGTCAAGAAATATTCACTAAATAAAGATTTGTTAAAGGCCACAGAAGGAGTGTTTATATATATTCTCTTATTTTTCTCACTCAAATACCAGTAGACAATTTTTTAATACACCCTTAGTTTTGGGTAAAGAGTCCATCTTTGAAAATTTTAATTATTTTAGGGGAATATATTAATATCATTGAAGTTAGTCATAATTACAAAAAAAATACTTAAGTATAAGCAATGTGTTTATAACACAAGTGGAGAGTAAAGATAAAATGCTATAGAAATTATAAACATAATTTTGAAATTAGACTCTTAAAGTGATACATCAAAAGATAGAATAGTTGACTTTTCACCCAGCCTGGAAGGAGTATTAAAAAACACATAAAAATCAAATTAATTGGGGAATCATTATCATCACTCTATTTTTTCTACTGTCGATTTAGGCATCGTTTGGTGCAGCGTTTTGAAAACGCAGTTTTTTTCTAAACGCAGCGTTTTTAAAACGCAACATTTTCAAAACGTAATTTTTTTTCTTGTAAACATGTTTGGAAAACTATTTCAAAACGCTATTTTTATAAACAAAATAATTATAAACGCAACACATTTTTAAAACGCTGCACATTTTTAAAACGCTGCATTGAAACACTTTAAAAGAGAAAACGATGTATTTTTTACCAACGTTTTAGTCAAAACACTCCACCAAAAATGCACTTAATAGGTACTTCATTTTGTTTGTACCAATTGTCTCATAAGTTTTATTTGTAGTGCCCCAGTTAAAAAGAGAAGTGCTTTGTAAAATATATATTATAAAATAGCTCAGGGTTTAACTGGTGATCCTAATCGAATTGTGCTAAATATAATTGACGGTTTAGATTGAGACGGTTTAGATTGATTCGTAAGTATGTGAGTTGCAAATGAACCCCTTAGTTATCAGTTATGTTTGAATTACCACTCCACAATTACATATAAAACCTTCAATTGTGGGTTTTGTTTGAATTACACCGTCAGTTATGAGTTTTGTTTATTCCGACTATTCATTGAACTGATCTTATACCGACACCGTGCCATTATAAAAAGTTCAGGGTCTAACTGGTGATCCTGATCAAATTGTGTTAAGCACAACTGATGGTCCAGATTGATTCGTAAGTATGTGAGTTACAAATAAGCCCCTTAGTTATCAGTTATGTTTGAATTACCCCTCCACAATTACATATAAAACCTTTAGTTGTGGGTTTTGTTTGAATTACCCCACTAGTTATGAGTTTTATTTATCCCGACCATTTATTGAACTGATTACATACCGATACCATATCTATGATACAAACACGTATACTAGTTCACCGTCATGCAAAACTTCCAAGTGGAAATGACTAGCATTTTTGGGCTTAGGCAACAACAACTTCCTTATATTCGTTATAAATAGCTTTCATGAGATTCTGACTTTCTTGTTTTTTATATATAAAGAGTAGCCATGTCCGTCAGGCTGTTTATTCAAAAACAATTACAAATGAAACGGTCTAGGAGAATTTTTCTTGGATTCAAAATGAGCGATGTAAGATATGCAATATGTTACTACCATTTTTAATTCCAACTCAAACACCAAATATTTGATGGATTGAACGTCATACTTGGGCATCGCACACTAATCAATCACATGTCATGACTAATTGACTCATGACATTGATCAACGTTCTAAAAATCGTTAGGCGACCGCTAAGCGGCACTCTAGCGCCTATGGGACTAGTCGAGACGTAATCGGGGCCTAGAAATAAGACATAATTATCATTTTTTGATAATTTACATTAAATATCAAACACATTGACTACAAAATTAATTTTTTTTTATGTTTGTCATTTTATCAAACACTTGTCTATATTTGTAAAATGAACAAAAATATACAAACGTACCATTAATCTCAATTCTCAACAACCCCAAAGCAATAAACTAACCAATTTTGGAACAAAAAAAAGAAAGATATTACACCAGTTCGCCCCCCCTCCATTACCTCGCTCTCTGCCTCACCATTACTACTCCCCCTTCCTTCTCCAGTTCGACCCCTCTTCCTTCGGTCATGCGTCATGCGAAAATCAAAGCACAAAATAAATTAAGGTCGGCGAGGTTTGGCGTGGCTTGTCGATTAAGCGGCATTAGAAAATCGCGATAATAGAGAGGGGCCTAACGCCTAAGCGAAGTTTAGACGGAGCTAGACAGAGAATTTTAGAATACTGGCATTGATTGAGAACTTTTCCCAACATTTCCATTTACATAACTTCAAACACAAAAACCTCAGCTTGGGCAAATTTGTTCAGGCCCAATATATGAAGTGAAGGATAGCATTAGTACTTGAAACTTGATGGATGTTGAGGTGTCCGTGATCCTCGGCTTGTTCAGTTGTTCTTCAGTTCAAAAAGTACGTAACCATGCACATGGTTGCACCGATTATACATGTAAATAAAATTATATATTAAATTAAAATTTAATAATATGTAATTATTTTTTTAAATATTAAAAAATAAACAAAAAATAATAAATGGTAAAATTAAATATAGAAAATCCAATAAATTTGAAAAAAATAAAATAAATTTTGGAATACTTTTTACATAAAATAATTTTCGTTCAACATGTACGACTATTGCAACAATAAATATCACATAGTAATTCTAGACAAAGCTACATACAACTTATGATAAACAAAAACATATTTTCAAATGGAGTCTTATATTAGACAATGACTTACATGATTTTTATTCATAGACATTGCGTAATACATAATCAATAAAAATGTTTTATCTGAAATTTGAAAGAAATTCTATGATCAAATAGTATCAGTGACATTCTTGAAATCAAAAGAGTACCACCAAAATTATCTTTTGAAAGAACTCAACCTTCTAAAACATGGTTTCTCAGCCTTATAACAATTAATCTCGTGTTATTGCATAACTCAAGTGAATAGACTATTGTTAATTTTGGTATTTGGATGGGATGTATTAAGGGTAGCCGGACCACCACCATTGACGGTGGTGGCGAGAGCGAAAGAGAAGAGATCGCGATGAGCAGAGAGAGAGAAAGAAATTATTATTATTGAAATTGAATTCTCTACAAAAATAAAACTATTACATCACTATTTATATCTAAAAACAAACTAATGGACTAACTAACTAATGGACCCAAATGGGCTTTCATTGAAATGGGCCTATATTTTCAACACACCCCCTCAACTCGAACATGCAACTATTGTGAAATGTTCGAGTTGGAGAAGTGCAAACAAATGAGTCTCAATGGACCGGGCCTCTTGGGCCAATACAAATCAGATGAGCCTATACGGCAAATGGGCCTATACGACAGATGGGCTTATACGGCAAATGGGCCTTTACGGCAAATGGGCCTATACGACAAATGGTAGTAACAATCTTTATCAAGATGTCAATCAAGTTGATCGAAGCCTACAAACGAATCACCTCGAACACTTGTAGTAGATGTAGTGCAAGTTGATCGGAGCCCACAAAACGGATCACCCCGAACACTTGTAGTAGAATATTGAGAAGCACAAACAGGAGCAAATCCCCGAAAAGCTTGATCGATCAATGGCTAGTAGAAGAAGGAGTATCCAAAATGAACTTTTCTGTCCTAAAGATTACATCCTTAATCCAATAATGTGAATCGGACACCGACTACACAGTGAAATGAAAACCAAGTCAACATTTGACTTTGGTCATTCAAGAAGTTCAAACAAGAACATCCAGTAGAAGACAATGAGAAGAGTAATTGAGTCTCTTAACCTTGATAATTTGAGAGAAAGAAACTCGGATGGAACATTTTCCAAAGAATCGATTTAGAAACTTCGACCAACAATAAAATTGTTCGGCCAATGAATTCTCCGAAGAATGCTAACAAAAATCGGAGAGGGCAGTGAGATATTCGATTAAGAATTTCCATGAGCAATCTTGAATTTCTTGAGTTCTTGAACAAGAAGATTTGATTGTAGAGATTTGATTGTAGATGATCGGCTCCAATTCGGAGCCGCCTTCGATTGATTATTTGATTGATGAACTGGGTATTGCGAACATATTATGATAAGAAGAGGTTTTAAGAAGTTTCTCGATCAATTTTCGATCGAGATTGATGTCATCAACACAAGAACAAGGAATTGAAAATATGTGGGTGTGGAAACAACATTAACCACATTTAGATACTGACTTTGCATAAGACATTGATTGAGGGACGAACTTGATACTGTCTGTGATGTTGGCCATGAGCTTTGGCCTCCAAGAAAGCCCGAAATAATAACTGCCCAAGACACTTCATTGTGAACAGGCATCATATCAAACATTTTGCAGGCTTGATCCATTTTACAAAAAACAGAATACAAATTAATCATCGAATTGCCCACGTATAAATTCGACAAACACCCATTTTTCATTACCACCCCATGAACAATCATTCCAAGTAGTTCTGACATTTGGTGTGAACAAGAAGTGATCAAAGAAAGGTTCTTGGGTTTGATGTGATGAGGGATATAAATCCTTGAATCGGATGAATCTGCCATCGGGGGTAGTAAAATCAGAAGGACAAAATTCCCACTCGTCAAACACATAATCTGACTAAATAGTGTCCTTCTCATACAACCCACATCGCTTGCTAGATTTATAACCAGATCGGACATCTTGATGAGTCCTTCTAGCCGAGAATCATTCTTAATGTTGATACGGTGGAACTGGATGCGACCGGCCCAAGGAAGGGAAGACGGTTCAAGAAGGTGCTTGATCTTGTCGTTGTAAACATCCACCGCCAAAACTGTGTGCGTCGTCTCCGACATCAATTTCTCGCACAGGTGAGATCCAGTGAAGCCTCCCGCACCTATCATGCATTTCGTAATCGCCTTTATCGGATTCCCGTCCAGATCCACCCTCGCCGTCATTGACGACGCCATTTCCAAAATTTCGCCATGATTTGTAGAAGCGATTCGAAGCTTTACTTGGGTATTGGGCATTGTGGCCATGATTTTGATTTCTTGGATCAAAATTTGTATATTTGGATGAAGGGTTGAGGGAATAGATCTAAGAATCAAGGCTCTGATACCATGTTAATTTTGGTATTTGGATGGGATGTATTAAGGGTAGCCGGACCACCACCATTGACGGTGGTGGCCGGAGGCTGAAAATAGAGATCGCGGTGCGGCAGAGAGAGAGAAAGAAATTATTATTATTGAAATTGAATTCTCTACAAAAATAAAACTATTACATCACTATTTATATCTAAAAACAAACTAATGGACTAACTAACTAATGGACCCAAATGGGCTTACATTGAAATGGGCCTATATTTTCAACAACTATGTTACGAAACAACATTATTTGAATTCCAATCTTCAAATTTAACTCACAGTTTGAGATTTCAGAATACGTAATTCAATTGAAATATTCACAATTATGTATCGTTCAAATTTAACTCACAGTTTGAGATTTCAGAATATATATGTATTGTTCATTGATGTGATGTAATTAAAAAAATGCATCTTAATTTTTATATAACTATTTAATTGAAACCACAAAAAAAAAACATAAATCTCTTTCACCAACATAACTTATATATTACGTTTCAATTTTCAATTACATAAATAATTAACAAAAAAAAAAGAAGAGAAAATGTCACTCTAATTTGAACATGATATAAAGTTCTCAATATTCTTACTTATTTATAATGGACCATCATAAAATGTATTTTTTTTGTTTAGTTTATTGAGTTTTGTCATCTTTTCAGTTGTGTAGTGTGCATTCATCTGATATTTACAAAATTTCAAACATATATCAATTCATTTACATATTGTCCGCTTCATACATTGAATAAGTTCCATACTGACACTGTGTCATAAGCACGGCCATAAAATATAGTGATAATTTAAAATAAGACGGACCCAAACTAAAAAAACAAACAAAGTCAGACCCATGAGTAATTTTTATTTGTTTTTTTAAATATTATAGAATTGTATTTCAAGATCTATTAAAAACAATCGTAAGTATTTTTATTTTCCTATTTTTTATTTATAATAATTCTAAGCTATTCAATATTTTTGAATAAATACCATTTTTACGAATTATTTTTATATATTGATTTTGTTTGCAATTACTTATATGCACATGGACTCTGTCTGACTTATGAATAACTTGCCTAGAAATTTGATTTCTACTTTATTTTTGTGTAATATTTAATAGTTATATGACTTTGGTATGTAATTAGTTATATATCATTTATATGTCATTTCCGAATTTAATTATCTAAATAAAAAAACTAAACGCAATTGGAATAGTTTCTGTCAACATCATTAAATGACATTTCTCAAATTCAATTTCAAAAAAAATAAAAAAATTGACATAAACAGAACATAAGTGATTCTATTTTTGAAAAGTGAGTTTTGACGGGAAATTTCTAAAAATTATGCACTTCTGTTTTTATATATACTACGACACAACCATGTAATGAACAGTTCAATATTGATATAAATAAAACAATATAAAATTTTAATGATAACCATATAACCGAATAATTATATGAAAAATCACGAGTTCAATATGCATATAAAACAAATTATAGAAAATTATGTTAATAAAAACAATAACTTTTTAAACATATCTTTAAATTAATATCAAAGTGACATGTCTTTAATCAAAAATGTTTACTTTTTACAATAAAAATTGAAGTTAATCATATAAAAGTGTAATCAAAGCATTCGTGCGATGCACGAAGCCTATATTCATACCAATACAATAGTTAAAACTTTAGTGCTAATAAAATACACAAATGATTACAACATAAAGATTATGAGTTCGATGTGTAGAATTAAATATCATAATTTTGTAACATTAAAATTAAGATTATTTTGTTTGGCTCTCATGTAGAGTTCAATTTTTTTAAAGGTTGGAGGGGACATAGACCGTACCCCAACCCTTAATTTTTTATTAAAAATCTAAACGTATAAGAAAATTAATAGAAATAAAAAATTAATGAAAATAAATAGTATTTAGGTTTAAAAATGTTTTACCTTTGGAGAAAAAAATCAATTTATAGAATAAAAATATTAAGAATTTCAGTTCAATTCAAGTTTTAATATTTTTCTGGATATAAACAATAAAATTTACATTGAAGCCCACAATTCCAATTCTAAACAATGAAATTAAGGTTCACTTTCTCTCATTCTCTACTCTAGAGTCTCAACAAAATTTAAATTCACTGATGTGTTTTTCGTATTAAAAAATGATATTAAAATATATACAAATAAATATATATAAGTAAAAGTTACATTAATGTTAAAAAAAATTGATAGCGCATATAATATCAGACAAAGGTCAAATTGTTTGTGATATACTAACATGTTTTGTCATAAAACCTTAAAAACTACACTTTTCAAAATTGGTCATTTTTACAAAATAATTCAAGTATTATGGTTCAATTTAAAAATCAGACATAAAGGAAAAATAATTAAAATAGTATATAACCAAGGAAAATAAAATGTAGGAGATGAGTCAAGGAAAATGAACCAAAAATTCAAACAATCGATGGATAGACATCAAAAAATTTGATTTAAACCGTTCTATGGATAATTTTTGGACCGCGATCCGATAAACACTTATAAAACCATGTTGTTTTAGTTAATGTATATAAACAAAAAGAAAACACTTTTACCCTAGTTTCACCACACATTGCAAAAAAAAAAATTAAAAAAAAATTATGCATTTTTTGCAGCGATGACGAACCTCAAGGTTACCATCTAAAGAAAGTCCGGCAACGGAAGCTATGACCACCGACTTACCGGAAACTTGTTGGTATGTTCATGTTTCCAAAAATATTTCAAAAACTATGTTTAACTTCAAAACTCATTTATTAATTTTAATTCGTGATTTAGTTCAACTAACAAACAAATTCGATCTGAATGTTGATTAATTTCATCATCAACACTTTTTTAGGCCAAAATACGAAAAAGACCATGAAGTTTCCACCAAATTCCAAAGTGGTACCCAACCTAAGGTTTGTGCCATGCGAATACCTGACATTACAAATTGTCCCATATCGAACCCGCTGGCCGTTTCAATTGGGACGTTAAATAGCACGTGCAATAGCACGTGCGGGGTAAAATAGACTTTTCCCTGCATAAAAAACGGTGGAAAACTTCAAGGTATATAAGTTATAAAGAACTCTTTTGCCCAAATCCTCTCTCTCTCTCTCTCTCTCTCTCATCTCTCTCTCATCTCTCACCGATGCCCCTTTGCCCAAATCCTCTCGCCACCACCTAGTAAGCCCCTTCGACCAAACCTCCTGCGGCCCATCTACATACCAAGCCGTCCATCTCCTTCCATCCTCACAAACAGCCCAGCCGCCATGTCTCCTACTTCCAACTCATTTACTGAAATCATCCACACCCAATCCCTTCGACCAAACCTCCCGCCTCCATCGCCATCTTCTTCGTGCCCAGATCACCATCACGGGTCATACCTCATCCGCTCCCTTCATCTCCTCCGAAATTCTTTCCCACCGGCCGCCATCATCTTGCTCTCTCGAATCCATCGATTCCATCCCCTATGCCACGCCCCCATGCCCAGACCAATCATCCCTTCTCCGGCGAACCAAATTACTGAACCACCATAAACAAATGGGACCCAGGCTTCATCTCCCCGCCTGTTTCATCTCCCCATCCATCTCACCCACTCCACCTCTTTCATCTTCTCCAATGAATCAACCTCTTCACATCGGTTATGGTAATTTATGGAGAATATAGTGAACTTGCCGTCTCTAAACTGGGAGACAAAATCTGGACTAGAGTTCGTATTCCAAGGCGAAGAGGAGTTTCCAATCGTTGGCCCATGAGCTTTAAAGATGTTTTCTATAGAGGACAATACTATGTCGTGGATTGCACTGGAGTTGTGTATGTTTGTTGACCAAATTCCATCGTTGACCAAATTCCAGCCGACCTCTTGAAGTTTTCCACCGTTTTTTATGCATGGAAAAGTCTATTTTACCCCGCACGTGCTATTGCACGTGCTACTTAACGTCCCAATTGAAACGGCCGTCTGGCCGAGGGTTCATTATGGGACAATTTGTAATGTCAGGTATTCGCATGACACAAACCTTAGGTTGGGTACCACTTTGGAATTTGGTGGAAACTTCAGGGTCTTTTTCGTATTTTGGCCCTTTTTTTATATCTGAATTTTTTAACATGTATAAATAACTAAAAAAAATCAGAAATTATAGGGTTTCTATTTTTTTTACATGTAGCTAGCTGTCTCAAAAAATTGGTCCTATCTCGATTTATATATATTTTTTACAATAATAACTTTGATTATCATGAAATAGAGAAAAATGTCAGATCTTGGTATTATTATTAATTGATTGTCTGTGAATTAGTTTTATTTCAAAGTGTGTGTATATGATTTAGTTTCAAAATCGTTGTTTTATTCTATATTTATTTTTTTCTAGCCTAGATATTGATGCAAAGAAATTGATAAAAAAAAATTTGTTTTGTTATCTCTCATGTTTCTACTATGCATATTTTTCTTAATATACTAAATAAGAATGTGAAGAGGTTTTAGAATCATTTATCCAATCAACCATAATAATGACATTTTATATTTTCAATGTAAAAAGTGGCTTGTATATAAATTAGAAGTGTTTCTAAATTTGGAAAGTCACTTTTGGCGGGAACTTTCCAAATCTTGCTCATCTCCTTTTATATATGTATAGATAATTACGGGTCGGTGCCAATTCCTAGAATTATAACCGCTCAAATACCTTTTTTTTGTTTTAAACCGTAAAAGTCTATTTTCATTAATTTTTTCCTAAAATGCCTAGACACCAAGAACTAAGTACCGTTCTCTTCTTTCTCTCTCTCTCTTTCTCTCTCTCTCTCTCTCTCTTTCTATTCTCTCTTTCTTATCCTCTTTCCTTTCCTTTCCCTTCCATTTCCTTTCTCTCTCTCTCTCTCTCTCTCTCTCTCTCTCTCGTACTGTCGACACCTCACATTTTTCCTTTCTTTTCTTATTTTAACAATTTGTGTGAATCCCACAATCCGATCTCTTTCCTTTCTTTTCTTTTCTTATTTTAGGAATATGTTGCAGGTACCAATGCAAAACATGCATTGTTGAATTTACAGCTTACATATCAAAATGGTTATTGATGAATTGATGATTGCAAAAGAGTTGATTCGACATTGGAAGGAAAGGTCTTTCATTCCGACTCACACAATCCTACTTCTAGGAAAAGAGAAGAAAAATGAAAATCTCAATCATCCATTTCAATGCTCATATCACACATTCCGATCGGAACTTACGATGCCTAAATTGCGGGGCGTCGAAACTTTTGATGCCTAAATTAAGCATCACATAAAGAAGTGAAAACCTTTTTGGGTGTTTGGATTGGACATGGAATCCGCCAAGTAAAGGAAAAAAAAATTCTCGGTTGTACCTGATTGATCTTCTAGGATTGATTGATGAAAGGGCAAATATTGTTGTGGAGCACCCATTTGAATATACAATCCCAATGGAAGACATGCTTGGGCATGTTCAAAACTTCTGCCTTTTCCCCAATGGCACAAGAACATATGCCGTAAATTTCTCCTACTACTTCTTCCTCTTCCATTAGTCTCCCATTATTACTGTATAACAATAATAATGCCATGTCGACAGATGTGTTTCCGTGCTTGTTTTGAAGTTGTTTAATGTTATGGGCTCTAAATGCATTTTCCCTCTCTTCGACATTTTCGTTCGACCGACTCATCCCTGTGGAGTAATCTTTAAATGGGTCCTGCAATGACGATTGATGAACTACGAAATAGCCTACAACGAATGAACATGTATGTGATGAGTTCATTGATGGCCAAATTTTTGTAAAAAACAAAAATGGAGCCTGAAGTGGTGGGGTAAAAAGAGGTGGGTGGTGTGGGGAGGTGTGAGAGAGGGTGTGTGAGAGAGAGTATGTGAGAGAGAAAGTCAAAAAAAACCTTTTTTTTATTTCGAACATCACTTTTTTCCATCCAAAATTAATGATCAATGCCTAAATTTTGTATTCCGATGTCCAAATTAGGGTGAATTTTTTTGCATTACGATGCCCAAATTTGTTTGCATTTTTTTCAATAAGGGTATCTTTGTCATTTTCCCCCAAAAGTGTACTTTAGTGGTTTAAAATAAATATATGAGACTTTTTCGATTATAATTTCATGACATGGTACCGGCATGGATTTCTCCCTATAGTTATAGATAAAGCATGATGGGCTTCAACAGCAGAAGTGTAAAAGAATAATTACGAGCCGGTACCTTTTGAAACAATTAGGGTGATAACCGTGCCAGTACCTTTTGGTGAAATGTTAACAACTCAGTCCAACATAATATTATTTAATCGGTAAAGTACATTTTGAGGGGTAAAATGATGAAGATACCTTCAACGAAGAAAATGCGTGCAGACAAAGTCACTGCCCAAATTTGGGCATCACAATGAAAATATTTGGGCATCGATAATTAATTTTGTGCATCGAAAAAAAAATTGTGCATCGAATTCAGATTTAATTGTCCACTGCTTCATCTCCATAATTCATTAATTCCTTCCCTACTCAATTGAATTTATATTCCCTTTCAATGTACCGATTTCTCTCTCATGTGTTTTTCTTTTTCTGTATCACCTTCCTCTACTAATAAAATATCTTCCACAATTATGGACGGGTTAACAACTTCACAAAACTTTTCATCTGTCTTAACTTTGTCAAATTCGCCTAAAGACCAAGGGTCATTTGTTATGGCTGGATCCGAGACAAAGCCAAAGAAGAAAATCTGCCGAACTAGTAACTTTCATTTTTCACCATCCTTCACAGTGGGTATAAATCAACTTAGAACTCAAGAGTAAGATGGAGTGATTGATACAAAGAACATTCACCAACTAGTGGAAAGGATCACCATCTTGGCTCTATTTCGCAACATTGCAGAGCCACTAAACTAAAAATTCATCTTCTTATCTTTACTTTTTGAAAAATCAATTATGGACCAACAAGATGGGATCCACTCCCGATACAATTTGGAATTCATTCTTCAATGCGTATAGGGAGAGTCTGCTTTGGATTCCCCTATGACCTCTTTCTCTATATATAATAAATTCAACTTACTTTAATTGTAGGTTTTGCTTCGAGGGTTGGGTCAATGACGGGAAAGAACCCCTTCTCACTAGTGAAGACAATGGACACTGACACAGAATTTGGTAGGTGAGGGCATTTTAGGAAGAAAAAATTGACTTATGCGTTGGAAAAAGGGGGGGGGGTAGTGGAACGGTTGAAAATCTCAAAAAAGGGACCGGCTTGCAGTTAGTCCAAAAAATTATAACCTCTCCAATCCACTTTCCTTTCATTCAACCGATAAAGTGTTTTTTCATGAATTTGTTCCCAAAATACCCTCTTTTATGCCATTCCTTCTCTCACACGATTTCAAACTTCTGCACTTTCTTTCTCTTTCTTCTACACTTTTTCTCTCCTCGAAATTAATCCTTTCAAATACAAAGAATAAATTTGGGGATGAATTAATCCTTTTTCACTCATGAGGTTTGTCTCTCTTAAAAGTTTTGTGTAAACACACACACATTTGACTGCCATTATCTATGTGTGTATATGACTAAGCATTGACTTTTTAGTTTTGTTTGTTTCCAGTGCTATCTCCATCATGGTAGAAAAGAAGATTCAAGGTAGTCATTTCCAGTTCGAGAAGGTTGAAGATCAGCTTGTAGAGAGTCCTTTTCTTCTTTTAGTGCATCAAGTTCTTCAGAAAACTTTACAAGCTCATTCAACTTATTTTGCATCTCAAATTTATAAAGATATTTTTCTACATCGTACCTTTCTTGGGATGCCCGATTTTCTGCGTCGTACCTTTCTTTCGATGCTCGTATTTTCTGCGTCATAGGCTCTGATGCTTGCATCAGATGATGCTTAAATCTCACTCTTCCACCTTAGCCCTTAATTGTTCAGACTCTTTTTGATCGTCTTCCTTAGCTAGAAATCATTCCTCCGTTCTGATCTATCGCGGCAAGGCCTTCGGTTCTTCCATTTTCAGAACTATTGATCCTAGAGAAGAACGAAGGGTCGATGTAATTGAACTATTGACCCTGTCTTCTATGAAAGCAGCTCAATTCTCATCCTTTCTATCAAACATCTATATTGAAATGGAAATACCCCACTGGTGCCTTTGTCTCTATTGAATGGACTTTTTCTCTCGTCTCGGATATGTAAGATCTTCTTTGTCGAGCTGTGTAATTTCTTCTATCAATGGCATTTATCCCACATATAAATACAATTAAGTAGGTGAAGGAAGTATAATTTAGTAGGTGAAGGAAATAATGAACCCATTTTGGTAATAATTCAATTTAAGCTTTGCGATGCCCAACTTTTCTATTGCGAGGCCTAACTTTTCTATTGCAATGCCCAACTTTTCTATTGCGATGCCCAGCTTTTCTATTTCGATGCCCACCTTTTTATTGTGATGCCTAATTTTGAACAGAGGTTTTGTGCGCTTCTTTTTTTCATTAAGGGTATATTCGTCATTTTGCCCCCCAAAATGTACTTTACCAGTTAAATACTATTATGTTGGACTGAAGTGGTTAATATTTCACCAAAAGGTACCAACCAAGTTATCACCCAAGTGTAAAATTATGGGTAAATTCGGATCGATCCATTTTAAAAGCTTTTAATCCCTCCAATCCATTATGTTTTTTTTTAATCGGAAACTGACACTTTTGGGAGAAAAAATATTATGTCACCCTTAATGAACCTTAGGCGCGCTACGAATCACTTACTCAATGTGTATCATGTCGCATCAATTTATGCATCGCGATGCATCAATTTTAATTACTTAATCCAATTTATGCATCGCGTTGCATCAATTTTAATTACCGATCCAATTCGCGCTGCATCAATTTTAAGTACCTAATCCAATTAATGTATCACAATGTAACAAGTCAAGCACCAATTGATACATCGCACTATAAATATTGATGCATCGCGCTGCAAATTATAATGAACTAGACCTTCATGTTCATTCTTTCCTGAACACAATCAACAAAAATGATTTCAAATTGATGTATCTTTCCTGCATACCAAATCCAAATCGATGCACCATGATTGATAAATGATGCAACGTTATTCAAAATTGATGCATCCAGATTGAAAAAAGATGTTCAACAACGAACAAATTTATATTCGAGCATTTCATCGAACAATTTACATGCAAAACAACACAACACACAAACTGAATCTATTTTGAATCAAACGCACTAACAGAATGAAAGAATAAAACGAAAGAAGAAGAAGAAGACACAAGTGAAACTGAAGATCGGTAGATGAAGAGGAAAAAGAATGAGAAGTTAAGGTGGTGGAGTAATCGAATTTAAGGTGAAAAAGAACATCACCACCCTACCACACCACCCTCTTCGCTCTTCATTCCATGCGACATGTTGTCGTTCTTTTCTTTTTTGCTGGCATTTTAGGAACGATTTCACGAAAATAGACTTTAGTAGTTGAAAAAAAAACGAGGTACTTAATCGAATAAAGAGTTGGGAAAGGGGACCGGCTCATAATTACTTCCGTAAAATTATTGAGTTAGGCCAAACTAAAAGATAATAGGTAGAACCTCAGAGCTAAGCGTCAACAAAAGATTATACTCCCTATTCCTCCGTCTCAAATTAAATATTTCTTTTTTGGAATAATTGCTGGTCGGCCGATACCATTTCCTAGAATTATAATCGCTTAGTTACCCTATTTTTTTAAAACCGTATAAGTTCCATTTTTGGTTTTTTTTTCCCTTAAATACCCCTCTATAATCAACTTGGGAATGAAAAAATTCTCTCTATCAACGGTCATTATTACCCCTTGAGAATGAAAAAAGTCTCTATGACGTTCTTTCTCTCTCTCTCTCTCACTCTCACACACAGATCTCTCATAGAACTCTCTGTCATCAGAAACATACACTCTACGGTTGCCATCAATGAAGCTTTACTTGCATATTCATTTACTCCATCATTAAATGCTATTCCACCCACCTATATCATTTACTCCTTTTCTTTTCCATCTATCGAAATCGTGAGATGAAAATTAATCCCACCAATGAATTTTCATCTTACTTCATTTTTCTCAAAATAACATCTCTTTCACTTCATTTTCTTCATCTTTCGAGGAATATCTAAGGAATCTGGAGCATCGATCTGGCATGATGATAATCGAAGAGAAATTCGATGGTTGCTAAAAACAAGTTTAAAATAGTTATCGAATGCCGAGAAGAAGAAGAAGAAAAACTCATTTGATGGACTGGCCACAGCCACACGTATAGACGTTTCTTCACAATAAGAAAATGGAAGCCGATGCATTGGAGCTTTCGATGCCCCTATTTTCTATGGAGTTCTCTTGCGATGCCCAATTTTTGCCCCGAAGTCTTCGATGTGGGTGTTGGAGTTTTCGTTGTGGGCGTCGAAATCTTTGATGCGTGTGTCATTCATTTTCGGAGTCTTCGATGTGGGCATCGTTCATTTTCGGATCCGAATTATTGTTGTATTCATTTTCTCATTTAGTTTCACCCGCAAATGAATCATAATCAAATGCACTGCTGGCAGTGGAATTCATGTTCTGCCTTGGTTCGAATATTGAAATTTTAGGCTCAAATTGATTAACTTTTGTGCACTGTTGGAAATGGAGTTCGTAGCTTAAACATTGGGTGCATAACAGTGTGTGTGATTAATTAAATGGAATGGCAACAATACAAATCTGATTTTGTGAGGTTAGTGCGTCTTGTTTGTTCTTCATTTTTTTCTCTCTTTTTAGTATCGTACCTTTCGATGTCCTTTGAGCGATGCCCAATGTTTTTGATTGCGAAGCACAAATTTGGACAGTAGCTTTTGCATTGCGATGACCAAAATTTTGAACGATGCCCTATTTTTTTCCTTGCAATGCGCAAATTTGGGTAGTGGCTTTGTCTGCGCGCCTTTCCTTCATTAAGGATATCTTCGTCATTTCTCCTCCAAAAGTGTACTGTAGCGGTTTAAAAAATTATCGTAGACTTTTGGGGTTATATTTTCTCCACAGGGGACCGGTCCAAATTTCTCTCCTCTTTTTTTGAGCAAAATTATTTTAAAATAAGTGTTTCTTTTTTATTTGAAGTTATTATATTATTTATTGCCAACTATCTCAAGTGTACACTTTTGCAGATATAACTAAAAATAATTATGTATATTTGTGATACTAAAATAACTTAAAAGTCAACATCTGAAAAATATAAAAGGAACGCTTATTTGAGACGAATATAATATCATATTTTCAAGAATAAGAGTGTATATCAATAATATTTTGTATGTTATGTTTATTTCCTTTTACATTTATATGAATTTGAAATGAACTCTAACCTAAACTTAACCCCCTACCCCCCAAAAAATAATAATAATAATAATATGTTTTTGGTTGTATAACTCATAATTTTGTACTTTTTTTTCTTTTTGAAGCTCTGAGAAAGATATTCAAATCCTTATTTATGTATCCTCTCATTAATTTTAGACCACTACTGAAGGGACTCAGCCCGACACCTCCTCATCCCTTGTCAATAGGGCCCACTTCCATCATATTTGCTGAGTTGAACATCTCAGCACGTCACCAAATTATTCCAAGGATGTCATACATAACTCAACAGTCAAGTGATCTCTGAAAAACTAATTGCCTTAAGTCGGCTTCAGTAGACTTCTCACTTCATTGAAGATCCCTCATTCAATCTCGTCCTACAAACAAATTATCGATGAGGTGCAAAAGTCCACGGAGCAATTGAAAGGTTGCAACTTCTGTCAGAAAGACTGTCACACGCAACCTTGCCAGACCGGCCACATTGACATGTCTATTCAGTATGGGCCAACCATCCCGGTAGGGCGTCAGAGAGAAATGATAATTTCTCCCTCATAACCACCTTCAGGTATAAATAAGAGACATTCCCTACATTTAAAAGATAAGTCTGTTTGAATATCCTATTGCACCTTATCACATTGACTCCGGTTGGAACTAAGAACCATAACTATTCTCTCTTACATTTACTACATATCTTCCACCGGAAATTTCACTCTATCACCAGAGGGTTTGAGTCAGGAAACCCCCGACTCCTTAACGGTGTTTGTTCATCTTTGCCAGATTCTCAGCTGCCATTCCAGTCTAGTAATCCACGTCACCAGCTTTACTTCTTACCTGGACAATACGATAAGGTCACCACTACTTTGGCGTGATTAGTTTCGTTCCGTTGTCGCGAAATTCTATAAGTTCATTAATCACACTTTGTCCTTAACAAAACAAAGATGATAAAATCCAAGAGACAAGCCTCTAAAAATGTTACGCATGTCGCGTCGACTCTCCTAGAAAACGAGCCCATCGGACATGACAAGGGAGTATGTGACAAAGGATCTGTCCTCTCCGCGAGACAGGACTCTGCCACCCTAGCACTCAAATTATCGGTAAGGGCTCAAATTAGATTGACATTAGCCAGGCGAATATGTAATGACAAAGACAAAGTACTTGTGGAAGGTGAATTTAGGGATGGTCATTTCACGGATGTCAAGTCTTCAAGAGCCGATAGAGAAGGAGAACCACCCATGAAGAAGTCGAAAGACCCCATGACCCAAGAGCAAGTAGACAAAGAGTATGCTTATTGGACGCACCAACGAGCCCTCCTCACCAAAATACAGGAGGCCGAAGCCATGATGCACGAGCTACGGTAGGTGGCCAGGACCCCATAGTCAACACCAATAATCAATGTTCATAGGACGCAACCAGTTAGCTCAAACTCAGTCTGGCAATGGATAGAAACAACAAAACTGAAGTAGGCAGGTAGGTTTACAACAAACGTAAAATCGAGACTCGACGAGAGAGTTGTCACTAATTGTTTAAGGTTGAGCGTCCATTCATGTTTACAATTCCCCTCGAGACAGAGAATCAACCAGCTTTCATTGAGGAGTGAGAGTCTCAGCCACGGGCACAGACCTCAACAAACAAAGGTCATTCCAAAGCACCTCGCTCCTCATTCCAGCTAACAAAAGAGCCTCGACAAAGATCCCCGATGGGAGCACCGATCGAGGAACAGTTAGAGGAGGCGTAAGTCATGACTCAAGTGGTTACAACGATAAGCTTATAATTTTCCTTTTATTTTCATTATTTTCTGTAATTTTATTGATTAGTTTGCGCTTTGGTTAATGATTAATTGTATTTGAGATCCTATTTTTATGTATTTTGTGCTTCATGTAGGTATCTCAAAGATATTCAAGGTTTTAATGCTCAATACGTGCAAATCGATGTAATTCTGGGCTTTAATATTGAGTTTTGATACTTGTCGTTAAGTTTGTCAAGTACTCCAAGGCAAAGTAGGCCTAATGGAGGTCAACGGAGCTAATAGCAGAGCTATTTGCAAAGCTTGGGTAGGGAAGGACTTCACCAGCAGTTCTATAAATTCAAGGGGCGCCGGGGTAACATGTAAAAGTCCAAGGGAGGCCGGCATCAACTCTGGATTCCCCTTGCCCTTATGCGTTGTCGACTACCTAGAGGCACCACGTCATTCTCTCCACTAAAGTATGACTCGCGTCCCTGCTCATAGATCTAAAGCCTGCCCGGCCCAATCCAGTCCACTTGCCCGTTTCTCTGCCTGTCTCCCTCACTCATGCCGCCTCATTTCTCACCTGGGTAACCCTCTCCCCTACCGTGACCCAACTCCCCATTTCCTTCCCCAAATTGCCTCGACACCTCCAGTCTTCTCCCAAAATTACCCCTGGCTGTTGGAGACCTCCTTGCCCTTTTTCATATACCTCACTATGGGTGCCCCGGAGTACGCCCTTGGATACGGGTGCGCGGCGTGCGGTGCGGACACCACGCTTTCCATTTCACCCTCCCTTGTCTAGGGGAGGACGAAATTAAAAATGCGGAAAGGGTGCTGTCAAGAAGCGCGTTGAATACACCTCGATCACTTCAGTGAGTTTTTTGTCCGTTATGGGAGCTATGAGTTTTCTGTATCAGGTTATCCCTTTTTTAGGGGATAACATGATGCAGGAAAACATCACCCATTCATTTGCATCTTCCCTTGTGTAGGCGAAAATGGAAAGTGCAAGAAAGGATGTTGCGGGCCTCACTACAGACTTTATAAAAATTGCCTTAAGACCTATTTCGGATCATTATGAGTACTTTGGGTTTTCTATATCAAGTTATCCCTTTTTTAGGGGATACCAGGATATAGGAATACATCACCCTTTCATTCACATTCTCCTTTTTCTAGGGGAAAACGGAAAATAATAAGAAAGGATGTTGCGAGGCCTCACTGTGATCCAAAATTTTTTGACAGAGTCGCTATCTTTATTTTAAGGAGAAAATAAAGAAAAAACCAAAAATAAAACCAGAGAATGCAAAAAACGAGTTCGGAGGCTAAGTTACGAGTTGGGAAGGTGCTAGGCACCCAACTGGCCCTTTCGGTCTCAAAAAACAGTTTTTGGCTAAAGTATGCTTATTGTTATATGTATCTAGCAAATAAATAAAGCATTAAAGAGAGATAGAAGAAAACAAATACATCCATATTTATATTATTTACGGACTTGCAGCCACTTCCTTCCAATAATTTACAAATATACTTAAAAATATTTGGCCATAATAATAGCTTCTTTTAATGTTATTTTCTAAATAAATCTGGCAGCACAACGACTTATATTTTTACATTGGGACGGATGGAAAATAGTTTTTTTATATAATAAACCCTTAAAGGCTCACCTTTAAGAGCGTTGGTGTGCTCGCTCTGTCCTTCCGGGAGAGGGAGTCTTTTTTTGCTGCTGCTGCGGTTCGGGTAGGGTGACTGCTTCCGAAGGTTGCTTCTGGGCACCGTCAAATAGGCGGAGCAACTGATTGCGTTTTTGCTACTGGCGGAAATCGGGCAGAACAACTACTTGTTTCTGACAGATTTGACATTTTTACTCGGGCAGAGCAACTGCTCTTTCCGAGATTTTTGGACCGGGGAAATAGGGTGGAAACCTAGCTGGAGGGCTAAGGCTCACTTTAACCAGTTGGTGTTGCGTTTGGATGAGTTTTGGCAAAGCTTCGAGGCTTTATAGGAGGGGGCACTCACTATCTCACGATCGCTCACTATTCTCACGGCGTAACAACAACGCAGAGAGTTTCTGTGTGCTTTCGATTGTGCTGAAAGAGAAGCCGAGGCCTTCTATTTATAGGCTGAGTGAGGGACATCGCGGTCATTACTTTTCCTTCTTTGTGCTGCTTTTGCTTGTACCGCGTGCTGCAGGATTTGTGCAATACGTTAAGTTTGGGCACACTGTAGCACTTTGGGCGCCGAAACCACCCATTTTGGTCACCGCGCCAAGGTCCTTTTTAGGCCGCGCCAACCCTCCAAAATTCAGCCACTTTTGACATTTTTAGCCCCTACATTTTACTGTTTTGCGCATTTTGCTTTATCTTTTGCATTTTTAAACCCACCTGTAACTTGACATTTGTTAAGTTTTAACAGGTCTTGATATCGCATGTCAATATTACGTACCATGGGTGTACGAAATTGGGGTGTCTACACTCACAGCTAACCATTTTGAAAAGGGCCTCCATTTTTTAGGGTAGCAGCCCTAAAGCTTGCTCAAAACCATTTATCCACCTTTCCCCTCATATTAAAATGCATCAATTTTGAAGGCTTGGAGCATCAAATCAAAGTTTCAAAAGAGCAAGATTAAGTAAAGTCAAACAAGAATTGTAACTTTAATTGGTTTAATTCTTCCACTTTGCTATTTATTTTTATTATTGTAATTTTTGGGAAAACTTTGCATGTATCTTGATATCTTGATGATGAGCTAAATATATTTTTGGATTGTGATTATTGTCTATGTTGAATGTGATGGTTTAATTTAATTTTTCTTTATATGAAGTATTACGCATATTTTTTTGGTTATTCTCATTGTGTTCTTAATGCTTTTAATGAAGTCATGAATCATTAAATGAACCCTAGAATGATAGGATACGATCATACGAAGCGAAATCCCTTCTTATTACTCCATCAGTCCCTAAATTATCGTCTTCCTTTCCTTTTTCATCTGTCCCAAAATAATTGTCGAGTTTGAAACTTACCTTTTCAAAACATCACTTTTAAACTAATATAAATAATCAAGTCAATTGTTTTTTCTTAATCCATGCGCCGAGTCAACTAGGACGATAATTTAGGGACGAAGGGAGTATTTTAAAAATCGTGATAATTGTTTACGTCTCTAAAGCACACCAATTGTCGAAGGCTGCAGATAGTCATTGGGTGCTTAATCTACCACGCGACTATTGACACGAACCGACCTCAAATCTCTATATGAAATTTGGGTCATGCGTGTAACAACAAAACAAAACACATTAGTTCAAAATAAAACATGTGCAAATCCCTTGCTAAAAGTGGGCTAAACAAAAACCTGACTAAAACACAATAATCCCTACTATGATAATAGAAACACCACGGCTCTAAAAAGGCCGAGAAAACAAAATAACAAAGTCAACGAGCCATTGCCTAGACTACATCAGGCTCTAAAGCCAACCAACACTACATTATCATATACAAGCACGACGTTACACGTCGGCAACAAATGAATAATATCATACGAAACACAAACCTAAGGAAGAGTTTACATAACTCTCCTATAAACCCCTGTCCTCACAAAACACAATATAGCCTCCTGAAGTGCTGCATACCAAAGACTATCGACGTCTAATAAATCTCGCCGACCTCACCGCGTACTTTCTACCTAGCTTGGATCTAAGGAAAACAAAAGGAATTGGGTGAGTGATAAGCTCAGCAAGTTACTACGTGATCTATATGACATGATGTTTTGCACAAATAGTCAATACATAATACACAATACACGATACACCAAGTATAACAATTCATATACTTGCACACAATTCATGTTTATCATGTTATAATAAACATTGACTCAATATAATACAAACACATAGTCATGAAATAAATAAGTATCTTAATCTGACTTGTATCTGAGCTGAATCTGTAGGTGAGCTTTTGACTTGTCTTGCTATAAACTATGTAGCTGTGCTGCTGGAGCAATACACATAAATAACTACACCAAAAATCCAGAAGAACACTGTAGATGTGTTGTTATCGCGATACACATAATATACTGTCTGAATTTGATAGTATCCAGAACTGAAAACCAAAGTCATGTTTGAACCCAATAGTATCCAGAAAACACCGACCTTGGGACTGTAGACACTCCAATTTCGTACCCCTGTTGTATGACATGCCATAAAATATCAAGACCTGTTAAAAGGACAAACGGATGTCAAGTTACATGATTTAAAATGCAAAAGATGCAAAAGAAAAGAAGAATGCATAAACAGTGAATTGCAGGGGGCCAAAGTGCCAAAATTGGAAAGGAAAAAGACTGGGCGCTGCCCCAACCCATTCTAGGCACCGCACCCACTCCTGCTTTAGGCCGCGCCCACTATACCCCCTGCACTGTAGCTTTTGCCTTTTGGTGCAATTCTCTCAGCACGCGGTACAAGCTGCTCAGGCACAGTTGATGATACTTAACATCGAAGGAAGTCTCCAATCCTCTGCTATAAATAAAGCCTCCTGGCTTCAAAATTTCACACACTTCACATAGTAGTTTGTGAAAGTTCTCCTGAGAGAACGCCGAGGTTATTTTCTCTCCAGCCCCAAAGCTCTGCCAAATATCCCCTAAACACTTAAACTCTCCGGTCAAAGTGAATCCTAGTTACCCTGTTAGGTTTTTGCCCTATTTCACCGGTTCCAAATTCCCAAAAAGAGTAGTTGCCCTGCCCGAATCCAACCGTCAAATCCAGTCGAACCAAGCAGTTGCTCTGCCCGATTTCAGACTTGACGACAACGCAAGCAAGCAAAAAAGCAAGCAGTTGTGTCGCCCGGATCCCGAGGCGAAAAGCAACTAAAAGGAGCAGCCACACTGCCCGAAATCCAACAACATCAAAAGTCAAAACAATAGAAAAAAGACTTTATTTCTCGAAAGGACAAGGGAAGCACATGTAGACCGCCTAGTGGGCTTAAGCCCAGGCATATCGGGTTCAGACACTTACGTTCCGGGAGGTAAGTTCTGTCTCCGTAGTTATCTTTTATAATCTATAAATTAAATATAAATATCTAATTAAGTTTAATTTCGGTTTATACTTTAATGTAATAATAGTTATATTTCATTTTTATTTAATTAGTTTCTTTTTTGTCTTTATTTTAAATGTCATAATAGTTATACTTTTCTTTTTATTTTAATTAGTTTATTTTATGTCTTTACTTTAATGTAAAGTAGTTATAATTTCTAGCAGTTAATTTAAGTTTATTTCCTGCATACACTTCAAAATAAGAAATAGTTATGTTTCTTATTATTTAATAAATTTCTTTATTGCTTATACATGTAATGTAAATAAAGTTTGTTGTTAGTATAAATGTTTTATCCTTAAAATAACTTATAAAAATGTTGTTATTATTCTTTAAGTTGTATTATTTAAGTTGTAATTTTACTTCTTTTCTTTAATAAAAGTAAAGTGATTTCTCTTTATTTCTTTCTGTCACATATAAATATATATTTTTGAGTCAAAGTGTATAAAATAAAACAAGCATATTGATAAACCCATTGTGAGATCGAAAGGGGAGTTGGGTGCCTAACCCCTTCCTAACTCGTAACTTAGCCCCCGAACCTATACAATCTGGTATTTTTGGTTTTTCTTTGTTAATCCATAAAATAGAGATGGCGAATCTGTAATACATATTTTGAGGTCTACAATTGAGGCCGAGCGTATTCTACGTGCTTTAAAATTTCGAAACCACCCGCCTTTCAGTAGCGGGGGACCGGTTAAAAAACGGGGCATTCACAGGGACTTAACCAGGAGTCTCATTACCCCGAGTTTTACCCAAGAGTCATAGTTGTGTTGCTGTTGCAGTACACATGTTGAAATCATGTTTGAACCCAATAGTATCCAAAACCAATGACCTTGGGAATTAACCAGGAGTCTCATTACCCCGAGTTTTATCCAAGAGTCTAGCCTTCTATCTGTCATGTGAATTGCTCTAACAAAGCTACATCCTTGTTACGGCCAATAACAAGGGATAGACTTATGCAACGACCTTTAGCGATTACGAGATTTAACCATCGTAAAGACTACTGTCATCCCATTATCGACACAACCATATATGTCAGCTGAACTCAATGTGATGCATAAGTGGATGTTTACTTGTAATTAAACACAACCATCGAGCCTCAAGTACAGGGGCTCGACCCACATACAAGCATGCTTATTTGCTTGAATTAAAACACGTAAGCATCTATTTGCTTAAAATACACACTGAAGCATTTATTTGCTTAAACACAATTAACACATATATGATATTTCATATAAAATGTCTAACACAAAATATTCCCCAATATCGTAGGAACCCAATATAACACTCTTTATATTTTATTATGCTTAAATATACTCCGTTGAGTCATTTATTTATTATTTATAAATTTCGAGCATCACTGCGATTTGCAAGATTCATCCGAATACAATCTCACCGATAATTAATTCGGCCCAAATAATAATCTCAAGCATTTAAATACACATATCAGTTCAAATATTCAATAATTAATAACGAGAGTATTTCTACTCCAAATTCAAAACAAATCACGTGGAGGTAGCCCACAGTACATGTATTTCAATCCTACATACAAAGGAAAGGGGATAGTAACTTACCTCTCCTCGGCTCTTCCCTGCCGCACCTTTTCCTTCCCAACCATGCCGTCTTCTCGACCCGAAGGCTAGAAAGTTTCTCTTTCTTCATGGACAACTCGCCTTCGAGGGATAAGACCTTTTGGACAGAGGCTGATAACTCGCTCTTTGCGTTCTCCAAATTCCGTTCCAGAACAGATACGGATTCGACAACCTGGCCTAACTTTGCATTATAAGCAGCGATGCATATGTCGAGCTGAGACGACATTGCAAAAGTTAAAACCCATGAAGATAAACGACGAAGCAAGGGTTAATCTAAGTCAAAAAGAGATTCTTACCTCACTTATGGCAAGTACGCTAAGATCATGAATTTGAAACCGTCGCAACAAAGTCAACGTCTCCACAGATTCTCGGGGAACATATTGATCTATAAGTCTACGTCCGTAACCGACAAAGGACGGAGGGAAGGCATTGGGCGACTTACAGAGGTGCCCAAAAATATAATCATTATCCTCAATCTCCTTGGCAGATAGGGGGTTCTCCTCGGCCGAAGATCAGATAGCCTCGGCAGACACAGTGGCAGAAGGGGCAGAGCTATTCCGAGATGAGCTCACTTTTTTCCTCTTCAATTTCGAAGCACCTAGGAAGTAATTTAGTTTTAGCCTTGGACACCGAGGCAGAACCACTGTGTCACCATGAGCGGTCGCTTGCTTGCTTGAAGCCTTCATCCCGGCGTTTCTCTTCTCTCTCTTAGGTCTCTTCCTAGTGATGGCTACATCGCGAGTTATCCCCATCTCTGCAAAACAAAGAGCTTACGTCAAAAACAGTTCGACAAAGGTTGCATAAAAAATGGACAAAATAAAGAACATCTACCTGGCACAAAGCAGCCAGACTTATCTTTTCCCCTACACTCCAGACATTCTGAGCCAAAAACGAGGTTTCGATGAAAAGGCCAATCATCTCGGCTCACATACTCAATAGCTGAGAAAGCTCTCCCTACTCCCTCAAATTTAACAGCCAAAATCCCAAACTTCGAGAGCAACACTTCGTCTCCTACAATGGCTTTCCAGTTGTAACAACGAACCTACTCCCCCGTGGTGCCAAGCAAGGGGGCTTCAATAACACGTTTGATGACCAAATCCCTTGAGATTAATTTCTTAGTCTTCGTTAGAGCATGAGGTTTCCTTTTAGGGACCTCGAAGTTCCACCCACTGCTAGACTCAACCAGAATGATCCTTGTCGAACCATGTTTCAAGCCAGTCAACCGTTCTATAGTGATACTCACTTTATAGTAATAACAGAACATAGATAAAGATGGCTCGAACCCCTTCGACCTTGTACAAACTATAAAGGAGACCAAGGTTGTAGTCAAATTGGGAATCAAATCCAAGGGAACGAAGCTCGCCTCAATCAAAAACTCGCATATAAAAGGATTAAGGGAAAACCGTAACCCTGATGACTCAAAGTGACTCAAGTAAAAATCGATATGACTGCAGAGCCCATAACTGCAAAGACCCAAGGTCGGATCAGGATTTGACCCTCGAAATAATCGGAACCATAGACACGAGCCCATTCAGCTATATCATGGAGATCTATCTGATTCACGAAAGGCCGCAGGTAGTGAGGACCCTTTTCCCCGCCACCACCAGACACCTCAGTTCGTCCAGAAACAGAGGTCTCGTTAATTCCATCATTCTTCCCAATCGACGACTATGTAAAATCCTCTCGGCTCGGCGATAATACAAAACTCTCTTCCTGGTGAAATATTGAGTAATCAGACTTAGTTCAATACGATCTCTATCCTCGAAAACCCTCATAGGAGTCCCCAAGGGTAGTTAGGAACAGAAAACACTTCGTCACTAAACTTCCAGTGAACATTGATTTTCACCCCAAAGGTCGCAATGATGAACCTCGCTTGCCTAAGAGTAACAGCGACCCACCTACCTTGGGACTGCCTATACATAGGACCCCTTTGAAGAGACTTGTCGAAAACATAATCTACAAACGGGACATTGTCATTAGATTCAACAGGGGAAATCGAGCCAGAAGCTAAGGTACTTGAGGTCAAAGGATCAATGGTATGCTCTACACAAACATTATTATCAACTATACTCTCTTCAGCATGACACATACTCAAGCTAACACCCTTTAATGTGAAGCCAAAAGAAATGGACTCAGCTTCACTCTCACCCAACGAGCTCACCTTAACCTCATCGCGAGAGGATGATAAAGAACATCCTCGTCACGAGAAGGTAGCTCGGCATTAGCATTAGGATGAGAGGGTAAAGGGCTCTTAATTGTCAAAGGTTTTTGAATGATCCTATTCCAGTAATCTATCAACTCTAAAGAGCTCAATGAGCTACTCGACGTTGAGGACGAAGACATGTAGCAAGGAATTCTAAAACGAGACATATTTTCAAAAAAATTAAAGCAACTAGAAGCTCAATGGCAATACCATAATCTAGAATAGGTCTGCAAAGTGTCAAAAAAACCGGAGATGACAAGGTTCGTCTGAAAATATAAAGACGGAGAAGGAAAAACTATGAAAATCCCAACGGATTCCAGAGTCTAGATGAAAGAAACGCAAACCTACTAAATGAAATGGAGAAAAACATAAGATATCACCGGAAATAGTCACCAAAAATCGTTTGGGCTGAAAGAGGAGGAGAATAGGAAAACCAGTAAATTGTGAAAGTAAAAAGAGGAAAAGAAGAAAAAAGAGCTACTTATACAAGGCCGAAATGACGTCGCAACGAAACGGTGCACCCACCTTCATCGGGTCAACCCGTGAGTTTTTACTTACGTACCTCCAAACAACACTATTTCAACCCTCACCTAAATATATTCACCCTTGAAAAGGGCGACACAGTGACTATTTCGAAATTCAAAAAGGTGCCCAAAATTTAATGCCAAAAATTGGAAGGAGAAAATCATCATGACGGAACAACTTCCCATAAAAGTTGTGTTGTTATCCACTCTGGCCCAAGCCAGTCCAATCATAAAACACCTCGGCCAAACGCCTATCCTCAGCTACATCACCTCGCCTTATGATCTTATGAGCAACAACCTGCGCCAAGAGCAAAGGGAAAATAGCAGAAACCAAAAGCTGTTAATTCTCACTTCTCGGCTTAAACTTGTAGATACAACCAAGAAGTAGGGGGCTACTGAAAGGACTCAACCCGAGACCACCTTATCCCTTGTCAACAGGATCCACCTCAATCATATTTGCCAAGCTGAACACCTCGGCACATCACCAAATTGTGTCAAGGATGTCATACATAACTTAAAAGTCAAGTGGTCTTTGAAAAACTAATTGCCTTAAGTTGGCTTGAGTAGACCTTCTCCCTTTATTGAAGATCCCTCATTCGATCTCGTCCTACAAACAAATTAATCTGCAATTTCTGTCAAAAAGACTGTCACACGCAACCTCGACAGACCACCTATACTGACATGTCTATTCAGTATAGACCAACGAGTCCGACAGGGCGTTAAAGACCAATGATTATTTCTCCCTCATAGCCACTTTCATGTATAAGTAAGAGACATTCCTTATATTTAAAAGATAAGCCAGTTTGAATATCCTACTACACCTTATCACATTGATTCTGGTTGGAACTAAGAACCACAACCATTCTCTCTCACATTTACTACATATCTTCCACCGAAAATCTCACTCTCACACCGGAGGGTTTGAGTCGGGAAACCCCTGACTCCTTAATGGTGTTTGTTCATCTTTGCCAGATTCTCTGCTGCCATTCCAGTTAAGTAATCCAAGTCACCAACTTTGCTTCTTTCCTGGACAATACGACAAGGTCACCACTACTTTGGTGCGATCAACTACATCAACTAATAAATGAGTGGCCTATGACCCTAAGGGGTGGCCCAGTGGTAGAGTTGAGGCTTTATGAAATGTGAAGTCTCAAGTTCGATCTCTTCTCATGCCTCTTTAGGGGAAAGGTCTACAAAAAAGAAAAAAAATTAGTGGCCTAGGATCACTAAATACTTTGTCAGATCCTATCACTAATTGAACCTACAGTCGAGTGTTCATTACTTGAACCATTACAAGATGTTTAAGACAAAAATAAGTTACTCCCTCAATTTTTCAAATTATCGTCCACCTTTCCTTTTTCATCCGTTCTTAAATAATTATCATCTTTCAAAACTTTATCTTTTAGGAAAACACTTTTACTACTTTACCCTTACTTTTTCTACCTACTTTAATTATGGACATATACTCAAGGGCATTAAAGGAAACCACACATTTAACTAATATTTATAATACAGTCAATTATTTTTTCTTAAACGGTGTGCCGGGTCAAAGTAGACAATATTTTGAAAAATAGAGGGAGTATTTTTTATATCTTTTTGTTAACATAAATGAAGTTCAACTTCATTTGAAATAAGTATCCAACAATTCTTATGGTCACTAGTAGGGCTGTCAATTGGGTGAGTTGGGTCGAAAAGGGTAACGGGTCGAAACTCATTATAACTCAAATATTGAATGAGACGAAATGGGTTAGGTCGCAACGGTTAATGGATTGACCCGTCTTAACCCACATTTTCCCCTAAAAAATTCATGCATCCATAGAAAAAAATTAGTGGGTCAAAATGGGTAACGGGTCAAACTCGCTTTAACCCAACCCGAACCCGCTTTAACCTGTTTTGACCAAAAAAAATTAGCGACCAGGTTGGATGAGTTCATAGTTTTGAGTTGTAATTGAAAGGTCTAGTCACTAGTGATGTTTCGTCTATTTTTAAATAATCTTAAATTTCTATGAACAAAATATTGACTTTGTGACTAATTTGAGGTGCATTCAACTTTCTTGGCCATAGAGGATAGATCACTAGTATGTTATGATGTCATATTGTCCTTTATGTTGAAAATTGCTTCTTCCTCGACCAATATGACCTCTAGGTGTTGTACATTGTGCTAAAAAATGTTTAATCACGTCATTATACTTATTCCCTATGTTGTGGACAAAGTGTTCACTATTCCATTTTGAGATATTTCACTTAAAGAGTACTTTTAAATGGAGATTTTTTACTTGAAACGAAATGAGTAATAATTATATAACACGCAAAGTTTTTTTTTTTTTTTTTGTAAACAAAAGAGAAAATGTAGTCAATCTAATAAGTGGGGCCAAAGCAAGGACCGAGAGGCAAGAGGCACTCATATGAATCCAAGAACGAGGAAAATGTGTGTATGTGTTTGTTTATTTTTTGCCAAAATATGAAAAACACCTCAAAGTAACCACTCAATCACATAATACCCCTCAATATTAAAATTTTCTCAACTTCATACCCACTCTTACCATTTGTTCCAGTTAGGACCCTCCCGTCAATAACCGTTAGAAATGCTAACGGATGAGGGGTCATTTTCGTTATTTGATTCGGGGCAAAGTGAGATTTGATTACAGTTCATCATTTAGTTGATATTTAAGATATTTTAAGTGAAAATTTGTTTTATAACAATCAAAACAATTTTTTTAAAACAAACTATATATTAGTTTTAAAAAATTAAAAACAATATAATAGTGGGATTCGGTTAGTAATTAATTTTTAACTTTAATTGAACTTGCATATGTGGGATAGGTATAATATCTACATTTACTTAATCTTTTGATTTTTAAAATAATTTTGATTTTTTTTAAAAATATATATGCATAAGAATGGCCTCAATTCATAGAAATTTTGAAAATATTAGACCTAAAAAGATCACTAATCAATCCCTAGACCTATCGCCTACATTGTTCGCATTATAGCCCAAAAACTGGGAAGGGGCTGAATCGATCATATTGGGGCTGGAATGGATAGATTGGAGATGGGGGCTAATTGCTCGAGGTTGGACGGTCAGAGATTGGCGAAGCACTTGCGAGGGGTCGTCACCTGACTAGGATTTAGGCTGTAGATTGTTGGGCAACGACGGACCAACCCTTAGTTCGCCCCCATTGATTCAAAACTGAAATAGAGTTGGAATTCCGGAGCCTAGAATGGATTTGTCATGTCCATGATGTCGACAAACAAAGAATAGGATGTGAAAGATATCGTGACGCCAACGGCGGGAATTGAAGCTATAGGAAACAGCTCGCCATAATTGACAAAGGAATGAGGCTAGGGCTAAGATTCTGCAAGAGAAAAAAACTATGGCTGAGTGGGGTTGAGAATCGCAGTGGTGGAGACAGTGGAGCTCAATTGGGTGAATGTCGAACTAGGGCAAGGATTACGCTGGAATTGGGTTGCCGTCGGCTTGGATGGTGGCGGACTGGGAAGTTGGAGAAAGAGAGGCGCACCGCGGTGGCGCTAGATGATGATGGAGCTCGACTATGAAACCGAACTAGGATGGAGAAGTCGGCGTGAGTGGCTGGCGTAGGAGGCGGATTGGACATATAGAGATGAAGGGGCACAGAGGAGGCGGATTGGACAAATGTAATACAATTATTTTAAAAAATAATTTTAATTATTTTAAAAAATTGTAATTCAAAATTATTTTAAAAATCTAAAGATTAACTAAATGTAGATATTATACCTATCCCACATATGCAAGTTCAATTAATGATAAAAATTAATTATTAACAAAATCTCACTATTATTTTGTTTTAATTTTTTTTAAATAATATAATTTTTTTAAAAAATTGTTTTGATTGTTATAAAACCATTTTTCACTTAAAATATCTTAACTATCAACTAAATGATGAACTATAACCAAATCTCATTTTGCCCCCTCTCCCCTCGAATCAAATGATGAAAATGACCCCTCATCCGTTAGCATTTCTAATGATCATTGACGGAAAGGATGCTAACTGGAACAAATAGTAAGATTGGATATGAAGTTTAAAAAAAATATTAAAAGATTTTATAAGATTGAGTGGTTATTTTGAAATATTTTTCATATTTTGGTTTTTTTTTTCTTTTAGGACTTTAGCCGATGACTTTAATCATTGGTTTAGTGTGAGTTACAGTAAGTTGGTTATGAGTGTGCACAATGCAGACTGCACAACCCTGTTTTAATTTTTGATGGGACTAGAAACACTTTTTTGGGCCCTCACTCTTAACACAAATCAAACAAAATTAAACCTACTCAACCTTTTCAGATTGCTATTTGCATTATCATGTCTTAATTGCTTTATGGCAATTGGGCCACCCTCACATTATTCTACCAAAAAGCATTGCAAGGAGCTGACCAAAACTTTCTTTAAAAAATAAAATAAAAATCGAGCTAATATTATTGTTTTGTTTTCTATTTCTCGTCCGTCTAAGTTGAAAATTTAACTCAGCATGTCCATACATCTTCTTTGGGTTAGGTTAATACTTAATACTTAAATGGTAGTGTAATAAATATGGTCGAAAATGATTGATCTATACTATACATACTCTTTTTAGTTGTCTGGTAAATTTCTCCTCTTCATTGACTTCAAGGTCAAACTAACATGGCTGCACATGGTGAAGGGCTGCGACATTGACTATACCCGTAGAGTTGGCAATCTCGACTCGAGCCAAAAACCCGGGTTCTTTTGGTCACACTGTTGAAAAGAATATGAAGGAGCTAGAGAACAAAATATAGAAGCTGCTGACTTGTAGTGATCGTAGTCTTCATTGTTTTTCGTCGTTAATGGTGCATGAAAATGCCTGTCTTTCTAACTTCCCCTTATTATCCCTATACAGTGTTCATTCAAACCCTTCATAAAAAAAAAACTCAAGAAAGTACAAGCATCTATAATTTTCTTGTAAACTCAGAGAATAGCAGAATAAAAAACTCTGTTAGGTCATCCATTGGGATTTCCGCAATCTATATTACTGATAACAAGAAATGTTTTGAACATGAACATCTCAACCAGTCTTCTTACTAGATTTCGTTGGATGGTCAAATTCAAGGAGTTAATTAGGCTTATGGACTCTACATCGTTTTTTCTTTAATTGTCTTCGCAAGTGTTTTGATGTGTTAGTATGTTTTATTAATTTATTTTGTCTTCAAACAATTGAATTTTGATAAACTAACTAGCAAATTTAACCAATTTGTAAATTTTATGAATAAAAACGAATACTATAGTTTTTTTTGGCATAAAAACCCGAAAGCTCAGAGTTGATGTGGATTGGGCTTGAGTTTATTGAGGTCCGACATATCGAGGCCCACCCCAATGTTAAGCTAGGCACAATGGGCTTGGACCGGGCCGACTCAGCCCGGCCTAGTTGACGGCTCCATATACCCGACGATACAAGCTAAAGAGAGAGCGACCGGGCCTAGTTTAACATATATGCTCCCTCGGTTTCAGACAAAGAATTCTCGTTTGAAAGTCAAACTTTTTAATAAAATGATATTTTTATACTTTAATTTTTTAAATAAACTTTTTAAGTGAAACATCTTAAAATAAAATCGTAAACGGTGGGATTATAAGATAATCAGGTCTTGTCATATAATACGATAATCAAATGTTCACGATAGGTTTTGCTTAAAACTTTATGCATGATTGTTTTAACAATTTTGTTAGGTTTATCACCATGATTACCACTATAATAACAATTATAATTTGAAGATGCACATGCACTTTGCCTTCAAGGTACAAAGTTGTTACCAGAGTGATAATTCTGATGATAAACTTAGTATTTTCCTTGTTTTAATTGTGAGTGTTCAATCAAAATGATGAAGTAACATGAAATAACCCTGACCATTTCCTACAACTACATAAAACATCAAATATGGAGGCTAGTGACCATGTTCAATGGGATCCAAAATTTTAATTATTAAATAAAAAAATTATAATTATCTTTTACGTGTTTTCATACGATGAAAACGTTTAATTACATCGATAACGTTTTTGTTTATTAATAAGTCTGAAAGATCAATAGTAGTTAGGATTTAGAGAATCTATCAATGCAGCTTGTGATATAGCTGCATCGGAAGTGCATTGACCAGAAAATCAAATATGTTAACCGTGGAAGTCTTATGTTTATTAAAGCAGTAATAAAATAAGGATTAATCAAACAATCTACAAGCTAAGCTTGTAAATCTAGCCTCATGGCCAAAAAAGATTTCATTAAAAGAATTATATGTTTTTTAAACATTAATATGAAATCACAAAACACCAAACCTCTCATAAAACAACAAGTCTGGAGAGGAAAAATCCACAAAAACACGGTATAAAAAACGTGAGATTAAAAGATAAGCTTCCTAAAAACTAGGAATGCAATAGCCAGAACAATGATGCAGCTTGTGATGAAGCTGCATTCAACCTTCAGGAACAGTCTTCGATTTCTCTAAGATTTTTTGTATGTCTATATGTCTGCTCTGAATATCTCCATACTCTTTGCGTCTGCCCAAAGTCTTCATATATATAAGGGCTTGAACAAGAGTCTTACACAAGTAGCAAAACACAACAACTCCAAGAGAACGAATGATTAGGAAATACATTAGTTTCCAAAAACTACTTTCCTAATTTATGTCAAACAATCTAACCAAAGATTTTGTCAATTCAATTAAGGACACTTAATAGTTTTTTAGAAGTGTTTTAAATATTGTAATATCTTATCATGACTTTAGGACTAAGTAAGGGAACATCAATTAATTAAATAAAATAGGAGGTTCTTATTTTACCTTTACAAAGTTTATTTTAATAAAACATACTAGAGAGTCATTTAAAAACTGATAAGATATGCGAGGGTTAGAGGAAAAATTTTGAATGGGTTCCAACTGGGAAAAAGTTTTTTTCTTTTAATGTGAGTGGGGTCCCTCGACCCCTCAACACTTTTGTCCGCCCCTCACTATGTCCACAAATATGGCTAGAAATCAGAGGAGAGGATGAGGGAAGGGCTTGATATCTTCTATCACACCCCATGTTGTATTAATTGTTTTATTGAATCTTAAGTGTACATGTATATATATCCGGTGAACTGACATGACTTGGGGAGTACTCAACCACCTACTGTGGAGAGCTACACCTAACCTACCAATCAGTAAGGAAGCGCCAGTAAGTCGACCAGCAACAGATCCCCACGTCCTGGAACCCCTATTCTAATGGCTATAAGAGGTGACTTTGTAAATGAGGTTCTATCTCACACATTCAAGCCCACAACACACACTTAACACATCAAATATACTCATTGGAAGCTCAATGGAACAACACTTAGCTCCGATATACATATATATCCCGTTATTGACTCTCACACTGAAGAGCTTTAGCTGGGACAACCTCCCAACTCCCAAAGGTGATCTCTGTTTCAGGTTATCAAGATAACACCAAGTACTTCCATTCAAAAGAGAACAAAATCCAGATTTCTTAATCACCGTTGATTCCTCAGCTCCGATCCATTATGTGAGTTTAGTCACCTATAGTGTGACGTGATCAAAACAAAATCAGAAAAGGACGCTCAAACACTGGGACAAAGGGAGTATACAGGTTAACTTGAAAAGTGAGACAAACGAATTTGTAACCCGAAAGTTGACAAAGGCAACCTTAGTATTGAAGCATAAAAGGAGTCATTGACCCCCCCAAAAAAAGTAACCCTCTTTAATATGGTTGATTTTTTTTATTTTATTTTTTTTCCTTCTTTAATTTGAAAATATAATAAGAGGGATTTCTTTTCTCTTTTCACTTTATCTTTAACTTGGAAATATAATATATAGTCTTTTTTTCTTTAATTCGAATGTATAATAAGAGGGATTTCTTTTTTTGATTCTGTAATTTGAAAGTAGAATGAGAAGGATCTTTTTATTCTTTATTTTGAAAATATAATAAGACAAATTCCAAATGAAAGAGGCATAAAAGGGATTTCGTTTCTCTTAATTACTCTTTATTTTGAAAAGAGAATAAGAGGATTTTGATTTACTTATTTTTTATTTTGAAGTAGAATTAAGAGGGATTTCACCTACAAGCACGTAAATAACCTAGTTAATTGGTTGTTCTAGTCTAACTATAATCAAGAGATCTCCCAATCACTCGCATGGTTCTCGAGTTCGAGTTAAAACTTTACCGACTAAGTGACCATACCTGAATTAAACTGACATTTGAATAGGCATTTTTAAGAAAATGGATGGATTTAATGAAAAATATAAACAAGAGATAATTACAAAAAAAAAAAAAAAAAAAAACCTCACATATATCACGTTTTACAAAATTAATCACGTGTATTGATTTTCACTCTATTAAATCTCCACCTATTTTTATTTTTGCAATTAAAGCCTTCCGTCAAGGAAGTGTTAAATTTTTAAACGAAAAGCTAAGTTGGCTGCCAACAAGGCAGCTAATGTGGACACGGGCGGGAACCAGATTATATTTCCCGTGATTTTTGATGGCAAATAAAACCTTGTACATTTTTTGTTTTACAAAATGAACTTTGGACCAATATTTTATCTTTTTTTTTTTCGTTTGCAAATAAAACCTTGTACAATAATAGGATGTTGGGTATAACTTTCTAATAATAAATATTCTACCATTCTTTCAAATATACCCTTAAAGCGTTATTTATTATCAACATGACATCTTCAAATCTCACTTATTTAAAATAGTAGTAAGACTCAATTAATGCTAATCATCACCACTCTTATCGAAAAACTAAGAGAAAATTAATGAAAAATAGATGAGTATTATCGTCTCAACACAATGGGATAAAAATTGTTTAGGATGAAATAGGTATATAAATACTAAAAATATGGTTTGGTCAAATGTTCATTTTGCAAAACAAAACAATGTATAAGATCTTATTTGCAAGCGAAAAAAGCGGGAGATAAAATCTGGATTGGTCCAAGGTTCATTTTACAAAACAAAACAATGTACAATGTTTTATTTGCAATTAAAAATGAGGAAAATATAATTTGGTTCTCACCCGTGTTCACGTCAACTGCCTTATTGGCATCCAACTCAATTTTTCATTAAAAAAATAACACCTTTTTAACGAAAGGTTTTAATTATGTGTATAAACGAGGTAATTATGACATGCACCAACCCCTTCATAAATTATTTCTTCACTCACATAAAATAAAATAAAATATAAACTAAATAGTACAAAATCAATAAAGATTTTCTTTAAAGTCGCAGAAGAATCTACCAATATTAATGCTTGACTTTTTTGGATAGCACTGAGGAGTGAGGAGATGAGGAAACTGCCAAAAAAGTGATAATAGGACTCCCATTTTTCTATTAGAATCCTATGCATTTTGCCATCACAAAAACAAATAAGTCCCCTACTACTTTGTCCTTGTAACTTGTACCCCACCCCCACATTCACATATTAACTTCAAATCCAACATCTCCTTCAATTTATAAATTCTTTGTTATAACCGTTACCTATGGATAAAAAATATTTATTTAGAAGTTAAATATTTTTTTTAAAAATTAATATTTTTAATAATTTATTAATAATAAAATGACTTAATTTTTAAAAATCAACTTTTTAAATAAAATATTTTAAAATAAAATAATGAACTCTTTGATCAATATTAATGTCAGAACTAAGAGAATATAATATAGAACATCTATCATCTTGTACAATTAAAATACACGTAAACACACCCGGGCAATTTTGAGTTGGAAATATATAAAAAACCCATGATAAACATTTTTTAAAACCCTGTAACAGTCGAGCCTCATTCATCATGCCGTCCTTTTATTAATAGTTTTGATACTTAATCTTAAGTTTAATGCATGTGTGTATTGATATGTTTATTATACTCCCTCCGTCCCTAAATTATCGGTTTTTTTTCGTCTGTCTCAAAATAATTGTTTAGTTTAAAATTTATATTTTTAAAACATCATTTTTATCACTTTATCCTTACTTTTTCACCATATTTTAATTATGAGTCATATACACATGAACTTTAAATGAAATTATATATTAAACTAATATAAATAATCAAGTCAATTATTTTTTCTTAAACTGTATGTCGAATCAACTAAGACGATTATTTAAGGGACGGAGAGGGAGTACAAAAAAAAGTTTAAACAAAATATAACGCATAGTGCTTTTTCTTGTGAACACACCTATTAGTAGAGCATTGGACCATTGGTTCTTCCCTCCCACTCTCTTCACTCCTGTCATGTAAACTCCCAATTTCCCACCACCACACACACACACACAACACTCACAGAGACAGGGATGGGTTCAGAGGCAGAAGCTGAGTCAAACCCCAGACCTAAGCTGCCATTGTTCTTGACAATCCCACCGAAAGAGCCTTCTTTACCATCAGGAACGCACACACCACCACTCCAAACCTCAGCTTCGGTTCCATTTCGGTGGGAAGAAGAGCCTGGCAAGCCTAGACCTTGCACTGCCCTTATCCCTCTCCCAAACATCACCAAAAAAGGCTTAGAGCTGCCACCAAGGCTGGTACTGATAGAGTCTAGCTCCAAGATTACTAAAACACCCTCACCCACTACTGTCCTCGATGGTCCAGATTACATGAGCAAGTCTGTCTTATCTTCATCTTCATTGAGGTTCAGCAGGACAAGAGAGAGGAGACAAAGGTCATTTGACAGTAATTGTAGTAGTGGGAGTCCCACAGAGGGAGGGCTTCTCCTTGGTCCGGCGATTCTTGGAAGCAAGAAAGAGCAGAAGGGTAGAGGGCTATTTGGGTCTTTTCGACTGGGAACAACCCTTAAACTGAAGAGTGGTAAGAAGGAAGCTAGTGGGGGTAGTTCTGTCATCTCATCATCATCTTTTTCTTCCATGGACATTACTGGTTCTTGTGATGATTATGATGAGGATAACAAGAGTGGAATTTTTGATACAGGGGAGGGTAAAATGGGAAGAAATATTAGGAGGAATGGAAGCTTTTCCAGTCTCTCGCATACCACCAGGTCCCACTTTTGGGTAAGTATTTTGTCACTCACATAATCCAAAATGTTCAGTATGCTCTTGATTTAGTGTTGTGTGGTTAGTTCATGGTATGCTTATGAAGACACAAGAATGCACTTTCTTTAGTATTCCCTCCGTTCCAACCAAAGAGTTCAGTATTCTATTCACTCGAAGAGTCTAACTTTCAAAAATTAAGGCATGAAACTGTCATTTTATCAGTAATGATCTACTAGAAGTGTGGTTATCTTAAAATATTTGACTTTCAAATGGAGATTTTTTGTCTAGAACGGAGGAAGTAGGAAATAAGTATTATAGAACTAAGCCCGACCCAACCCGGTCATTGTTCCAATTACTTAGCATCAACTAAGATAATTACCGGATTTAATTTTTGTTTTCATTGATTAATCATGCCATGGGATTCATATCATGTAGTATGTTGATGTAGTAGTGTGTGGGCACTTGACAAATAATGTTTTACAACAACTAAGGCTAGTTCTAGTGTATGATTTTTTGAGACAAGTAAACACATGACCATGGCCTTCTAGTACTTGTTTCCTCCTAACTCAATGAGACTCCAATAGTCTAGTTCATAACTTGTTGCGAGTATAGGTATAAACCAACCCACTCACTAAATTATTGATCAGTGATCACCCATGTTTCGACATCATCGTGAGATGTCTAGTACCCTTACTGCTCACTTAACCATTGATTATCCATGTTTCTACAATACAAACTAGCTGTCCTTATCTCACCCAATGTCTACCAATTCATGCTATCAATCAGAAATTCCACCCCTAGCAGCCACTATAGCCCCATATTTGACCGCCAGATCTAACAAGAACGTGTGGACAAGAATGATAGGTTTACATAAGCACGTCACACATTAGACTTGTTTCGTAAACTTTGGGTTTGTGTGATACAGACTAATCTTTTTATTATTGACGTTATAATAATGAAGAAAGAGTTTTGTCGTAATGTGGCAGTTGAAAGTTGAATTCGACGTAGGGACAATGAGACTGTCGCCAACACTAAAATGTCATCCCTAGAAGAGAGGGCATTTACCATTAATTGTAATTAAAGTCCAGAGTGCACCACTGGTTGGTAGTCTGCTATATAGGTCGCTATATGTGCCTGCTTTGAAATTTGAAGACCAGGAAAGGAGGAGGTGACTTTGACCCTTGCTTGTTGGTGTTATGTTAACACCACCGTCAACAACCATAGCTAGGATTTGCCCAAAACTAAGAGCATCCCCAACGTTATGTAAATGCACTTCTTAGTGCTTTGGAAGTTGAGCTAGTGGCCACCTAAGTGTCCACTTAGGAGAGATATAGACATGTAACTTCCTCAATAGGAAGTTCCTATTTGTCAAAAAAAGCAGGGAAGGTGGGCAGCCGGCAGGGGGCTTGTGTGGGGGGGTGGGGAAGGGGGAAGGGTTTTTTATTTTATTTGGGATGGTGTTAAATTTAATATTTTTTGTGTAAGAATAGTATACAATGAGAAGATTTATTCATAAGTGTGTAAGAAGAGAAAAATGTGTAGGTGGCAGTGAGACCCAGTTAAGAAGTTGTATTAAGAATATACACATTGAGGATGCTCTAAGGTTCTTAGTATCTAGACAATTTAGAGTGGAGGCCACCAAATAGATGACAAAACTTGGGGAGCTTGAGATAGCTTGGCTGACTAAGGATAACCGGTGAACTAAGCCTCTCTGTATTTGTGGTCCTAAGAGGCCCTTGGTTAGGACCACACACACTCAGGAGTATTTCTCCACAATTTACAGTCTACCGAGACCCTTGGTTAGGGTCTCACATACTAGTACCTGCCTTGTAGAGGTTCCTTATAGGGCAGATTTGACTGATATGCACATCCTAGGTTTAATGATTTGTTTAATTTAGCTAAAATTTGAAGTTGATGACTTATGACCGATGAGTTACTGAAATGTTGTTGTTTGATTTAGTTGTCTCGTAGTGGTGATGAGTTGTCTTAAGTTAGTCACAATGTTTGATTAGTAACCTTGAAATATAGAAAGTTTATATAGAAAATATGCAAATAAGATAGAAATCAAATGTTTCATTAAAGAATAAGGCTCTCGTGTATTTGAACATTATAGAAATCAACGCAAGACATCCCAAAAAGTCAAATCAAACTAGACTTATAAGAAAGTCAAATTCTCATAAAGTCAAATCAAACCGAATTTGTAGAGGCATAATTTTAGGATGAATCAGAAGATTCAGAACCAGAATGCCGGGTCTACGGTTTCTTTTTCAGTACAACTTCCTTTCTTGGGTCGGGTGTGGAAACTGAAAAGGAAATTTTGAATCCTTCCCTACCATTACTTTTGTGTGAGTATATTTCTTTCCTTTTGAAGCTTTTTCTAAAGAAAGGATTCCCCTCAGCCTTTTGTTGTTCACACTAAAAAAATCCAAGTTCTCAAAAGCAGTGTTCATTTTTCTTGACAGAGCATTAAAAGCATATTTCTTTTGGTTTTCCAACTCTAAACTCAAATCTTTATAATTGCTGCAGGCAGCCATCTACGAGGGATTTAAGCATGTTGTTCCATGGAAGAGCAGAAAATCCAAGAAAGAAAGCTTCATTATTTAAGTTCTCTCTACCACAGTATTGTGAAACCACCCAAGTATTCCACCATGGCCATTCCAGCTGCAAAATGTAACATATAGACTGAAGTTTGTACTGGATCTTGGTCTGTACGCTGATATAGTAATCATAGTGTTTTCTTTCTCTCTCGGAGCACCATGGCAATCCACGAGATATCAAGTTCTACGGACTGTTTCCGGTTGGAAATTCACAAGCTTAATCGATCATAAGAGCATCCACAATGGTTACATCCTAAAACACTCTTTATATAACTCCCTAAATCTTTTTAGAGGCCCTTTAAAAAAAATTCAACTCCAATGAGCATCCTCTATATAACCCCTTGAATTTGTGACATCTTAATTAACAAACCTAATTATCAATATATTTCTATTTTTTATTTTTTTTATTTTCCTACCGCAATTGAAATAAAATATTTATACTTTTAAATTTTATATTTTATGAAAAATATATTATATGTTTTGATTATATCAATTATTTTTATTTAAAGAAAGTCTTGTCATGTTTTTTAATATTATCAATATACTCATAATTTTAAGTTATAAATAACAAAAAAAGGAAAATGATAGTGCAAAAAATACACTAAATTAATTGAAAAAGAAAATAGAAAAAATGGAAAGCATACCATCATCAAAGTGATGATGTGTGTTGGGTTGTTAATTCATAGGTTCTCCACTCTAGCACATTAAAATTTTGGTCAAACACTGGATGTTCTGATCAAGCAAAAAAAAAATTCAGTTTTTGCGTCTTTTTTAAATTTTGGAACAATTTTTTTGAAAAAGAACGAATATTAGAAAGAAGACCAATGGAGAAGGAGATATGTGGGGGAGAGAGAAGAAAGAGATGAATGGAGGCCGGCTAATACTCACCCAATAAGTTGGGGGAGATTTAACTTTTTTTAGGGATAAGGTGATTGATAGAGTGTCCATTGTAGGGGTTGAGTGTGATAAAAAACCCTAAAAAGGTTTTAGGGTGTTAATAAAGAGAACCACTGTAGATGCTCTAAGCAAATTTAACACTCACTTCTCAGTTGGGAGTTCACAGGCCTAATTGATCGTAAAGCAAATTTAACACTCACTTTCGGTTGGGAATTCACAAGCTTAATCAATCATAAGCAAATTTAATCCACGAAATAATGGAAGTTGAAAAGAGTTCCCGGTTTAGCACTCGTTCCTAACCGATAACTGTTTCAAAACTACTTGTAAGGCTGTGTTTGATAGTTTGAAATTGGGCCAGAATGCAATTGTTTACCAGCTGATTTCTAGCAATCGGTCGACGTGATCAGTGATAAGGGACAAGATGAGGATTCCTTAAACAATACATGCGAGTTGACTAATTTCATTCCCAATTCTGACTAACCGAGCTATATGTTAATTTTTCAGCAGATGTCATACGGCCAAACAGGGTAAATGGCAGGCAAAAGAGCATTCAATACAATTCAACAACTCTGATTGGACATAAAAATGGAGCTCAACTCGTCAAGCTTGAGTTGCATAAGAAACCTGTGATATTCTTACACAAATGTGAGACGCTCACTGCTCAGTATGCAATGGTTAAAGTTTATACAGATCAAATAAACTAAATTCTTATTCCCACAGCTTGGAAGAGAGAAAAATTACAAAAGGAAAGAAGTCTTCACTAACAGCAACATTTCGTACCTTTCAAATTACCCCTGCTTTTTACCAGTCATACCTGCAACCACCTGCAAATACGTCCTTGTAAAGCTTTTGAATAAAGTGCAAGAAAACTTCAAATAAAAGCAGCAATAGACATTCCTATGTAATACATTTGAACAGTATCTCTCAACTAGACAAGGCCTAAGAAAACCAGTATCATAGACTAACCATTGTCAGCATTTTTACAAGCCTTAGTTAGTAGAATGAGTGTGTTTTGAAATCTTTCACCATAAGATGACATATATCACTTATTAACCATCAGATATCACAACAATGAAAAAGCGAGCGGAAACACCAACGCTACCAACACTGAGAGTTATAGCAGAGTTACTGACATAACTCACACTTGGGAATTCTAGACATTTTGTAGATTTAGGACAGCAAAATGATTATTACTCCATCAATTCTGCACAAAGAGGTATAACTTTCTGTTTTGAAATGTTCTGCTTAAAAAACCTTGTTTCAAAAATTAAGCATACAACTTTCTTCAGTTTCCAAATGTATACTTAAATTTAAACATATAGAAACTTAATCCAGGCCTGAAAATGTCATGACTTTCAGACGTCGTCTCTTTGAGAGAAATGGAAGGGGTATTGGTCACAAGCATTAACGTTAAGACCTAGACTTCATCATACGTGTCTCTGAATGGGGTCACTAATTCCAGGCAGGTCTACTAAACTGTCAGGTTTTGCTCAAGCTTCTATCATTGTCTACTTAATGACTTTCTTTTTGAAAAAGAGAAGAAAATGTATAGTATGCTGAATGCATTCAGCACGTTAAAGTTTATCCACACAAGAACAAGGTTAACTCCTGTGATGTTAGACCAACCAAAAGCACGTCACAAATGTAACCACAAACATATTCAGGATTTCATACTTACGTCACTCAAGGCGGGTTGAGGAACTTGCTTGGCTGAATCAAAGGAGTCCAATATGGGCCTCACCACAGCTGGAAGGAACAGACCTGAATTACATAAGAACAGGTAAGATGTAGGGAAAAATTGTGTTGCAATAGCTCTTTCAAAAGAGCATCAGCAACAAGAAAATTGAGAAGAGCACTCTTGCTCAGTTGAACTTAAAGTAGAATAAGATCCAGACCAGTGTAATCAAACTCTATGTTACATGCAAAAATGCTCCAGAGTGCAGCTGAATACTCATGTAAAGGAAATTTTCCAGAAAAGAAGGAAGCGGAATTTTATACTCTTATGTTCCATTCTGGATATCCTATTTGCAAAGTCAAATATTTCAGAGGTATGTTACTGACCTTGGAAATAACCATCATTACAAGCATGTATGTTCTATCTAACTTATCTTAATTACATATATGAAGAGTAAAGTTAGACCATCATGGAATTACAAGCTTAACTTTTTTTCCCTTCTTATTGTTAGTTGATAAGATGCAAGTTTAACTTTTTTAAAAGAGACTCTTCGAGTAGAGCAATCCCAAAAAAGGAAGGTGGGTCTCTTTAGGTGGGAAGTAGGGAGGATGAATGTAAATATAAATCGCTGAACCGTTGAGTCGAACAAATTGACAGGTTCGGTTAGGTTTTCTTATTTAAACTGTTGAATCGGTTTACAAAATCAACAAACAAACAGCTTCACTTTAGTTTATGGTTGAAGGCACCGAAACCATTGAACGGTGATCTTGATCGTCCATTGACTCCATGATTTGATTTAGAACCTTTATTTTCACACACACACATACTGATGCTGCATATAAATCACTGAACCGTTGGGTCGAACAAATTGACAGGTTCGGTTAGGTTTTCTTATTTAAACTGTTGAATCGGTTTACAAAATCAACAAACGGACAGCTTCACTTTGGTTTATGGTATAAGGCACCGAACCATTGAACCGTGATATTGATCGTCCATTGACTCCATGGTTTGATTTAGAACCTTTATTTTCATACACACGCACACACACACACACACACATATATACTGATGCTGCATATACGATATTCATGGAAAATAGAAGTCTACAAACCACCCTAGAAAGATGCCCGAACACATTGCTTTCTCTCCTCACCCATTAATTTATTATCTAACTCTATCCCTCTCCGCACTCCTGATTTATCTCCCTTTCTAAAAAGCCCTCGTTCAAATGCGGATCTCCTCCAACAGTGGATCTACAAAGTAGAATACATACATGTCAATACATGCAAGTATGCAACATATGTAAACAGCTATGAAGTCTTCGTTGAGACTGAGGACTGGTTCAAGATTTCGCAAATCATATGCGCATCTCAAATCTATGCAAAGAGTTCTGAATAACATAAGGGCTTGACAGTCACCAACTTTTCCATTCTATTGATATTGCAATGCCAATTGTGACACCAGGATAAGTATTAAAATAAACGATGTCACGCATACAAACCAGGTTAAACAGCTGAGTCTACGTAGTGGCTATAGGATGTCCGATGGTTTTGCAAAGTATACATGTATTTTGACCTTTAACAATTACTCCCTCCGTTCCACCCAAAAAGTCCATGTTTGAAAAGCCTAATTATTAAGGGATATATAACTAACATTATAGTTTGTCATAATTACAAAAATGCTTGAGCATAACACGTGTTAATATCAAATGTAGTGGGTAAAGTTGAAATGTTATGGATATGATAAATTTAATTTTTGAAAGTGGACTCTTAAAATGAAACATCCCAAAATAGTATAGTGGACTCTTTACCCGGAACGGAGGGAGTAATAAGGAAAATTGTAAAGAGGATATGTATCATAAGCTACAAGCCTACAACTGTTTAGATACCTAAGCTATTGCTTATGCCGAGGTTTAGCATAACTAATGCAAGTGGATTTGGCTACTTATAGCCTTACCCATCCGACCAAACCCAAAAAACTCGATGAAAGGAGGCAGCAGCCACTAGTTTTTGATAAACCAAGAACATAAATAACACAGCATGATATGATACTAATGTATCGCTAGAGACATTCCTCTTTTTTTATTCTATCACCTTCAAAGCAGGCAAAATCCTCTTCCTACTTACCAAAAAATATATACTAGCCAAACCCTTAAAAGTCACTAGTGAATGAGGCACAAAACGATGCGTGTGCACGATAATTTCATTCTTCCTTTTCCGTTATTTACAACTATCATTTTTTTATTTTAGAAATCTCTTTTTTTTTTTCTTTTTTGGATTTATTTTAAATTTAGTAGTCTGGACTCTGGAATAGTTATTCTTCGTTGATGGTAGAAGTGGATAGTTACCATTAGAGGATGGGAATGACAAGATTTAGGAGTGGACAAATGTTATTTGCTGATAGGGGTGATTGCGGAAAACAAAAAGTGCTTCACTTCAGGCCCTCTCGCTATATAATAGGTAATAAATTAAAAATCATACATTAGATTGTTGGTCCTAGCACATGAAAAGACTAGATGAAATGTCAAATTGCAAAAGATATTCCTATACGCTATACATTTTCCTTATTGATAAGGTAGACTTTGCACTATGTTATTTGGTAATTTTGGTTACTGTACTTTCGCTATCATGCTAATACAGTAGTTTCATGTCAAGTACCTTGTGTGTGTGTGTCACGATAGGCAAAATGCTATACTAATCATATATTTGAGGGGTAAAATTACAATTCAACTCATAAAATGAAGAATGTAAATAGCTTGAACAATTCAATTAGCTCTCTTGTCCTCCATAGATCTTTTCTTTTAATTTGCTTCCAATCGCATGATGTGGTTTGCCCCTTGTACAAATAAACAACTAGATTCGACTATTCTAACTAGGGGTGGCAATTTGGGTATAATGGTGGGGTTTGGGTAAAACCCAAAGTTATCCATTAAGACTAATGGGTAGTTTTGGGTAATATCCAAAAATACTCATTAGTCTTAATGGATAATTTTGGGTATACCCAAACTTATCCAATACCCATTAACACCCAATACCCATTAACACCCAATACCCAATGGATAGTACCCATTAACCTTTATACTAACTTCTTTTAATTATTTTATCTATTGTTAAAAAAATATTTTTTTCCTTATCCTTGTAACACCTTTTTTTATAAGTAAAAGTATATTAAAAGCGTCAACTAGGTGGCGCGCCCTTGTTAACACCTTTAATAAAAACATCCCCCATAGGGGTGGCAATTTGAGGCACGACACGATTGACCGACACGAACACGACACAAAATTATAGGGTTTGGGCTAGGACTTATCGGGTTTGGACAGTTATAGGGCCAACACGATAAGGCACGATAAAAAATGGATTGTTATCGAGTTGGCTTGATAAGAACGGTAAGGCACGATAAGACACGATAACTAAAATATATATGTTTTAAAAATATATTTTTAAAAATTTACTAGGGGTTATTCACTTCTTTCGAACTATTTTCATGATTATTTCATAGTTTTATCATTTGAAAATTTATAACTTTTAAACTACTTGACTATTTATATTGATAAATTTTCAAAATATGTATTAAAAAATTAAAATTGTATATTTTATAATGTTTATTGGGCTTAACGGGCTTAATTGACCTGACTAAATAAATCGTGCTTTTTTGCTTATCGTGCCTATCGTGTCGTGCCGTGCTTTTCGTGTTTTTATCGTGTCGTGTTCGAGTTTTAATATTAGGCACGATAAGTTTATCGTGCCGTGTTCGCGCTTATCGTGTCGTGCTGTTATCGTGTCGGCCCGATAACAGCCCAACACGACCGATTTGCCACCTCTAATCCCCCATTTATCCCAAAATGAGTATTCATTTTAAAAATTCTTTTGAGAAAAAAAAAAAGACAGTAAGAGATTGGAACCTTAAAAGATTTTATTTTCCCTTCATAAACTATTTTTTTGTCAAATTGATCAAAGGATTTTTTTTGGGCAACTTCCGGACATTATTGGGTAACCTACTAGGTTATTGTATAAAACCATAGTTGTTAGTATCGTTACTATAGTACAATACGTAGCGATACATACGTATCGTACGATATGTATCGAAAATTACCTATTTAGATACGTATCGCATGATTGTATCGCAATGTGCTCTGTATCATATGATACACTTCGCGTATCGTAAGATGCACAATATGTATCGTATATTACGATTTTTTATATTTCTTTAAGATGGGTGCCTGTATGTGTACCTCGTTTTATTTTTCTTTTCTTTATTGCTCTAATAAGTATTACTCTAGGGTTCCATTAGTATTTTAGCTCCACTTCTATGCTCAGATCTAATTTGGTCCATCATTGATCATTCAATTACATGATCGTAAGAAATCCCTTGTTGATAGTAATAATGGAGTCCATGTTGCTTGGCTCTTTTTTGGTTGTTAAGGCATTTTTTTATGGCAAGTTACAATATGAAGTTTAAACATAATTGTTGGATAATCTATTTTAATAATTATTGCTCAATAATCATTTTATATGAAAATAAAATTATATATATATATATATATATATTGAAATATATATAATATTAAAATATATATAGTGTATCTTACGATACACAACACGTATCCCGATACGTATCATAGAGATCAAAAATTTTGATACACGATATGTATACTATTTTGACAACTATGGATAAAACCAACCCATTATAGTATCGAGTACTTAACGGGTTAAACATTTAAAACCCATTATAATATTGGGTATTCAAATGGGTAAAATGGATGGACAAATGGAATGGGTGAAAATTTGCCACCCCTAATTCTCACACTGGTCACGAGAAGCTCACTTAAGACGTTTTGAAAAATACAAAATGCAAAAAGTAATTTAGCGGTTACCACTTGATATACTTGAATTTAGAAAAAAAAATTATAGGCTTTAGTTTTGGGGTATGTCCTGACCCAATCTTATATTTAGAGTCTTAGATCACATCTCTAACTAAAAATGTATTCAGCCAGGTTAAAGCGAGCATGGCAAAATTATGGCTAAAAGAGCATCTCATTACCAGATAAAGGTGGGCCAAAACTGTTACCAGTTATGCTGGGTCCAAACCTATAGGTAGCACCAATCTCTAAAGAAACATACAGGGCCTACCATCATTTAACATCCGTACTAGGTTTCTGGAACAAGCTTTCTGAGTTTTCTGTCTTTCGTAGTTTTAAAAAAACTGAAGTCAATTGTAGCATATCCTTCAAATAATTGAAAACTCACCATTCTCCCCAAGGAAAATGACTTGCGGAAAATAAAGCTCTCATCTCTCTCTCTGCTTTGGCACAACTTCCTTCTTTCGAAAGCTAATTCTCTAATTTTGCTTCTCAGAATGCACAAGGTATTCTCAAGCTAAATTTATGGGTTAACCAAACTTATGAGAAAATCGAGTACTTTTATAAGAAAATTACTTCTGCAAACCATTTCCCGCAAGCTATATAGTGAAACAGACTCACTTTAGCAAGAACATTTCGATACGACTATTAGAGAAACATCAGTATATTGTAGTGGAATTTATGAATGAATGATATATCTCAATTCAAAGGGGACCAATATTTTAAATATATAAGCATAAATCAGTCACATTTACTCAAATGACCATTTAGGAGTTTTTCCTCAAGCTATGTAAAATCAAGGAGCAACCAATGCACAATCTACAATCACAACAGGGGTGAAATCCAAAAGCTATCATTCTGATTATCCATAATTTTTAGCTCTTTATTCCTACCCAAGAGTAGAAGCTAGAGTGAAATGTTTTGAATTGTTACCACCACGTCTCTCAAACTAGGGATATATAATAACAATGTTAGATTATTAGGAATATTAATCTTTATCAAAAAGAGGGTCTTGACGGTTGGTTGGATTTAATAAAAAAAGGACCTGGCGAAAGCTTCAGTTAATAGACAATTGGCCTATCAAATGGTAACTCTTAAGTTTCTACTCTGAATCTCTAGGCACGGATCAAATCCAGACTGCTCCCTCATACCGATACCAGACTTGTCTACCGGGCTCCTGCAATCGAAGGTAAGGACCGTAAGGTGTAGATGTAGATGTAGATTACTTGGCCCAACAAGGAAAGAAGCGCTAAGACGAGCAGGAAGATCTTCTATTCCTTTTGTGGCTTTCGTCCATGAGACTAGTGCTACCCAGAGTTGGTAGAGAGCCGGAGAGCTGTACGTGGGAGCCCTTCCTATTTCTTTCTTTTTCTTTTTAGCTTTAAATCTTTGTTTTTATCATGTCTGATACAGTTGCTGGTCTCATTGGACCTGTCGTGATGACATGGAGAACAGTGCCCATGTAGTTTTAAAAATTAAACCTTATACCTTCAGTATTATAGCCTTCGAGTTCAGCATTTCTACCAGAAACTTGGGGTCACGGCATATAATCATATAAGCATAAGCAGTTCACCCACACTTCACTTCAAATACACATTATAAGATGAATATCTTAAAAAAAAAAACTTGAGGTCCTTGGTTCCAATCCCCATACCAACAAGGGGGCCACACTTACCTATCAAAAAAAAAAAAAAAAAATCACGTTTTCAAATGTAGACTGCTTAAACTTTATCATCCGATTTGGACCTGCAGCCCTTTCACCTCGACTGTTCATGGAAGCAGTTAGTTAGCTTATCAGATGAGAGTGCAGCCGGTTCTTTGTTGATGGAAAGTTTTTCTCTTACTGCTGAAATATCATAATTATGACCTGTGTGCTGCTATTTCTTAATTTCTCCTGGTTCCTTTTTCTTCCAGACTAGCACTCTGCTTGTTACTGTCGGCAGTGGTCAACTATTCATGTGCAAAACGAATAATATGTCCCAGGCTCCCAGCACATAAATTCCTTGAATGGAATGTACATGAATATATTGATTACAAACCCTTAGGAGGCAGGCGATCATACTTGGGTGTAAATAGTTATCGTTGGCTCAAAAATGTAAAAACTATCCCCTTAAAATCATTCAAAAACTGATACTAATATAATAATTTCTATTAATGCTACTCCAAATCGATCAATTGGAAAGCACAAAGCCAAATTAATGGCAAACCAAGTATAGCAAAGTGAAATCAAGCTCAAAAAAAATTCACAATCCCTACATTCAACCGTAGCAAATCCAGTTAAATTCCGATCGTGCCTAATCGACTACTGGATACTAATACAATAAGTTTTGCTACTTTAGATTGAAAAATTAGTCTCAAACCAGAAATTAGGGCACTAAGCAAAGGATGTGAGAGAGAGAGAGAGAGAGAGAGAGATACCGAAGCCGCCGATGAGGCAGGAAGCCGCAACTACAGGCTCTTGCACGATGAACATCCTCAACTTCTGCATCACCGGCATTTTTCAGATCCTTTTTCTTCTTCCTCCGGCGGTTTTACACTTGCGTGGTGCTTCTGTTGTGTATGGATTCAAATAGAAATGGGCTCAGGTGGTGTGGTGGCCAGTATTAATAGTAGTATTCAAATTGATAAGTTGATGAATCCCTATTCAAATTGATGCATTGGGGTGACCAAATGGATCATCGGCGCGTCAATATAGTTAATTTTTTCGCCTCAAAAATATATTTTCAGGTTAAAAATATATATGAGACGTTAAAAACTTATGAAAGGACCGACTCGCAATTTCTTTAATTAATTAATTAGGGCAAATTCTCCAAATGGTCTATGTATTATTTTTTTTTGTCATTTTTGCGATTAGTCCCTATACTGAAATTCAAAAAAATCAAATCTTTGCACTATGTCATTAAACACAATTGGTCTTTCCGTCCAATTTCATCAAATTTGTGTCATTAAATACGTACACGTGTCTCTCACATGTTTTTGTCTAGGGATAAAATAGTCCATTTCTGTAAACTAGTACTCCCTCCAGACCTATATATAAGCAAAAAATATATAATTTTGGTGGACTTAAATATAAGCAAAAATCATCATATTAAACTCTACTCACAACTTTCAAGAAGTTTGGTACCAAAAATACCCTTTGTTAATTTTTTTGTTTTTCAAGATGTGTGCACATTCCCTATACACAAAGAGCCACTAATTATAAAATGAGTTATAATGAATTGATGACAATGAGTTAATATTGCATTAATTGTCATCAATTTTGAGTGGGATACTTAAGGGTATTTTAGTAAGTATATTTTTATTTTATATAAAATCAAGACAATTTAACTAATTTAACTTACTTTCTTAATCTGTGTGAAATCGGTTAGTTTTGCTTATATATAAGTTCGGAGGGAGTACATGGACTATTTTGTAAAAGTTAATTTTTTTTCTCCTTCCTCTCGCACCTTTTTTTAAACAAGTCGTCATCAACCTCTAGTCGGGGTGTTCCAACCCGGTTTTGACCCGACGCAAAACAAAATGATATCTTAATGTTTCGAGCATAGAAATTCGCATTTAAAGTTACAGAAATGTTAGAAAATCTATTATCAAATGATTTCTAACCACAATTTCATCAAGAACACAAAGAATCAAAACCTGAAACCCAATATTTTCTAATCTAGATATGAAAATTCTCAAAAGTTAAATCATCAAGGTAGAGGTAATAAAAGGTTAACTTCTATATCAACCATCAATGAATTTCCTTCAAAACGGCATACAACAATAGCCAAAGATGTGTTTCGTGTGCTGAAGAATGGTACGAGTGCACTGCCTTCGTCAGTTTTGAAGAAAGGGAGCCAATTTGTTGCTTGAACAGAATTGCTTAACAAGAATTTGGAGAGCCGTTGGAACTGGCAAACTGGTCAGGTGCTGACGATGGAGCTGGGGGAAGATGAGATGGTGGTGATTGTTTGGAGACGAGATTCGACAGAGCCAAGGTCATTGTTGCCCCGAATCGAAGAGAGAAAATGAGAAGCCGAGGGCGAACACGGAATCGAAAGATTGAGATGGTGTGGATCGAAGCAGGCAATGCAGTAGAGGAATTTGAGAGGAGGAAGATCGAAAAGGGAAGGCTTTGTTGTTCCGATGTTGAGATGAAGGAGGCTCGGTCGGAGTGAGGTTTCGCCGAAATCAGAGAGATGACGGCTTTGGACTTTGATGGAGAAGGAGAGAGGAAGAAGCCAAAAAGGGGGTCGGATTTGGAAGTTACGTGGAATGGCTAATTGTATTGAGGGTTTGTTTACGCTTAATTTTATAGGTCAACTTTCTCTTAAGAAATGACATTTTTATCGTTTCAAAATTCATGTGCGACGAACATGTTCAAACTTAACAGATAAAAATGGATGAAATTTGACGGAGGGACCAATTCCTCCAAATAAGTTGTACATGGGCCATTTAGGTCGAAAAATGACTAATCGCAAAAATGACAAAAAGTACATGGACCATTTGGGGAATTTGCCCAATTAATTAAGCACAATGCTTATAATTTACATGTTTACCCACATTTGTTGTTAATGGAAAAAACTTATGAAGAATAGTATTACATACATTTTATGTAAGACATATCCTCTTGATCCAACTAGGGGTGCAAGTGGTTCGGTTTGATATGGTTTATGCCAAAACCACAAATCGAACCGCTCCCTATTGATTCCAAAAATTGCAAACCGAACCGAATCGAGCAAGACTTGAAACCGAATCGAACCGAACCACTCGGTTTGGTTTGGTTTGGTTTTACGGTTTATATAAATTATTTTTAATGAAATTAACTAACATTAAAAATAAGATTTTAATTTGAAATTAACATCAAAATTAGGAAATAACCTACTAACAACAAATTATCATAAAGAAAACAATACAAATTCTAAAATAAACACAAACAATAGAAGAAATAATAGTTCTCCAACAATCAAGATTTTTTGTTGTTTAGTGTGTGTGTGTGTGTGTCTATATATATATATATATATATATATATATATATATTATGAATAAATCATAGGGCTAGATTATATATATAAGATGATCCAAAGATTCAAAATAGTTAACAAATGTAATTTAATATATATTATATAATAAATAAATAAAAATATATAGGTTGGTTTGGTTTGGTTCGGTTTGATTCGGTTTGGTTCGATACCAAAAAATGTGAACCGAACTGAACCAGGTGGCTTTCCAATTTCTGAAATCGAAACTGAATCGTCTTCGGCCAAAACTGAACCAAACCGACTGGTTTGGTTTAGTTTGGTTTGGTTTCGTGATTCAGTGGTTCCGATTTACACCCTTAGATCCAACCCACCGTGTGTTGATGTGTTAAGTTATAAGCGAGTTTGACTCTTTCTTACGAATTAACATATGTAAGTCGGTCTTACATGAGACTTAATTCGTTGTTAATAAAAAAATAAGGTAGGACACTTTATTTTTGTTTTTAACTACTCCTTACGGTTCTAAATAATTTTCATATTTGCTAGACATACATATGTTAAAACAATAATTTACATCATTATAAATATTGGTATAATATGTTTTTTATTTAAACTCATGTTCATGTGGACCATAATTAAATTAGTAAGAAAAAATAAGGGTAAAATGATAAAAATATTTTCTAAAAAAAAGTTTAGAAACATGACTTTTTTTTTGAAACAGCAGAAAAGAGAAAGAATAAGAATAATTTAGAAACGAATAGAGTATTAAATAAAAATGGATGACAAATATTTAACAAAAAATATTTCAATAATAAAAACTCTAAAATTAAGAATTAAGGTTCAAAATTCATGCACTTGGATTCATCATTCATACCACTTGTTGGCTTTGTACACTTTGTTCCTTTTGTTTATTCGTTCATCATCACAAATTCACAATTGTTGGTTGTGTGAGGTGCTCAAGCTCAAGCTCAAGCTCAACTCAGATAACTCGTTTATGGCCACTCATTACTCCTCACATTAACCCAACTCGTCACATTCACATTTACATAACACGCACGGACCCTCCCACAGTCGGTTGCAGCTTTCGACCTTCGAACCTCCTTTCAACTTCTCAGTGACGTGATCCCATTATCCATGGATAATGGCCTATTATCCATTGATCCAAAACACTCATTTTACCACCCCTACTAACGAGTCTAAGATCACTTTAAATTTGGTAGGTTAACTTAAGATGGATGCGTGAAATCATTTCCTACTCCACCTTCATGACATCCCAAGTCGATGATGAAGAAGAACAATCGATAACATGAAATGATTCCATTAAAATTGCTGAAATATTTACACACATTTTGAGACCAAAAATGCATTAACAAAGGAAGGTAAAACAGAGTTACAAATGCCAAGAAACCTAAACATCTGCTTACATTATAATTTATACATAGTAGACGAATCCTCCCTAAACCAATTTTAGCCATAAGAATATTCACATTGATGCTGTTTACAAGGCATTGAACATCCACCCTACGGTCCATCCCAGAAGCAAACCCGCACCAACAAGGCTCAACCCCAGAGCAAAAACAACAGCATACTTACTAATATCACTGTTCCTTCCAGGGTGGCCTCGTTTGACTCCATTTTTAGGAGGTTTTTGCCGGTTCTTCCGCACTTTCCACACTTTTCGAGGTGCCACCCATGGCAAATTAGCTGGGGAGAGAGGCAAAAATGGCTGGTAATTTTTATTGTTCTTGATCTGGAAATATAGATTTTCTAGCTGCAGAAGATGGAACCACTGCTTATAGGCAAACAAGTGGGAGGCTTGTCTGAATAGGAGCTTGACAATGTGTTCTTTCTCTACATAGGCTTCTTTTGCTGCTTTCTCTGCTTCCCGTGCCGAGTTTGTGAATGACGCAGTGCTTCTAGTAGCTGAGCTTTGCTTGGATCAGCCTCAGAAATAGGCATCTCAATGAAACGGGTACCCTTGTGGATTGTGCCCTCACTGTTTATCATATTACGAGTTTCAGTTAGGATAAGATCAAAAGATTTAGATACCATGATTAACATATGAAGCCAAGGCGAGTTTTTAGTATTTGAACATGGTTTTTTCATTTTCAATCGAGCTCGACCTGCAAGAAGGTTATGTTTGAGCTCAACTACATAACCGTGCTAATTTGAGCTGAGCTGGGTTCATTCAGAACTCGAGCCTAACACAATATTCAAGCTCGGTGTTAACTTATCACTAGCCCGAGCCAAGCTCAAGCCTAATAAGAAGTTGACCATGTAAGTCATATGGTGTACCTGATTGGCTTGCCTGTACCAGATTGTGAGTGCAATTCAACTGATGACCAATTTTTTCCATGCACATTTCCTGAAACGGCACTACCTCTGGCATGAACGTTTCGGTTTGGACAACCAACAGTTTGGGGCTCCCAATCTTTATATGAGGTAAAAGTCCCATCTTGATCTAAATGCTCAGCACGACCATATGGAACCCGCTTAGCATTTCTGTTCTGTGGTTGTGGAAGATCACAATTCTCAATAAGGTCAAGTGATCTTCGTGCAACAAAGGAAGCCAATTCATCTCGATCGGTCTTTCGCCACCAAGGCTCGCTTTTCTCACTCCCGATCCAAGAAAATCCAGGACCTAAGCTAAGCTCCTTTAGTTCCTTAGAAGCAGCAGAGTCCATCTCGACCAGTTTATAGGATTCCTTCTCACCATCAGCCTTGAAAGTTCCATGAACATCATTAGCAATACATGCCCCACCGCCTTTAGCCTGAGGGTGGGACCCACTAAGTGTCGAGGCTTGGAAGGACTCCATTTCGGCCTCAAGAGAACCGATTTGTTCATTGGTCATACCCATTTGGTATCCATAATTAGGTGGCAACTGAAGCCACCATCTAGACTCAGGGGGGAGATTGGTATAGGAAGGGTTTCTGTTAAGAGGGGTGAAACCTGGGGTGAGGTTTTCTTTTCCATCTTCTGGACTGGTGGGTGCTGCGTCCACTGGTTTCGTTGATGAAGAGGTTGATGGGCAGCAAGCTAATTTGGGAGCTCTTTTGGCATCTTCTTGGACAAAACAGCGGTTAGCTGTTCTTTGCCAAACAGCTCTTGCTTCAGCTACAGCCATCAGTCCCCCATTCTTCTCGACATTCAACTGCTTGTAGCAAAAAATCAAACATATCATATAACTTTTGGAAATTAATTCTTCATTCTTCAGTAAAGAGAAGCGTATATTCAAACAATGGACCTTATAGCACACATCAAACAAATCTGAATCTATTTGTAATAGTAAATGAGCTGGAGTCGCAAAAAGGGTTCACAACTTACCGGATATAAGAAGCATAATGTTGATTAAAATTGCAGGATACAAATTAATTGCTACAAGGTGCATTTCATTTAGGTGTGCATTCTGGGCAAGATCTAAGACCATGCAACCTAGTATTATCCAGGTAAAGCTAAACTGTTGGCATAAAATTAATGAAGCTAAATTCAATTTCGCACCCATGGAGGACAAGTTGGCTTTTGCGCCCATCAAGAAAGCTAGTGAAGAACAGAGTCTTTGAAAGATAAGGTTCAAATGACAATTAATCCAGCGTAAAATCAAATATTTTCAGCTCAAAAGGCTGCATGATGCAACAATGAACACAACAAACTCATTACAAATGATGCAATTCCAACGAAAATCATACTCCAAAATATTTATAAATACTGGCATTGATTCTTTCCTTAGAGTTAATACCAAATTTAACAAACCCATATTTTTATTTTTAGTTTTGAAAGGCTGTAAATTTTATAATAAAGCTAAATCAGTTGGTTGATCAGTCTAGAACACTAAAATCAAGATCAAATCCTACAATCAAACCATTCACTAATGAGCTTAATTATAGTTAGATGATTGTGATTATAACTACTACAAATTAAAATAATAACATGGCACATATTTTCATGTCTATGTGTAGATTATACACTAACAAAGAACTATGTAAAAATCCAAACACACACACACAGGAATTTCCATAAAACCCACAAAACTATGAAATGAAATTACTACATATCTCAGTCATAACATGATTATATACAAAAAAACAATTATGTAAAGACCACTAGCACGAACCCACAGAGACAAAGAACCTGGAATTTCCAGAAAACATAATATGATAATACATGTCTGCTTATACATAATTACACATACACCAAACAAATTACACAAAACCCACCAACACACACTTCAAGTCTGTCTATAAATGATCCCACTCCCCACACAAAGAAGGAAATTATCCAAAACCCACACACACACAGACACAGAAAAGAAAGAGCGATAACCTGGAAAGAAGAAGAATCAATGAAAGATATTATTGAATGAAAAGAAGAAGGAGATTCAGATCTGGAAAGGGAGACTTTTGATTGAATTGTAATGAACTTCAACTTCAACCCCTTTATTGAGAAGGAGAGCGTTATTGTGTGTGTGTGTGTGTGTTATACAAAAGACAAGAATCCTCTGCCCCCCTCCTCAGTCCTCATCCCGTTTTTTGTTTTCCTGTTGGCGTTACTTCTTTCGGTCGGTTAGCACTTACACTTACCATCCCCTCCCTTCTCACATTTTTCCCGCGAGTTACGACGCCGTTGGGGCCCTGCCTGTTGTTTCGCCCATAAAACAGCTTGCGCTCCTCATACGGGGCCGTATCGAGTGAGGTAGGGCCGTAGGGGTCTCAGGGTAGATTTACCAAATTGGAAAATTAAACCATTAAATTAGAATGCAACTAGTTTTATCCGGTGCATTTAAATGCACAGACAAATATATTTTTATTTAAATTAAATTCAAGTAAAACAAAAAAAAAACACAAAATTAAAAAAATAGAGAAAAAATAATTTTGGAAGATGTTAATCTAGAAATTAAAAACATTTTCAAACGACTACACATTTGTTATCTATAAAAAAAACTGTTACATATGTGTTTAAGTGTATGTGTGTTTTAAGTTTATTCTACTTATACTAATTTAACAAAGAAACATTGTGTGTGTTCAAATTTTAATATTTATTTAACTACTTAAAAAGTAATAGAAATTGTCAAATCGAAAGCTTGGTGAAGGTAAGAGGGAGAGAGTCAAGATCTAGCTCAAATTGATGAGAGAGGAAAATAAGGGTTATTTGATAAATTAGAGAGAGATAAAGTTGGATGTAGGGAAGAGGAAATCAAAGGATTTTGTTTAAGACTTCTATTTTCAAAGTTGGGTTCTTGGTTCACAAAGCTTAGGATGCAATAATTCAGGTTACAAGTTCCAATGAGTTATTTAATTTTTCTATCATTTAATTATAAAATTTATTAAATATTTGTTGTAAATGAGGTTCTATTTTAGGAAAGTATTTTTGACGAAATTTTACTATATTTAGATTACCCTGATTTTATATATATATATATATATATAGATTCATGTTGTATATGACCTGATGACCTTATTAAATATTGCAAGAAATTACTTGTACCCTCGTCCCAAAATAATTGTTTATTCTTGTTCATAATCCGAACCCAAAAATGATATTCCCTCGGTTTCTAAATTATTGATATCTTTGATCAGGTACATCGATTAAAAAAATAATTGAATATATTATAAATATTAGTACAATGTGTGATTTTTCTTTAATATCCTTTTGTATGTGGTCATTATTAAAATATGTAGATAAAATACTAAAAATGTTTTCTTAAAAAAGAAAGTTATGAAAGAATGATTAAAAAAAACAATTATTTGAAAACGAAGGGAGTACGTATTCAGAAACCAAGTGAGTGATAAATAGTTAATCCTACATTCATTCTATGTCAATAGTTCATTATATTATTTTGAAATGTTTATTTAAAAAGTTAATTTTAAAAAATTATGTATATAATCTTCATAATATTTCTACTTTACTCTTCATATGTGATATTAACATGTTGATTATACTTGGGCATTATTGTAAATATAATCAACTCTAAAAAACCAAATAGAAGAACTTGTCAAAAAAATAAAAGAAACTATAAAAGAAAATAGAATATTTAGAGGAGCATATGAATCGAGTGAAACTAAAAAAGAAAAAGATTTTATAATCAGCAATGAGATAATTGATGAAGATGAATCAGTTAGTCAAATTCCATCTACAAATTTGACATATATATATATACTAGTCTCTTTATTTTAAAATAATTATCTTATTTGAAAGTTTTATTTTTAGGACATCACGATTCTCATTTTACCCTTACTTTTTCTTCTTACTTTAATTTTGAGTCATATATTCATTGGCTTTAAAGGAAATCACACATTATTCCAATATTAATAATCCAATCAAATGTGTTTTTTTAAATCATGCGACAAGTCAACCCAGACGATAATTTTAAGACGAAGGGACTGGGAGTATTAGACTTTTCAAATATGAATTCTTTGTGTGTAACTGAGGGAATAGTACTCAATTCATTTTTAAATTATTATCTTATATGACTTTTAAATGAAACCAACTGTTATTAAATGAAAATTTGACATATATTTTACCATGAATCACGTGTTTTATGGTTACAAAAAAAAAAATGTACGTCAAAATTTTATTTAAAAATTAATTATATAGAAACGAAGGGAATAACGATTAGATTGAACTTCTTAAGCAATCTATTTACGTTCTTTCTGCATAATTATATAAAAAAATAACTAAAAATATAAAGAAGAAAAAATGTAAAACAGAGGAAGTCCCTGTCCATAATTGTACGAGCTTTCTTATATACAAGTTCTCCTTTGGACTGTCATTGAACTGAAAATCATTCTAAGAAAATACAATCCCTTTGAGTCTCGTAAGCTCAGCTAAATAATTTAATAATATGGCTTTTTTTTCTAATTTCTTTTTCCATTTTTATGAGAGCGTACGAAAAATCAGACCGAGAAATATGCACCAATCTATTATGAGTAATAGTTTAATCCTAATACTCTTCATTTCGGGTAAAGAGTTTTTTTTAAAAGTTAATTTTTTTAAGAAAATGATATTTTTAATAGCTCATTAGTAATAAAATGACACTTTTATGTCTTAATTTTTGAAAATAAACTCTTTAAATGAAATATTTCAAAATAAAATAGTGAACTCTTTTACACAGAACGGAGGGAGTACTATTGATACATCAGAAGTATCTCTTAAAATTGTTCAAATTAAATTTACTAATTTCGTTCTGTGCAAAAAGTCTATTATTTCATTTTAGGATATTTCACTTAAAAAGTTTACTTTTAAAATTTAAGGCATAAAAGTGTCATTTAATTACTAATAGACTACTAAAAATATAATTTTTTTAAGAAAAATTAACTTTTAAACCGACACTTTTTACCTGAAAAGGAGGGAGAATCAATTAATAGTTTAATATTGTGAATCAAGACGTGCATAAGAAATCCACTTTATATAAAAAATTAAATTGACATATGAGGTTGGAATACTTTTCTTAATTAATGATTGAATATTGATACGGCAAAAATCAATCTTGAATCGTGAGAATGCTTATGCGGAATATTGCGGATATTTGGGCTATGTGTATGGATCGGGTCTTTTCATATTCTCGTTATGCTTATCCATGAATTACTATTTCATTTTCATTGGATCAGATACTTGGTTCAATTTATTAATTAGTAACGAAATTAAATATAAATTGAAACACACTTTATCCATCGAGGTAATGAATTAAATCGACGATATAAACTTTTCGACGGGATTTAGATATGGATAATGCTAGGATCATTCTAATAATATTTAATTTTGGGTACCAAATAATGTGGTATCTTATGTGTCATATTGTTAACATAACTTTTTAACTTATAGTGGAGCCTATAAAATGTCAAATAAAATAATACATTGAAAATTATATCATTTAATACATAAATTTGAATGCTCATTGAGTAGTTCTAGCATTACTATATCGCTGCTCCGTAGATCATAGTAAAAGAAGTTGTAGAACAGGTTGGGTCGTGTGGTGGGCCCACATGGCAAGCGTTGGGATAACATCAACCAGGAAAGGAAGAAAATGACATAGCTTCATTAGCTTGCACCATTTTCCAATACTTTTCCTCACTTGATTGGTGAACTTAGATATTTTTATTTTTTATTCATTACAATTTGACAAGTTTAACAGATATTCCGAAAATGACTTTTCATTCGAGTGAAGGGACTAACTTGTTCAAAATCAGAATGGACTATAGATAGGGTTGGCAATTTCGAACCAAACGTGGATACTCAAATAAAACGATCGAAGTCCATGATTATTAACTGATTTGATTGGATATAAAGCGGGTAATGAGAAATAACTGAAATAAAAAATTATGGAATAGTTAATATTAGAAGTAATTATCTCATTACTTGAAGTACTAATAATATAGACTTGATCTTTTTTTTTTTTTTCTTTTTTTCAAAGGTTGGAGGGGACATAGACCGTACCCCAACCCTTAATTTTTTTTCTTATTATTTTTAATGCCTTGAAAGGCTACAATTATATATATATATATATATGATGCTTTGGTATGGCCGAACAATTTTGAACACCCGACCTAGTAGTTAAGTTGCCTTAGGGCCAATACTCAACCTCTCAGATAAGTGAGTAGCTAAATGAGGCCTTTGGATAAGGCTTTAACAACAACGATGCCTCGAAGAGGCTTGAACACCCGACCTCTACCGAGAGTTGTAAAGTCTGTCTCTAGTGAGACTCGAACACCCAACCTGTTAGGAGAAGTGAAGCATTAGAGCTCGTTGGTTATAGACTTGATCTATATTCATATATATATATATATATATATATATATATATATATATATATATTTGTGTTTCTAGTATATTTTATAAAGAAAACAGAAAATCCCTAACATTATTCTCAATCATGCAAATTTACCGTTTTGTACGCTTAATCGATCACTCCTCTTTATCACTTCAAAGTCTGCATCTCCGACAATCAGTAGGAAATTTCTATCAATCAAACAAATTTTATAGACATCGATAACAATTGATCAACCAAATACTACTGACATCTCAATAATGTTCGTTTCTCTCTCTCTCTCTCTCACACATACATAATGTCTATTATTTTGACAAACAAGTCTGAAGTAAAAATGTTTGAAAAAAATATGCTTGAATTAATAGATACTTCGATTCAAGGAACGAGTTTGTTTCTTATCTATCATAAAAGGTTGTACTCTAGTAACATTGTCTCATGTTTTGAAATATTGATCAACCTCAGCCAAATTGATTGCATTATATTTTTTCAATATTAAACATGTATCAATTTATGTATGCCTAAAACATTTTTCATTTAAAACATTAAGTAATACTTCATGATTCTTTTATAATTTATGAAATTAAATATGTAATAGATAAATTTATATATCTTCTCTCGACATCCATATATATTGCATCTATAATGTTTGAAGTTTTATATATCAATATATACCAATCAAGTTCATTATATAAGAGTAATCATGAGCTACGTCGTGCGAACTTGAACTTTGAGCTAAATGGAAGACTTTCTGCTTGAGCTACGATCTTTGTAAGTCACGGTCAACAATCCTGCAAGTCTCTCTCGTCGGATTGATATCACGTAGAACGAATATCAATTCTGGTTCACACCGCAAATATAAGTCTCTTGATGGTTATGCTAGAGGGAGTATTTGGTGAGATAGAATATACGAGAGAGAGAGAGAGAGAAGGGACGGCCTAAAGAGACGTATTCTTCTAGGCGTGTAAACTGGTTAGGGTTTTATCCCTTTAGTTGTCATATTTATATTATTACCAAGAAACCCTATTTCTTGTAGGTTAAGTTAAGTCAATCACGAACCCTTTCGGATTAGGAAACTAATTAACCTTTAATAATATAAATACATTCCATGTGAGCGGAAGTAAATAATCGGGTCATAAGCCCAATTGCTAACATCTCCCACTCGCACACATGGACTCACCTCTCTTACCACACCGTATCATCAAAACCCGTTAAACACTGCCTCTTCATATTGGAAGTGAAGCGTGCGACATAACGAGAAAGATAAAAGGGTTGAGCGATATACCAAATCACCATCTGCCCAGCATAGAACGTCCTCGTTAGAAAACAAAACTCGTCTATACCCCACACCATATATATACATCAATTTAAGCATCCTCAATCCCTCGAGAGTGGTGCTTAAACCTCAACATGTTTGTATATCAAGATCAATCTCTTGAACCATATGTTCAATATGATCGCCATGACATTGAAACACAAAAATAGAGATGTATATCATACTATCTTCCGTAGACACTCATATCAATCACTCTTGATTAATTGTTTTCCCAGTAATGCTCTGTAGGGCTGTATGTGCATAGCCCGTTGGTCGGCATGCCAAAGTAGCATCATCAACGTCCAAGTTCATGATATAGTTCTAAGTCACATAGGGTATAATCGTGACCTGGATTTGATCACTAGAACTCACACAGTGATGAAGCAGGGATCATTCAATCACTTTCTTAAGTCACATTATAGTCACATACAGTATGATGTGTATACTATGGCGGAACTCCCACACAAAGTAGACATGTCATGCTAAAACGCCATACGAACCTTAGTCTAGCCGCCCTTCTGGCGTCTAACCTGAGTTCTTTAAAGTAGTCACTCTTCTAGTGTTTCTTGAAAGATCTCACATTCGAACTTTTTTTTGGGATATAAAGTCGACCTTTATAAAAGGTCTCATCTTGGTCGTATGCCAAGGCGATAAATGTAATGTCATTTGCGTACCCCCCTTCGTAGGTGCCAAAGACTTTTACTATCTCAACTTGCTTGCCCACCTGGCGATAAGGTGAATTAACCGTGTGAAAGGGTCAATTCAATATCCACGACATCTTTTTAATCAAAATATATATGCTACACAATTTCATATTTAAAACATCCAATTAACATATAAAATGGAATATAATGAAAATACAATTTATTCAAACGATAATAAAAATAATAATCAAATGTCAACTAAAGTGTTCTCAGAATAAATATCAGATCCTACGAAGCTTTAGACCCAACATATTATCCTGAAAGATCTTTCTAGCTAGAGGTTTAGTCATAGGATCAGCAAACATGCTTCTAGTAGAAATATATTTTAGAACAACTTTCTTTTTTGCAACCATGTCTCTAGTGAAATGATACTTGATATTAATGTGTTTCGTCTTTCCATGATACTTGGGATCTTTAGTGTAACCTAAAGCAGTCATGCTATCACAAGCAATGACTACAGGACGATCCACATGTGTCGTAACATCAAGATGTTGAAAAAAACTCCTCAACCACACAGCTTCTTGAACTGCAGCTGAACAAGCCATGTACTCTGACTCCATCGTAGATAAGACGGTGCTAGTCTGTCGCTTGCTATTCTAAGAGATAGCTCCACCACTAACGAGGAAAGCGTAGCCCGAAGTAGATTTATAACCATCTACATCTCCAGCCCAATCCGCATCAGTGAAACCTTTCAAGCTCAAATCCCCAACTTGGTAACAAAGGGTTAAATTTGTGGTTCCCACCAAGTAACGTTAGACCCTTTTTATTGTCATCCAGTACTGAGGTCCATGATTACTTTGGAATCGACTCAGCATCCCAACTGCAAAGCTTAGGTCAGGTTGAGTATACACCATAGCATACATTAGGCTTCTTAACGCATTCACATATGGAGTCGTAGACATTCTCTTCTTCTCTTCTTCATTCTTAGGGCATTGGTTTGTACTTTGTACTAAGGACACATCCTTTTTCCATTGGAGTGACAACGGGCTTTGAGTTAGTCATGCCAAATCGATCGATGACTTTCTTAATATAAGTCTTTTGAGACAAACCGAGAAATCTTTTCGAACGATCCCTAATGACTTTTATTCCAAGCACACAACTTGCTTCACCCAAGTCTGTCATATCGAAAAGCGCAGACAGCCACTCTTTAGTGGCATTTATCATCTTCATATCATTCTCAGTTAGTAGGATGTCATCAACATGTAATAACAGAATCAAGATCTTTTTTCTTGGATCGTTTAACATACACACATTGGTCTTCCTCAATCATCACAAAGCCAATTGAGGTTATCGCTTGATGAAAGCGAATGTACCACTATCTAGATGATTGTTTGAGACCATAGATGGAACGTTTGAGTCGACACAGTTTGCGCTCTTGTCCCTTGACTTCAAAACCCTCTGGTTGATTCAAATTGATCTATTCATCTAGTTCTCCATTGAGAAAAGCAGTTTTAACATCCATCTGATAAAGTTCTAAATCCATGTGCGCTACTATCGCTAGGATTAGGCGAACAGAGGAAAATCTTACCACATGGGAGAATGTCTCTTCATAGTCTAAACCCTCTCTTTGGGTAAAGTCTTTCGCCACAAGACGTTCCTTATATTTTTCGATTGATCCATCTGCCTTTCGCTTGACTTTGAAAACCCATTTGTTTCCAATAGTCTTGCGACCTTGCGGAAGATCAACTAACTCCCAAACCTGATTCTTTTTCATAAAGGAAATTTCATCTTCCATTGCAGTCATCCATTCATTGTTTGTAGGTAAAGAAAGAGCTTCTTTGAACGATGTAGGCTCACTAGAATTGTAAGAAGTAGTTAGGAAAGATTCATCTTCAATCGCGAATCGACGACGAGATATATTTCTACGCTTACTTCTTCGCTCTAGTATCGGACTCCCACTAGGATCCGTACTCCCGCTCGAATGAAGATCACCTTGACTCTCATTGGCGACGTCCATAGGCTCCACCTCATGTTGTACCGTACGATTAGGTTGAGGCAATTCCCTACCTTCGCCAAAAGATGTCATATGTTCTTCTTCCATCTCAAAAAGTTCAAAGTCTTTCCTACAGATACTTGTGTCATCTAATTTCTCACCCTTGTTAAGGTTAGCGATTACATTCTTCGAAGTCATTTCACTACAATTTATTGTAAGAAAAATAAGACATAAGCATAAGCATATATATATATATATATATATATATATATATATATATATTTTTGATTTACTTTTGTTCTAAAAAATCAATTACTAAACATAATTACATCATACACGTAAGGAGGGAAAATCTGCGAGGCTCATAATCACAACCAAAGTATGCATAACGTAATAATATTCATAAATTGATAATTTAAACAAAAGAAATAAGATAGAACAAATCCATCAAGCACATATAATGTACATAAATATTTTCACTACTGAAAATAAAATGATTGGGTCTCGTATAGTCCCAATCGCAATTTTAGAGCCCAAAACGATAATTAATTATGCTAAAAATGACTTTAAAATAGTTTAAAATTCACAAAGAATTTTAAAAAATTACCTAACAGTCCCAAAAGGTCAAAAAATGACAAAACAACCCATGGAAGTTATTTTTGAACTTTTAATAAATCGAAAAACACGTTTTTATGCTATGAAAAATAAAAAACACATACTTCCAAGCTAAATTGATCAAAACAGAAGCCACCATTGGATTCAGAAGGTCCAAATTAGTTTAGACTATCCGGAGGTGACAAAAAATGGCGGTCGTAGCACCTAGGGGTGAGCAGAAGTTTTTCGGAACCGGACCGGACCAATGGAATCGGATTAGACCAGTCAAAAATGGACCGGACCAATACTTTGAATTGGTCATGGATCTGAATTTTTACAGAACCGGACAATTGGGTCGGTCCCCGATTCCAGAAACCAAAAACGCAGAACCGGACCAATGTGTATTTATTATTATTTTATTATATACTAATATAGTATATATATATATATATATATATATATATATATATATATATATATATATATATATATATATATATATATATATATAAATTGATAAGAAGATAATAAAAGGGATACAACTTACAACCTAAAGAAAATATATAATAATTTGATTCAATATTCAACCAAGGTTCCTTATTTGATTAAAGAGAAAATAGGAGGGAAAACATTGTTCTTCCCTATTAATTAATTTCCTACCTCTTTTTGTGATTCCAAACATTATTAGTTTGAGGATTGTTACATGTAAATTAATTAAATTAACCATAAGGGATCGGAGAGGAAGATGACTTGCAATAAATTTCCTTCCAACTTTCCTTTTCATTTCTTTTTATTAATTTGGAAGTAATGATTTTTTACCTTTAGTTTATTTTCACAAGAACAACGAACTCAACAAAATGTTGTATAAAGGAAGAACATGATTTGATTATTGATCATTGTTTTTAGAAAATCTAGTTATCCTCTTGATCAAAGATACGCATCGTATTGGTCTGGTCATGGTTCTCGTACGTCTTCAATTGGTTCTGGACCGGACCAATGTATTGGTTCTCAGACATATTGGGTTGGTCCTGGTTCTATATTTTTTAAGAACGGACTATTGGTCTGGTCCTGGTTCTCTCAGTTTTTCCAAAAAATGGACCGAACCGGACTAAGCTCACCCCTAGTAGCACCCCTCATGCGCTCCACACGCCACTACCAAGAGTGGGCGTCATTTTTGTGACACACAGGCGCTGACTGGATGCTTACTCAGCCCTAAGGCTGACGTGGCAGATGACGTCATCATCTGGCTCAAGAAAAAAATAGGTCCCACAATGGTGATGTGGTAGGTGACGTGACAGCCATGTCAGCATTGACTGTTGACCAGTTGACTAGTCAATGGTTGACTATTTTCTAGCTCATTTACCCAGTCGAAGAGTGTACTCCACTCGTCGCTTTTCCGAACTCCGATTAGGTCGCGAACGGTGGCGTTGAATTCGTATCGCCGAACACTTTCCAGTCATATACTTTTTACACCGAAAAGAGTGCCACAAGAGGCACGTACATCGAGGCCAAGAGTGGGGAAGTTGGGAAGCCATTTTTATAACCCAGAAAATCAATTTGCGAACGTGATCCGTGAGCCAACTTCTCGAGGCCGTAAAACGTTCATTTTAAATCCAAATTAAGCATATAATATATTGTTGGAAATACCTTGCGGAGTACTACAAGTACAGTCCATAAAACCACAGTTTTACAGATTACAAATAGGTCAAAACATCATGTGAAGTTTCAAAAAAAATAATTTTCAACAAAACTAATATTTGCGATATTTTGAAAAATACCCAACGGATTTCAATGAGAATTTAATATGTTGTTCTCCTCGACATATGGAACTCAGATATATAAAATTTTCTCAAAAATAAAATCATTTTGCACATGAAATAATAAAACTCATTTGGTTCGATATCAGGTAAAACTTTTAAACAAACCCAAAAACAAAAGCATGCAATTCATGGCATAACGAAATGAGCAATCAAGCATATAGGCTCTGATACCAATGAAGGTTTATATATCAATATATACCAATCAAGTTCGTTATCTAAGAGTAATCATGACTTACCTCGTGCAAATTTGAATTTTGAGCTAAGCGGAAGACTTTCTGCTTGAGCTACGATCTTTGTATGTCACGGTCCACAATCCTGCAAGTCTCTCTCGTCGGATTGATATCACGTAGAACAAATTTCAATTCTGATTCACACCGCAAATCCAAGCCTCTTGATGGTTAAGTTAGTAGAAGTATTTGGTGAGATAGAATATAAGAGAAAGAGAGAGAGAAGGGGTGGCCTAAGGAGACGTATTCTCCTAGGTGTGTAAACTGGTTAGGGTTTTATCCCTTTAGTTTCCCTATTTATATTATTACCAAGAAACCCTATTTCTTGTAGGTTAATGTAAGTTAATCCCGAACCCCTTCGGATTAGGAAACTAATTAACCTTTAATAATATAAATACATTCCATGTGAGCGGAAGTAAATAATCAGGCCACAAGCCCAATTGCTAACAATGTTGAACAAAAACTAAGTTTATATGTTATTGTAAAACATAACTAAAGAAATTTTCATTCACATTAATGTTTACTACTATTATTACAAAATTGTGATTGGAACCTTATCCTGAATGTTTCCTTGTTAAATACTCCCTCCGTCCCAAAATATATGACGTTTTGAGAGAGTTTTTTTGTTCCAAAATATATGACACTTTGCAATTTTCAAGGAACTTTTTTGTTTCCAATTCTACCCATATTTATTGACTCTGTAACTCGTGTTTGACTCTTTGGGCAAAATATCAAGACACCTCATTAATGTTTGGATATGAACAGTTTTGTCTTTACAATATGTTTCTTTGGTCTACATGGAAAGCCCCAAAATGTCATATATTTTGGGATGGAGGGAGTAATTCTCGTGTGATTTTCTGAACCATCCGTGATTTTATTTAAGTACGTGATAAATACTTTGTATATGTAATTTTTAAGGTATTGAATAAATTTAAATTGATGTTTTAATTAGATGTTAGATCCTATAATTTTAGTATTGTAATTTAATAAAGCTTTTTTAAATATTTGGTGAATTTGTATTGTGGTGCACGTGCAATGTTCTAAAATTTGACCTATGCACCTAGAAATTTGGCAAATCGGTGAAAAGATCGACTAGACGGGCTACGTGCCCGCATATGCAAGTTAGGCGGTCAATTGTTGATTTTTCATATTTTTTTATTTTGACTCTAAATAATATAATTTTGAGTTTTTTTTAAAATAATAATAAATATCAATTTCAAATTATTAAATTATTTTTGTAAATTTGTAACACATTTAGATAATTGAAATGTTAACTATTTTTGTAATATTTTGAACGTTAGATGATATTAAGTTTCTACGTTTCTTTTAAAATTTAACATCATAATGTAATCAATATTTGTAAATTATTAGGTGATATTTAGTATTAGTATATTTAAAAAATTAATGTTTAATAATTAGGTTATAATAAAAAAATATATTAAAAATCGGATATTTTGTCTTATTTCTAGGTCCCGCCAAGGCACTAGGCACTGGTCTGACGTCTAGCGATTTTTAGAACCTTGCGTACGTGTACAACATAATTAGACTCTTTAGTTTTTATAGACAATATTATAATGAGTTATAAGTAAAAATAATACTTCCTCCGCTTTCAAAATATTATTTGGGTTGACCTGACACATCGTTTAAGAAAAATAAATTGACTAAATTATAAATATTTGTTAAATGTGTGGTTTTCTTTAATGCCCTTAAGTATGTTGGCATAATTAAAATAATTATAAAAAATAAGGATAAAGTGGTAAAAGTATTTTCCTAAAAGAAATTTTTGAAAGAGAACAACTATTTTAGAACAGAACGGACGAAAAATGAAAGATAGACAATAATTGTAAAACAAAGGGAATATCATTTATCAAGTTATTATCTCGATTATATAGTTTGTTTTTGAAAATATTTTTAAATCTTTTAAAAGTGTTTTAACTAAATTATTAATTAAACCAATTCTATGTAAACTGGTAATCCTTTGTTAACCATTAGTCCATGAAAAATGAATATGATATGATAAATTGATTACCCGCCGAAGAATTAGAGTATTTTCATTATGGGACCCAGCTCCTGGTGATCCATTATGAGTTTGCTTGTCACTCATGAGTCAGCAAATTCATCAATTAGCAAAAAATTAGCATTTCCTTATGTGTGATGCTAGTACAAGTTATGTTAGATTTGAAGTTTAATCAAAGTTGGTCGACTAAAGTTAGGTAAATTACTTTAAATATGTGAATTGCTTGACTTCATGTAACTTTTGACTTTAATTTCTAATTTCGTACTATCAAACCATATTCCGTTCTCAAATTACAAACAAACAAGACTACCCTGCAATTGCAAACCTCTAACCTCAATTACTAAATGTGAAGTTTCGAAATCAATTTTATTCAATACGGACGATGAGCTTTTGCTATGTGTCACGGTACGAATAACCAAGGTAAAAAGTTTAAAATTTGTCGGACTGAATAATTAAAGATGTTTCGATAAATTGAACGTTTGTCTAATGTATTAAATTTTAAACCTCTTTCGTACTTTTTTTTTTACAACTAAAGTTCACTTTTATAAAATTATTGGCAAAACTCATCTTTTGGTCACCTAATTTTTTAAAAACTTACAATGCGGTCATCGAAAGTTTAAAATTTTCATTATTACCACTATATATTAGTTAGGCTACAAGCGAGCCTAATTTTTTATGGACGTTAGATTTGACCGTTAAGTTATGTTAAATATATATTTTATCTTTCTAAATATAATTTTGTGTGATATTAGAAATCCAAATGGGTCTAACTGAAAAATAATAATTACATATATCATTTATATAAAGATAAGGGGTCAAAGTATAATTAAAAAACTAAACAACATGTGAGGATTGAATGAAGATCCACAAAGCCATCTTCGTCTTCCTTAGTTTAGGTGAACTACCTTCATTGTCGCCGACCAAGCCATGCTCATGATCAAATCAACAATCTCCCACATCGACTATCTCTCTCTCCACACATGCATCTTCCTTCATTAAAACACTCCATCTCCACCTCCTGCTTCATCAAAGCCCCCACTTCCACCTCCACCTCCATTACAAACGAACGACCACAAATCTGTCATTCCAATTGCTTTACCAAGTACCCATCAGTAGAACACTGTGTAGAGTCAGATTTTGTTCCAGAATCGACTCCATTTCCCAACCGTTCACAAAGTTCGGTCATATCAATTTGCCAACCAATCTTCCGTTGGAAGACAATCACGTTGTTGCCCCAAACCGTACTCCGCCAGACGGGGTCCATTTGAACCTGAAAATATCTTGCCAATTGAGAGATGAATAATGTGATTGGATTCGATTGGAGAGTGAAGGTGGTGGAAAGGAATGGGCTATACTACAGAATGCTTGCATTTAGATGCAAAACTAAACCTAGGTGCATTTTTCCAATTGACCGACGGCCAGTTTGAATTGACCCCCAAATTTCCTTTTAGATTTAGTAGGGTTTGACTCATCAACAATTATGAAACCGGTGAAAGAGAGAGAAAGTGAGAAATCGGTGATAATGACTCTCTCTTCATTTGTTATGGGCTTTAATTGAAAATAAAATCAACAAGAATTGGGGGTAGATATAACTGGGAATGATTTTCTGTTTACTTCCCAGATTTCATATGAACGTATGAAGAAGAAATGGGGTTTGGAGAAAGAAATTTTGTTACCTTTTAAGAGAGAGAAAGTGGTATGGGTTTGTTTAATGGCAAAAATTGAAAATTAGGTGTAAGATTATGGTTTTTTGATCTTCTTGCATTTTTTTAGTTTAATCGTTCAATTCTAAGTTTTCAATGTTGTATTTCCTATTTTGCCCCTTACTTTAACGGCTAAGTGTAACACCCGTCAAAAAAAGGGTTCGCTTGCAGTCTAACTAATGCACAATGGCAATAATGAAGTTTTTAACTTTTGGCAACCGCATTGCAAGTTTTTGAAAACTTGGCTAGCCAAAAGAGGGGTTTTGCCAAAATTATTTAAGTGGCAAGAGTCGAGATCTAGTGCAACGCCTATTCATAGGAGAATGCCCCTGAAAGATAAACGATTTTTTCAATTCATAAAGTACGATATTAGAATGGATCTGAGCTGGATTGGAGGATTTTAAAAGTGATGAAGAGAGATGAGGAAGAAGAAAACTTACGACGAAGTAGGAGAAAAAAGATGACAAAATATATGCATTCGAAACCAGTTTGCATCACGATGCATCGAATTTCAATCGCAATGCATCGATTTGGATCTGTTGTATCGTTATGATTTTGATGCATAATTGTGTGCATCACAATACACATAAGCATTCATCAAAATCATACATCACAATTGAATTTCGTGCATTGAGATGCACAAATTGATGCAACGCGATGCAAAAATGTAAGTGATATGTAGCACATCTTCGGCTCATTAAGGATATGGTAGTCTTTTTACTCCCAAAAATGTCTTTTTCCAATTAAAAAAATATAGGATACCGTAGCAGTTAAAAACATCAAAAGTTGGACCGACTCACAATTTCTCTCCACTTTTTTTAATTTGTGAACTGCTTGATTTGACGCTAACTTATTTTGACTTTAGCATCTAATTTTGTAATGTCAATCCATTTTCCATTCGCAAATCACAAACAAATAGGACCAGCTAGCCAATGCAAAACCTCCCTCTTATGCACATAGTCGGGTTGAATAATTAGAGTTGTTAATATGGTGAAAGCGCTCGGGATGCTCAAATGATGGCTCAAAGTCTAGTCGACCAAAGGCGATTTCACTCAGTTCCTTCGTTGGGAAATGGATCCCCCATAGCAGATTGGGATTGGATAATCTTTTTTGAATTGTGTTGATTTCAAATTTTAGATTTAAATATAAAAATATTTAAGTTTTTTCTTTGTGTCTCAACAATGGCCGTTAGATTGAAACTCGATAGGGTTAAGGTTAGGTTCACAATATTAGAAACCTCTTTAAACAATATTGCTTAGCTTGCAAACTGCTAAGGCCATGATTCATTAGAATTGACCAAAACCGCTAAGGTCAGCCCGATTAACTTCTGTCGCTATTTTATGTGATAATGCATGCCATTTTTCATTAAACAATTTTCTTCAAACATATTATATCTGAATCAAGAGTAACTAATCAACACAACAACACTAATCATTCACTAATGGCACCTAAGTATAATGATGGATAATATGTTTCAATATTAAAATTTTCATTTACATTCAACCTAAATCTTGGATTCGCCGTCTTAAACCAAACTCTAGAGCTTGTTTGGTAGTCGGATAGGGATAAGCAATATTATTAATCTCAGTACTATTAGTGCCCTCGCTATTAATCATCTCTTGTATATCGATGGTAGTTTTGAGATTAAAAATGTTAATCCCAATTTTTTTAGTGATCACCACCCTCCCTCATGATATTAATAGTGAGGGGATAATAACTTTATCCAGGTAACTCGTGTTATTAATCTAGACCTCCTATTCTATACCAAACATCAGACAACTCAGCTAATTAATCTTATCAGTCTTAATTATGGTTACCAAATGACACCTAATTTTTTTCGCAATCTAAGGCTATCCAGAACTATTCTTTTTCTCTTAATTTTTTTTGATAAGTAAAGAGTGTATAAATATGAGCGTCAAAATAGGTGACGTGTCCTTAGTACACAAGAAGTATACAAGGCTCGAGAGCTTCTATCCGCTAGATATGCTATTTACTGTTAGACATTAAGGGTAGTTTAGTAAATTAGATGGTAGGGTATTTTGTATATATATGTCGCCTATTGTTAATATCATAGCTAGCGAACAGATTTGGGTCAAACAATTAACTTCTCTCTTCTTCTCCTTCTTCTTTATTTTTGTTTACATGGTATCAGAGCTCGGTTGGTAGATTCCGAGACTAGGGGTTGACTCGGAATAGGAGGGCGACCAGATCTGTGGAGTTCGTCAGCCGACTTGTTGACTTTCCGACGTCACGCGCCGGTGAGTGGTGGCGCGTGTGATCAGAATAGGAACCCTAGCAATCGAAATAGGATTGTGCATGTGTCGGATTTGTGTCTCAGGAGGTTTCAAAGTGTTAGTTGATGATTTTGGTGATTGATAGGTGTGATTCCCGCTACTGCGTGAAGATTCTGACGTCGAACAGTGTGCCGTGTGTTATTCCGGCTATTGCGAAGAGTCCGGCTTGGAACTGTCTGCCTTCATCTGATTTCTTTTTGTTGTTGTTGTTCAGACTTGCTTGATAGTTTGAAATTCTCCTTTTCTTTATGGTCGACGACCGCCTACTTGGAGTCTACAGACCGATAATGACAATTGTTTCTAACCAAAATAGATTGATTGACATTATCTTGGAAGCCGATGGGTCTAATTTTGCGGAGTGGCGATATTTAGTTCAGGTGAACATGGGTGGTTTACGGAAAGAAAGACATTTTGTTGAAGATTGTCCTACTGATGCAAAGGTGGCTAAGGTGTGGTTGGATAATGAAAAAGTGTTGTTTCCGAAAATTATGAATTGTATCAGTAGGAAAATTATACTGTCTATGCAACACTGCAAAACAGTTAAGGATATGTGGACACTCTTGTATAAATGGTTCTCTGGAGCAAGTAACTTGAATAGGTCGTATAACCTGTCACAGGAAGTTCATCGCCCTCTAGTCGAAAGGACGGAGTCTTATGGATTATTATTATGACTTCATGCGTATGAGCGAGGATTTCACTGCTGCTATGCCTATTTCTGATGATGTTGAGGAGATGAAAGCTCAACGTGAAAAGCTGTTGATGTTTAGCTGGCAATCAGGACTGGAGAAAGAGTATGATGTGGTTCGGTCTCACTTATTGTCAAATAAAGATTTGGGTACCTTGTCTGATGCCTTTGATAGGCTTTTGACTGCAACGAGAAATGGTGAGTCATCACATGTGGAGGTATCTGAAAAATCAGCATTGGTTTCACAAGGGAATGGCTATCGTGGAGGTAGAGATGGAGGCCGTGGTGGTTTTCGAGGTGGAACTCGTGGTGGAAGAGGGTCCGGAGGTCGTGGAGGACCTAGAGTATGTTACAATTGTGGAGACCAATGTCATTTCAAAAACCAGTGTCCTAAGCCTCTCGCAAAGAATGATGGAGTATCGGCAAAAACAAGCCGATCAGATTCGCCATACGCCAAATCCGAGCAAATTTGTCAACCTGAGACTCATAATGTTGTTATGAATGACGAGGAGTTTGCCAGTTTTCACAACCGAGATGTCTCAGCTCTCGGCTTCCTTCCTCCTATTCCAAAGCAACTTTAGCCAAGTCGTAAACCCATAACATGTCTTTTGTCTTGGCCAGGCAGGGTAATTGACTCGTGGGCTACCGACCATATATGACCGGAGATTCAAGTATGTTATCTACTTATGAGTCTTCAAATAAGTTTACGACTGTTACCCTTGCTGATGGATCTTCTTCCAAAGTCTTGGGTAGTGGTAGTACTACTGTTGCTTCTTTATCATTGGCACCGTTGTTCTGCTAAAAGGTTAAAAGCTCGATTGGTTGCAGAGGGTATGCACAAGTGTATGGTGTTGATTATACTTGATACTTTTTCTCCTGTTGCTAAGCTCACTTTTGTTCGCCTTCCGATATCGTTAGTCGCTTCTAATAACCGGGCCTTGTATCGCTTGGATGTCAAGAATGCATTCCTTCATGGTGATTTGCGGGGAAGAGGTTTACATGGAGCACCTCAGGGGTTTGTTGCTCAGGGAGTATGTGAATAAAGTATGTCGGTTACGAAAGTCGTTGTATGGGTTGAAGCCTCCGCGGGCTTGGTTTGGCGGTATCTTTGTCGTGCTAGAGTTTGGATTACTGAGAGAGTGCGTGTGATAACACCGTGTTCTTTCGGCGACTAGCGATGGGTCGTATTGTTTTGGTTGTTTATGTAGATGATATTGTGATCACGTGTAGTGATACACATGGTATTGAAGCACTCAAATCGTGTCTTCAAACAAAATTTCAAACAAAGGACTTGGGTACTCGAGTACTTTCTTGGGATCAAGTGATACGATCCAAGAAAGGAATCTTCTTGTGTCAAAGAAAATATGTCCTTGATTTACTTAAGGAAGTTGGAATGCTTGGAGTGAAACCGTGTGACACTCCAATGGATCCTAATGTCAAACTTGTAGCCGGAGAAGGGGAGATGTTCGAGGATCCGAACGCGATACTGGGACATTGGTTGGTAAGTTGAATTATCTTGTAGTAACTCGTCCCGGATATTGCTTTTTCTGGTGAGTGTAGTGAGTCGGTTCATGGCAGCCCCTACTACTACACAGCGGAATGCATTGATTCGAATTGTGAAATATTTGAAAGGAGCACCGTGTAGAGGAATATTGTATGCGAATCATGGGCATATGCGGGTAGAGGCATTTTCTCGATGCCGATTATTGGGCGGAGATCACCTGGATGATTGTAATTCAACTCCCGGATATTGTGTGTTTGTGGGTGGAAATCTTGTATCTTGGAAAAGTAAGAAACAAAGTGTGGTGGCGAGATCAAGTGCAAAGTCTGAGTATCGCGCTATGGATCAGACAACTTGTGAACTTATGTGGATACAACAATTGATTGAAGAGATTGGGTTTGAGGTTTCTCTCGCATGAGATTGTGTGTGATAATCGAGGCCGCCACCATGCATATTTCTACAAATCCAGTTTTCCATGAAAGGACTAAGCATATAGAGGTCGATTGTCATTTCATTCGAGAAAAGATCCAACGTAATCTTGTCTCTACCTCATGCGTGCGTGCGGGAGATCAACCGCCGATATGTCGACTAAAGGCTTGACAAAGTTAAGGGTGGATTATATTTGTAACAAGCTGGGCATGATAAATATATATGCTCCAGCTTGAAGGGGAGTGTTAGACATTAAGGGTAGTTTAGTAAATTAGATGGTAGGCTATTTTGTATATATATGTCACCTATTGTTAATATCATTGCTAGCGAACAGATTTGGGCTGCGCAACAATTCAGCCGACTTCTCTCTTCTTCTCCTTCTTCTTTATTTTTGTTTACATGGTATCAGAGCTCGGTTGGTATATTCCGAGACTAGGGGTTGACTCGGAATAGGAGGGCGACCAGATCTGTGGAGTTCGTCAGCCGACTTGTTGACTTTCCGACGTCACGCACCGACGAGTGGTGGCGTGTGTGATCAGAATAGGAACCCTAGCAATCGAAATAGGATTGTGCAGGTGTCGTATTTGTGTCTCAGGAGGTTTCAAAGTGTTAGTTGATGATTTTGGTGATTGATAGGTGTGATTCCGGCTACTGCGTGAAGATTCTGACGTCGAACGATGCCGTGTGTTATTCGGCTATTGAAGAGTCCGGCTTGGAACCATGCGCCTTTATCGATTTCTTTTGTTGTTGTTGTTCGGACTTGCTTGATAGTTTGAAATTCTCCTTTTCTTTATGGTGACGACCGCCTCTGAGGGCCGATAATAACAATTGTTTCTAACCAAAATAGATTGATTGACATTTTCTTGGAAGCCGATGGGTCTAATTTTGCGGAGTGGTGAAATTTAGTTTAGGTGAACATGGGTGGTTTACGGAAAGAAGGACATCTTGTTGAAGATTGCCCTACTGATGCAAAGGTGGCTAAGGTGTGGTTGGATGATGACAAAGTGTTGTTTCTGAAAATTGTGAATTGTATCAGTAGGAAAATTATACTGTCTATGCAACACTGCAAAACAGTTAAGGATATGTGGACACTCTTGCATAAATGGTTCTCTGGAGCAAGTAACTTAAATAGGTATAACTTTGTCACAGAAGTTCATCGCCTAGTCAGAAAGGACGGAGTCTTATGGATTATTATTATGATTTCATGCGTATGAGCGAGGATTTCACTGCTGCTATGCCTATTTATGATGATGTTGAGGAGATGAAAGCTCAACGTGAAAAGTTGTTGATGTTTAGCTGGCTATCAGGACTGGAGAAAGAGTATGATGTGGTTCGGTCTCACTTATTGTCAAATAAAGATTTGGGTACCTTGTCTGATGCCTTTGATAGGCTTTTGACTGCAACGAGAAATGGTGAGTCATCACATGTGGAGGTATCTGAAAAATCAGCATTGGTTTCACAAGGGAATGGCTATCGTGGAGGTAGAGATGGAGGCCGTGGTGGTTTTCGAGGTGGAACTCGTGGTGGTAGAGGGTCCGGAGGTCGTGGAGGACCTAGAGTATGTTACAATTGTGGAGACCAAGGTCATTTCAAAAACCAGTGTCCTAAGCCTCTCACTCAGCAACAGATGGAGTATCAGCAAAAACAGCAGTCCAGATTCGCTCATACAGTTTCGCAAAAATCCGAGCAAATTTGTCAACCGGAGACTCATAATGTTGTTATGAATGACGAGGAGTTTGCCAGGTTTTCACAGTACCAGATGTCTCAGCAGTCTCAGCTTCCTTCCTCCTCTTCCAAAGCAACTTTAGCCAAGTCAGGTAAACCCATAACATGTCTTTTGTCTTCGGCTAGGCACTGGGTAATTGACTCGGGGCTACCATTATATGACGAGATTCAAGTATGTTATCTACTTATGAGTCGTCAAATAAGTTTACGACTGTTACCCTTGCTGATAGATCTTCTTCCAAAGTCTTGGGTAGTGGTAGTACTACTGTTGCTTCTTTATCATTGGCACTGTTGCTCGGTTAAAAGCTCGATTGGTTGCAAAGGGGTATGCACAAGTGTATGGTGTTGATTATACTGATACTTTTTCTCCTGTTGCTAAGCTCACTTATGTTCGCTCTTCGATATCGTTAGTCGCTTCTAATAACCGGGCCTTGTATCGCTTGGATGTCAAGAATGCATTCCTTCATGGTGATTTGCAGGAAGAGGTTTACATGGAGCAACCTCCTGGCTTTGTTGCTCGCGGGGAGTATGTGAATAAAGTATGTCGGTTACTGAAAGTCGTTGTATGGGTTGAAACAGCCTCCGCGGCTTGGTTTGGCGGTCAGTCTTTGTCGTGCTAGAGTTTGGATTACAGAGGAGTACGTGTGATAACACTGTGTTCTTTCGGCAGACTAGCAGTGGCTGTATTGTTTTGGTTGTTTATGTAGATGATATTGTGATCACAGGTAGTGATACACATGGTATTGAAGCACTCAAATCGTGTCTTCAAACAAAATTTCAAACAAAGGACTTGGGTACTCTGAAGTACTTTCTTGGGATCGAAGTGATACGGTCCAAGAAAGGAATCTTCTTGTGTCAAAGAAAATATGTCCTTGATTTACTTAAGGAAGTTGGAATGCTTGGAGTGAAACCGTGTGACACTCCAATGGATCCTAATGTCAAACTTGTAGCCGGAGAAGGGGAGATGTTCGAGGATCCGTAACGATACCCGGACATTGGTTGGTAAGTTGAATTATCTTATAGTAACTTGTCCAGATATTGCTTTTCAGGTGAGTGTAGTGAGTTGGTTCATGGCAGCCCCTACTACTACAATCGGAATGCATTGATTCGAATTGTGAAATATTTGAAATGAGCACCGTGTAGAGGAATATTGTATGCGAATCACGGGCATATGCGGGTAGAGGCATTCTTCTCTCGATGCCGATTGGGCAGGAGATCATCTGATGATAGTAAGTCAACTACCGGATATTGTGTGTTTGTGGGTGGAAATCTTGTATCATGGAAAAGTAAGAAACAAAGTGTGGTGGCGAGATCAAGTGCAAAGTCTGAGTATCGCACTATGGATCAGACAACTTGTGAACTTATGTGGATACAACAATTGATTGAAGAGATTGGGTTTAAGGTTCCTCTGCCTATGAGATTGTGTGTGATAATCAGGCAGCCATGCATATTTCTACAAATCCAATTTTCCATGAAAGGACTAAGCATATAGAGGTCGATTGTCATTTCATTCGAGAAAAGATCCAATGTAATCTTGTCTCTACCTCATACGTGCGCACGAGATCAACCTAATGGTGATATCGACTAAAGGCTTGACAAAGTTAAGGGTGGATTATATTTGTAACAAAGTCTGGGCATGATAAATATATATGCTCCAAATTAAAGGGAGTGTTAGACATTAAGGGTAGTTTAGTAAATTAGATGGTAGGGTATTTTGTATATATATGTCGCCTATTGTTAATATCATAGCTAGCGAACAGATTTGGGCTGCGCAGCAATTCAGCCGACTTCTCTCTTCTTCTCCTTCTTCTTTATTTTTGTTTACATTTACAAATTCTACAAAAGTCATTTTCGGACCAAGTGCATAGTTTGCAGCCTCTACACACTAAGAGAATACAGTGCGAAGCTGAAAATTATTCAAGACCGAAAGAAACTTTTCCTCATTGTTGAAAACTCGTTGATTTCTCTCCCTCCAGATCATCCAATAAACTGCCAAAGGGACAGCCTCCCAAACCCTGACGCTCATGTTTCTGCGCTGAACAGACCAACACCTAAACACCTCAGAAACTGATCTCGGCATCACCCAAGGCACTTTAAAAAGACTCAGCAACAAATTAACTCCACAGATCTGAAGCGACAGGACAATGTAGAAACAGATGGTTCACGCACTCCTCACTTGCCTTGCACATGAAGCACTTGCTCAATAAAGAAATATTCAACTTCGCGAGATTATTTACTGTGAGGATAGCTTTGTGCATGGCTTCCCATACAAAGAAGGCCACTCTTTTGGGCGCTACAGATTTCCACACCACTTTTCAAGGAAAAAAATTCCTATCACAATTCAACAACCTCAAGTAATTAGATTTAACCGTGAAAATATGACCCTTAGTTGCCATCCAGATTACCCTATCTTCTACCATGTCAATCTTCTGAGCTTGTAACAACTCAAGAAATCGCAGCAACGAATCCACCTTCCAATCAAGAAATTCCTCCTGAAAACTGAACTCCAAGTAAGTCTACCATCCTCCCTTGACAACACGGAGCTACCTGAGCAGCCCTTATCGCTAATGACTTCAAATAACGCAGGAAATTCCATCTTTAGCTTTCTTTCACCACACCTTCTAGCTTATCCTAGAAAGATAAAAGAAGCTTCAACTTTCGCCTATGATGAGCTCAACATACTTTCTCTCCTAATTTTAGCCATGATGGATACGTTCAGATCGACCCGCTTTCAGTCATTGCGTCCGAGATGCTCAAATGGTCGACCAAAGGCGATTTCAATCAGTTCCTTCGTTGGGAAGTGGATCCCCCATAGCATATCGGGATTGGATAATCTTTTTTGAATTGTGTTGATTTCAAGTTTTAGATTTAAATATAAAAACATTTAAGTTTTTTCTTCATGTCCCAACAATGGCCCATTAGATTGAAACTCGTTAAGGTTAAGGTTAGGTTCACAATATTAAAAACTCGTTTAAACAATATTGTTTAGCTTGTAAGGTGTCAAGGCCATGATTCATTAGAGTTGACCGAAAGCCGCTTGGACCAGCCCGACTAACATCTATCACTATTTTATGTGATAATGTATATCATTTTTTATTAAACAATTTTCTTCAAACAAACTATAACTGAATCAAGAATAACTAATCAGCACATCAACACTAACCATTCACCAATAGCAACTAAGTATAATGATGGATAATATGTTTCAATATTAAGATTTTCATTTTCGTTCAACCTAATCCCAAATTTTTTTAATGAGAGCGCTAATAATACCATATTCTCACATTGTATTAATGTTGGGGGATAATAATTTTATCCAGGTAACTCGTGTTATTTATCCCGACCTCTTATTTTGTACCAAACATCAAACAACTCGACTAATTGACGAATTAATCATATCGGGTCTTAATCCTAGCTACCAAATGACACCTAATTTTATTCACAATCTAAGTCTATCCAAAATTATTCTTTTTCTCTTAGTTTCTGTTAGAAGTTCTCATTACTTCCCGAAAGACAATTTCATTTGACTTTTCCAATCTATAATTATTACTAAAACAGAAACCACCACTGCCACGTGACGGTTTTCTGTAAAAGCTAAAAGGTTTAAAAAGATTATGTGTTGCCACGTATCACCTTCGAAATGGTAAAAGTTTTTTTCTTTTTTCAAAATCGATTAGTTTAAGATAAAAATTATAAATCTAATTAAATAAGATAAAATTCCTAAAACTAATTTGATAAGATAAAACATATTTAAGATAATAAAGATTTAGGATTTAGTTTTTATTTTACTCAAATATCGCTTAATTAAACTAGATTTTATCCTATCTAATTTATACAAGTTTAATTTGACTGAAAGTTTTCAATTTCCATCTTTTTTTCATTTCCATAATGTTTTATTTATACAAATTCAAAACGGGATAATTCTATATTATTTGTTCTACTAATCTATATTTACTAATTATTAATTAATAATCTATTGACTATTATTAAAACAAAAGTCATTGCTGCTACATGATGACTTTCGGTTGAACGCTTAACGTTTTAAAGGAATTATGTGCTTCCATGTGTCACGTTCTTGTGAAGTTATAATTTTTTTTTTGCTGTCAAAAATTAAAACCAGATATATTTTAAAACAGATGCCTCATTTGTATATGGTAAAAGTTTTTTTTTAATTATTTTTTACTGCCAAAATCGGTTTGTGCGAGATATATTTTATCACATTTGATTTAGACGCGTTTCACTTAATTAGGACACCAAATTTTCATGGTAAAAGTGTTTTTTTACAGATAGATTTTACCCGTGCTTATAGATTTTAATATTTCAATTACCTATTCATACGACGATCAATTTTGAATACCTTAACTTATTATTTTTTTCAAATTATTCTAATTAAATTTTTTAATTATTTATTACAAATTTAGAAAATCATCTTATTATAAACAACTTTAAGAAAAAAAATTATTAAAACCGTGCATATGGTATATATATTATTCTAATATATATATATATATATATATATATATATATATATATATATTATTTTTCCTACCAAAAATTAAAACCAGATAAATTTTAAAATCGGTGCCTCCTTTATACATAGTAAAAGTTTTTTTTTAACCATTTTTTACTGCCAAAATTGATTAATACCGGATATACTTTATAACATTTGATTTAAACGCATTTCACTTAATTAGGACTCCAAATTTTTATAATAATTTATTTTTGCGGATAGATTTTATCAATTTTCATAGATTTTAATTTTTCAATTATATGACTATATGATCAATTTTTAAAATTTACATTAGTTTTCGTTTTTTTAAATTATTCTAATTAAAAAAATATTTATTTATTACAAGTTTAGAAAATCATCTTATTATAAACAACTTTTGCTAAAAAAAACTATTAAAAACATGCATATAGTACAAAAAAGTCTATATAAATTCTATTTTTTTTCCTACCAAAAATTAAAATCGGTGCCTCATTTATACATGGTAAAAGTTTTTTTTTTTTACCATTTTTTGCTTCCAAAATTGATTAATATCGAATATTTTTATAACATTTGATTTTAACGCGTTTAACTTTATTAGTACTCAAAATTTTCATGGTAAAAGTTTTTTTTTACGGATAGATTTTATCACATTTGATTTAGACGTGTTTCAATTTATTAAAACTCTTCAATTCTCATGGCAAGAGTTTTTTTTGTTAAACATTTTTTACTTACAAAATCGGTTTGTACCAGATAAATTTTATCACATTTGATTTAGACAAGTTTAATTTGATTAGGACTCCTTAATTTTCATGATAGAAGTTTTTAAATTTTTATTAATTTACCAAAACTCGGTCAATTTAAAATAGATTTTATCAAATTTGATTAAACGTGTTCCACCAACACCATAAACAACCACTACGAAATAGCTTGCAAATTCTATCTACAAATATTCACATGAATTTTCGGTTTGATGATTCGGTGTGATCTCACACTTATTTATTTATTTATTATGTGAACATCTTGATATTTTTGTTTATTCAAATAGCTTATAAATTCTATCTACAAAATTAAGTTTTAGAAACAACATTAAGTCATTTGTGCATCGCACGGATAATAACGTAATAGATTAATAAAGATCATCAATTAGTGTTTATTTTTCCTAAATTAACCATATTAATTATAACAAATATGGTAATTTCTCCACTAGCGAGTAACAAAGTTAATAATAAAGCTATATAAATACCGGCCAAGGGTTAGAGTAGAAGATATATAATTGACCCACTAATAGAAAGTGAACAAGAAATTTCTGAACAAATAAATACTCCCTCTATTTGCCATTTGGAGTAAAGAATCCACTATTTTATTTTAGAATACTTCACTTAAAGAATTCTTTTTTTTTTTCATTTTTTTTTTCCTCCTAAGGGGGGCATGGGAAGGGATCGAACCTGAGACCTCACACATTGTGAAGCCTCATGTCTACCACTGGACCACCCCCTTAGGGGCCACTTAAAGAATTCACTTTTAATAATTAAGACATAAAAATGTTATTTTATTATTAATAAACTATTAAAAATATCATTTTCTTAAAAAAATTAACTTTCTAATTGGGTCTCTTAGCTCAAAACGGAGGGAGTATAAGAAAGAAGAAGTGGTCTTCTGTAAGACGGTCTTACGGATCCTTATCCGTAAGACAGAACCTCATTTAAAAATTCACGGGTCATAATAAATAAATAATATGCTACAAAAAATAACAAAAATAGTTTAGCTGAGTTGGTTTCCAGGGAATTGTTGAAGGTTTCAATGTTGGTGTGGGTGGTATTCGGTTTGAAACTCACCAGCGAGCGTTTTTTTTTTAAGTTTTATTGCCAGGAATATGTCATTTTGGTATTGTTTATATTTACGATCAATCAGAGTGTTACTTTTAGGCTTGGCGTGTGTTACTTTGAGAACAAAAGTGTGTCACTTTTGGATAATTGTTGCCTTAGGTCTGATTAAGTTTTACTTAATTACTTTAAATCAGAGTGTCACTTTTAAACATAGAATGTGTCGCTTTTAAGTTTTACGCGTGTCACTCTTGGCAAAAAAAATCACTTTTAATCTTTTAATTTTTATTCATAAGTGTAACGTTTAGTGTGTCACTTTTAGGTATTAATTATGTCACTTTTAGGCATTAGATGTGTCACTTTTGGTAAAACAACTTATTTTTATAATCATACAATTTGTATCAATAAGAGTGTCACTTATAGGCTTGGAGTGTGTTACTTTTAGGACTAAAGTGTGTCACTTTTGGGCTAGTGATTTTAACAGCAATAACCAATTGAACACCACTGAAATATATCTTCTCATTCGTAGAAATATATATTATCCTAATTGTCAATCGTTAAAAACACAAATCCATAACTTTTTCAAGGTAAAGACGTAAAGTATATGTTTCTTACTCAAACTTACAAAATTTACTGAAAATATGTCTAAAATAATTGAGTTTTAGGAGTCTTGGAACCAAATTCATTGGCTTGATGGGAATCAGAAAAACCAGTAGTTTTTTTCTTGCCCTTTTCAATACTTCCCTTTTTTTTTTTCTTCTTCCCTTCGCAATGCAATGTAACGTGATCTAGGCATGTAGTAGATGAACTTGAAACACGAGATGATTCATTTTGGTCCGGTAAATTCTTTAAGGAAGAGTGTCACTTTTTAGTATTAAGAGTGTCACTTTTTAGTATTAAGAATGTCACTTTTTAGCATTAAGAGTGTTACTTTGTATTTTAATAAGAATTATAATAAATTTTCATTTATAGTGTCACTTTTAACATTAAAATGTGTCAATTTTTAGTATTAACAGTGTTACTTTGTATTTTAATAAGAATTATAATAAATTTCCCTTTATAGTGTCACTTTTAATATTAAAATGTGACATTTTTTGTGTTTTTTCAATGTGTCACGTTTGGCTTTAAATGTGCCATTTAGCATTTCGTCAAAGGCCGCTAGGATCCGTCAAGTATCCCAAGGCAATTGATGCTAACGGATGGTTAACGGAGCTGACAAATGATTAAACTTCAAGGCGTGGGAAATATAAGAATTTCGACGTCAAACATTGAAAGTACAGGGGCACCGGAACAAATAGAGGAACTTCTCAATAATGAGAATTAAAACGAAACAATGTAACTATGGAGTTTGGAACCACTGACCATCGGTCCCTAAACCTTTTAGGTAGCACCTCCAACTAACTTGACTAACAACTTATTATGTTTTTTATTAACAGATTTAGTTATTAACCCGTAAATTTCTAAATAGGGTTCCGTCTTACGGATCTAGGATCCGTAAGACCGTCCTACACAAGTCTTTGCCAAAAAAGAAAGACTATATTTTGAACAAAGGGAGTACACTTCACTTGATAAAGAGCCTTAGGACCTGTCTGATATAGCTGAAGTTTATAGCCGATAACTATCGATTGATGAATTATAGTTGATGATTTACACTTGGATGGTCTTGTTTGATTTAGTTGTTTCAAAGTTCTAACAAGCTATCTTAAGTTAGTATGATATAAAAGGAATGAGAATTATTAGTATTATTTAGATAGGGACATGAAAGGAATGAAAGATTTTTAATTTGCAAATAAAAAATATTAGATTTACCACTTCTTTTACTACTAAGCCTTGGTGAAAGCCAAATGTATTTTAGTAAAAGATAACTTTGTCCTTCACTAAGACTTCACGGTAACAATTGTGGTAAAAGTAATAAACCTAGCACTATTGTTTGCAAATTAGGGTAATCTGGGAATATTGAAAGTCTTATAAAAGAAGAGGATTTCTTTGTGTTTGAAAAATAGAAATCTAACACATTCCGGCTCAATCATTCACGCCTTCACGGGCATGAATATGATTACGGTGGGTGGGTGGGCGGTGGATCAATCATACTCCGTATTATCTTAATTACGGTTCAATCCATCGTGGGCGGTAGATGGATAATACTTTTCGGCATATGAGCCACCCAAGAACATAGCCAGATACTTAGGGATACTCTTTACTTTTCTGGTGATTACAAATTAATGGCTATTTTCTAATCTGCCAGGTGAAATATTTTCCTATTCAGTATTACCAAACAATGAATGGTGGATTCCAAGCGCACATGCAATTACCACCTGTCACCTGAATTGATCCTTCATGAAATTTGCACCCAAAGCAAAATGGGTCGGTCATTCACAAATCACAATCGGGTGATTCATCCCCAGCAAGTCATAAGTGTCCCCTGTTAAATTTGCACAGATTTTAAAAAGACGCCCACTTCTTTGGCCATGGAAGGAGATTTTGACTTTTCAGTCATTCCGCGTATACACACATCACATTACGGAGCTGTTTGGTAGCTAGGATTAAAGTCGGATAGTATCAATATGCCGAATACTTAGATACTTGGTACCCAATAGCCAATATGAACTAATAATTCGTGTTGTTCAGATAACGCTCTTATCCTCTCACTAATTATACCAAGGAAGATGATATTATTAGCTTAAAAACAGGGATTAACACTTTTAATTTGAAAACTACCCCCAATATATAGTATCAGGATTAATAGTAAGGGCACTAATAATACTGAGATTAATAATACTGTTTATTCCTGCCCAATTACCAAACAAGTCAGTTTTGGCCAAAGCACTAGTGCGGAGCTGGCGCTTATATTTACGGTAAAATCACATCATCATTGAAGAGAGGACTCCTGATTCTTCTTCCCTCAGCCCACCCACACACACACTTCCCTACTCTTCAAGTCAACTTAAGAAGATAGGATCATTATCATAAACTTTCAAATGAAGATCCAACAAAAACAATATACTAAGTAACTAACTGGTTGACCTTTCTCAATAAATGGCTTTGATTATAGAGAATATGCTCCTTCATGCAATCTACTATTATATAAACAGACCTTGAAAACCAACTTATTGCAAACAAAAACAAGAAAATACCTTCCCTTTCATTCTTCACTTGCATTCGTCAATGGCTGTGGACACGAGGTTCTCCCTTTCTTTGGCCTTCTCAGTCTTTGCTCCACTTCTCTTTATCATGTTTTTGATGCAAAACTTCACAAATAAGCACAAAACCAAGAAGAAACTACCACCTGGGAAAATGGGACTCCCTTGGATTGGTGAAACAATGCATTTCTATAATGCCCAAAAAAAGAACCAATTGTTTGAGGAGTTTGTTCAACCTAGGATTGCAAAGTACGGGAAAATTTTCAAAACACGGCTAATGGGATCACCGACAGTATTGGTGAATGGAGCTGAAGCAAATAGATTCTTCTTGTCCAATGAGTTCAAGTTGGTGATTAGTTCGTGGCCTTCTTCATCAGTCCAGCTTATGGGCAAGGACTGCATCATGGAAAAACAAGGGGAGGCTCACCGACGCCTTCGTGGGGTTATAGCCTCAAGCCTTAGCAGTGCTGGGCTAGAGTCTATAGTTCCTAAAATGTGTAAAGCAATTCAGATGCACCTACAGGAAAATTGGAGCGGTCAAAACAAGATTAGCCTATATGGTAAGACAAAAAGCTTGACATTTAACATTGTGTTTGAGTGCTTGTTAGGGATTGCCGTGGAGCCAGGGATGTTTGGAAAGTTTGAGAGAGTCTTGGAAGGGGTTTTTGCTCCTCCAGTTGAGTTTCCAGGATCTAAGTACTCAAGGGCAAAGAAAGCAAGGATGGAGATAGAGAAGGTGTTGGTTGATATAGTGAGGAGGAAAAGGGAAGAAATGGAAGGTGGGTCAGAAAAAGGAGAGGAAGAAGGGATGCTACTTTCTCGACTTGTTGCTGAGCTGATCCGAGGAGAGGTTAGCGAGGAGGAGGTTGTGGATAATGTGGTCTTGCTTGTCTTCGCAGCTCATGATACAACTTCTTTCGCCATTGCCACGTCCTTCAGGATGTTGGCTCACAATCCTAATTGCTATTCACTTCTCTTTCAAGGTGCAACATTTCAGGCTTCCACACCTAAAACTCCCATCATAATGCATAAGTTCAAACATTTTAAAGTTTTAGTTTGTTATTCATTGTCTTCCTCTAACATCTTGCTGTTTCTCAAATCTGTGCCAGAGCATGATAAATTGATTAGCAACAAGAGACCCGGTGAAATTTTGACCCTAGAAGACACGAAGAAGATGACATATACATGGCATGTAGCTCGTGAAAGCATGAGACTGTTCCCTCCCATCTTTGGCTCATTCAGAAAAGCTATGACTGACATAGAGTATGAAGGATTTACTATCCCTAGAGGGTGGAAGGTACCAACTTCGATGATACTTCTCACCTCTACTCGTAGCAGCATATCACAAAATTACACCAAATTTCCCAACTAATAGGTTTATTTTGGATTATATATTGTTCTTCTGTGCAGGTACTGTGGACTGCATACGGAACACACCATAATGCTGAGTATTTCCAGGATCCCATGACTTTTAATCCAAATAGATTTGAAGGACACATGCAGCCGTATGCATTTCTACCATTTGGTGGAGGGCCAAGACTGTGTGCAGGGTATCCATTGGCAAAGCTAAATATTCTCTTATTTGTGCACTACGTAGTCACTCAATATGACTGGTCCTTGATATATCCTGATGAGCCAATTACCATGGATCCCCTTCCATTCCCTTCTCAAGGAATGCCCATAAAAATTTCTCCAAAGTCTTCATAAAAGGAGTGCGATGTTTCTCACATGTCTTTCGACCAAACTGTACACCTCAACCACATGCATTGGAGAGTATTTAGCCTGATTAAGAACACCATTTGTATCAATATTTAGACATGATTGCTTCAAGTTATCTTGCACGACAAAATTATCAAGCACAAGGTAATTAGTACAGCTTGACATCTGCCGGGTCACAAAGTGGTAGAAAAGAGGTTCTCAACAAAAATCAAAATTTCAAAAAATAATGGCTTGATAAGTGTGAAAGTGGATCACAGTAAGGGCTTGATTTAATTAACTAACAGAAATCAGTGGGGGGTGCGGGCAAAGGGTATATGTATGACAAATGGTTTACCTTTCTGCAATTATTATTTTTTTTGCTCTTCTTTTATTTCCTTATCCTGCTGCTACTTTATTTATTTCTTTTTTATAGAATATTTCGTGAAAATTAGGTTTGGCACACAATAAAAACAAACCTTGTGGTTATATATAAATTAATGATAGAACGAACAAAAAGGATTGTACAGCTAGCAAAAATTAAATTGAATACTCATTTTCTACATCATTCCTTACAAATGTGGAAGATCTTTCACACACTGCAGAGCATCTGGCAGAAGCCCGTGAATGGATGGCTTCAACCCTCTCTTCGACCATCGGTTTACAAGAGTGAGTTCGATTTTTCTCACCTGCGAAAAAATGACTTCGCACATGCAATCAAAGTCTAAAGAGGAAGCAAGCATAATGTCTAATGTGAATACAGCAAAACAACAAGTGCAAGCAGAAATGGAATTAACATCCAAACTATTATAATTTCATGTTCAAACAAAAGACAAATTCACACAAAGATCAGGAGTTAGATAAATAAATAAGAGACTAAGAATTTGAGGGCTATTCAAATGCTATGGAAGCTATATATGCTCTAATTGAATTGCTGTCCAGTGTATAGTCAATTCAATATATACATGGATTAACACTGGTTCGAAGAACTCTACTGATGTCAATCCATGAATAATTGCCAAAATATGGCAATTCAGGTTTGATACCCTAAATATTACGTACGACATAAAATCCACTTTTCTTTTCTTTATTCATTTCTTTATTTATGTATCACGCGTATTAATGAGCCTTGGACGCATGATACTCCATAGTTTTCTCTCTAACTGTAGGATTTCTCATTTTCCTCCATGTAAGTATCTACCACCTCCTCTGGGGTGGCACACCTATTCTCCTTCAATTAAGAAATCTATAGCCACTATTTTGAGAGGCTCTCAGTGTGAATTGGACCACATGACAACTCGGTAATGCCATAACATTTTTAGGCAGAAAGAAAGGGGCCCGTCATGGAGGGGTGTGTGTGTTTTGGGGGGGTGTGCATCAAGGTAACCCTTGGAAACTTTATGGACTACCTTTAAAGAAAGTCCAGGGATCCAAAAGCCCTTGGGGAGCTCAATGAATCTTCCATTTAAGTGGTGATTATGACCCAAGATTGACAACAGGAACCCTAATTATGACCCAAGAGGCCTGCTTTGGCCACTCTTTAACAGAATTTCAGATATTCATTCTACCTCAAACAGGTATCCATGCTGGGGCACTGCTATGGAGACATATACATAGGCATTCGAGGCAATTCTCATATAGGGGCATGATGCAACATTTGGTACCCAGGCATTAATATTAGGAAGGGGCTTATTGCTCCTTGGAGCAAGAAGAAGGGTCATTAAAATCCAACAAAAAATACAACAATCCCTCCTTCAATCCAACCTATCATTTGGTTCACCATCTCTTAGACTTGGTATTATTATGTAAACTACCAAACTACCCAAAACATCAGTTATTCATTCCAAAAACTTTTTGAAGATATAATCAACAATTGGCATCAACTAAACTATTCTGATTTCATCAAAGAATAGAGTAACAGAAAGTTAAAACAAGTCATGAACCAACCATAACAAAATGAAGCAAACTGATAACCAAAACCACCTAGTCAAAGGAATATAGCTGCTGTGCCACACAAAGACCATGCAAAGACCAGGACTAAATTCCTGATTGAAACATGTTTGTAGATGCTTTTATATGTGATAGGCTGGAAGCTGCCACAGTTCGAGAGAGGTATTAGGAATTTCCAGAATGCCCATTTTAAAACCAATCATCTCCTCCACATTATAATGAATCGAATCAGAGAATGGATTAAAGAAGTAGAAGTTTTAATTGCGAGATTGAGAAAAAAAATTAAGGGCTCATATAAGAAAGTAAAATCAAATGAAAGAAATTTGCAGATTTCAAGTTTTGAAAAAGAACAGTTTGAAGGGGTTAAGCTTGATTCCAACAATGGATTTGAGAATTCCCGATTCCCAAATTAGTATAAGATTAAGACCCTAAATCAGACATCAAAGAACTACGCCAACAAGACTAGAGGTCATTGATGGTAAAGATATGGCAGTTATTATCAAGGCGATGACAGAAGGTATCAACGGCGAAGGCGATGGTGGGAGGTAACAGTTGGAATGGAAGTTGAAGTTCACCAGGTAGCCTTCTGTCGCCTTGGAAAAGAGAGTGGGTAGTTGGCCGGTTTTATGGAAAGAATTTTTTTTGCAGAGACGCTAGGTTTTTTCAAACATGCTATGTATACTAAAGGGAAATTTTGTCCACAACAAATTTATCCCCCAACTCTCTAATACTGTTTTTATTAATACCAACCCTGATTTGGGATAAATATTGAGAGAATCAGGGGATTAATCTCGATAGCTCACCTTAATTATCTGGATCCTTAATTCCTACCAAACAGCTAGCTTAAAGATTGTCCGCATTATTAGTCCTATCCTGGGGCTAATACCGGTTAGAAAACAGCACCTACGTTGATCCCCAAACAGTGCATTCACAAAGATTTATACATCATGTGAAGCTCATAGGGTGTTTCTTGGTGATGCCCTATGTGGTTTCTATTTGGAGATCCTACGGTTCACCGGTCCGTCGGTCCCAACCTAGAGAAAGTCACATTTCCTCCTTGTATGCCACTATGGTCTATGGGAAGTCGATTATCGGCTGCAAATACCCTTTCGTGTCCCTTACTTGGGGTGAAAAATTCTGAACTATGCTAAGCATCCCAAAGTGAATTCATTCAGAGGAATGCCCCCCCTTTTTCCCCTTTTCTACGCTATTATTCCTCAAGGTAGTGCCATGGTGGCCCTGCATGTATTCATTATAAAGGAGGGCCACCAACGTGGAGATTACCATATGGTTTGCATTCCACAACCATTCAAGAGGTGAAAGGATCAGTCCCTAGTGTCATAAAGATTAATGAGACGAGATTTATTAGCCAGGTAAGAAATAAGGAAATCAAAAGTTACAATTCAGCTTTTTTTATGTTTTACTTTTTTGTTAGATATGATTTAGATTACATAAGCTACACTCTGTTTTGAAAATGGGCTTACTTAACCCAAAAAAAGAAAAAGAAAGAAAACATGCATTATGTAAAGATGTCTGCATTTGCTGCAGCATAAATGGAGTAAACTTGTTCTTATTGGGTGGTGTTTTGTCGTTACCTTCGAATTCTTTCTTTTATCCATAAGTTTGAGTAAGTGAGTGGGCAGTGGAAGAGGGATTCTTTAAGGAGAACCCAGAAATGCAATCAAAAAATAAATCAAGTAGTTGAACACAATATCCCGTTTCTGACATTAACAGCAATAAGTAATCAATGGGCTTAACCATTTAGTACTAAACATCAAAGAACATGAATGAAGCTCAAGTAAAATACCAAGAATCATGCATGTCTAATGATAAACTAGATAAATTAGCAAAAGGTTCTTATTTCAAAGATCAAAACCTGGCATTCCAAAAGAATAAACTGGTGGGGTATCGACATATTCATAAGCATTTATTGCTTTTGATCAAATTCTTTTCTTGATGACCTTTTGATAAGTTCCTTCAAATTCAACCCATGAGTAATATGACAGCAATTATGAGAAGGAAAGGAAAACAAACCTGCTTAACGATAAAAGGCTCCTCTGCAAGACTTAATGGTTCAGTTAAAATGGTAAGAAAGCCATTTCGATTTCCGAAAACAATGTCTGTAAAGGGCCGATCACCCACCTGCAACAAGCAAACACGCATTAACACACTAAACTTCAAACACCAAACACACAAAGACCAGTTCCACAAGATCTTATCTACCATTATGAGTCTTGAAGATTCACATCCAAAGTGCCTTTCAACTTCTTCACCAGTCCCAGCCGGCTTCTTCACTCCTGGATTTAACAAACAAAACCACAAAGATTTAGGATGAATTTCACCAATGTTGGATAAACTAAGTGCTTGCTTGAATAAGCATAATGGTCATTTTATTCCATGTCATTTTTAGTGAAAATTCATCCCACGATAGTTCAAATAACATGGAAAGGAATAGCAATTGTTGTGTATCTAACCAGCAACAACATAAAGTTGTTGCTACTGAGCATCGATATGGCAAGTTGGCTATAAAGCCCTAGGCGCTAAAGTCTAGCTCGCTACATATGTCTGCCGACTTGAGTTGGCCACTAAGCACATGGTTCAAATAACCCCACCGTAAGCCAACCCAAAAGTCCATGGATGATTTTGGTGCCAATGATAGCAGGTGTCCACTTGAAAGACACATATGATGTGGGATTGAGTAGATAGGGGGGACTGAGTTAACCCAAGTGCTTAGTGAGCCAAAGGGAAAACACGGAAAGCGAGCCGGACTTACGGCCGAATCCATTACAATGGTATAAGGGCAGCTTTCGACAAAATATGTGGGAACAAAGTGCTTGACATTTCTATAATACAAGGAACCTAGACTCCCCAAATGATTAGAAATAAATAGATACATAAGATTCAAATTAAAAAATGTGAATTCTACACAAAGAATTGTTGAAAAAAATCATTTCATCTACCTACGTTCCCTCACATGTCCTAGCATGTCCCTATGGTGCTTTAATGTTAGACCAAGCCCATATGCATGTGTTTCCTTCAAAAAATATTGTGCAACAGTGATGCCACATTAGTGGTATGACCATCAAACAACATGAGAAAGGTTGCTCATGTAAAGAACAAGGTAGTTGATTTCATGCATTTTAATTGAATGGTGATACCAATGACATGGTACCACTGTTGCAGTCAATATCTACTGGCTTCCACCACCAACGTTCTTCTACACATAATCCAAGCAAAACGGTATCTGCTTGCTTCCAAGACAAATTGTCTACACTGAATGTCTGAATCCAAGCTAACATTTTACATCTTCAACCAATTGATGTCAACAATTAGAAAAAATGACTAAGTTTTCTTCTTATAGATAAGATTCCTTTAGAGGATGCTTGCTTCTTAGGGGAAAATATTGAGTGCAACGGGGATACCTTGTATCACCATCCAATAACAATGTAACAAATCATCAACCTTGCTTATGCATAGAGCAAGGTTGTTGATTTGGTGCATTTTAATTGAATAGTGATACCAATGATGTGGTAGCTTACTAGACCAATTTTCTACAACGTAACATATTATGCCTTTAACAAACGTATCAATAATATGCAAAAACATCTCTTCTTACAAAGAAAGTTCATGTCAAGTATCAAACACTTACCGTGTCTAATTACTTTGATACCAATCATAAACTCAAGTGCTCTTGCTTTCCTTCCATCAGGGTCATACTCATGAAGTCCTGAATAATAAAAATTAAAATTAACATAAAAACCAAAAATTATGAACGTTACCCGTTACTGAGATTAGAGAAACAAACTAAGAAAATACTAATAATTTAAAAACAGAGATTACCCGCAGAGTTACTAAAAACGGCAATGTTGTTGCCAAAGACAGATTTACAAGATTCAATAGAAGAAGCAAGAGGTCCCCAAAGGTTCAAAGAGTAGGGAACGGTAAGAGTGTTGTCTTTGTCAAAGACAACGCCTTGAAACCCTTGTTTCTTCAATGCAACCCAATCAATATACCGAATATCGTGCACAGAAACATGCGGCAACGCCAAATGTCGGTGCCTAGAAATCACCGAAACCGAACAAACAAGGCCTTCCAAGTTGATTCTCTGCCCCAAAGCCGCTTTCAAATCCACCCACCACATGTTTTTTTCCTTCTTCTCACTCCTCCTTCTCCGGGTTCGATTGGCTTTGTTATTGATATGAATTGATGAAATGGGTCGTCTTATAAAAAACCCATAATTATGATTCTTGTGAAACAACAATGAAGAAGATGACGACGGCTGGAATTGGTTACTATAATCGTTTGTTGCAGGGTGAGGGTAGAGAGAGTAGTTTGGTAAATGGGTTTGTCTGATTAAAGGTTGGCAAGTGTTGTTTCTTCTTGTTCTTGTTGTTGTTGGTCGTAATGTGATGGGTTTCGGAAAATAGGAAGAGCAGGCGCAGGCGTGTAGTGGAGGAGCGAACGAGGAGGAGGTAGAGTGCATTTCAAGACCTTAACTTATTGTTATCTACGCTCTTTAAATATCAATTTTTCGCTGGAGATTGTGGCAGAATAATGAACATGAAGCCGAAAAAACAATCCTTTAAGGCATGGCAAAAGGACTGGCACACATAGAGCAATGACAATGGTTTTTTCAAATCAAACAATAAATTAAATTCAATCTATTAAAAATTAATATAGTAATTCATTTAATACACATTTGATTCAAAATTAAAAAATCTTTCTAATGGTGACACAAACTCTAAAGCTTGTAAATATTTCACCATTTTTAATTTCAAAATCAATTTCCAAATAAGGCAAACCGAGTTTTTATTTATAGAAAAAAAAATGTGTACTTTTTTAATATAAAAATATAAAAAAACACTTTTTTAAATTGCAAGAAAACCAAAAAAAGAAGATAAAAATCAAAAAGTGGTGGATGATTTGGTTTGATTTGTGGATGATTTGGGTTCATGTAGTGATTTCCAAATCAAACAATCTTATTTTGATTCAACTTTGATTTTTTCTGATTTGTCATTCGAAAGAGAGATTGAGCTTTGCTTTGGCAAAGATTTGCCATATTCATTGCTGAGTAGTTGATGTAACAACTGAGGCTTATCATAACAAGCGCATCTAAAATTTCGTAGAAGATGTTTGAAGAAAGAGAGAGATGGTCGCTTAATTCATAGGACAAACTTATCTATAAACGGGCAAAGATTTAGAAATATCAATACAATTCCTCAATTTTTAAAAATTACAGCATCACCACTCACATTCATTAATAAAAGCGTCACTTTTTATATTAAAAATGTTACTATTTAGCATTAATGTCACTTTTGACCTAGAAGCGTCGCTTTGTATTTTTAATAAAAATTATCAATTTTTTCTTTAAAAAATGTCACTTTTTGGCCTTAAATGCGTTAATTTTAGCTGTAAATGTATCATTTTTGCTTTAAAAATAATCAATTTGCATTATAAACCAAAATTGTCACTTTTGGTGTTAAAGTGTCACATTTTAACATTAAATGTGTCACTTTTAATCCTAGAAGTTTCACTTTGCATTATAAATAAACAGAACCCCTAAATAAAAACTGTCACCGTTGGCCTTAAAAGTGTCACTTTTTAGCATTAAATAAATGTGTCACTTTTAATCCTAGAAGTATCGTTTTGTATTATAAATAAAAACTGTCAGTTAAAAGTGTCACTTTTGGTCTTAAAAAGTACTCCTCCGTCCCTAAATTATCGTCCTCCTTTCCTTTTTCGTCCGTCCCAAAATAATTGTCCAGTTTGAAACTTACCTTTTTAGAACATCATTTTTACCACTTTACCCTTACTTTTTCACTATACTTTAATTATGAGTCACATACACATGGGCTTTAAAGGAAACTACACATTAAACCAATATAAATAATCAAGTCAATTGTTTTTTATTAAACTATGCGCCGGGTCAACTAGGACGATTATTTAGGGACGGAGGGAGTATTACTTTTTTCCATCAAAGTGTCACTTTTGATCACAAAGTGTTATTTTGCATTAAAAATGAAGTTTATAAAAATTTTAAGTTGATTTAGGACTAAAATGCAAAGTCAGGGCACAAAGGGACTTCGGCAGCAAAGTTTGGAAAGAGGGAGCACACCGACGCACGATTTGGAAATTGGAGGACACCAGAGCAAAGTTTGTGCCATGACTTTGCATTTTAGTCCTAAATCAACTTAAAAGTTTGGAAAAAGGGAGCATACCGACGCACGCTTTGGAAATTGGAGGACACCGGAGCAATTAATGAAAATATTCATTAATGTGTTGTCACACTTGCATGACCCACGCCTTTTAAATGTGGATCCGAGTTCAGTTCATTGATCCGACCCGGATCTTACCTATTCAGCTCATTTCTCTCTCTCATTTTAAAATGTTTTTTGATGGGTAACTCACGATTTTCTTTGATGTGTTGTCCATTTCAACCGCCTCATATTTATCAATTTTGGGACTCCGTCTTACATATTTAGGATCTGTAAGCTGTCTTACACAGGTTTTTGCATTAAAGAAATTGGGACCAGCCTCTTTTCATAAATTTTTAACCGCTTAATTTCCCTACGTTTTTCTTTAACTGAAAAAATGCATTCTTGAGGATGAAAAGTCCGATGCACAAATTGGATTAGAGTTGTGCCTCGTGATGCGAAATCGATGCATGAACTGATATTTTACACATGCGTGTGTTCAGTTCATTAAGGGTATTGTAGTCTTTTCACTTTCAAAAGTGTCTTTTTCCTATTAAAAAACATTGAGAACTAGAATGGTTGAAAACTTTTAAAAAAGAATCGACCCGAATTTCACCCAAGATGTTAATGCTGTTAGAGATGCACTTAAAGGTTCATGGAAGATATTGATGTCTAGTTGTAGTGAGTGGTAAGCTTTGATATACATGACTTACGCACAAGGTTGGTCTTGGGAAATTCTGAGCCCTAGGTCCATTATGTTAGATGGGGCCCTTCCAGTTTGTAGCATATTTTTTTTTCTTTTTTCTTTTTGGAAAATTATAGAAACAAACATAAATGATAATAAACAAAATATTTTATTTCAAAATCAAAGGCATAACACATTTACGGACTTAAAGCAACAAAAATCTGAAAAAAAAAAATTACATGAAATTTGATAAAATATGAAAGGAAAAAGAAGAAAACTTACCAGCCAATGCATTAGAATTGACGTGGCGAAGGCGAACGTAATGAAAAATCAAATATAGAAGGGATAAAAGAGAAGAGAATGTCATGCAAACAAGTGTTTATTTATGGTTATATATGCTTTGCACATGTCCATAGTTGCACCTCCGCTCTAATACACATGACGTACACACTTGTGCATTAAATGTCTGGGTCAACTCTAGGCTCGCCTAAAAGTTCATGAAAAATGTTGGTGTCTAATGGTAGTTTGTGGCCACTTGTAAGCCATATATAATAATCCTCACATCTATTCAATGTGAGATTAGAGTGTTACAATTTTATTCACTTAAATCCTTGTTAAGGCCAAAGGATTGGCACCTGAGTCATACGCTCAACATATTTCTGGCCACAACTCTCTTTGATACAATTTTTAACGACCCGAATTTGAATGAGCAATCCGTTACGTATGACTCACACACTGACTCACTAAGCACATAGGTCAACTAGGCTCACCACATGCACACTCAAAAGTTCATGGAGATTAGTGGTATTCAGTGATTGTGAATGACCACTTACAAGGCACACAACATCGGATAGACTAAACACAAACATCATCCATCATCTTTTTGGTGGATCTTAGGTGAACCTTGTTGCTCCACGTGTTTGGTGGGTTAGTGCAAGCAATGTGTAAAGGACCGGCATTCAGACTTAGGGCGTTAACTCGTGTTTATGATTTAAACTTTCTCTCTCGTAACTATAGTACTAGTTTTTTCTATTTCTCACTTACGTGTTCAATCATTACAAAATGAAAATGAAAATCCAAAATTAAACCACCAAATCACGAAGTCAAAAACATCCGAGGGGAGTTACTCAAGTTTAGTTCATGTTTGGTTTGATAAAAACTTCACTTGAAGTACATTTATGAGATAATGAAATCAATCACAATTAAAATTTCGAGCTCGTTGGACAATTGAACTCAGCTAAGATTGCACAATATTTCTATTGAATATGATAAGCAACTCAAGTTTGACTCGATAAAAAGCTCGCTTGAGATTCTATTTAAGAGCAAACCAAGCCAAGCTTCAACACCTAGTTCCGAAGATTACTAAACGAGTTTGAACATTTAAGTGTTCTGCTCGACTTGTGTCATTTTTAATACACATATGTAGACCTATCTACAAGTGAAACCCCCAACAATTACATTCCTGGACGGGGAGAACCGATCAAGCCGAATCAAACCAATATTGTGTAAAAAATACACGGCTGAATATGAATATGAACATTTGCTAACAGGTTTACACATCGAATAATATGTAACAAGATTAGTACAAAAAAACTGGACCTGGTATAATGTTATTGCTTTGTGTGAACTGTGAAATACTTACAAAAGGTGTATAGCAAACAGATGGATCTTCTTTATTCCTGGCTGCTAGGAACTTATACAGAGATTATGAATTTTGTGAATAGAATTTCAAGATTTATAAAATTATCTGGAAAACTACATGTGAAAAGCGGACTTGAATTGTCTATACATATAGATACATAAAAGTAGCAGCAAAAGGTACAGCCGTACAGCCAAAGCCATTACAAAAAATAACAAATTCTTCACAACGGCATATTCACACATGGAAGATTTGGAATTGGCTAGAGAGAGAGAGAGGAGGTGAGTAACCACGTTCTTCTTTCAACTTCTTAACAAGTATTCTTCACAATGGTTGCAATGGGTATGTTAGGGGCAAATGGTGAATCCACTTGAAGTTTAATCACTAAGGAAGTAAGGAGTGAGTGAACCCCAAAATTATGCTCTGATAATGACGGTAGAATAGGTCTGCTTGCACTTTGCGAAGTTATAAGCTCTTTTAGGGTCCAAGTTGAAAGAATTTTATTGCCTCAAAGGATATCTAGTCTTTCATTTACTCATAATCCCTGTCAAAAATCTTTAAGCTCAACCAGCTTTACAGAACCGTCTCCTCCACATGAAATAAAACCATGAGAAACAACTTGAATATCTGTAACAGCAGCCTGTGACATGAAAGAATCAAAATATACTCAATGCAGACTTACCAAAAATAAAATAAAAATCACTCAATGCAGATACAAGCATACACTCTTGCATACGCACGCGCATCTAGGGCTGTTTGAATCAGAGCCGGCACTATCTCAGCTGGGCTTCAGGCTCAGCTCATATAAAACTCAACCCAGCTCAAATCGTTTAGAATAAGAGACAAGCTTAAACATAATTTAGGCTTGGGCTATAATATATGAACCTGACTTGGCTTGGCTTGAGTAAGCTCAAGAATAACAAAATATATACTTCCTCCTCAAATAGAGAGGTACATCTTCCTCTTTAGCATAGTTGAAAAAAGCGGAAGGTGAGAGGCGGGCGACAGGTCAAAATCTATAATGGGTTTTTGAGACAGGTTTCAAGTTGTTTAGGCCTTCGACGATGGTCCCAGAGAGTACTTGATCACAGGAAGCCATAGACACTGTACGTGTGTGTGTGTGGGGATTGGAAAATGATCACAGGAAGTGGTTTGGCAAGGTTTCTAAACAAAACGCACAAAATTATAGATAAGAGTAGTCAAATAGTCAATCATTCGTTTCTCAATCATTCAGAGTAGTCAATCAAGGTGTTAATTTAAGTGATGAGTTCTGTAGGAAAACAAATAGTCACCAAAAATGAGCCTGATATTGTTTGCAAGATTACTCAATTACTATTTAAGTACCGTATATCTGTGCAGTCCCTTGATTATTAATCTATCATGCCCTTGGTGGGAGTGTACATGCCCTTTAGTCTATAATTTTGTGTGGTACAACTGTTTTACTTTATCCAGAAAAACAATTTGTATTTTGATTTTTTCCTCTTCGCCATCCCCATTTCTCTCCATCAGTCTTTCTATGTTTTCTTCTTCGCCATCCCCATTCCACCGGAATTTGTTTTTAGGATGTGTCTCTTGCCTTTATATTATTTAGTTTTTTTTTTCTCTGATTTGGAATTGTTAGTTTTTTGCAATGTTCGGCCGGTTTCTAAGGTCTATTTTCGGGAAGGAGTCGACGCACTTCGGGTTTTTTGATTCGTTACATAAATGGCTAGCGACGACGGTGAATTTGAATATCACGGAGAGGAAGAAAGGGGTGGTGTGGTTGCAGTATCGGAGAGACGGGTTTTTGAGACAGTTGTTTGTGATTGTGTTAATGAAATTTGGTGGTGGTTTCAAGTTGTTTAGGTCTTCGACGACGGTCCCAGAGAGGACTTGATCAATGGCAATGGAGATTAATATTGTGATGGAGTAAAAGAAAAGGAAAAGGTTAGAAATGGAAGCCGTAGACGCTGTGTGTGTGTGGGGGGATTGGAAAATGATCACAGGCAGTGGCTTGGCAAGGTTCATTTGTATTTTGATTTTTTTTACTAATATATTTGATCATTCTTTAAGTTGATATCTATAATATAAATCTATATTACAATACACATCCCAAAACAAGATGAGATTCACTCTTTTACTGAAATCCTACCGCTTTAATTTATTTGGAAATCCAAGCGTGCGAAAATTATTGAGATATTATGGTTTACAGTTACTCTTTTACTGAGATATTTATTAATATTTTACGGTTTTACAGTTTTATAGTTTTACGGTTGCAAAAATTTGTATTTTAATTTTTTCTTTTTAATTTTTATCGTAATTAACTTAATCAATTTAATTTTTCCCGACCCGCAATTTCGTATACAAATAAAAAAAAATAAAAAAATCGTAAGTTTGGTGATTTGAAATATTTGTTTTTTTTTTCTATTTAACGATTATCGTAATTAACTTAATCAATTTAATTTTTGTTCGGCCGGTTCTTTTCCAGTCCGCAATTTTGTATACAAATTATTAATTAATCCCTCCGTTCTGGGCAAAGAGGCCCCGTTTGAAAGTCAATTTTTAAAAAAAAATATTTTTAGTAGTTCATTAATAATAAAATAGTCTTTATGGTTTTACAAATATTTAGTTGTAGTTTCTTAATTGATTGCTATCGTAATCAACTGAATCCTAATTTAATTTTTGTTTGGCTTAGATTTATTTTTTTTATTAAAAAAATTATTCGTAAGTTTTGTAATTAATTTTTGTAATTTTAAATATTTGTATTTTAATTTTTTTCTTTTTAATTGTTATCGTAATTAACTGAATCAGTTTAATTTTTGTCCCAAAAAAATTTGTTTCTTAAGTTTTGTAATCAACTTTTGTAATTTTGAATATGTGTAATTTAATTTCTTTATTTTCTTAAAAGTTGCGTTGAATTTCCCTTATTGGTCTGAAATCTTTGGGATTTCGATTTCAAAAGTATTTTGTTAGTTCACTCTATCTTATTCAATTTATTTTGTGGTTTTTGTTTACGGAGATTTTCATTTTTAAGTTTATTTCAATTAACAGGTGTTGGGTTGGTGTGTGTGTGAGAGAGAGAGAGAGAATGCTTTTTGATGTTTAATTATACTCTTTTAAGATAAGTTATAAACTTTCTTTTAAGATAAGTTATAAACTTTCTTTTAAGATAAGTTATAAACTTTCTTTTAAGATGAGTTATAAACTTTTACGACCAATAAAATATGTTATTCTTTTAGGGTTGATAAAAGACATGCAAAAGAGAACTAAAGTCATGAAATGTAATAATTAACAACTAACAACTACAGCAAGCTAAAAATCCTCAACATCTATCTCATCATCATCTCCATAATCTTCATCATCCTCATTCACAAGTATAGGCGCAAAAAGGCGACAAAGGCGCAAAAAAGGCGCTCATCGCCTGAAGTCGACCTTTCCGGGCGCCATACCCTCGCCCTCAGGCGCAAAAGGCGCTCGCCTTTCGCAACTATGCTCTTTAGTTAGTCAGAAAAAGGGAAGTATCTTACCTTTTGGGAAAGTTCACTTTGACAAATTGACTTTAACCCCCATGTCGACTTTGAATGATAAATGACTCGAGTGTACCATATAAACCTTTACCCAAAGACATTGTTAATAGAAATAAAGAAGGAGAAGAAGAGAAGAGAAGGCTAGAGACAAACAGGTCAACGACGGGTTCTTCGCAGTCCACAAACCCTGCGTTTCTTTTTCTTTTTATTAAACGATGAGCATATATATATATATACAACATATACCCTAATAACACAATTACTAAACTACCCTTATTTTCTAACACTCCCCTTCAAGCTGGAGCATAAATATTTATCATGCCCAGCTTGTTACAAATATAATCCACCCTTAACTTTGTCAAGCCTTTAGTTAGCATAATAGCTGGTTGTTCTCCCGTACGCACATATGAGGTGGAGACAAGATTCTGTTGGATCTTTTCTCGAATAAAATGACAATCAACCTCTATATGCTTAGTCCTTTCTTGGAAACTGGATTTGTAGAAATATGCATGGCTGCCTGATTATCACACCACAATCTCATAGGCAGAGGAACCTTAAATCCAATCTCTTCCATCAATTGTTGTATCCACATAAGTTCACAGGTTGTCTGAGCCATAGCACGATATTCAGACTCTGCACTTGATCTCGCCACCACACTCTGTTTCTTACTTTTCCAAGATACAAGATTTCCGCCCACAAACACACAATATCCTGTAGTTGACTTACCATCATCTCGTGATCACCGGCAATCAAGATCGAGAATGCCTCTACCCGTGTATGCCCATGATTCGCATACAATATACCTCTACCTGGTGCTCCTTTCAAATATTTCACAATTTGAACCAATGCATTCCAGTGTGTAGTAGTAGGGGCTGCCATGAACCGACTCACTACACTCACCGAAAAAGCAATATCTGGACGAGTTACTACAAGATAATTCAACTTACCAACTAATGTCCGGTATCGTTCTGGATCCTCAAACATCTCCCCTTCTCCGGCTACAAGTTTGACATTAGGATCCATTGGAGTGTCACACGGTTTCACTCCAAGCATTCCAACTTCCTCAAGTAAATCAAGGACATATTTTCTTTGACACAAAAAGATCCCTTTCTTGGACCGTATCACTTCGATCCCAAGAAAGTACTTTAGAGTACCCAAGTCCTTAGTTTGAAATTTTGTTTGAAGACATGATTTGAGTGCTTCAATACCATGTGCATCACTACCTGTGATCGCAATATCATCTACATAAACAACCAAAACAATACAACCACTGCTAGTCTGCCGAAAGAACACAGTGTTATCACACGTACTCCTCTGTAACCCAAACTCTAGCACGACAGCACTGAATCTGCCAAACCAAGCCCGCGGAGACTGTTTCAACCCATACAACGACTTTCGTAACCGACATACTTTATTCACATACTCCCCTTGAGCAACAAACCCCGGAGGTTGCTCCATGTAAACCTCTTCCTGCAAATCACCATGAAGGAATGCATTCTTGACATCTAACTGATATAAGGCCCAATTATTAGAAGCAGCTAACGATAACAAAAGACGAACAGAAGTGAGCTTAGCAACAGGAGAAAAAGTATCAGTATAATCAACACCATACACTTGTGCATAACCCTTTGCAACCAATCGAGCTTTTAACCGAGCAACAGTACCATCAGGATTCATTTTAACTGCGTACACCCATTTACATCCAATAGCCTTCTTACCATCAGGAAGTGTTACCAAGTCCCAAGTCTCATTAGCCTCAAGAGCCTGCATTTCCTCTTCCATAGCGGACTTCCAACCACTATGAGACAAAGCTTCAGACACATTTTTAGGTGTAACAACGGAATCAAGAGAGACAATAAATGAACGAGAAGAATCAGACAAGTGAGCATACGAGACACAAGAGGTGATAGGATGAACACAAGTACGTGTACCTTTTCGGAGCGCTATAGGGAGATCAAGAGACGGGTCTCATGACGTGGGAACCGGTATCGGGAGTGAATCTGTTGGAGAATCTGCAACGACTGGTTCTTGGATTGAAACAAGTGTGCGTCGAGTATACACTTGAGTTATACGAGGGCGAGAAGTAGCCTCAGTATCAACACCAGCCTCAGGATTATGGGAACGAACCAATGTATAAGTGAGAAAATCATCGGGAGAGACAAACTCAGACTCAGAAGAAGATGACCGACCAAAATACGGGCTAGACTCAAAGAAAGTGACATCAGCAGACACTAAGTACCGACCCAAATTCGGAGAATAACAACGATATCCTTTTTGAGTTCGAGAGTATCCAAGAAAGACACACTTGAGAACTCTTCAATCTAACTTACCAACCTGTTGCCGAACATCCTGAACAAAACAAGTGCAGCCAAACACTTTTGGAGAAACGGGAAACAACGACTGCGATGGACGAAGAACAGAATATGGTATTTCTCCTTTAAGAACAGATGATGGAAGACGATTGATAAGAAAGGCGTGAGTGTGAACAAAGACATCCCCAAAGGACTTAGGAACATTCATCTCAAACATTAATGCCCTAGCAACTTCCAAGAGATGGCGATTCTTGCGTTCAGCAACACCATTCTGTTGTGGGGTGACAATACATGAAGACTGATGAATGATTCCATTTTGAGACATATAAGAGGAGAAAATACCAGAAAAGTATTCCTTAGCATTATCACTACGAAGATTCTGAACCAAACAATTGAAATGAGTTTTTATCTCAGCACAAAAAGAGCAAAATAACTGAAACAACTCATCTCTAGATTTCATTAAATAAAGTCGAGTACTTCTGGAATAATCATCCACAAAAGTAACAAAATATCGAAACCCTGATTTGGAAGGTACGTTACAAGGACCCCAAACATCAGTATGAACTAACTCAAATAGGGACGCATCCCGTTTATTAACTCTAGGAGGATACGACACACGATGGTGTTTAGCAAACTCACACGACTCGCAAGGTAAACTAGAAATAGACCCTATTTCAGGACACAATTTTTTTAGGACAGGTAACGACGGATGACCATAACGACAATGTAGCTGGAGAGGGGACAAAGTACTTTGACATGCAACCGAAGCAACGATAGAAGAGTGTGCAAAGGCAACAACTTCATCGGCGGTACAATCCATCGATTCACTTCCTTTACCAATAATCTCCCAAGTCCTCGGATCTGAAAAGACAATAACCAGAAAGAAAGAAACACAACAATTTAAGCTCTTTGTGAGTTGACTAACGGATATCAGATTATAAGGAAACTTGGGCAAGTATAACACAGATGTCAATGATAAAGAAGCGGCAGTAGTACTACCACCCAAGACTTTGGAAGAGGATCCATCACCAAGAGTAACCGTAGTAAACTTATTCGACGACTCATAAGTAGATAACAAGCTTGAATTTCCAGTCATATGATCAGTAACCCCTGAGTCGATTACCCAGTGCCCAGCGGAAGACAAAAGACATGTAATGGGTTTACCTGACTTGGCTAGAGTTGCTTTGGAAAAGGAGGAAGAAGGTGAGACATGCGTGCTTGTGTAAACTGGCAAACTCCTCATCATTCATAACAACATTATGGGTCTCCGATTGACAAACTTGCTCGGATTTGCTGTATGAGCGAATCTAGGCTGTTGTTTTCTTTGATACTCAATTCTTTGCGAGTGAGAGGCTTAGGACACGGCTTTTAAAATGACTGTGTTCTCCACAGTTGTAACACACTCTAGGTCCTCCACGACCTCCGGACACTCTACCACCACGAGTTCCACCTCGAAAACCACCACGACCTCCATCTCTACCTCCACGATAACCATTCCCTTGTGAAACTAATGCTGATTTATCAGATACCTCCACGTGTGATGACTCACCATTCCTCGTCGCAGTCAAAAGTCTATCAAAGGCATCAGACAAGGTACCCAAATCCTTATTTGATAATAACTGAGATCGAACCATATCATACTCTTTCTCCAATCCTCGATAGCCTAAACATCAACAGACTTCTCACGTTGAGCTTTCATCTCCTCAATATCATCGAAATAGGCATAGCGGCGGTGAAATCCTCGCTCATACGCATGAAATCATAATAATAATCCATAATACTCCGCCCTTTCGACTAGGGCGATGAACTTCTTGTGACATTGTACAACCTATTTAAATTGCTCGCTCCAGAGAACCATTTATGCAAGAGTGTCCACGCGGCTCCTTAACTGCTTTTGCGGTGTTGCATAGACAGTGTAATTTTTCTACTAATACAATTCACAATCTTTGGAAACAACACCTTGTCATCATCCAACCACACCTTAGCCACCTTTGCATCAGTAGGACAATCTTCAATAAGATGTCCTTCTTTCCGTAAACCACCCATATTCACCTGAACTAAATATCGCCATTCCGCAAAATTAGACCCGTCTGCCTCCAAGATAATGTCAATCAATCTATTTTGGTTAGAAACAATCGTCATAATTGGTCCCGACGAAGAAGCATCCTCAGCCATTGAAATGCACAATTAGACCGACTACAAGTATCAAATCGGACACAAGTTCGACGTACCCCACACCGAAACCTAGGGCACAAATCGAAATCGAGACACAAATCCAAACCTCGAGAACATTGTCGAAACCCCATCTCACGAAGGCCCCGATGCAAACCAGTCGCTATTCCTTCCGCCTCAGCGAAGCAAATTTACTACGTCGGCAAAATCGCTAGTCAAGCGAGCAACAAACATCAAACGAGGCGACTGGGGCACGCGCATTCGACTTACGCAGGCACGCCGATTCGAACCCTAGCTCTCGGATTTGGTGGGTCGAAATCCAAAACGGCACCAAATTCGAGTCCACTCCGGCAAGCTACTTACACATACGAATTCGACTGACTATTCCCTGGTCTCGGAATCTCGCTCTGATACCATGTTAATAGAAATAAAGAAGGAGAAGAAGAGATTAGCAGGCAAGAGACGAACAGGTCAATGACGGGTTCTTCGCAGTCCACAAACCCTGCGTTTCTTTTTCTTTTTATTAAACGAAGAGCATATATATATATATACAACATATACCCTAATAACACAATTACTAAACTACCCTTATTTTCTAACAGACATAAATGGCATTGGTCCACCGACAACCGTATTCTCATATTAACCTTTACCCAAGTCATAAATGACATGGGTCCACCCGACAACCGTATTCACGAGGGGTGTTTTAGGAAGTTAAAGAATCAACAACCATTTTCTCATTTTGAATTTTAAGTCAAAGTGTACCTCTTTAAGGAGTATAATTTATGTATATGTTAAGTTGGGCTTGATTAAAAATAAATGGCCCAATCTCGAATACTCAATGCTTGGCTCGGCTTGATTACAGCTCAACACATTCAACCAAAATTGAAGTAACTTGGAGATTAACTTAACACTTGACAGAAAAAGAAAAAGAAGCAGAAGAAGATACCCGAACAACTCCTCCAAAGCCACGAGAGTTAGGTTGTAGAAAGGTGTGTCGATCATGTAATTTTGGCCAGTGAAATACTAACTTGGCTCTCTTGGCATCCCAAAGTTTCACATCTCCATCTTTGCTTCCCGTCAAGAAAAAACTAGTATTTGGGATGGCAGATATTCTGGTTACACTCCCTACACCCAATAAAAGAAGGTGAAATACATATTATATCATTCATCCATATTTAGTTAATTTCAATGGATAGAATGTGTACCTGAGTGAGCCTTTGGTACATACCAAAGCATCCCATTTCGGTTCTGGTCCCCATGCTTACTCTGCATGCCAGCGGTTGAAGATGCATTAATTTTTGGTTCAACACTATCAGAATTCCGATGCCTCTTCGTCCTTCCAGTAGCTATATAGCGGAAATCATGAACACCAACATCCCCACCTTTTCCACCAGTCACAATGAGGGGAGAAATAGAACCACTTCCTACATCATTCGCAAACACAGAAAGGGAGCGAGCGCCACCTGACAAAAGTAGACACATGTAAGAACTAACAATATGCAAAATTATCTACGGCATGACAACTAAACCCAAAAGACCACTTCATCTAACTACTCATCAATGCTTAAAATGCCATATAGTTAGGTTATTGACATATTCTGTTATATTGAACATATTTTCTTGATACTTTTACTAACATCCTTCTATTTCCTTGAAAGGGCAAGTCTTGCAAGTCAAATTTATATGGTAAAAATGATTTGCTATAAATAACCTCAATTTTCGGAACTGAAGTAGTTTTCTTAATTGTAAGTCTAAGGGCATGTACAATGGGGGTTTTTCCCCAAATCAAACTTAAATCTTCTCATCCAATGGAGAATTTAAAAAATCATCTTCAAATCAACCAATGATTTTAACAAAAAAAAAATCATCTCTTGAACCCCAAAGTCCCCAAATCCTAGGCAAATGGATAACATTTTATTTTCTTCCATTGCCTTTCTTGACCAATTTTTAGCCAAAAAAATTTAATTTTTTCCTAAATTAAAGTACACATTTTACTTGTAAATAGAGACTTGGTTTGTTTCATTTGGATATCAGAAAAAATTTCTATAATTTTTTCAAGTTTCTAGTCAATATTAATTGGGATAAATATGGTGGGATATGTAAATGTGTTGGATTTTGTGTCACCATTGGGAAGGTTTTTTGGTTTTGAATCAATTAGGTATCTAATGAATTATTTTATTGATTTTTAATGGGTTGTATTTGATTTTTGGTTTAATTTGGCAAAACCATTGTATATGCTCTAATGACCCCAAGGGGTGGGAGAGATGGCAAGGGCACCCGGGCAAAGACCTTGAGGTCCTTGGTTCCATTCCTCATACAAAGAGGCCACAATTACCTATCACAAGAAAATGGTAAGTCTAATGTAATAAGGATAAATTTGGAAAGTCAAAGAACTGATAAGCTTAACTTCTCAAATAGGACTCTTTAAGTGAAACGCTCCACAACAAGGGATCACACTTACCTATCAAAAAAAAGTAAAAAGCATGAATCTTTTCGTGGAATGGAGGGAGTATCTAATACTTGCATAATAACAGGGCCTGCGAAAGAGCTACAAAAATAAATTTAAATGAGACTACGGATTACCCACACTCCTTTGCTGTTTCCTTTACTCCTTTTCACTTTTTCCCTAGTTGCATATTATGTTTATCAATATATTTCATTCACTTTTATGCCAGCTTTATGACCATGGAGCTAATTGGAGGACGATACAAATTATACCATCATACAAATCACCTTCAACAAATAACACTAATCTGGTTCCAGGATCTAAACATTTAATAGAGTGGAGAGAGATAAACCTTCATGACACATGATCGAAGCTCGAGAAGTTGTGGGTGGAGCAAGTGTATCCCAAATAACCACATTGATATTATTGGAGCTATACCCAGTCGCAGCAATGATTGATCCGCTACCCGTAACATAAGTGACATCTCTGCAATCAAGACATAATGGAAAAGCATCTAAAACAATACAAACCTCTAAAAGCATATTGAATTGTTAAGCGAATTACAGCCTATGGCATACAACAAAAGTGGGTCAACACCTTTAATTAAGTTCACCTTTCTCTTTCAAATACTCCATCTGTCCCAAAATTATTGTTGTCCTTTCCTTTTTCGTTCATCCCAAAATAATTGTCTTGTTTGTAACTTTCCTTTTTAGGACAACATTTTTACAATTTTACCGTTATTTTTTCTTCCTAATTTAATTATGGGTCACATACACATGGACTTTATTGAAAACTACACCTTAAACCAATATTAATAATCAAGTCAACTAATTTTTCTTAATCCATGTGCTAGGTCAAACATGACAATAATTTTGGGGCGGAGGGAGTATGTCTTTAGAGTTCACCTTGTAGAATAACAAAACTAAACATAAAAAATTGCTAGCAAGTGGCGTGGGATACCAGTTACGATTCTATTTCCTAGACATGGTTCACCTTAGGAACAGCTCACAATGCTTTGGGAATATTCACAATGCATTGGTGAGTGAGTGTAAATTAGATTCTTAATAAGTGCCTTGGGGGCAAAAGACCTTAAATATATACTCCCTCCGTTCTAGGCAAAGAATTCACTATACTATTTTTGGATGTTTCACTTAAAGAGTCCACTTTCAAAAATCATATCTACAACCTCCAAATTATTTCAACTTTACCCTCCACATTTGATATTAACATATTGATTATGCTCGAGCATTATTGTAATTATGACCAATTCTAATGCTAGTTATATATCTCATACTTAATGGACTTTTCAAACATCGACTCTTTGGGTGGAAGAGAGGGAGTGAATCTAAGTTCCGGCCTGCCTTAGTGAATAAAAATCAAGTTGGGCTGTTATTTAAGAATAATTAAAAAAATATGGACTAATCGCGTCCTAGAATGAGGGACACTTTTGTCTTTTTACGCAGAAAATAAGTACAACTTTATAGAAGAAAATCAAGTTGGTTTACCAATTTAGACCAAAAGTGATACTCATTTAGGGATGAATTAAAAATTCGAAAGTGGCACTTGTTTTGGAAAGGAGGTAGTACTTCATCCCTCAATTCCAACAATGAGTTGTCCAAGGGTTTTTATTCCCAGAAGAAAGCCTGAGGAAATAAAACTGGTATTTCTCAGAAATCAGGATAACCTATAAATTTCATCAGAAATCAAGATCGAGTACATACGATGTGTAGTTGTTAAAGCAGAGAGATGATTCTGTTGGATGAATATTGCTCCTTCCTCCCACCTCAAGCTGCCATGTACATACAGTTCCATCTGACGCAGCCGTCGCAAATCTCTGTCCACACTGATCAAACTGCACAGCAGATATTGAGGCAAGAGCATATGGTGGGGGGACATTTGCAGCAGGAAGCACTCCATATGTTGCTATAGCTCTGTCCTTTCCAAACTGCACAATAGACTGTAAAGCTAGCATACCAGTTCAACATGAAGACAAAAAAATTGATTCTACACTACGACTATATAATTGATTGGGACACATTATTTGCTTCTACTTTACTTATACCACTTATGGTCCTTATGAATGTTGAAGAATTTTGCTACCACATAATACATATTTTGAAAGAAAGATAATAATAGAAAAAAGAACGAGATCAAGCTTGAGCTCCGACTTAGAAATAAGTTTTTCCCATCAAGTCAAACTCTATCCAAAAGTTTCCTAATACAATGAAGTTGCAACATACACAAAGGCAACAGCTTCAGAGAGAGAGAGAGAGATGCCGAAGATGCATTGAGTTAGTAAATGTTACGCACATAATATAATAATGTGATAGTAATTTTATGTACCTCCCACAAGTATATGTGCGTATTACTAGAACCAACCAAGAAGAAAGGCCTGGATGGGTGACTTGAAAATGCCCTTGTCCTAACATTTTCTAGAGTGGCAGGTGGATCAACAAAGTCCTCAAAATCCTCTTGGGTCTCCCAACCAAGACCAGATGCACCAACACCAGCATAGCCTGGAATCCCAAAGGCTCCACCACCTGTAAAGTCCCTCCCTGGTCTTGCGAAAGAATCTACGCCAATTGTTGCTCCACCCAAACCAAGGTGTGTCCCCTTCTTTTTCCCAAGACCAACCCCAGGAGAAACACAGGTAGGAACTGGGATAGATTCAGATCCAGCCCACCCGTCATGTGGCCAATCAACCTCTGTCCAGATATAGTCAGATTTATCAGTGGAAGGCAATCCATCTTCCCAACTAAAGAATATTATCCCCTGAATCAGATAGAAATGGTATTACATAAATCATGCATCTTCAAGATCCTAATAAAGATAATATAATCAGTTAAACAGATACAGATATAAATGTCAAACCAAAAGGAACCACTGCCGCATTGATTGACTAACTTTGTTAACATTACCGCCATTTTACATCAGAACACAGTCATGAATATCACTGTATTTATTCAATACAGCAGTTTTCTCTCAAACAAGATCTTTGTGACAAAAGTTTCATAATGGTGAACTTGATTGAGAAGAAATTGAGCAAAGTTGATAAAATTTATTCATGCATAAAGTATGTTAATGAAAGGGCTACATGAAACTATAGCACGAAGATTAAATAGGCATTTCTAATACGATATTAGAAGATAAATTGTTGAAGCCACGAAGGTACTAAATCATTCAATCGATTCCATTTTTCCTGAAGAACAGAAATCACTTGGATAAAATCTTCATAGTTTCTTTATATGGGTGCTAAAATATATTTTCCGGTTCTGACCTTTTTGTTGCTTGCAATTGCAGCTTGCTTTTGATCAGTGGAGTTGATACACAATGCCTGCTCAAGCATAAATATAGTAATTGTCAAGTCAAAATGAAACTTCTGAGAGTCAAGTTGCAAAACTTTGAGTAACGCCATAGCAAAATTTTAAAATAGAAGAAAAAGAAGAATTACCTCCAGAAGTTCTCCATTTCTCTTACATATTTCTTTAGGATTGTGGCAAGGCACAAATTTTGTTTTGGTAGTCGAGTCTTTAGACCCAGAACTTACAACTGAAGGACTGTTGGGGGACCTAGGTGATGCAACAGCATTACTAGGAAAATTTCTTGCAGGTCTATCATCTTGATCGCAGTTTTCCTCACCTTCAAACTCCTCTGTGCCGTGTGTGCATTCATCACTCCATCCTCTAGAGTGCTTCTGCTTGAGATACTGAGACCACTTTGAAAGTTCTAATGCCAAGCCTCCAGAGAGTATTTTGGGATCAGTGACACAATCCCATAGACATTCAAAAGCTGATAGTTCAATATCATTGTTTGTCAGGCTTAGATGAGGAATGCCCTGGCCAAGGTTCTTATAATGGACTGTAAGTCGAGACTTACTAAATTCTTCTAACCATTGAAGAGTAGGTGGACTTGATCTATCTCCTATTTTCCGCAGCAGAAAAGCTGCAAGTCTTGTTGCACAATACGAAGAAATGTGTTCAGACGGAATCTTAATTAGCTTAGCCAAAAGCACAAAAATCAGCTCAATTTGTTTCTTCAAATTGTCGGCATCACAATTAGGCGTAGTGGAATTAGACATAATGGAGAAAAGTTTGTGTGGGGGATGAAGTGAGTAATTGTCTTCAAGTTCCTTCAATAATGAATCAGTTCGATGTTTCAGAAACCAAGACATGAACCCCCACAATGAAGCCTGTATAATTTTCCATCTCTCATCTATTGGTATTAAAGGTTTCATATCTGCAGCTTGTTCGTGATGTGTCAGTCTACTGGTCTGAACAGCAGCTAGAGACTCGGTCGACCTATTGTGAGCCAAAGACTCAGCAATCTGGCAAAGGAGTTTATTAAGATTAATCTCATTGGCTTCTGAAGGAACATGATCATTAGTACCCGTGATCAAATGAGGCTTCACAGCAAGAATAAGACCTTCAGAATTCCTTTGAAGCCAAGCTGATGCGAAGTATACGTTGTACTCATATAACTCAAGAATAATCAAGGGTTTTGTGATAAATTCAGCACAAAAATTGGAAAACAACTTCAGGGCTGCTCGTACATGCCACAATGACCACTGCAAACCCTGCATGTAAAACCCGCAGGAGGCCGGCCACCATCTACTTTCATTAGCTAAACTATTCTCAGTAGAACATGATTTCATGTGAGAACACGTCATGCAACAAGCTACAATGTATCTTGAACATAAATAGGACATCTCTTCAGTAGCCTTCCAAAGTAGCCTTGACAGGATAGGACATGAGGGCGACGCATCAGATGTCTTGCCTTCTTTCTGTGAGAGATCTTTAGAACTATACCATTCAAATATATGGTACCCAATGAACCCCAACCCACTGTCAGACAAGGAAATTATAATCTGCACAATATAAAAACACACATGGATTGATCTTTCAAGGAAAACTTAGTGGGAAAACAGTGTACTATAGATGATAAAATGTATACATCAATAAACCGAGTACCATGTTAATTAAATGAAGAGGAATCAAGGAGAACTTCTGCTCAAAATATGCAAGCACTGTGGTTAACTTGTGCTCGAAACTCGCAAGTAACATCTTTTGCTGTTGAAGTTCGAACTGAGAGTACACACATGCTCCAGGAGACGCCATATTAATTTCCTGCCAGCTAGGATGTTCTCCTAGCAATTGTATGATGTACTTCATTGCGAAATCTGATTTTGCACGCAATTCCATCTGAAGTGCCACGTCACCTACAATCCAATTTGAGGAAGAATTTGGAGACGGCTTCAACCTTTCATTCAGGATTTCATGTTTTGTAACATTTGATACACCTCCTTGATTTAAACCACCAAACATGTTTTGTGAAGATGAAAGGCTCTCCAAAGCTTCAAGCTAATAATGAATAAAAACACATCAGCAATGGATACATAGATAAATACTGCAACTTGTAAATAAAAACATACTAATAATGCCAATCCAACAATATATCCTATCATTGTTCTAGTTCCAATGTCTCTTACCATCTACTGTGAGGAATAAAAGACTTGTATCTAGTCCCGTCTGTAATGATGTGAAATAAACTTTTAACTTCCAAGGCAAAAACTTAGGAAAGACAAATCTTATGGTTATTTTATGTAAGACATATCTGCCTGACCCAACACACCATGTGTTGGTGGATTGAGTTGTGAGAGACTGAGAGACCGTCTTACGAATTAGGATCCGTAAGACGGCCTTACAGGAGACCTTATCTACTTCCAATAGCCCTATATTTGCATGTAGCATGTGGTTGTCACCCCCAAGAGAGTGAACTTCCAAGGTTCATGGACAGGCCGAGCTCATCCACAGCTTTCCTAGACAGAGGCAATCATAATTACACCATCAGCAGGCAATAATGGGTGCCAAGTCTTTCCCACCTCTCTCGAAATAATGACAGGAGACCTACTCTACTTCCAATAGCCCTATATTTGCATGTAGCATGTGGTTGTCACCCCCAAGAGAGTGAACTTCCAAGGTTCATGGACAGGCAGAGCTCATCCACAGCTTTCCTAGACAGAGGCAATCATAATTATACCATCAGCAGGCAATAATGGGTGCCAAGTCTTTCCCACCTCTCTCGAAATAATGAAGTCCAAATACAAAACTAGTATGATTCCGATCAGGGAACTACCAGGACTGTAATTTTAAGCCTATTGTTATGAGATGAGGCATAAGATAAGATCTCCCAGCTCATTGTCTATCCGAACTATGTAAACGGAAGTGGGATTAAAGGACAGCTAAGTGCACGAGGTTCCCACCTTGGGGTTTTGAAAGGGTCTAATGTACACAGCTTGCCCCTCCGAGCTAACAGAAAGTTTCATTAGTTTGAACTTGACACCCTAACTCAAAGTGGAGCAACGAGATTTGCCTTTGCATGAGTTGAAATTACAACTAAATACCCTATCCGTTTCATATAAGTTGTCCAACCTTTTATTTTTGTATGCTTCAAAGTTTTTGACCAGTTAGGTTTCCAATAAAAAATAAACGAATATCATTTTATGCCACCAACTAAATAAAGTATTTACATGATAAACCAATTAAAGTGAGGAGCACCAACTACAACCAATTAATTACTTGGAAGGGTATAAGTGGAAAGTAATTTTATTTTTTTGATAAGTATATATATAAAACAACGTCAAACCAAGTGACAAGTTGTACACTAGTGGTATACAAAAACTAGTCAATGTCAAAGCTATTCAAAAAATCCACAAAAGAGTGATTAGACGATAAGGACGAATGTTCCGTCTCCAAACACCAATGGAAAAGAGTACGCAAAAGATGATCCTTCATCTGCTCCGTCGAGCCCTCAATATTATCAAAAATCCTTCTATTTCTCTCTTTCCAAATAGTTCACCAAACACCTATCGGAGCTGCCTCCCAAATGGCATTTCTCTTCCGTTTATACAAAGACCAACTCAGAAGCAGCTCCCAAACAGATCTGGGCATCACCCACTTGATCCTGAACTGCCCCAAAACCATATTCCACAAAGCACAAGCCACAAGACAGTGTAACATCAAATGATTCACTCTCTCATTGTGGCCTTTACACATGTAACACCAATTTACATGGACTATCCCTCTCTTGCGTAAAGTACTCCAGTTAAAATAGCCTCGTGACAGGCCTCCCAAACAAAGAAAGCAGCACGACTAGGTGCACTAATTTCCAGATTCCTTTCCAAGGAAAGGAGACCAGCTCTGCCCGAAAAAGCATGAAAATAAGTTGTAACAGTGAATCTTTTAGACGATGCATATAATAGACAATGCAGTTAAGAGAGATCCTAAAGACATGTACTTTTGCCTATGGGACAATATATATGAAACAGAGAGAGTAAGCAAAATAGAGAATCCGAAGATATAAAGCTCCTTGTTTCAAACTGAGTCCATTGTAAACTCCTCTATAACATTGGCTTTAGTTGACTAGAAAAGTTGGCTCACTGAGACGCAGATTTATGAACCCAAGCAAAAGAATTTCAACCTTCTGAATTTTATTTTATTTTTTATTCCGCTCAAAGAGTCCACATTTGGATGTCAAAAAACTTTGGGTATGAAAATTAGGTTATATAGACACCCTCAATTTTAAGGATTAAAATAGCTTTACTAATATTAGTAATTAAATGAGGATTAATTTAGATCGCACAAACTTCATAAGCTTAGTTTTTGAAACAAGACTCTAACAGGAACATCTCAATACAGAAAGTGCTATCCTTTGAGCAGAACGAGGGTGTATCATAAACTCAATAAATAAAATGGGAACATTTTTTTTTTTGATAAGTAAGGATATATATTAAAAACAACGCCAAAAAGGAGGCGCTACCATGTACAGAGGACGTATACAAAACCGCTCTACACAAGACTGATACTATTAACAAAGTCCACAAAAGAAAGATTTAAGAAATCTGCCTAGCCAGCCTCATAACACCAGTGAAAGAGAAAGCGCAACAGCTGATCCTTTAATTGGTCCATCGTCCTTTCTACATTATCAAAAGCCCTCCTATTTCTCTCGCACCAAACAGTCCACCATAAACCGAGAGGGACTGCCTCCCAAACGGGATTTCTCCTCCTGCGATCTAGGCATCACCCACTGAATATTGAACAATGTGAACACCAAGTTCCAGAGATTCGTCGCAACTTTACAGTGCAAGAGAAGATGGTTCGTGCTCTCGCTATTGTCTCTACACATATAGCGCCAATTGACATAGATCTTGCCCTTCCGCCTAAGATTATCTCCAGTAAGAATGGCCTCAAGACAGACCTCCCACGCAAAAAACTTCACTCGAGCAGGGGCAAGAGACTTCCAAGGGAAGAGAGGGCCCCTATTCCCCGCGATCATCGAATAATAAGACTTAACAGAAAAAACTTTATCTTTCGAAGAACCCCACACAGCCCTGCTTTTATCTACTTGGAGGGAATATAAACGAGCTAAAAATAACATACTAGATTCCAACTCCCAGTCTTGAAAATTCCTTCGAAACACAGGATTCCAAACCACGTTACCATTATTCACATGAAGCACTGAGCTTACCATAATATCTTTATCTACAGCCAAATTAAATAAATCAGGGAAAAGCCTCCATAGCTCCACCTCCCCACACCAAACATCTTTCCAAAATCTGATTTTTGAGTCATTGTCTAGATCGAACTAAATATTTCTAAAAAACGTCCCCCACCCTTAACAAATCCCTTTCCAAACTCCGGAACCAAAAGAACCATTTATTTTATTCGGGAACCACGCATGCTCCCCCTCCCCATATTTGCCAGTCACAACTCTCCTCCACAAAGCATTAGGCTCCACCATATATCGCCACAGCCACTTCCCAAGAAGAGCTACATTAAACAAGCTTAAATTTTTCAGCCCTAAGCCTCCTTCCCTAATACTGGTGCACACTGATGCCCACTTAACCAGATGATATTTACGCTCTTCCCCTTGCCTTTCCCAAAGGAAGTCCCTCTCCAACTTTTCTATCCTCTTACGAACCAAGCCGGGCATCACAAACACTGATGAGAAGTAAGTTGGAATACCTAACAGAGAGTTCTTCACCAAGGTTAACCTTCCAGCTTTAGACAACAATTGTTTCTTCTACCCCGCCAAGCGTCGATCGACTCTCTCTATCACAGGGTTCCACATAGCCTTTTCCTTATAAGGAGCTCCAATCGGCAAACCTAGGTAGGACGAAAGGAGCTTCGCGTATGTGCACCCAAAAAATGCTCAACATCAGCCACTGTCCCCACCGGGAGAATAACGCTCTTAGCAATATTGACTCTAAAACCCGACACCATCTGAAAAAAAGAAAGAATCAGGCGGAGATACCCCAACTGCTCAATCTCAGCGTCACAAAAGATAAGCGTGTCATCCGCAAAAAGAAGATGAGAAACCAATACTTTCGTTCCCCTGAGCGACCCACACTTAAACCCACTTATGAAACCCCCTGCCACTGCTCTATCTAAAAGCCTACTCAGCGCCTCCATTACCAAAATAAAAAGAAAAGGAGAAAGAGGATCTCCCTGGTGCAGACCCCTAGAACTCGGAAAAAAACCCGCAGGTTCCCCATTAATCAGAACTGAAAAACGGATCGTAGTAATACATAACCGAATCCACTCAATCCATTTATCGCTGAACCCCATCCTTTCTAATAAATACAGCAGAAAATCCCAATTCACATTATCATACGCCTTCTCTATATCAAGTTTGCACAAAAGGCCCGGAACACCACTCCTCAATCTAGCATCTACGACTTCATTACCTATAAAGGAAGCGTCAGTAATCTGTTTACCCCCTACAAATGCATGTTGAGAATCTGAAACCAACTTCCCCAAAATCTGCCTTAATCTCAAAGAAAGAACCTTGGCTAACAATTTATAGACACTGCCAACCAAACTGATCGGTCTATAGTCCCCCACATTAGTCACTCCCACTTTCTTCAGAATTAAGGTAATGAATGTAGCATTAAAACATTTCTCAAAACATTTATTCACATGAAAATATTTAAAAACCTCCATAACATCAACTTTCACCACCTCCCAGCACTGTTGAAAGAAAGCCATTTTGAACCTGTCTGGACCCGGAGCTTTATCCCCGCTCATGCCTCGCAACGCCGCCACCACCTCCTCTTCGGAGAAAGGAGTCTCCAACATACATCTGTCAGCATCTCCCAGAACATTAAACAAGAGTACTTCCAATTTCGGCCTCCAAATCCCCTCATCTGCATAAAGACTTGCATAGAAATCTGCTATACCCTCCTTAATGTCCTGCTGATCCTCAAACAGAATGCCATCAATGGATCAGCTATAGGATTTTCTTTCGCCCACCTTGTTTCAGTGGTGCACCGAGTTAGATTGCTCTCTTAGTTGGTCTGATCATTCTTTAGTTGGCTTGGAGAATAGCTTTAGCGTGTAGTAGGTTTTTTTTTGTATACCTCTAGTGTACAAAGGATGCGTCACCTGCTTCGACGCTTTCTATTCATACTATACTATTCATCAAAAAACATTAGCACAACAGCCTTCTTATTTGCATAGGTACAGGCCCAATATAACGATTTTAAGCCCATTTAGCATCTATAATGACGGCCTTTAACAGCAATATCTCTCCACAAATAGAAGATAAAGATAATGGCACTAGGGTGCATACAGGTTATCAACAAAGAGAACTCCATTTGTCTGATTTTGATTTGTATAGTTAAAAAGTTATGTGGTACGAGTAGATTTGATTAAGTCCTTATCGAATCAATATTCAGGCTTTTGTACCCCTCCCCCCCCCCCAATAACGTAATTTTCAATATTTCTTCATACTAAGAGGTAAAAATTATTAGCAAATGAAGCAGGTGATTTTATCCCCTTCGTTTCTCTTTGCATTAAAACGTGATTCCACTCAACTAGATTTGATTATATTTAATCGACAAAATCAAACAAAACTGTCTTGGTGCATGAAGTTATATTGCAAAAAATTCTTGAAGGCTCATCTGGTTAATTGGAATACCGTGTGTCGTAACTTGAAAGGAGGAGGCTTAGGAGTGAAAAGGCTCAAAGTCTTCAATGTCACCCTTTTGGGTAAGTGGCTTTGGAAGTTTCTGACAGATAAGGAGGCGTTGTGGAGGAGGGTGGTGGTGGGTAAGTATGGGGGAAGTGATCACCTATGGTTCCCCAAGGAGGTTCATTCCTCTTATGGGGTGGGAGTGTGGAAGGGTATCATGAAGAGGTGGGAGCCTTTTAAGCGTTTTACTTTTAGCGTTGGTACTTTGGAGGGATAAGTGGTGTGGTGATAGGGAGCTGTGGAGTATGTTCCTCGATCTGTTCAATATCGCTGAAAATAAAGGCGAGTATGTGAATTCAGTCCATCAGTTGGCAGAGGGTAGCATTGTGTGGAATCCTTTGTTTCGTAGAAATTTCCGAGATTGGGAGTTGAATGTGCTGGGGCAGTTTTTGCATTGCTGTACTCCCAGGAGGGTTTAGGAGGTAGGGAGGACAGAGTGGTTTGGGAGGGGGCAGCGAGTGACGTGTTCTCAGTCAAGTCGTTTTACCATAGTTTGACGGAAGATGAGAATTCATTTCCATAGAAATCTGTATGGAAATGCAAGGCTCCAATTAGAGTGGCATTTTTTTATGTGGGAAGTCGCCAATGAAGCCATCCTTACGGGGGATAATCTAAGGGCTAGGAAAAAAAATTATGTTAACTGGTGTTACTTGTGTAAAGGAGACGGAGAAAGTGTAAACCACATAATCATTCACTGCCCTGTAGTGAAGGAAATCTGGGACTTCATTCTGAATCTGTTTTGCCTAACTTCGGTTATGCCTAGATCCATTCAAGATCTTCTTCTGGACTGGTCTCTCTACAAGAGAAGGAGGAGGAGCAGCATATGGGACTCTACTCCTTTGGCAGTTTGCTGGATTCTGTGGGGGGAGAGGAACCGCAGAGTCTTCGAGAATGAGGAGCTTAGCACGGATAAGCTTTAGTGGCAGATCATCCAGACTTTGTTCCTTTGGTGCAATGAGTCGGATCCGGGTTCCAACAGCTCTTTTGTAATTTTTTTGGACAGATTTTTGATTAGCTAGATTTTTGGTTGTATTCTTCCGGAGTACATAGGATACATCACCTGTTTTGGCGCGTATTAATATTACTCTAACTTATACAAAAAAAAAAAAATCTTGAAGAGCATCTGTCAATTATTGGCATAATGCCATCCATAGGAGGATGAAACCACTAATCACCATACCTGCACCCTTTTTTTTTGATAAGTAAGGTATATATTAAAAATCAAAAGCGGCAAATAAGGAGCCGCAGCCTATTTACACAGGAGGGAAACTCCAATAATTACAGATTACAAAAATTCACTACAAAGTCAGCAAAAGAATTGACCTCAGACCTAACACCATCACTACACCAAAAAAACAGCAGCTGAAGCAACTCATTCTTCAGCAACGACACAGACTTTTCCACGTTATCAAAAACTCTCCTATTCCTTTCTTTCCAAATCACCCAGCATACTCCCAAAGGAATAGTCTGCCAAATAAAATCTCTCCGTTTCCTCTTGTGCAAGGACCAACAGAGGAAGAGATCCTTAATGGATTCCGGCATGGCCCAAGACAAGTTAAAAATGTGAAAAATGTAGTCCCACAAGGCACCTGCTACCGGACAGTGAAGCAAAAGATGATCAGCACTCTCACCATTACATTTGCACATATAACACCAGCTCACTACCACCTTCCCGCGTCTCCTAAGATTATCCCCTGTAAGAATGGCTTCGTTCACCGCTTCCCAAATAAAGAAAGCAACTCTAGCCGGAGCTTTAGACTTCCAAATAGCTTTCCAGGGAAACAGACCCCTTCCCCCAAAATCTGAACCAAAGGAGTTATCACAACTACGCAAGAAGTTATCACAAAACTTGACAAAAAACAGGATCTTAGTAAATAGCAGATGTGGGATCTATTCCCCCGGGAAGAGGCCAGCCACACCCTTATCACATTCCAATGAATCACCATTGCAGCGGGTCCAAATCACTACTAGCGCATAGCCTAAGATGGCTAGGACCACTTAAGGTTCTGACTAAACCACACCGCTGCAACCCTGATTCAGATCTGACACTATGTGCCGTAACCCGTGACTCCACCCGAAAAGGATTACACGAGTTTCCAGAGGCACAAAGCCAAATATCTCAGATTTGTGTGACTGTGTCGCACCAATTTGTAACCCACATGTTGCAAGCGTGCCAAGATGGTTTGCAATCAAAAGAGAAATGCAATCACCGAGAGTGACACTCACATATAGACATTTACAGGATTCAATAAGGAAAAAGAGACGGAACTTACGGAATCATCAGCAGTGAAAGAGATGGGGCAATTAGCAACAAGGTTTGATCATGTTGAGCAACGACACAACATTGCACCAGTTAGAGTTATCTAATTCATAACCCTTATGAAAAGGACAACAGACCAAATAAACGAAGACTTCATTGAGTATCAAGGAAACACAGGATTGAGGACTGTTAGAAAATAAGGGTAGTTTGGTAATTGTGTTATTAGGGTATATATATATATATATATATATATATATATACGCTCAATGTTTAATAAAATTAAGACACAGAGAGATTGCTGCTGCTGCACAGTTCCCCGACTCCAGTTCATCGCCTCTGCCTACATCTCTTCTTCTCCTTCTTTTGTTTCTGATTTCATGGTATCAGAGCCTTGATACGCAAAATCTAATTCCCTCAAGACATAAGTGTTGTCTCCATGCACGGCCAATATTGAAAAGTGATTAGTGCATGTGTTGATCACTAGAGTAGTCTAGGTGTGTTCTATGGAGATTCCGAGACTAGGGATTGGCTCGGAATAGGAGGGCGACTGTGTCTGTGTAGGAGGTTAGCCGGAGCTGTTGACTTTCCGACGTCACGCATCGGTGAGTGGTGGCGCATGGGATCAAAAACTGAACCCTAGCTTTCGAAAAACAGTGCGCAGGTGTCGGTTTTATGTGCTACTACGTTTGAAAGTGTTAGTTGATGATTATGGTGATGGATAGGTGTGATTACGGCAGTTGACTGAAGATTCTGGCTGAACACTGAACCTGGCTTTCAAATTGGCTATTTGTCTTGTTGATTCAGACTTGATTGATAGTCTGATTTCTCTTTCTGTCTCTTTTGATGGCTGAAGACTCTTCGTCTATGGGGCCTACAGGACCAATTATGACAATTGTTTCTCACCAAAATAGATTGATTGACTTTATCTTGGAGGGAGGCGGGTCTAATTTTGCAGAATGGCGATATTTAGCTCAGGTGAACGTGGGTGGTTTACGGAAAGAAGGACATCTTGTTGAAGATTGTCCTAGTGATACAAAGGTGGCTAAGGTGTGGTTGGATGATGACAAGGTGTTGTTTCCGAAGATTGTGAATTGTATTAGTAGGAAAATTATACTGTCTATGCAACACTGCAAAACAATTAAGGAGCTGTGGACACTCTTGCATAAATGGTTTTCTGGAGCGAGTAACTTGAATAGGTTGTACAATCTGTCACAAGAAGTTCATCGTCCTAGTCAGAAAGGGCGGAGTATTATGGATTATTATTATGATTTCATGCGTATGAGCGAGGATTTCACTGCTTCTATGCCTATTTCTGTTGATATTGAAGAGATGAAAGCTCAACGTGAGAAGTTGTTGATGTTTAGTTGGCTATAAGGATTGGAGAAAGAGTATGATATGGTTCGATCTCAGTTATTATCAAATAAAGATTTGGGTACCTTGTATGTGATAGGCTTTTGACTGCAACGAGGAATGGTGAGTCATCACATGTGGAGGTATTTGAAAAATCAGCATTAGTTTCACAAGGGAATAGTTATCGTGGAGGTAGAGATGGAGGCCGTAGTGGTTTTCGAGGTGGAACTTGTGGTGGTAGAGTGTCCAGAGGTCGTGAAGGACCTAGAGTGTGTTACAACTGTGGAGAACAGGGTCATTTCAAAAACCAGTGTCCTAAGCCTCTCACTCAGCAACAATTAGAGTATCAACAAAAACAACAGTTTAGATTCGCTCATACAGTTTCGCAGAAATCCGAGCAAATTTGTGGTAATTGACTCGGGGGCTACTGATAATATGGCTGGAGATTCGAGTTTGTCATCCACTTATGGGTCGTCGAATAAGTTTACTACGATGACTTTTGCTGATGGATCCTCTTCCAAACTCTTGCCGTTTCTTTATCATTGACATCTGTGTTATACTTGCCTAAGTTTCCTTATAATATGATATCCGTTAGTCAACTCACAAAGGGCTTAAATTGTTGTATTTCTTTCTTTCCTGGTTATTGTCTTTTTCAAGATCTGAGGACTTGGGAGGTTATTGGTAAAGGAAGTGAATCTGATGGATTGTACCTGCTCGATGAAGTCGTTGCTACGCACTCTTCTACTGTTGCTTCAATTGCATGTCAAAGTACTTTGTCCCCTCTCCAGCTACATTGTCATTATGGTCATCCGTCGTTACCTATCCTGAAAAAATTATGTCCTAAAGTAGGGTCTATTTCTAGTTTACCTTGTGAGTCGTGTGAGTTTGCTAAACACCATCGTGTGTCGTATCCTCCTAGAGTTAATAAACAGGCTGCGTCCCTATTTGAGTTAGTTCATACTGATGTTTGGGGTCCTTGTAACGTACCTTCCACCGATATTTTGTTACTTTTGTGGATGATTATTTTCCAGAAGTACTTGGCTTTATTTAATGAAATCTAGAGATGAGTTGTTTCAGTTATTTTGTTCTTTTTGTGCAGAGATAAAGACTCATTTCAATTGTTTGGTTCAGAATCTTCGTAGTGATAATGCTAAGGAATACTTTTATGGTATTTTCTCCTCTTATATGCCTCACAATGGAATCATTCATCAATCTTCATGTATTGTCACCCCACAACAGAATGGTGTTGCTGAACGCAAGAATCACCATCTCTTGGAAGTTGCTGGGGCATTGATGTTTGAGATGAATGTTCCTAAGTCCTTTTGGGCTGATGTTGTCCACACTGCTGCCTTTCTAATCAATCATCTTCCATCATCTGTTCTTAAAGGAGAAATACCATATTATGTTCTTCGTCCATCGCAGTCGTTGTTTCCCGTTTCTCCTAAAGTGTTTGGTTGCACTTTTTTTGTCCAGGATGTTCGACAATAGGCTGGTAAGTTACACCGAAGAGCTCTCAAGTGTGTCTTTCTTGGATACTCTCGGACTCAAAAAGGATATCGTTGTTATTCTCCAGATTTGGGTCGGTACTTAGTGTCTGTTGATGTCACTTTCTTTGAGTCTAGCCCGTATTTTGGTCGGTCATCTTCTTCTGAGTCTGAGTTTGTCTCTCCCGATGATTTTCTCACTTATACATTGGTTCGTTCCCGCTGGTGTTGATGCTGAGGCTGATTCTCGCACTCATATAACTCAAGTGTATACTTGGCGCACACCTATTTCAATTCAAGAACCAGCCGTTGCAGATTCTCCAACAGATTCACTCCCGATACCGATTCCCACATCATCAGACCCGTCTCTTGATCTCCCTGTAGCGCTCTGAAAAGGTACATGTACTTGTGTTCATCCTATTACCTCTTGTGTCTTGTATGCTCACTTGTCAGATTCTTCTCATTCATTTGTTGTTTCTCTTGATTCCATTGTCACCCCTAAAAATGTGTCTGAAGCTTTATCTCATAGTGGTTGGAAGTCCGCTATGGAAGAGGAAGTGTAGGCTCTTGAGGCTAATGAGACCTGGGACTTGGTAACACTTCCTGACGGTAAGAAGGCTATTGGATGTAAATGGGTGTACATGGTTAAAATGAATCCTGATGGTACTGTTGCTCGATTAAAAGCTCGATTGGTTGCAAAGGGGTATACACAAGTGTATGGTGTTGATTATACTGATACTTTTTCTCCTGTTGCTAAGCTCACTTCTGTTCGTCTTTTGTTATCGTTAGCTGCTTCTAATAACTGGGCCTTATATCAGTTAGATGTCAAGAATGCATTTCTTCATGGTGATTTGCAGGAAGAGGTTTACATGGAGCAACCTCCGGGGTTTGTTGCTCAAGGGGAGTATGTGAATAAAGTATGTCGGTTACGAAAGTCGTTGTATGGGTTGAAACAGTCTCCGCGGGCTTGGTTTGGCAGATTCAGTGTTGTCGTGCTAGAGTTTGGGTTACAGAGGAGTACGTGTGATAACACTGTGTTCTTTCGGCAGACTAGCAGTGGTTGTATTGTTTTGGTTGTTTATGTAGATGATATTGCGATCACAGGTAGTGATGCACATGGTATTGAAGCACTCAAATCGTGTCTTCAAACAAAATTTCAAACTAAGGACTTGAGTACTCTAAAGTACTTTCTTGGGATCGAAGTGATACGGTCCAAGAAAGGGATCTTTTTGTGTCAAAGAAAATATGTCCTTGATTTACTTAAGGAAGTTGGAATGCTTGGAGTGAAACCGTGTGACACTCCAATGGATCCTAATGTAAAACTTATAGCCGGAGAAGGGGAGATGCTCGAGGATCTAGAATGATACCGGACATTGGTTGGTAAGTTGAATTATATTGTAGTAACTCATCCAGATATTGCTTTTCCGGTGAGTGTAGTGAGTTGGTTCATGGCAGCCCCTACTACTACACACTGGAATGCATTGATTCGAATTGTGAAATATTTGAAAAGAGCACCAGGTAGAGATATATTGTATGCGAATCATGGGCATATACGGGTAGAGGCATTCTCTGATGCTAATTGGGCAGGATCACGAGATGATAGTAAGTCAACGACAGGATATTGTTTGTTTGTGGGCTGAAATCTTGTATCTTGGAAAAGTAAGAAACAGAGTGGTGGCGAGATCAAGTGCATCATGCTATGGCTCAGACAACCTGTGAACTTATGTGGATACAACAATTGATGGAAGAGATTGGATTTAAGGTTCCTCTGCCTATGAGATTGTGGTGTGATAATCAGGTAGCCATGCATATTTCTACAAATCCAGTTTTCCACGAAAGGACTAAGCATATAGAGGTTGATTGTCATTTCATTCGAGAAAAGATCCAATAGAATCTTGTCTCCACCTCATATGTGCGTACGGGAGAACAACCAGCTGATATGCTGACTAAAGGCTTGACAAAGTTAAGGGTGGATTATATTTGTAACAAGCTGGGCATGATAAATATCTATGCTCCAGCTTGAAGGGGAGTGTTAGAAAATAAGGGTAGTTTGGTAATTGTGTTATTAGGGTATGTGTTATATATATATATATATATATATATATACGCTCAATGTTTAATAAACTTAAGACGCAGAGAGATTACTGCTGCTGCGCAGTTCCCCGACTCCAGTTCATCGCCTCTGCCTGCATCTCTTCTTCTCCTTCTTTTATTTCTGATTTCAAGGACAAAAGACCAAATGAAAGAGGATTTCAATGAGTCTCAAGGAATCTTCAAGTAGTTGTGATCGAATGAGACGGGACAACACAGAAGGTTGATTCGACTGCCTTAGTCTCTCAAGAAAGCTGGGTGGACAAAAAGAGAGAAAGATTGAAGATTCGGACTGTTGCGAGAAGAATTGAACTAATTGTGCCAGAGTTGCCCCTTTCTGTCCAATCACAACATAGACGGAATAGAATTTCTTGGTCTCAAAGGAGTTGAAGGATATGAATGCCAATGGACAAGCTTCAGTTCAGATATCGATAGAAATAAATATATCCAACGGCCTTTCATTTCTTTGTATTCTTCCCGATTCTAGTTTTGCATTTCCTCCAACATTTCATGACTTTACTAGAGGTTTTCTTGATCCTGTCTGAGCCAATTGCAAATCTCCTCTTGATTCAGCAGTAGGAAAGATCTAATGCAGTGGTCTAGTTCTGGATCATAAACTCATTATTCAGTTCTCCACAACCTACCCTTTAGAGAGGACTCTGACTCTACTCCTAGAAGAAGATCAGCTCGTCCGATTAAAGAATGACCAAGAAGAGGGGCTCCCTGTGGTAAGAAGGCATCATTCAAAGTTGACTTTTGCTCTAGTCAAATTTCCCTCCTGGACGTGAGAGTTTCTTCTCATCCAGCTCCTTGTAATAAAGGTATTAAAAATATTGAACTTTAATGACCTTCTACCTGAAATTTGATGGGCTTGCTTTTCTCTTTTCTTTTTCTTTTCTTTTACATTGTGCTACATTTCCTTTTTTTGCTGGACGAATTTCCTGGAACTAACCACAAACCGAAAAGAAACCTGGAATATCTGACTCAGCTAAGAACAGTTTTCTTAATCTTCCGAAGAAACAGGAATATTCAAAAAGTGACTGATTTCCACAGGAATAATATAGATATATCCATATTCTATTAACAGTTGCTTAATATTGTCGTCATACTTGGCTAAGGGTAGCTTACATGACCCAAAGAACAGCACTAAACAAGATACTTACAGAGCATCATTGGTTTTAAAGAGAAGAGTAAACTCTGTAAAAGCAAAACTGCAAAAGTCAGGTAATAAAATTCTCCGTCCATCCCAAAAAAGAAAGACTCATTTTACTTTTTGGTTTGTCCCAAAACCTAGTGCCATTTCTAAGAGTAAATATAATTTTAGTGCAATTCAAAGGAGATACAAACAAGTAAAGCTACAATCTTTAAAAGTTTGACTAGTCACAGAGACTATTTTTTTGGGATGGAGGGAGTAATACTTTAGAATGGCAACCTCAAATACCAGAGATAGAATTTTGGAAAAAAACTTACAGGTAAGCCGCATCTGCTTAATGCAGTAGACCTCATCAGAATTGCCCACCTACCAAGGATTGCAGCATTTAGCTCCCCAATAGAATTTTTCATGCTATTTTTGGTTGCCAACATTAGGCAATAATGACCAATACTAGGATCTAAAAAGGAAGCATGATTAGATAAAAGGGCTGCATTATTGGTCAGAGAATCCATTTGGCTACCAAGCATGCTCAGAAATGCTTGTGAATAATTCCCTAACATCCACTGCAAATAAAAGACACTTTTAGTTAATACACAATAGCTAAACAGATAACGCGGATAGTTGGCATCATCATTTTGAGAACAAACTCTTTTCATCTCATCACCTGCAGGAAGCTTGTTAACCAGTAGTCGCCTTTTTCAATTGCAGATGAAAGCAGGAATTTCGATATAAGATGGCTCTCTAATGGCCCACCACTTCCTTCAACAAGGCGACAAATTACAAGAGCAAGCTGCTCATCCCCAAGGTTTTTTGCACAAACGTTGATTGCAGAAATGGCATCGCCTCCAAGCAAAAAGAAAGCAACAGCAAGCTCCAGCTGATGTCTTCCCATTAGGACATAAGCATTTTTCAGAGCAGCTGCCTTATTCTTTTCCTCCTGTAACAGCAGTGTGATGAAACCACTCACTATATTAAACTACTAAAGTAAAAGTAACGGAAACTTCTCAAATTATCTGACAGTCCAAGCCCAATGTGATTTTGTATCAACTAGAAAGAATCCAGAAGTAAATTGTTTGTTCAGAAAGAGCCATGAAAAGAAGGATCTTCAGTGTCCACCTTCAGTCATCAATCAAGGGGCATAAAATTGACTTCAAGTAAGACCGCAACAAAGCAAAACAAATACAGCTGTATCTTCTACTGGTTTTACATTTCAACATTTATTATGTGATCTGTTTCTTTTCTCAAGTCAATCATGGCAGATCAATAGGTTGGTAGCCTTCCCATATTCCCCCTCCTGACACTAACTGGTAAGAGTGTGCTTTCCCAAGCCTTGTGTATGATATGATGAGCAAAAATAACCAAACTGTGTGGCTAGGTACAACACTTCTTTACACACTAGTTATTTTCCAATTTGACATTTCTTCAAATAGTTTCGTTACAGTGACTGATGAATGAAACTGCTTACCGAGTAAAAGATATACTTTCTCTATATACATATTCTACGACTCGTCAAAGACTAAACAGCATCACATGCAATTGAGCGAAATGCAGTACATAAATATCTCAAAAAGTGATTGTAAAGTTACTAATACACACACACAAAGACTATGGGCAAAATGAAATTCAGAATTTTAAGAAAGTACGTTTCAAGTTACCAGTTTATTATAAAAACTTGAAAAGAATATATAAGAGTGCTTGCAGAGAAAATCTTCTTCCAAATGATACCTCAAGGAATCTCCATCCAGTTGCATGGGATGAATTATTGATTTGAATTTGTTCATTTATTTATTTCAGAATCGGAAACTATATCAACGGATAAGGTTTGCAACATACCTGAAAATTGCGTGACAGAAATCCCACCAATGGCTTGTCCTTCTCATCTTTGCTGATTTTAAAAAGGCCGGCCAAAACTTGAAGCCTATTCAAGGCTATGTAAAGAAGGGCACAAGCCTTAGGGTCCTTACTTTTCAGATATTGCTGTCTTGCCAGCTTTTCCATCTATAATAAAGGAAAACATGTCAAAGTCATCAGGGAACTATACCATAAAGTATCAGCCATTACTTCTTCTTTCATGTCTATGCTGGTTGCAACATAAAAATAAAATAAAAATAAAAAATACAGCAAAGTAAATGCCACAATAGATCCTCAATAAGGTGATACCCAAAACCGTAAACACGTACTTATGAAAGAAATTGGTATCCTTGTAGAATAAGATCGTAATGATAAATGAATGTGTTCTGAATGTGAAGAAAAATACCAAACACAAATACTAGCATGCTCACGAGGCAAGTATAAACCTATGCTACCCGAGTACCCAGCCCTGATATGAACGGGGATTGGTCAAATAAGGTACCCAGCAAATAGATACATATCTTCGTAACAGAAATCAAGTTATAACTTATAACTGTGAGTGAACTCCATTTAAAGTATGTAGCCACTACTCAGTTTCACTCTTGGAATACATAAAAAAATAAGGTTGCATAAGAGAAGGCAGAAAAGGGAGTTATGTGAGACAGGGAGATCAACAGCAGTTCTCCCAATGTTTGTGATCCTGATTTCTTTCCTCTAATTTTTTATTTTTTTATGATCTGAACCTTTCAAGAGTTCTTAATGATTGAACACCCACCATAGATCCAGTTAGTGATGCGTCCTTTGTACACTAGAAGTATACTCAAAAGAACTGCACTAATCGATTCAAAAGGAATTTACAAATTCAACAAAAGAGTAGTTAGGGATGAGGGAGGCATCAGCTGCCTCGGTGCACCAAAAGAAGAGAGTGTGAAGCAACGTGTTTTTAAGCTGATTCAAAGTCCCTTCTTCATTGTCAAAAACCCTTCTATTTCTCTCCTTCCAAATAGTCCAACAAACCCCCAGAGGGACTGCCTCCCAAATTAAATTTCTCCTCCTTCGTTTATACAGAGACCAACTCAAAAAGTTTATCAACTGATCTGGGCATAACCCACGAAATACTAAACAACCCGACAATCAAATTCCAGGAACCATTCAAGAGTGCTAATGACAGAACAGTAGCCATAGATATGATTAAGATTAATTGTTATCTTCTAATAATCTGTTGCAGGTTTGAGGGAGTTTCTCTTCTCCCTTCAGTCACTGAAGTGCTGGTGGTTCATTTTTTTATTTTATTTTTTTGATAAGTAAGGTAAAGTATTATAAACAAGCGCCAAATGAGATGACGCGTCCTTGTACACTGGGGGTATACAAGATCAAAAATATTCTAAACAAAAGAACTGTCCATGCTATCTACAAAAGGATCTTCAGAATTAGAATTGGCTATGTAGCACATAAGAGTTGCTTACGACAAATCAGTGCCATAAATCTGGTTTAAGATTTGATTCTTATCTTTCACAGAACTGTCTCCTGGAGGAGTTTCTTTCCTTCCTTTAGTTTGAGACCCATTAAATTTAGATTAGGCTCAAAGGACTGGTTTGTGATTGTCTTCTAATTCTTGATTTTTAAAACTATATTCAACCAACCGAGCTCGGCCAAACAGTGGCAAGTCATGTCAAAGAAAAACTGGCCAAGATACTGACAGTTTCAACAACTCAGTGCACCATCAAAACTTGGTCAAACCTACAGATCCACTCAGATTCCAGTATCCGTCCACTTATGAATATAATTCTTCTCTAAGTGTTCCTGACAACAAACACAATTCGTGATTTTTTAATATATTATGCCTTCACATAATTCAACTTCGCTACTGATACAGGATTCATGGTGCTGTACAACAACATCATTTCTCATCTTAAAATATAGATCTACACATATAAGAATAATAATAACCACACAAGTGTTCAACCATAATTATATCGTATACAAATGAAAAAACAAAACCCAAGTAAACCTTATTCATGGTGGATTCAAAACCAAATTTAAATATCTAAGCACAATATAAAACAAAATACTGTAACTAAATGAAGCCAAATTACTAACGGCAGCAACAATTTTACCCGATATACATTCACCTTATGCAAACAAAATCAATCTCAAGATATTCCTTTCCCTTAACATAAAGGTTTAAAAGAAATAAAGTCGTAGAGAAAACATATCCGAAAAAACCCAATAGCAACCAAACCCTGGATGTGGGTATAGTTTGCTTCTTGCAGGAAACAAAGGGAAAGGGAATAGAGTTTTCTGGCTGTTCGTCAAGCTCTCGGAGACATGGTTAACTTAATCCTTTTACTTGCAATATTCAGCAACAACAAACAGAATATATCATGAATTATGTCAACAGTAGGAGTTGTGTTGAGAATAACACTCGGCCAGTATCATTAGAACCAGAGTTGCACAAGTATTGGCAAAGGAATCAATAACAATAATGAAAAAGAAATGCAATATACTAGCCCATAATGTTACCTTGACTCGTAACTGAGCTGCATTTTTGTACCAAAAACCAACGCCTATTTTTCTCATCTCTTGCCAAGATGCTTCATTCGTTAAAAGAGAATTAAACAAGCTTTCTTGACAATCAGAATAAAAAGCCCATGCAGTCATCCCTGAGTTAACAACCAACTCCCCCATTGATGGCAATCTACCACATCTTCGGGTAAAATAGAGCTGTTGAAACCTTACTGGAAGCCAAAATCTTGTGGCCAAAAAAAAAGGGGGGAAATGATATTAATTTAAGAAAAATGAAATCTGATATAAAGCAACCATAGGATATAATGAAAAGGTCAAAAATAGATGTCAAGGTATGCCAATAAGTCTAGGCACATACATTGGTTCAAACGATAGATATTATTTTCCTATATGTGTCATTTAACAAAGAGAGAGGCACCATGTCCCACTAATCTTTAGTTAGTCACTTGAAAGCATGACACCAGACACCGAACACCGGATAAATTGCTGCTTTTGACCGCACACTGACAAAAAGCAGGAAAAGTACAGGCAACATATTATTAATACTTATTCCAGAGAAAGAGGAGGGTGGGGGACTCTTCTTATCTTCAATAGATTTCAACTGTTCAACATTTTCCCAGCTCACACAAGTTCATGAAAACACTTCGAATCTATATGATCCTTTTGTAGTCCCAATTTTGAGCCTTGGAAATAAGAGGAATGCCAGGATCTTCAAAGGTCAATTTCGTTCTAGGCAGCTATTGAAGGACATGATGGATGGCTACCTTAGCGACATTAGCTTCAGCCACGGGAGCTTGTAGGGCCATCCCTGTGATAAATATTTGCCTGGGCTGAAAGTAGTAATGTCCTGATAGTTCTTATTTTTCTTTTTTTGCCCCTTCTTTTTCTTCCACTTTCATGCAATTGCTAGCTGTCTAGCCCAGACTAAGATAAGAGGGCTGTCTAAGCGTCAAACTCATATATCTCCAATATCAATGACACAGGGACATGGTAAAGTTTCAGTATGTCAGCTTCTACCTTTTAAAGATGAAATAGCTTTCTAAATAACACGGGGAGTTCAAGCTTTTGTAGATTACTTATTTTGAAGCAATTTATAACAAAAATGAGTCAGAGGAGGCACTTGCCAGAAGCATATAATATGGTGATAAGTGCCTGACCTGAAACCCTTCTCCAACTGTCAAGAGCCCACATGAATGCTCGATGCTTTTAAAAGAGTGAAACATAGATTTCTCTGTTTCCATGTCCCGTGCTGTGCTCATTTATCTTTTTCAAAATCTTTATATATATATATATATATATATATATATATATATATATATATTATGGATTATCTTAAATAACTTTAAAATATTTCATAGCTGAAAATGGCAAGTTCAACGACATTCCTGCATTGGCTATTTATTATTCAATACCAAACAACATTTATGTAAATTTGGATGAAAACATCAAACAACTACTGAACTCAAAGTAAATTTAGTACAACAATAAATTAGTCAAAAGAATCAGTATCAAAAGCTGACATCCACCAATAAGTCAAGTGAGTCACATCAGAGTCGAATATACCTTTGACCAGGTTCATCAAGACTTCCATAGGCAGATGCAGAATTTGGATTACTAACTTCATCAAGAAGATCAGCAATAGCAAGAATTTGTAACTTTTCGAAGTTGGATATGGCAGCAAGATCAGATAATTTCTCAATAGATTCACCTAGTCCACTGAGTTCAGATCTCTTCAAAGATGAAGTGCTCGAGTTACTAGAACCATCAAAATTCCAACTGGAGGAGGAACTGAACAGGTCTTTCGTGGAAAGCGAAGAAGACGGGGCAAAAGTGGGATCTCCACTCCAATTAAATGCTTTATCACTTGAACTTGGTGTGGAAAGTCCTTCAAGATAATTTGGCAAGTCGATTGGAGGAATCACACGGCTAGACTTGGCGAGGGAATTACTTCTCAAAGACTCTTTATTCAAAGTAAGGTACCGATCAAGATGCCGCAGTGCAACAAGTGAACGTTTCCAATTGCCTGAAGACATTCATGATAGTATGGAGAAACTTACTATTGACTCAAATCAAGCAAATCCTACAAATTTACCTTTAGAAGGAATCATGGTACATTAAAACCAATCTAGAAACTATTACCAGAAAAATGTAACAAATTCAAAAATATAAAACTAAGATATAGACAGCAGACAAATACTCATTTTCAATTTCAGAAGCGGAAGTAGAGGGAAAAGAAGAAAAAAAATTAAGCTTCACTTTGAAAGCAAGGGAAACCAAGTTTAGATTGTAGATAAGGCCTCTGAAGCAAAATCATATTTACTGTCCGAAAAGAAAAAAAAATTAATATCACAGTACTCCACCAGGCCAGCGAACACCCTCCGACTTCCATCATGTGAATTTTCTGCCAATGGATTCCATCACAAAAGGGCAAATCTTTCACATTCCTATCAATACTATCTGACTATGCACTCTAAGTACCTTTCTTAAAGCTAGTGAAGAAAGTTATGAGTAATATATACACTGGCCATGACTGTTACACTCCCACTATCAGCACCAATAATTTATTGCCACCATTTTCATCTATCATTGTTAAACAATTTCCGACATATAGCAAAACACTAGGCATCTTTCACCTTTGCGGCCCTTCTAGCCCAAATCAGAGTATAACCCCTTTAGTTTCTCTCCGATCTCCATATTATGCCCCTAAGTACATCACATGGAATGTTTTACACTTGACCATCAGACCGACGATTAGGGCGTTGCAGAGAAGATGGAGGCCAATGCAGAGTAACAGGCATTGTTTTTCCGTTAAAGGCCCTTCTAGACTGAACCATGGTTTAACACCATGACCCTTTTAAATAATTCGTTCATTCTACTTGCAGACTCTTTTATTAACACCATGACCCTTTTATTACCACCATTTTCATCTATCATTGTTAAACAATTTCCGACATATAGCAAAACACTAGGCATCTTTCACCTTAGCGGCCCTTCTAGCCCAAATCAGGGTATAACCCCTTTAGTTTCTCTCCGATCTCCATATTATGCCCCTAAGTACATCACATGGGATGTATTACTCTTGACCATCAGACCGACGATAAGGGCGTTGCAGAGCAGATGGAGGCCAATGCAGAGCAACAGGCATTGTTTTTCTGTTAAAGGCCCTACTAGACTGAACGTGGTTTAACACCATGACCCTTTTAAATAATCCGTTCATTATACTTACAGACTCCCCTTTTTCAATAGTAAGTTTACACCTTTTTACCATCTATGAATTAAATAAGAAGTTGGATATTCATTTCAGATTTTGTAATCTCTTACTTACTCGCAAGGGAAATAATGTTTTCCTTAATATGTCTGACTCGTCAAACTAGGATTCTCCACGTTGAACAAAGTACAATACCATTGTTTCTGAAAATAATCTGGAAAACATCTATTTATGAGTTGCTTAGGGTGGACAAGTATAAAACGTAATAAGAGGTGTTACTTTTCTCACTTAGTTAGGTATAAAACAGTGTACACGAATGCAAATTTTGCCGCGAAAGTGCTACTGAAGATATAGTTAAGTTAGATGGCCAAGCAATACCAGAAATTGATTTCTTAATTTAAGGTCAATTGTTAATCAAGTTGGAGATGTTGGAGCTGGTGTTAGTCATATAATCAAGTCAGAAAGTATGAAGTTGGGAAGTGCTTATGGAGTTCTATGTGATCCAAATAAACATAAGATTGAAAGGAAAATTCGAGGGATAGTTGATTAGAACCGCTTTACTTTGTGGCATAGAATGTTGAGGAACAAAGAAACAAGTTAACAAACTGTGCCTAGCTAAAATGACAATGCTAAGATGGATGTTTGATAAAACTAGATATATGAGACAGTAAAAGTGGCCCCTCTAAGAGATAAAATGTGAGAATATAGCATAGAAGGTTTAATCACATAAACCATGGACCAATTAGTTACAAAGTGTGCAAATATCAACAGAAATACCAATAGTAAGTTTACTAACTAATATTATATCAATACAAGGGCAGGAGGTAAGTGAAGACCAAATCTAGCATGAAAGGCAATTATAAAAAGGATATCACATTGTTGCTTTGGACTAAAAAGATGACAAAAAAAGGATTCATGCAGCCGACACAGAGTAATTGGGAGAAAGGCTAAGTTGACTTGAGTTATATAGATATATACACTTGACTTCTTCTAGGAGTTTTCTTGTATATTAACAACAGCACGTCTGCACGTGCATCCAATTATGAAATATGAGCTCGCGAACTTGAACACTTTCTTTGGTAGCCCATGGAGAAGCAATAAATACATATATATTCCTATCAATATGGATCAAATTTTTCAAGGGAAACAACTATTTGGACAAGTAGTACACAAACTCCCATTTTAATTAGTAAGCCCCTCCTTAGTTATCTTCTTGAGAAACTCCCCTTACCATGTAATACCAATGATTTGAGGACTAGAACGGAAGCATCAAATGTCAATAAAAAGGGGTGAGGGACGCTACGAACTCAAAATCAAAGAATCGCAGACACAACCATTTATATGATAGCTAAATAGATATATAAAAAAAACATAGACGAACATAAGTATTTCTAAAGCTCTGGTAATTACTTTCCATACTATATTTCCTTATCATATACTTACTCGTACAAATGACCAAAACTTTGAGAGATATAATGCCTTTCTTGAAAACTTTTTTTTTTGATAAGTAATAATTGAATTAGAAAAAACGTCTAAAAGGAGGCGCAGCCATGTACACAGGGAGTATACAAAGCCGAAAAACTATACACTATCCGTAATATTAACCAAAAGATCCCCTTCTACCGGGGCAGTGTCTTCGTTCCAGAACTATAAGGACTGATTCATCTCCCTCTTAATCCGGGCTACATCAGTTTCTTCGTTTTCAAAAACTCTTTTATTCCTCTCTTTCCAAACATTCCACCGAATAGCCAAAGGAATAGATCCCCATTTGTTCTCTTTCCTTTTTCTGTTGAAGGATTCCCACCCACTAAGAAGCTGGGCATAACCCACAGCAGACCTGCATGGAGGAAAAAGGAACTCCACAGCTCCCTAACAACTGAACAGTGAAGAAGCAAGTGCTCGACAGTTTCCTCCTCCTCTTTGCACATGAAGCACCGATTGACATAAATTCATCCTCTAGCTTTCAAATTATCCCTCATTAATATTGCTCCCCGAGCCGCTTCCCAAGCAAAAAAAGCCACCCTTCGAGGAGCATTTGTCCTCCATTTTTTTTGATAAAGGTAAAGTGTATGTATATATATATATATATATATATATATATATATATATATGAAGAGCGTTAAAACAGGTGACGCGTCCTTGACATAAAAGTATACACTACACAAAAATATACCCACTAGCCAATATGGAAAATATTCACAGCATCTGCACTAGTGTTATCATTAAGATTCAAGGTATGATCAGCCCCTACACTCCATTCAAGCATGTTCGAGAGAAGCGATTTCCTCAAAGCATTCATAGAACCCTCTTCATTATCAAACGCCCTTCGATTTCTTTCTTTCCAAATCGTCTAAACTACGCTTAATGGGGCACCATCCCAAAGGCTATTCCTGCTCTTTTTCCTCCTAAAATAAGACCAATTCCAAAAAAGATCCTTGGTAGAGTTTGGGAGCACCCACGAAATGTTAAACAAGCCAAAAATCACAGACCATAGAGTCCCCACCACCGGGCAGTGTAGCATCAAATGGTTAACACTCTCTTGAACCCAGTTTCTCCACTTAACCCCAAACCCCATTTTCTCCATCATAAACATCAGAAAGTCCCAATTCACATTATCAAATGCCTTTTCTATATCCAGCTTACATAGTAAGCCCGGGTTCCGCCTTTGATTCTAGCATCCACTGCTTCGTTTGCAATCAGCGACGCATCTAAGATTTGCCTGTTACGAACAAAAGCGTGCTGGGAATCAGAGATGATTTTATCCATAGTTTTCCTCAATCTATGGGAAAGCACCTTTGCAGTGATTTTGTAGACCCCTCCAACCAAGCTAATGGGTCTGAATTCCTTCACGTCGCTAGCGCCTTTCTTTTTAGGGATTAGAACAATGAAAGTGGCATTTGAACTTTTCTCAAAGCACGAATTCTCATAAAAGTGGTGGAAAACTCTCATCATATCCTCCCTTATGAGATCCCAACACTGCTGTAAAAAAGTAAGGGAGAAACCATTTGGACCCGGGGCTTTGTCATCACTCATTTCACACAAGACCAGCACCACTTCCTCTTCCGTAAAAGGCTGCTCAAGTTCAGACGAAGCTTCCAAGTCAAGGGCCATGCACGTGACTCCCTCTTGCGTCGGTCTCCAATCACTGTTGTCCCTGTACAGATTCTCATAGAAGTTCACAATCCCTCTTTTAATCTCCTCCTTTTCTTCCAGAATCTCCCCTTCAACTGTCAACTTTTTAATCTGATTTACCGAGGAATGCGCACTTGCCATCCTATGGAAAAATTTGGTATTGTTGTCCCCCTCCTTGAGCCACTGGACCCTTGATTTTTTTCTCCAACTAATTTCCTCACATCTCAGAAGACACTCTAATTCCTTCTTCAAATCCAAATCCAGACTTCTTCTCTCAGGCTTTGTCCTCCAAATTGCCTTCCAAGGAAATATACCTTTGTCCTCCTTCCTTAAGCAAGAGTAAAGAGACTTCACCGAGAAGATCTTCGATCTAGATCCCTTCCACTCCACTCTATCCTCACGCAAACCCCTCCTCTTTACCTTATAAAGCTTCTCGAATAGCCTAGCAATGTCTCCAATCTCTCAGTCATGTAAATTTCTACGATACATAGGACTCCAAACATCTCTCCCTTCCATTACCACCACGACTGAATTCACCATCTCATCTTGATTGACAGCAATATTGAACAGATTGGGGAATTCTTGCTGCAGGGTAAACTCTCCACACCATTTATCCTTCCAAAGCCGCACCCTCTCGCCGCCACCTATGTCAAAAGACAACAAATTCTCAAAGAAGGCTCTACCTTGTACGATACCCTTCCAAACATTCGACCCATGAGGATAAGACACTTCCTTTGGAAACCAGTTATGACCCCCTAACCCGTATTTACTATCCACCACTTTCTTCCATAAAGATCCTCTATCCACCAAATACCTCCACATCCACTTACTCAAATTAGCAATAATAAAAGTCTTAATATTTTTAACCCCCAACCCTCCATTCCTCACACTGTTGCAAACCGTCTCCCAATTAACCAAATGGTACTTTCTCTCCTCCGTTCCTCCTGTCCACAGGAAGTCCCTCTCCAATTTCTCAAGCATGTTCACCACCGACACAGGAATCACAAAGAGCGAAAGCATATAAGTGGGCAAATTGGTCATAACGCTCTTGATCAGAGTCAGACGACCACCCTTAGACAAATATTGTCTTTTCCTCTCAAATCTTTCGATAACCGAATTCCACATTTCCACATTTTTGTAGGGAGCCCCTAGGGGAAGACCCAGATATTTCATAGGAAGACTCCCCGCCTTACACCCAAAGAAATCTGTCAAGTTACTTAAGTTCTCCATCGTCCCAACTGGAATAATTTCACTCTTTTCTATATTAATCTTCAGACCCGATGCAGCTTGAAATAGAAGGAGAACAATCCTAAGATAACCCAACTGAGATATACTTTCCCTGCAAAAAACCAAGGAATCATCTGCGAATAAAAGGTGACTCACTGAAAGCTCAGACTCTCCTTCCCTATCCACCTTAAAACCTCTAATATAGCCCCTACCACCGCCTTATCAATCAAGGAACTCAACGCCTCCATCACCATAATGAACAGGAACGAGGAAAGAGGATCCCCCAGCCGAAGACCTCTCGAGCTCGAAAAAACCCTTGCAGGTTCGCCGTTGACCAAGACTGAGATACAAAAATAAATCCACTTTCTCCATTTGTCCCCGAAACCCATACGAGAGAGCAGATACATCAAAAACTCCTAATTCACATTGTCATATGCTTTCTCAATATTCAGCTTGCACATAACTCCCGGAACCCCATATTTAATCTTGGCATCCACCACCTCATTAGCTATAAGCGCTGCATCTAGAATTTGTCGATTACCCACAAAGGCATGCTGAGACTCAGAAACTACCTTGCCAATAACCTTCTTCAACCTCCCCGAAAGCACCTTCGCTAACAATTTATATACTCCCCCCACTAAAGTGATTGGTCTGAAATCCTTTAACTCTTCTGCTCCTTTCCGTTTAGGGATCAACGCGATAAAAGAGGCACTTAAACTTCTTTCCAAATTCCCATCCACGAAAAAAGAATGAAAGACCTCCATGATGTCTAGCTTAACCACCTCCCAGCATCTTTTAAAAAAAGGGAAGGAGAAACCGTCCCGACCTAGGGCTTTATCTTCTTTCAAACTCTTAAGGGCTGCCACTATTTCCTCCTCACAAAAAGGCTCACTAGAGATTGTTTTAAACGGGATCCCTCCCATCTCCACCCCGCCTCCCCCTCCACCCTTGAAAAGCTCCTCATAAAAGTCCACTACCCCTTTCTTAATCAAATCTGGATCTTCCGTCAGATTTCCATCAACCTTTAATTTCCTGATCTGGTTGAAACTTGTGTGAGCCTTTGCCATTCGATGGAAAAATCTTGTATTTTTATCCCCCTCTTTGAGCCACTGAACACGTGCTTTCTGTTTCCAGCATATCTCCTCACTAATCAACAACTTACTGACCTCCATTTTAGCCTCCTGACGACGATTGAAATCTGCCTCCCCAAACTCCCCACGCTTTCCAAATCATCCAGCTGCTTAATCTCCACCATAGCCCTCTTTATTTTCTCTACGATCTTCCCGAAAGTCTCCCTATTCCAGACTTTGAGATCCTCCTTAAGTAATTTAAGCTTCCTAGCCAACCGAAAACACGGTTTTCCTACTCCCTCATAAGAATCCCATTTAGTTTTCACCCACTCAATAAAACCTGGCTCCTCTAACCACTTATTTTCAAATCTGAATGGAGTTTTCCTTCGCACACAACTACCAAACTCAAGAATGATTGGAGAGTGGTCTGAAGTTACCCGGGGTAAGCTCCTCTGAATGGCCTCACCAACCTGATCTTCCCAATCTGCAGTGATCAGAAATCTGTGAGCATTGCCTTCTACCACCTCCTCTGAACCAAGTATAGATACTACCTTCCAAAGGAAGATCCACTAATTCCTCCTCGTTGATGAAGTCATTAAAATCAGTCATGGCCTGCGACACGAACCGAGCCCCTGTACGCTCCTCAGGAAATCAAACAACATTAAAATCCCCACCCACACCAAGAATAATTCCACTTCTCTTTGACTGCTTTTAACTCTGCCCATAAGCTTGACCAATTTGACTCAGAATTTGGCCCATAAACTCCTGTAAAAACCCACATAAAACCATCCTTTTCCGCTTTAAAGAGACACGAGATTGAGTGAGAAGCTTTCACTACACCCATACTGGAAAAATGTCTTTTATCCCACAAAACCAACACTCCCCCCGCTGCTCCTACAGCCTCTAGATGAACCCAGTCCGACCATCTACTCCCCTCCAAACTGAAGACCCTTGAAACATCCATGTTTACAATTTTGGTCTCCTGCAGACACACCACATTTGGATTCCACCTTTTTATAGCCTCTTTCACTACTTGTCTTTTCTTATAATCATTCAGCCCCCATACATTCCAGCTCAACATTTTTGTATCCATAAAAACTAACAGGTATTCTGAACATTGCAAACTCCTCCCCTCCCCTCCTTCTCCACTAGCTGCCCTCTCGAAATTGATATTACAACTCAGGTTTTTAAGCTGCCCTCGTGAAAACATTAATTTTGTGTGTCGACACGCGTCCAAAGATTATTTTCGGTAATTTGTCATGTCCACCAAAACAAGGGGTAATTCGATCGACTAGATTTCACAAAAGTATATATGAAAATCTATGTTGACGATCTGAGTAAAGAGTAGCAAAGCCGGTGTCTTCCATCTAGACTTTAACACTTGTCTTGGGTACATTTGGATGGAAGGAATGAGGAGGGGTAACGGGAATCCCACTCATGATCAGCTTCATTCTCATGTTTGTACACGTAATTGTAGGAGTGAACCTCATTCCTCCGTGAATGGGACCCTCAAAGAGAGGGTACTCCATGAATGGTATTCCCCCAAAGAGAGGGTAGGTATCCCTCCTTCATGAGGGTCACTCCTTACCTTTTGGGAGTATAAATTATTAACTTCTTACGAATATCTCGCTCTTTAACAAATTTACATGGATTATTTGCCAATATTCCCATTCTCATACAAATGTTTGAATGAAAAACATGCAACGAAATACCTTATTGGGAGATTACGAGTTGAATGAAAAATATGCTGGAAAACTGGTCACTAGGAATCCCATAAACTCTTTCATTCTCAAAATCTGCCCTTGCTGGTGTACCACTTTGGCCCAGATTCTACAACTCCCACTAGTCTTTCAAGTTACTTTACTCTGTATTTACATCAACTACCAATTCTTCCTCATGGGGTGAGACTGATCATTGATATAAATGGGTGTAAATGGGGAGCTAAAACCCAAGTTTACAGGTTTCAGGCCCTTGAGGAAAAGTGGCCTTGTCTCTCATTTCCTGTTTACTTTAGTATTTGTTCCTGTAAGCATGACATGAGCATGTGACCAAGCTGAAGGAATTTGGTTTTGGTGAAGCTGATAGCCGGCTCGGTCATTTGGAGTGTGTTTTGATTGTAGTTCTTCACGATGCGTGGACAAAGAGGAATGCTATGGTCTTCTCAAATGAACATGTTCACAATAGTTTTCTCCGGACATCTCAAGCCCAGGATCCTAAACCACGACTCATGCCCACGTACTAGCCCAAAGAGAACTAGCGTCCTATAAGCCCACCCAAAAATCAATGTTAGCACGAGTTATCGATTATGTTAACCTACTCTCCTTGCCACATCTATCCAATGTGTGATTGTGGCGTCTCCACTTGAATCAAGATGTCAAAGCGAACAATCACCAAGATATAAACCTGTGATGATATAGGATTTAACAGGTGGCTTCAACCGCTCGATGCATGATGATGGACTAATTTAAATAGCACCTAGGACAACTACGCCCACCCAAAAGTCTATTAATGATATTGGTGCCAGTTGGTAGTAGGTGGCTACTTATAAGCCTACTATCTGATGCTGGATTGGGGTGTTACAATCGCTCTCCTTGTTCACCGGCCTTTGCCATGGGTGATTTATGAGATATTGAATCAATTGTGTACTCCTAGAGTAGAAATGATCATTATTTCCCTTGGAAAATAATTTGGAGAGATAGTACTCCCAATCGAGCTGCCTTTTTTGCTTTGAAGACTTGTCATGGTGCTATTTTAACAGGTAACAACCTATGGAAGAAAAGGATAGTACATGTAAATTGGTGCCTTTTTTGCTTCGGAGACTTTCCATGGTGCTATTTTGACAGGTGACAAACCTACGAAAGAAAAGGATAGTATATGTAAATTGGTGTTACATGTGTAAAGGAAACGATGAAAGGGTTAACCATTTGTTGCTCCACTACCCGATGGCTTGTGCTCTATGGAATATGATTTTGGGGATTTTTAGAATGATGTGGGTGATGCCCAATTCTGTCAGGAGCTTCTCTTGAGTTGGTTGCGGTACAACATAGGAAGAGAAACATTATTTGGGAGACAATTCCGGTGGGTGTTTGGCGCATTATTTGGAACGAGAGTAATAGAAGAATTTTTTAAAATGTAGAGGCTTTGGTGGACCAATTGAAAGATTGCCTTTTGTGTACTATGTTCCAATGGTGCTCCGAGACGGATCTCTCTCTTCGTTTGTCTAGTCATTCTTTTGTGGTTTTGTAAATAGCCTTAGCATTGAGTAGAATTTCTGTATACCCCTAGTGTACAAAGGATGCATCACCTGCTTTGACGCCTTTTTTACATACCATACTTTATTTATCAAAAAAAATCTTAGCCCAACTCATAGTTATTAAAGGCAAACGCCCCAAGCGAGAGGCGAGGCAATGTTAGAGAAGCGACTATGGCAATCGCCTTTATCGCCTATCCGAAAGGCGAGAGGCAAGAAGAGGCAAATAGTTGACAAACACATTTTCTTCATTTGAAACAGCGTAGTTTATACGCTTACATTAAAAGAGAATACTAAGAAAACTCTAAATCATATGATTCTACAATGTCTACACACTTTGACTTTGATTTCAACTTTGTCGGTGACTTCGACTTTACTGCAAAAACATCTCAGACCTGGTCAAATCTTTGACTTTGACTTTCTTCGCCATTTAGTCCTCAAATTTGACTATTCTAGTCTTTGACTTGGTCGGCCATTGAAAGAGGTTCTTTCCTTCAATCTCTTTAACAGAATCTTCTTTCTTTTTCTTTTTTTATAAGTAAAAATAGTATAAATCACGTGACAAAACAGGTGACGCACCTATGTATACAGCCAAGAAAAACTCTCATAATCAAAATAAATACTATCCACAAACTCAAAGGGGTTAACCCGTGTGAGACCAACTCATTACACCAAAAAAATAATGTCTGAAGAGACAGATCCTTAAGCCCCACTATACTCCTTTCCACATTCTCAAATGCTCTATAATTCCTCTCCCTCCAAATGGCCCAACTAACTTCCAAAGCTGCATCTCAAAAACAATTCCTCCTTCTCTAATCCAAAGACCCGCTCAGCAATAACTCCTTAACTCATTGGCATCACCCAAGTCAACTGGAACAAGTTTAGGACAAAATTCCAGATCTCCTTAGCTACTAGGAGATAGTTGACATTTTACCCGCCCTTTGCACATAAAACACCAAACATAAATCTTCATGATAATATAACTTCATTCGCAGCTTCCCACACAAAAAATCCAACCCTAGCTGGAACTTTTGATTTCCACACATTATTCCAAGGGAAAGGACTACGGGTACCCATCAACTTCCGAATTCTGATAAATAGATTTAAGCGAGAAAGCCCTACTCTTCTCCCCTTCCCACAAAACTGAATCTTTCATATTCCTATTCACTTTATGATTATACAAATGCTTGAAGAAGCGCCCAAGAATGTCCAATTTTCAATCTTAAGGATTCCTTCTAAAAGTAGGGTTCCAGGTGACAGCTCCCTCTACAAAGCATAACTAAACTAACAGTCTCATCCTTATTAATCGCTAATCTATAAAAAGAGGGGAAAGCTCTCCGCAGTGCTGTATCCCCACACCACTTATCGCTCCAAAATCTAACTGAATCACCAATTCCTATCTCATAGGATATGAACCGTTTCAACAAATCTCATCTTTTCCTAATGCCTTTCCACATACCAGCCCCAAAAGTAGTATGAACCACACAAGGGACCTACACGTGATTACCTTCCCCATACTTACCCACCACCACTTTTTTCCAAAGAGCATCTTTTTCTCCCAAATATCTTCTTTTTTTTAAGTAAAAGCATATATAAAATAGAGCTCCAAAAGAGGTGACACGTCCTTGTACACAGGGAGTATACAAGACAAAAGAATTACTAAGCAATAGTTCTATTCTCCCAAATATCTCCAAAGCCATTTACTCATTAGAGCGGAGTTAAATACCTTAAGCTTCTTAACCCCCTAGCCCTCCACTCCTCAGGTCGGAGCACTCTGTCCCCCCCCCCTGAGCAGGTGGTACTTCCGCTCTTCTGATTGACCCTCTCATAGAGAATCTCTTTCCAACTTCTCTAACCTATTAGCCACCTATGTAATTGACTAAATATTATTTTTTGTAAATAACAGATTCATTGTTAAATATTTTTTATTTAAGCAACTGTCTTTGTTTGATTACACCTTTTTATAAGTAAACAACTCTTTGTTTGTTTGCACCGGTTTACTCTTTTGTGTGTTCGAAAAAATTTCCTTTTTCTTTTTTTCCTTTCAAAGACCTCAAGTATTATTATGTTTTCTTCTTTTTTTACTTTGTAAATTCATTTCTTCTCAATTAGAAATGTCAGTCTCGAGCTCCTTTATATATTTTTAGATAATGTATTATGCTCGCTGATAAAATGTTTTGAGATTTGTTTTATATACGTTATGGATATTTTCTGATTTATTTTTCCTTAATACTCCCTCCGTTTTCAAAATATTATCCTCTTTGACCCAACACACCGTTTAAGAAAAAGTAATTGACTGTATTATAAATATTGGTGAAATGTGTGGTTTCCTTTAATGCCCTTGAGTATGCGGTCATAATTAAAGTAGGTAGAAAAAGTAAGGGTAAAGTGGTAAAAGTGTTTTCCTAAAAGGAAAAGTTTTGAAAGAGGACAATTATTTAAGAACGGACGAAAAAGGAAAGGAGGACAATAATTTGAAAACGGAGGGAGTATTATTACCGTGTAACGTGTTTTTCTCATCTGCCTCTCGCTTTTCACCTCTAATCCCTATGGGCCAATTTAAACACCTTTACGTGGCAATTAAGGTTATTCCTTTTCTGGAATACGGTCTTAGTGAGCATATCTAAGAGTTCTGGTGGTGCAATGGATCCTATTTGAGAAAGGAGGTGCATCGATGCAGGCTGGTCTCTCAAACCTTCTCTACTGTAAGATCCATCTAAACTCAGGCAATAGATTAAAGACGAAATGCAAGATCCAATTTGACATAACAAGAGAGATGTTCACTCCAAATTACGTTTTTCTTAGCCTGTAGCCTTTATTTTATATTATTGTTACTTGCAGATTCCTTTACCATATATCTCATTTCATCTTCCTTAGTTCCGAACAGGTTCTTCTTTATCAACAAAAAAGGAAAATCAAATAAGGCTGCTCCCTCCAGATATGACTTGCAGTAATAAGAAAACACCTGCACACAAATGACAAAAGAGTTGCTAGGTCTTGCTGTACTTCTTTGCTTACTTTCCCCCTTTCCTGGCAGCTACTATGGAAGAAAAGTGATGTCCGAATGTAATCCATTATATGCTTGCGCAAGCAACAAAGGTCAATATCCAAGCTAAAGTAAAATTAACAAAGGTCATTCCACTATACTTCCCAAAAAGATTGCCTATATATCTCTCATATTTTATATGAACCTATAAATCTCTTTTGATGAATGCAATTATCAATACACATTGATCGTTCCACAAACAATGCATACATGCATCTCAGCAACTATATAACTGCAATAAAAGAGTGGATATTATTTTTTCTATAAAGAAGAACAAGTTTATTGATGCAGATAAAAAATGTATGAGCTTGTTGGACTTCATAATTATCTTTTTTTCTTGTTCAAGCATCTTATCAGATGTTTTCCTAAATTTAGTTGGATATTTAATTGAAAGAAGCTTATAAATGGCAAGTAAAAGTTATCAGTGCAAATGGCCAACTGCCTCAAAGTACCTGAATATATATTTATCAAAAGTGCCTCAGGGTGATAGACAGGCAGAGATCCACCAAACTTCTCTGCTACTTCTGTAAGACTCCATAAACCAATACCGGTACCTACATAATGCTCTTGGTTGAACCTTTCAAACATAGTTGAGGGGAGATAATTCTTCACATTCATCTTCATAGAATCTGTGGCCCGGCATTCTTCGCGAATATCCTTCATTGTTAAGTCTTTAAAATCACAAATATTAGAATCTGTAAATATTGCAGTAGGCACATGTTCATATGATCCGCCATTGCAATCAACAGGAATATCCTTGCAACTTTTTGGATGACACTTACCCTGAAGTTTCTTAACAACTGGTAGTAGCCACTGACTGTATAAACAAAAGTAATCATCATGAACAACGATGGCTGTAGCTTTAGGTCCCCAAAAGAAGTCACAAATAGCAGGGCAAGTATCACTTACTGCAATACAAAACCAAATATTTTTTTCTAAAGGATTTTTCGATTCCACCAGACTGTGAACACCACAACGGTTAGTAGCATATACCTGCAACTTATTTTTCAAGCAAATGCCGAGTAGTAATTGACCATTTCCCATTGTCAACCACTTTAAAGAAACAACCTCCTCGTCAAGAAATAATGTATCCTCGAGTATAAAGCTGCCCACACCTGCAAGGTGCACACATTCCCAGATACGAAGAACGCTAGAAGTATTTGACTGATGTGCTGGAGATATGGTGGCAATCCTTCGACCACAATCAGAAGGAGATACTCTATTGATGGGGCCTTCATGAGAAGCAAGCACACCAACTAGCTCCCACTCCGGATTCGAGTTCAAGGGTTGAGCTGCTACACTTCTCCATAGTTTCAAGATACCATCATAACCACCTGTGACCATGTGATATACAAAATATTTGTCTGGAACTCCATCAACAAAATTCCTATTATTCTCTTTCAATGGAACAAACTGAGAAGGTGTCACTACCGCAAAGCTTGTAACCTCACCATGGTTGTGTGGATCAGGTAGTATGGATGACTGAAGATCAACAGAAACAAAATATCTCTTACCAGAAAAATTACTTTCAAATGTAGACATTCTGTTTTCAGCAATATGTCTAATGTCAAAACTGCCGTCAGAGGAGCTTCCAGGAAAATCATAGGAATGAATGGTAACTTTCCATGATAAAGCTTGAAAGCCATTCTTCCATATGGCTAATAACACAAAATTATCAGAATTAGAGTTTGACATTAAAGGAACTGACCAGACACCGGTTGGCCCTTCTTCACCGCGATAATTGGGAAAAGGGATGGAGCACAACTTATGACATAATACCTTGTCATCTTCATTTTCACAAAACTTAACTAAAAGGCAATCAATACCTCCAACATGCCCCAAAAGAATAAGCTTGTTTTCACCTATTGTTGCCGGAGACCAACTCAAGCTAGTATACTTGGGAAGAGAATCCTGAACTTCAAATTTTCCAGACAACTTGCAATAGGAATTCAATGTTGGCAGGCCCATAATGCCATTGGAAAGTGACCAAAATAGCAGCAATCCTTCAGTACCCAAAGAGGCAGCAAGCTGTTCACATCCATAAGAATGCACCGCAAGTTGCAAAATCTTCCCTGCGTGACTGTCCATATTTAAACTTTTGTTAGCACAAAAAGACATTAAGTCGTCAGACTCAGAAGTAAGAGATCCATCTTCTGTAAAAAATGATTTTTGAGAATTCAACTGTAACCAGGCTAAAGAATTGCAAGCTAATAGGCAAACCATAGAACATAGAAGTGGTGGTCCAAAGGCTTGATTCCTTGATATAACAACTTTATGAAGTAGAACACCGTCAATTCCTGTTTGGATACCCATTACATCTAGTCTTTTCCATAAAGTAACTCGAGGGAATCTCGGGGGGGAGACATCATCAAGACAATGGACAGCCCACAAAGTTGCCACTCTTTGAGGACCAACAGCAATTAACCACTCACAGTTGCCAGTACTGTCATGTAGATACTCGTCTGTTGAATAATATTGCCTGGCCTCTTTATGAATACTAACAATACCATCAAGTTCTGTGGCCCATTGTACAAATACATCCTTACCGAGAATTCCATTCACTGCCTGGTTCATCTCAATAACTGCAGCAACTCGAAAAGACAGCCCCGTTGATCTCTGATCATTAATGTCCTTGCCAGTTTTTCTGACCCTCCCATCGTCCATCTCACTCCATAACCTTACTGTTCCATCTGCACAGCATGTTAACAAGAACAGCCTCCGTGAACTTCTTGAAATCTTGTCTGATTGTTTTGAAGCAGATGGCCTCCACTGGATCATAGAAATTGGCAGAGGATGACGTAGCTCAGCTATGACATGTTTAGATTTTCCCTCACCATGGGAAACTAAGACACATCTGCTGGCATCATTGATTGCGGAAGACGAACCTTCACGGTACACTTTATTCAGAGATGCAGTTGCAAAGGCTCCTCCAATGGACGAGGTTGCAGAAAGCAGAGCTTGGGGCAGTTCCGGTCTAAACTTCCAAGCTATTTCCCAAGAGCAGCCCTTCCTTCTCCATAGGACCACCTCGATGCCACCTGTAATTATCCCATCTCCTGAACCCGTCCATTTGATGGCCTCAACCCTCGTGGATTGCACAAGTATTGCAGTCTGGCTCCAACAAAAAGAACCTGAATATGAGTAAGAAAGTTCAAATGCACAAGATCCAAGTATGAGGAAGAGGGAGAGTGCATGTATGCAACATAAAGTGCAACTGACTTATCAACTGCTAATAGTCATGGAGAAGATGCCAATGACTACTAATGTCCAGTAGCCATGCGCGAGAAAAGTATTTTTTTTTTAATAAATATGTATTAGAAACAAAAATCTAAAAAATATTTTAGCTTGAGCTAGAGATTATCATAGTGATTCAATCACAAAAAGAGTTGAGAGGAATGTTTATTAGCGCAGTAATACTATAAAATGTGCAAGACGGCTGCTGATCTACTATTGGGTTAGCCATTTAGTGAAAATGTCCACCACTTGTTCACAGAACTACAAAAATAGCCTTTATGAGACCCCTCTCACACCATTGGAGCCTCAAGCACTGGCCCGTACATCTTTTTCCTCCATGGTGCAACTCATAGGAGTTTTAAGTATAACAGGAACCATTATACTATTTTTTTAATATAATCCCTCCATCATAAAAAGAATCATATTCACTTTTCAAGGTCAATTTGCCATTGCTGTATTACCATAATTTACTTCTTCTTCGAAAGATAAAACTTGTGCTTCATCGTATTTTCTCTGCTATTATAGTGGTCACAATTTTATTCTCTAAAACTATATAAAAGTATGTTAAATACCAACTGGACCAGTGTAGATCCACCTTGTTTCAATTATTCATTGTGGAAAGACATAGTGGAACCGTGAAAAAACAGTACTCTTCGTAGGTTGAAGCCTTTTGTTATTCAATCAATGTTTAACTTAGTTTCGTGTCTATTGGGTTTCAGATAATATAAAATAAATTCAGTAAAAAGTGTGTTCAAGTTAGCACATGACTTGTAAAAACATTAGCTACAATCACAACCAAAGGCATTTCTCTGTTTTTGCAATTACTTGTTCACACAACATGTGTAGATGTTCACCATTTTGTTTGTGAGACAATCCACATAACAGACCATTTCACGTAACCTATGCAGCTGCCTTTGGATCACCTATTTCCAAATGCCTAAATGCTTACAGAGAAATTACTACTAGCAATCATAAATAGAGTGAGATATTTTACTTTTTAAAGTTAATGTGACCGTGTTTTGACTGAAAATTGATATGAACTTATTTGCTTGTTTATCACTATATTTTTTCCTTTTCTTTCTCTTGTTTATTGCTATAAAGCTTGCGTGGAACTTTTTATTTGTGTATTTTATACTTCCTCCCAAATGAAGAGCATCGCTTTGGTCAAAACCAATTTTCGAATGGATATTTGACCAAGATTTAGTTGTTTTTTCAAAAATTATAAAACCGATGATCAATAGTACTTCTGGTGTAGTTTCCAAAGTGATGTTTATTTTCTCTAACTAAGGACATTTAGTGTCCATCTGAAAATCGCTCAAGTTGACAAAAAAAAAGTGAGCGTCCATCTTCTTTTGTGGGGGAGGGAGTAGTAGTTATAATTATACATCGGCAAGGATACACCGGCAAAGACTAGGTCTATGGTTCTAATTCAGGGTCCACACTTACCTATCCAAAAAAAAATTGTAAGTTTATAATCCATAGCTCAACCAAATATGCCAAATATCAATTCGAAAACTATTCGGGTTCCAATAGTAAAAATACGAGAAAATGAAGCTCAAAACTGTGATACAGTAGCAGTCATGAAGCTGAAAAGTCGCAGCAAGTTCACACTAACCTTCTGAATTGTACGAAAACAATCCAATACAATTATCCAATGAGGCAGCTAATTCTCCCACGGATGGAGTGACAGGTGACCACGAAGCAGCCGAAACAGAGCCAGAGCCGTCGGAAGATAGCTCGACAACTTGCCTGAAAAAGGGGCCGATAAGGTTTTCGCATTCAGAGAGAGGAGACGGAAAGTGTGAGATCACAAGGAGAGATGACGCTCCGTAGGCGATCCATGAGTAGCCTTCGAAGTCCGCCAACCAATCAATGGCAGATTCGGATCGGTTCGGAGAAGGAGGGATGATTTCGGATTTAACAAGTTGGAGCGGTAAGTGTTCGGACAAATCAAAAGTGGTGGTTGAGTTTTCGGTTTCTGTTGGTGTAGTTGCAGTTGAGGTCGCGGCCGTTGTAGTGGTGGCGATGGTTGTCCCCGGCATTGCTTCGTCGCCTTGAACGGAAGTGAGTGTGTGCGACAGTAACAGAGCACGTTTCCCACCGTTACTTAAAAAAATGGTAAATGATACAAAATGGTCCCTCTACTTTTAGATTTTCTCGGAATTTGTCCTTTGAACTAAAATATTAAACTTTTTTGTTCTTGTACTAATCAAACTTAACTCAATTGGTCCTTCCATCCAATTTCATTAATTTCTACCATTAAATCTGTCTACGTGCATATATTGTGATGCATTTTTAAGGATATTTTTGTCTATACAATCTTTTTTTCAAATTGACCAAATTCGTTAAATTTAATTTAGGGCAAATATCAGTATTGGTCCCTCGACTATAGGTCGGTCACAATAATAGCCCCTTAACAATTTCTTTTTTGTCAAATTTGGGTCCTATGAGTATTAAATTTTGAATTAAATAATAATTTAGTCCTTTGACATGTCGAAAAAGAATGTTTTGGTCCCCGGACAAAAAAACAATTGAAGGTGGTCCCTAGACATGTTTTTTTGGACCAATTTGCTCCCTCTCACCGTTAGCATTAGTTTTGTCGTCTGTTTTGTTTTAAATTGACGAGAATGCCCTTGGTCTAAACAAGCGTAAAATTAAGAAGGGGTTCGACCCTAAAATCCTAAAGTAGCCTAAGTATTTTTCAAACCCTTAATTGGCTATCTTTCTCCCTCTCCAACAACGATACGAAAAGGGCTTTGATTTCATTGCGTTGAAAAGTTGAAAGAATCGAAGACATTGAGGACGTAAATCCAAAAAATTGAAGTCCCTGAAGGTTGATTGAAGGCAATTGGTATGAAATCTTCACATTATATCTTTCACTGTCTGCTTATGGTTTATTCCAGATTATACTCCATTGATAGGTTGTTGTCTTCTGGCACTGTGATGTTTTATTACCTTATTACCTTCTAACTTGTCTGCTTATGTAAATTTTTAATTGAGTGTTGTTGTCTAGATAACTTAAAAGGTGTGACTTTTCTTACCTTCTAACTTGTCTACTTGTGTTTTACAAGTATTAAATGCTAGGAATCAGTTTGTATGGTTCCCATATGTGATACGCCCATATGCATTAACTGATAGTTGGAGACAAAAAGTAGACCTCATCTTCATGCTTTGTCTACCACCATTTAGTGTAGTTAGTTTCCTGATATGGACCAATCTTCTTTTGCATGATGGGCATCTTTACTATAGTAGTCTACCATGGGGGTAATTTTGTCAAATAAGGGGAACATAGGAAATACATTGGGGGGACTTATGATCTATTAGAAGATATGGACACATATTACATTTCTTTTATTGTCTTAAAGGGTGGCATTGAACAACTATTGAATTATAGTAATGTCAGGTGTCTGCGGTACCTAATTCCAGGTCAGGATTTAGATAATGAACTTAGAAGAATATATAATGATAGGGAAGTCATATGTATGTGTGAGATGTTAGGGAATGAGGAGTATCTACATATGTATGTTGAGCATGGAATTGAGGAAGGTCAGCCATGTGATGGTCTTCTTACTGGTACACAAGAAAGTGTGACCGAGTGTTTTATATTTGATGATGATGTACATGAGGAGGAGGATGTTCATGCTAGGGATGATGTAAATGTATATGTTCAGGATGATGTTGAGGATGATGTAAATGTTAATAGTCAAGAAGATGTAAATGTTAATGGTCAGGATTGTGAGGATGATATTAATGGTCGGGATTGTGAAGATGAGGTAAATGGTCAGGAAAATGTAAATGTTAATGGTCAGGATTATGAGGAAGACGTAAATGTTAATGGTCAGGATTGTGAGGATACTGTAAATGGTGAGGATGAATCTAGTGAAGATTAGACTTATATTGCAGATAGTGAAGAAGAAGAAAGTGAGTATGAGTATACTGTTAATGATGTGATAAAAACAAGTGATGAGGAAGTGGCCCAGGCTAGAAAGACAAATATTGATATGAAAACAAATGAAAGGAAAAAACCAGTTGAAATGACTGAGAATGAGCATGGTACACCTCCTGTTGAAATGACTGAGGATGAGCATATTGTCTTGAAGGAGACATTCATTGTTGAGACTGATTCAGAGCTGAGTAGTGATTGCAATGAACATGACATCGAGAAGAAGAAGCAAAAAAGGAAAAAATATGGATCATTCAATCCATACACTGATTCCAAGGATATCAACTTCAATATAGGCATGGAATTTAAGAATGCGGTTGAGTTTAAGGAGGCAATAAGGGCACATGCAATAGAGAAGGGGATAGACTTCAAATTTTTGAAGAATTAACAAAGGAGAGTGTGTGTAGTCTGCATAAATTCCATTGTATGCCCATGTAGGATTTGGGAAAGTCAACCAAAATGAGTGAAGAGTTTTCAGATAAAAACCTATAATCCAAAGCATATGTGCAGTAAGAATTTGAGGAGTAGACAACTCAGTTCCCAATGGATTGCAAGTACATATTACACAACAATAAAAAATAATCCATCTTAGAAGCTTGCAGAAATGAAGAAGGAGATTGAAACAAGGTATGGTTTGGATGTCAGATTGGGTAATTGCTCAAGGGCTAAAAGAAAGGCATTGTGTGTTGTTGTTGGTTCAATGAAGAAATACTATGCCAAGATCTTAGATTATAGAAATGAGCTGAGGAGGACTAATGAAGGCAATACTGTAGAAGTATATTGTGTCATGAACAATCCTACATATAGTCCTGTAATTCAGAGGTTTTATGTGTGTTTTGATGCCCTGAAGAAGGGTCCATTGACTGGTTGTAGGAAGGTCCTAAGATTGGATGGGTGTTTCCTAAAAGGTTGTATGAAAGGAGAATTGCTAATTGTAGTAGGAAGAGATGGGAATGACCAAATGTTTCCAGTGGCTTGGGGAGTTACGCAAGTGGATAACAAAAATTCTCGGGGTTGGTTTCTTTCTCACCTAATAAATGACTTGCAAATGGAGGATGGTAGGGGATGGACCCTCATTTCAGATCAACAGAAGGTACCTTTAATGGCTTTTGTATATGTATTATATTGCATGTACTTTAATATCTTGTCATACCCTATTTAAATTATTTTGTTATTCTTCAATTTAATAGGGACTTGTAATATCTATTGCTGAGTTGCTACATTTATCTGAGCATAGGGCATGTGCTAGACATGTGCATGCTAACTGGTCAAAAGAATTTAGAGGTGCAGAGTATAAGAGTCATTTCTGGGCAATTTCCAAGTCAACTAACATGAAGGACTACAACACCAAATGTGAGAAATTGAAACAATTTGATGAAAAGGACTACAATGATTTGATGCATAGAAATCCAAGTAAGTGATGCAAGGCTTTCTTCTCAACTGATATTAAATGTGATAACTTTGAGAATAATATGTCAGAGAGGTTCAATGGGTCCTTAGTGGAAGCTAGGTCTAAACCACTAATTTATATGTTGGAGCTTTTGAGAATAACTATGATGACTAGACTACATAAAAAAAGATAATGGATGAGAAATAATTGTGATAGGATATGTCCTAGGATTAGAAAAAAAAAATTGAATTATACACATCTGAAGCTAGGCTGTGGACTGCTACCTATTGTGGAAACAAGAAGTTCCAAGTGGACTACATGAAATGGGGGTATGTTGTTGACATTCAAAATATGACACGTACTTGCAGATCATGGGATTTAAGTGGAATCCCATGTTGTCATGTCATTGCTGGCCTGGTGAGCATTGGCAAGAATGTAGATGACTATATTCTCAAGTGTTATACAAAGGATGAGTTTTTAAAGGCATATGCAAACAGTATTGAGCCCATAACATGTGAAAACAACTGGCCACAATCTGGAGATGATCCCTTGAGGCCTCCATTGTACAAGGCAATGCCAGGGAGGCCAAAGAAGAAAAGAGTAAAGGCACCACATGAAGAACAGCCAAAGAAGACAGCCACATGTGTACAGAAATTGAGTCAATATGGGAAAGAGATGGTATGTAGTATTTGCAATGTAGTTTGTCATAACAAAAATGGGTGTAGAGAACCAAGGGAAAGTGTAGCAAGTGTCAGTGGGATCCAAACTGAGGTATTCAGCTTCTATATCTTGTTTAATTTTACATAACACTGTTATATATCATTATTGGTTCTATAGTTCTGAATTTGGATGCTAATTTCTTATAGGCACCTAATACTTAAAAAAAGATGTAAATCTAAAGCAGAGAAAGGAAAAGCCCCAATTGAGAGAGTTTATACAAAAAATATAAATGAAGGAAGGAAGAAGACAGCTCAGATATCTACAGAGGAAGGCCCAGGAAGCCAGTCAATACAAAACCAACACATGATTTTGCTGAACTCTATGTTTCACCAACTGGAGAAACATTTTTTAAGGTATGTTCAGTTTAATTGTTGTCTAGACTACACAGTTTACCATTTTCATTTCTAAATTGTCAACTAACACTGATATGCACTATGTACTTGTTTGTAGACGCCTAGAGCATCTAGGCCTGTCAATTTGGATGCTTATACTCCACCAAGTAAAAGACCAAATCAATTTCCAAGAGATACAGCTGGCCCAGCAACATCAAACACAACAGCCCCAACAACATCAAACACAACTGCCCCACCTCCATCTACTCAACAGTCTGACTTTTGAAGGAACACTAATTAGGATAGGTTGTATAGAAATTATATGACTATGTAACCATGATAGTTACTGGGGGTATAACTTAGTTTTGGACATGTTTTTTTTTGTGGGGGTACGTTATTGGTGGTATAACATTTGTTTTGGTGGGTACATTACTGGTTGTATAGAAATCCCAGGTAGTATGGACAAGTACTTTTGGACTTGTGTACTTGTTCATAAACTTTTGTGATAGGGGCTTTTGGATGTGAAACATATGCCTTTGGTTAGCAATATATTATGGCTTGAAGTAAGCCTATGTGTTTTTGGACTTATTCATAAACATATGTGTATTTATTAGTAAACATGGTATTTAAGGTGAACACAAATCATAGTTTTGCAACAAACATTCCAAAGATCATAGTTTTGCAACAAATCTAATCTCATAACAAATATCGTAGTTTTCACAATAACCCATTCCATTTGCCCCTAACATATGAAAACTCTATTGACATGTGCAACCCATAGCCTAACAGAACCTTAAAAAAAAAAAATACTCCATTGATACTCACCATTTTCTAGGCAACAACAACATAACTGTACCATTTTGACTTAAAATGACATATACACAAATCAAGAAAACAATTACAACAACTCATAGCCTAATATTCCAATTGCTCCTAACTTGAGATTTGAGCAAAACAATTTTAATGTCTTTCATCACCAGTTCTTTTTCAAGCCTCTTGATTTCCTTTTGTAGTGTAACTTTCTTGTCTTTTTTCTTTTTCAACTTCATATCAGCCTTGGTTAACTTCTCTAAATCATAGCCTCTTTACTTTCTGCTGCCCAAACTCCTTTTAACAGGCTTTTGATTTGATTAGCAGTTTACCGGCAGAGTTGTTACTTCTGCTAAGAGCAAGTCTACCGATAGCCTCTACCGGCAGACATGTTCAACTCGATAAACTGCAATTGCCACTTAGACTATGCTTTATGAATATCCAAAGAAAAGTTTTAAATTGACATCATAGGCTATTCACCCCCCTAGCCTATTTGAACATTATTATGGACTAACATAGTTTGTTGTGAGCACCTAAGAGCATGGACAACGGAGGAGCTTTTGGGAGCATTTGCTTGATTCTTGCAAAAAATGGGTGAATCATTGAGTAGTATTCGGTCTCCACCGTAAGAAAAGGGGGTTTGGGGATCATCTAATGATCCCATAGCATATCAGGTCCAAGGGCAATAAAACTATGTAGTTTCATTTTTAAAGAGCCAAAACGACATAGTTTTTAAGATCAACTTTTCAAAATAATCAAAGTTGGCCGACAACCCCACTAACACACCTTTCCACGTGTCGGCGGTTGGACGTAGTTTCTTTTTTTTATTTTTTCTTCAAGTATTTTTTAAAAATACGCATTTTTATCTATAAATAGAGACCTGATTTACTTAATTTGAACATCAACTCAATTTTCTACAAAAAAAAAAAGAAAAAGAAATTCTCTTCATTTTCTTTCATTCTCTCTTCAAATTTGAGATTTCAATTTAAATTAAGTTATTTAATGACTATTAATATTTCAAAAATAATTTTATTAAAAAATAATTTAATTTCGAATTTATTACTTTATGCATTATCAAATTTTATTACATAAACAAACAAATTATTAATATATATATATATATATATATATATATATATATATATATATATATATATATATATATATATATATATATATATATATATATATATAATGGCAAGGGTAGATTTCTCCTTCCAAAATCCCACTTTTGAGTTATCATTTCACTATTTCTCTCTCCTATCTTCTCTGGTTGTATTTCTCTTTCTCTCTCCCGTCTCCTCCATATTTTCTCTCCCATCACCACCATCACCTCTCTTTTAAACATTTTCTCCCTTTAAACATAAAAAATAGTAACTAAAACAAAAATAATAGTTTCGGAGTCAAGAAAGCAAAAATATAAAAGGTTAGTAAAATAAAAATAATTTATAGAACAAGCCATTATAAAAATAAAAGTTACATAATCAACAAAACAAAAATAATTTAATGCGGATGTTAGTAATATAAAATATTTTACGGAATAAAAGTTTAAAATAAATTCTTAAAAATATATATGTAAAACAAAAATACGTTAGTAGAATAAAAATATTTGATGGAACAAAAATAATAGTTACAAAGTCAATAAAAACAAAAAACAATTTAAACCGAGGTTACTAAAATAATAAAAATAATTTATGGAACAAAATTTTAAAACAAATTCTTAAAAATAGCTACGTAAAACAAAAATGCATGAGTTAAATAAAAATATTTGATGGAACAAAAATAATAGTTACGGAAGTTAATAAAACAAAAATAATTTAAACTGAGGTTAGAAAAATTATAAAAATAATTTACGGAATAAAAGTTTAAAACAAATTCTTAAAAATAGTTATGTAAAACAAAAATACGTTAATAAAATAAAAATATTTGATGGAACAAAAATAATAGTTACAGAGTCAATAAAACAAAAAAAAATTAAATCGACGTTAGCGAAATAATAATAAAAAATTACGGAACAAAATTTTTTTGTACAACTAATTCTTAAAAATAAAACAAAAATAATAGTTATAAAGTTAATAAAACAAAAAAAATAATGGAAGTTATTAAAATCAAAATAATTTACAAAACAAAAATAATAGTTAACAGTAAAAATAATTTCGTTATTTTGATTTTAGCTTATTTTCTTCTCAAAAATTTATTTATTCATAAAATACAAATATAATTTAATAAAAGTAATCATTCAAAAGGAAGAACTTATTTGAGTTCATATTCTATTTGCATGGCAGAAAAAAATAAAATTTATTCGAAGACAATAATTATTCAAAGTTTTTGAATAGTATAAAGTGTTTGGGGTTGTCAAGTCATGAATTGACACTTAAAATTAGTGTTCTAGTAATGCTATTGAGAAACATTGACCATGCTGTAGGGTTGTGCAATGGAACAAGACTAATCATCATAAATCTTGGGGAACACATTGTTGAAACATTTTTTTTTTAAAGGAAGCAATGTTGGAGCAAATGTTTTTATCCCAAGATTGTCATTAACTCGATCCGATGTAAGATTGTCTTTCAAGTTTCAAAGAAGACAAATTACATTACTGGTATCATATGCAATGACAATTAACAAGTACCAAAGTCAATAATTGCACGTATTCTCTTTTTGAAAAAAATCAGTATTTAGTCATAGACAATTATATGTCGTAGTTTTTAGAGTAACAAATTATTTTGGTTTGAAGATATTGATATGCGGTAAAGATGAAAAACCAACTAATAAGACAACAAATGTTGTGTATAAGGAAATTTTTTAGAATCTATAATGATTAGTGATATACTTATGTGTAATTATTAATAAACCGATCTTTCTTATTTTGTTTATGTATGATTTAATTGACGTATGTTTAACGCACGTGTTAAAAAAACTAATAAGATATAAAGAGATATATTAAGTGAAGATAAAGATAGTATGATATATTCATTGGAGTTTATGCCTCCGTAGATTTTTTTTCTTTTAGTAGTTTAGAGTAGCTTGAGGCTCCGTTTGTTTCACGAAAAATCATTTACAGAAAATGATTTCTGGAAAATGATTTTCGAAAAATCAAAAGATTTTATTTTCAGATGTTTGATAAATCTTTTGAAAATATGTCAGAAAATATTTACGGGTATTTGACAAACACACGGAAAATGTTACGAAAAACAATATATGAATAAATACAAAAATAAAAATAAAAAATAAAAAATGTTTAGGATGTCCCTAGAAAATCAATAAGGACCATCTTTTTTAATAAGGTCCATTTTTTTAATATCACAATTATAAATTATTTTTTTGATAATTAATATGAAAAAAAATTTTAAATAGAAAATAGACAATGTTTAGGATGTCCTTAGAAAATGTTATGAAAAACTATATATAAATAAATACAAATATATATATTCTAATATTAATGTACATGATGCGTCCAAATAATCCAAGGACGCACTGAGCTTCTCAAATTGAATATCTGGCTTTCAATCTATCCAACATCTTCAAGGCCCAACCCTGAAATGCAGACAGCAACTGTGAACTAGGCAGATGCTTTCCCTACAAATGCTATCCGGTGTGAGAATTAGTAAGCACACAGTTGAATAAATAATTTGACAGAGTTTTGCCTTAGACAAGAAATCACATACCTCCATCCTTTGATTGGATGTGTTTTATAGCCTTCATGGGAAGTTGAATAACTCCCCATTAAATGTCGGGGCGTGTATGGCGGACGCATTAATTGCCACGTCCAACACAACGGCCTCATCCTGAATGTGGAAGTGAGTTTCCCAGAGGTAACTGCACACGTCTAGGATAACCGTTACTTGCATAGCCAAGCATTGTAAACCTGCTCGTTGAACACTTGCCCGCTGGGTGCTTAGCCCCCAACTTGTTGTTTTTAGTTCCCAACTCGCTGTGTATTTGCTAATTTGGTATTTAGCCCCCAGATTCTGAGAAATAAATGTCCGACTTTCATATCATAATGAAACAAGTCTGGTCGCAGCCCGTTTCATAATTTTGACTTGGACTTTGGAGTGCACGTGTTTCGCTCATGACTAAATAAAATGTGCCAGACACATGACTTACGTCTGGGCCTATTGGGCCAGACAGTTCAGTACATATTGAATATAAATAGTGTTGAACTTTAAATAATTTTTCTTTAGTAACCCTTAATTTTTCATTAGTGGTGTCAAATCAATGCCTATCTTTTTTCAATCTCACAATTACAAATAATTTTTTTGATAATTGATATGAAAAAAACATTTTAAAATAGAAAATTGACAATAGTTAGGATGTCCTTAAATAATATAGGTGACACTAATTTTAGAATGTAGTAAGCATTTATTAAATTATAATTTATAAATAGTGTGGACAAACTTTTTTTTATATTTCTAAATAATTTATTTGTTGAGTGAAATATTGTGTGTGTAAGTAAATATGTGCAATTGTGAAAGGGGATGGAAGGTGTTCGAACATTTGGAAAATGACTTACGGAAAATGAATCCGTAAGTCATTTTCCAGAAAAGAAGCCTTCATTTTTTGTTGACTCGAAAAACCTTTTATGTTTACTGTATTTTTCTAAAATTACTAAACACCGAAAAATAAGAAAAACATATTCCGAAAATCATATCCGTGAAACAAACGAAGGCTTACTATTGTTTTTATCTATTTTAAAAGAAACGAATAGGCACATTTGCTCCGCCATTGTTCTTGGTTTAAAAACTACTCTTGTGCTGTTGGTTGCCTTATCCATGTGTTAAGAAGCCATTGGTGAATTCAAAATTTTGTTTCACGTTTCCACTCCTCCATCATCAATGAATGGTAGCGTCTAGTTATGCATGTAAGTGAATGTGTGGAATGAGTCAGCGAATGACCACATTTTATGTGTAATTCCCAAATTAACCCCAGTTCAGCTTCAAATACCAAACTCACCATTCAGCTACATTTAAAGTTCTAAATTATACTCTAATTAAAGGTGACAAACACAAATCGACGGGCTTAAATGGAAATGTCAAATTGATACGTATCAATGGGTGAGTTATAAATGGATTATTTAAACATTAACATAAAATCATTAAATAAAATAAACAAAACAACAAATATACGGTGGTGATTGTTGGAGGTTGTCTGTCTCCGAAGGTGGTGGTGGCCTCTAGAGCTTATCAAATTATGCTTATATAAACCTATGTGAATAAATGAATATGTCAATTATAGCCCATATTCTATAATACATACACTCATATCAATTCATTTGTTTGCGATTTGGACTAGCATATATATATGAGAAAAAAATTATCACATGTAATTTAGATAATCGTGCCAAACCTTGGGTGTTGGGATAGAAACAAGGAGCTCCTGTTTAAGTTTAGCTTGATTAATTTTAAATAATATTCTAAAATTCGTTAGGCGGGTGCCAGACGCCAAACATCATACTAGCGTCTAAGCGGGACATAGGCAGAATCTAGAATTAAGATATAATTACCTTGATTTTTGATTTTTTTATCTTATTATAACTTTCTTGACAATTATTAAACCTTCAAATATATCAATAGTAAAAACTGATTTAGTACAACAACACATGCTTTTATAATTATATATTGTTTTTTTCTCTTTTCCTATTTAAAAAAAACTAATTTAAAAAATAAATGAATTTAGTTGGTTGGGCGTTTAGACGCGGATTTCTATTTTGGTGATTTTTTGGACGTCAAGCTTGATTCTTAGGCACCTAGCTCGATTTCTAAGCATTTGATCGACGCCTGAAATGCTTTTTAGAACACTGATTTTAAAAATGTAGAGCTTTGTTCAACCCTCGGGAGTCGGGAGGAGAGGATATCTTTATTACTCTAGCCCAATATTAGAGCATCACCATCGCTCGAAAAAGTTCACTTCTTATCTTCCTTCCTATTAATAAGAAGATATTAACAGCGGTGGAAATCTTCTTATGGTGCCATGTAGGATCCATGTAGGAGTGAAGTGTAAAGTTAATGAGGTGATAGTGAGACCCAATTAAAAATAGAATATAATGAGAAAATATATTTTTAAGTGGGTAAGAAGAAAAACATGTATAGATGTGAGTGGACCCAGTTAACAAATTGTGCAAGAAGAATAAACATTGGTGATGCTCTTAATCCTTCTTTTCTCAAGCACAGCTCGATGGCACTCCTGTAAAATAAAGGGAAATTTAAGACCGATTTGAGTTTGCTCATTTAACCGCCAACCTCAAAATCATACTCATTACATTCACGCTTCGCGAGCTTCTCTAGCTCACCCTCGCTTGCGTTTCATTCTCTTTCAAATCTTCTGTTTTCTTACTCTAAGAAAATGGCTACCCGCTATGATTCCTTACCATCGCCGTCTATCAGAAACCATTCTTCCTCATCGGAAGAAGAGCTACTGGCGGAGCAGTTGATCGAAGACGAGAGCGACTCGACGATGAATGACTCAGCTGAAGAAATTTGGGCAAAGATAAATATTAACTCTACATTAACTTCAGGTATTGATCAAAACGGTACGGAAACTCTTGGAAAGGACGGTTTGAAGAAACCTCCACTTTCTCCGATCAAAGATTCGACTGAGAAGCTCCAGGAAGCGAAGCAAATGAGTGTACAAAACAGTAATGCTGTTGAGAATACAACTGACGTGGTGTTGAACAGAAAAATCGCGGTGTCAATTTTGAAGATGTCACCGAGCGTCGGAACGTATCTATCCGAGTTCCTAGATACAAGTGGAAACACGAAGCAGGAGAACGGAGAGAATGGAGGAGGCGGGTTGACAATGATGGAAGAAGCTTGGGAGAGACTAACGAAGTCGTTCGTTTACTTCCAAGGATTGACCGTTGGCACGCTTGCCGCCATGGATCCTAGTGCTGAAGCTTTGAACTACAATCAGGTATATAATTATCATATATACTTCCTCATCACTTCCTAAGTAAGTGTATTGTTTTGAAAATTGTAAGTAAAAAATAATTGTTTTTCGAATATTTTTAACAATCGATTTTACTTTAAGAAGTCAAAATAGGACACTTATTTAAGAAAGTATGGAGTATTTACCTGTACAAATATAAAACTGTATATATACGTATGTCTGATGCTTAATTAGTAGATCTGGAAAGTGCTGTATATATATACAATAATAAATGTACTAATATACATAAATAATTAGGCATTGAAGCATCGTACTTCCTGCTTCAGTGTAGAAAACTAGAGATTAATTTGTTGATGTTTTCCGATCATTTTGACCTTTTAATGCTAGTACACAGCCTCAATGATAGGTTTTGTAAGTTGTATTATTGTTATACCATTGCAAATGTGTTATATATACTATATAATGGCAGATTTTATGATGCGTACATGCACGTAGTGTGTGTATCCGTGATCCATTTAAATTAATGTTTTTAATTTTTCATTTGCTCTAACAAAAAATCGCGTATGTGCCATGTAAATTCAAGATTCCATCTAATTATAGATTAATTGTTTTAAATACTTTTGGCAATTTTGACATTTTTATTCCAGGGGAAGTGCTATAAAAAAGATTAAGCGTCAGTTTATACTTTAACTTACATGTTAAAGCTTGCAACCTATTAAGAACAGAGCATTCTTGTTCTTAGTCGTTAAAATACTGGAATTACAGCAGTTTGTATGTATGTTCTTAAACAGTATCTTAGTTTTCAGTTTGAATTATTCCTCATGTGGTGTTTGGAACATCAGCAACTTATCTTAGTTGCATGTAGACAACTTGTTCAATTAAAGACCTCTGCAGAGAGACCAGATATTCTGCTATCGTAGACTACATCTTAGTGATCACTGTTGACCATTTTGATTTCCTAATCAAAGCTCGACTGCATATAGTAGGACAATGGGGATAAAATTTCATGATTCATAGTATTTCCATAAATACCGATTTGAGTAAGCTTTGGTGTCAATGTAACTGAAAATGTGAAGTTCCTTCTGTTATATATGTAGTTCGAGCATATGAAACTTAGTTCTCTCTCTCAAAACTAGGACAACTATTCGTTCACTGTACATGGGCTAATTTTTTCAATAATTACTGAACTAGCCATTTGGTCTTTCTAGATGCTACTTGGATGATTGTTTGTAGTTCTGATCTATATATGTATAAGGGCAGGTCTTTGTGCGAGATTTTGTACCAAGTGGCTTAGCATGCTTGATGAAAGGAGAGAAGCGAGAGGCAGAGATCGTAAAAAATTTCTTGCTGAAGACGCTCCATCTCCAAGGCAGGGAGAAGATAATAGATAAATTTAGTCTTGGAGAGGGTGTGATGCCAGCTAGTTTCAAGGTCAAGTATGACTCACGGGGAAAGGAGGTATTGGTTGCAGATTACGGTGGCAGTGCCATTGGAAGAGTTGCGCCAGTTGATTCAGGTTTCTGGTGGATTATACTACTAAGGTCATATACCAAGTCCACTGGGGATCATCACCTCTCAGAGAAACCGGAGGTGCAGAAAGGAATAAAGCTCATACTCAACCTTTGTCTATCTGACGGCTTTGATACTTTTCCAACTCTCTTATGCGCAGATGGGTGTAGTATGATTGACAGGAGAATGGTAAGATTCCTCTTCATTAATTGTTTACATTACATGTATCTTGTCCGTGTTTAAGTCAATGGCCAATCTTCATGTATCAGCGTAGGAACAAATATATTGATACCATAGTCACTATGAGGCTTGCTCTGCCTTAATTCATTTTGGTTCAAATGGTATATGACTCAAAGTTAAAGCCCTCCTTCTGGTTCCAATTGGGCCTTGTTAGCAGTGTATGTCAAAAATGATAGTCCATGAGTGTTGCTTGCACTCTTTCACAAGAGAAATGTGAGATAGCTTGAGCGTTGCCACTTTCTTTGGTTAATTGCTTGCAGCACTTCCATGTATGATGGTGCATAATTTCTAAACTGGTGTCTCGGGAGTCAATCAGGAAAATAGCTCGTACTAATTGCACAGAATTTGACATCAATTTTTCTTCCTTATAATGAATAAGACAGGTCATTAAGATATACTTTGAGCTCTGAGTTATATATGTGACAGGGTATATATGGTTATCCAATTGAGATCCAGGCCCTCTTCTTTTTTGCCCTGAGATGTGCACAACAGATGATTAAGCCTGATAAGGAATCCCAGGAATTGATTGAGCGAATTGGCAAGCGGATCACAGCTCTGAGCTTCCATATTCGGAGCTACTACTGGCTTGACTTTGCCCGGCTGAATAATATTTACCGTTACAAAACAGAGGAGTACTCCCACACAGCTGTAAACAAATTCAACGTTATTCCAGACTCAATCCCTGATTGGGTGTTTGATTTCATGCCCCTGCGAGGTGGGTATTTGATTGGCAATGTCAGCCCAGCTCGTATGGACTTCAGGTGGTTCCTGATTGGAAACTGCATAGCCATCTTGAGCTCTCTAGTCACCCCAGAACAAGCCACAGCCATAATGGATCTAGTTGAGGAGCGCTGGGAAGACTTAATTGGGGAAATGCCACTGAAAATTGTGTACCCCGCACTAGAGGGACATCACTGGAGGCTTACTACAGGATGTGATCCAAAGAATACACGTTGGAGTTATCACAATGGCGGCTCTTGGCCTGGTGAGTCTGAAATTAAAAGCTTTGATTTCTTGTCAATAGTATGGTATGCTTCATTCATGCTATTATAGTTGTTCCTTAGACTGTAGTCATTAGGAAATATTTCTCCACATAAGTTACAAGTAATGGGAAAAATGGACCTAGTGTATAGCCTCTGAACAGAGAGGTGATACCAGAAGTACGAGTTTATGCCTCTGTCAAGTGATGGGATATTGATATTCACCATGAGCATACATTGAACTTTGAGGATATTGCTGAATGTAAAGAGAAAGAAGACAGTAGAAGAGAATCGTGAGAAGCCCTAACCTAATATCAGTTAGACAAGTCATATATATATGTTACTGAAAATACATTATACATCAAGACCCCCAAACATATATCTTTAACCAAATAGACCCTTAATACTTCTAACACTCCCCCTCAAGTTGGAGCATAATTGTGATGCATGCCTAGCTTGTTACAGATATATCTTATTCTTGTGCCATTTATAGATTTCGTGAAAATATCTGCTAGTTGATCGCCGGTTTGAACAAAACTTGTGGAAATTATATTCTCTTGAAGTTTCTCACGAACAAAGTGACAATCAAGCTCAATATGCTTTGTTCGTTCATGAAACACATGATTAGATACAATATGAATAACTGCTTGGTTATCACACCACAACTGCATAGGCATTGGATTCCCGATACCGATCTCACCAAGTAACTGACGAATCCACTCTAACTCGCATGTACCATGAGCCATAGCCCTGCATTCTGATTCAGCATTTGATCATGACACAACCGATTGTTTCTTACTTTTTCAAGAAACCAAGTTACCCCCAACGAACACGCAATATCAAGAAGTAGATCTCTTATATGGGGATCATGCCCAATCCGCATCAGCAAACCCTTCTATTCTCATATGTCCATGATCTCGATATAATATGCCTAGCCTTGGAGCTCTCTTAAAATACCGAAGAATCTTAACAGCAGCCTCCCTATGTGTACTCCACGGAGAGGACATAAATCAATTTACTACACTAACTGCAAATGCAATATCTGGTATGGTCACAGCAAGATTGTTTAATTTCCCAACAAGCCGTCGATACTTCTCTGGTTTGGCAAAGCTTTCACCTTCTTCAGCTGTAAATTTCGTATTTAGATCCATAGGATTCTCAGAAGGCTTCGCTCCCAACATGCCTGCCTTGCTTAACAAGTCATACACATACTTTTTCTGGGACAAGAAGATGCATTGCTTGCACCAAGTAACCTCAATCCCTAGAAAGTATCTCAAATTACCGAGATCCTTTGTTTGAAACTTTTCCTGAAGAAACCCTTTTAATGCACTAATACCTGCACTATTACTTCCCGTGATGACAATATCATCCACATAGACAATCAATAAAATGATTCCTTCACCCCTGCGCTGATAGAATACTGAGTGATCACTCTGACATCTTATAAGCCCGAACTTGAGCACTACCTCACTAAATCTCCCAAACCACGCACGTGGAGATTAACCTGTGTAATGACCGCTTTAATCTGCAAACCAACCCATAGACTCCCCCTGAGCAACAAACCCCGGAGGTTGCTCCATGTAAACCTCTTCGTGTAAATCACCATGAAGAAATACATTTTTGACATCCAGCTGATAAAGAGGCCAATGAGAAGACGCAACAAGGGAGATAAGTAAACGAACAGAGGCAAGTTTAGCAACCGAAGAAAAAATGTCCGTATAATCAACCCCATACGTCTGAGCATACCCCTTTGCAACAAGGCGAGCCAAAGAACCATCTGGATTGACCTTAACAGCACCCACTTGCACCCAATAACATGTTTACCTGATGGTAATGAAACCAAATCCCAAGTTTGATTGTGTGTAAGGGCAGTCATTTCCTTGTCCATAACTGCCAGGATGACCCACTTCTTTGGACACAGACTTAGGAATAGAATGAGACTCAAGGACACTAACAAATGCACAAAGATCATGAGATAAACCATCATAACTAACAAAGTTAGATATATGATGCAACGTACAACTACGCTTACCTTTTCTAAGGGCAACAAGAATATCAAGACCAGAAGGTACCTCTACGGGAGCTGGATCGGGCGACGGTGGTAGGACTACGGTGGTAGGACTGGCTCAGCAGGAGCATGGGTAGGAGGCATATTCCCTTGAGAGCACGTGCGTCGGGTGTAAACCTGTTGAATAAGAGGACGAGGTATATTGTGGGTAGGGAAAGATGCAGATTCCATCCACAACCCGATAGAGTAGAAAATCATCATCGGGACAAACTCAACAGGCAGAATATCTAATGTAGGATAAAAGGACACAAACTCATGAAAAGTAACATCAGTAGAAACCAAATATCAATTCAAGTCAGGAGAGAAGTATCGATATCCTTTCTGAGTACGAGAATAACCCAAAAAGATACATTTGAGTGCTTTAGGATCTAACTTGGTGACATTAGGACGATGATCACGAACAAAGGCTTCGCACCCGAATATCTTAGGAGACACCGGGAATAGAGACTCTGAAGGAAACAAGACTCGATGAGGAATCGCTCCAGAAAGAACAGAAGATGGCATACAGTTGATAAGATGACAAGCAGTTAACACATCATCTGCCCAAAAAGATTTAGGAACATGCATCTGAAACGAAAGGGCACGAGCAACCTCGAGGAGGTGACGATTTTTTCTCTCAGCAACACCATTTTGCTGAGGTGTATCAGTACAAGATGATTGGTGGAGCATGCCATGAGCTAACATAAATTTGGAGTAAACAGTGGAGAAATATTCTTGAGCATTATCACTGCGAAGATGCTTGACAGGCACACCAAATTAAGTTTTAATTTCAGCACAGTACGCAGAAAAAATATCAAATAACTCAGAACGATGTCTCATTAAATAAATCCAAGTAACATGAGAATGATCATCACAAAAGTGACAAAATACCTATAACCTAACTTCGAGACAATAGGACTAGGTCCCCAAATATCCGAATGAACTACATCAAATGGGGCATACACCCGTTTATTAACCCTAGAAATATAATAAATGCGATGATGCTTCGCAAATTGACAAGCGTCACATCCAAAAACTGGTAGAGATGAAAAATCTGGACATAGTTTCTTGAGACTCGACATAGACGGATGACCCAAACGACAGTGGATTTGAAGCGGGGACAAAGAGGCATTTGAACACGCAACTAGTGTAGATGGAGCTTCAAAGAAATAAAGTCCTCCAGACTCCTGCCCTCTACCAATAATCATTTTCGTCACTCGATCCTGAAAGATGCAATGAGTGGGAAAAATGAGACATCACAATTATGATCACATGTAAACTTACTAATAGATAGTAAATTGAATGGAAAACTAGGAATGTATAAGACATAGGATAATGAAAGAGAGGACATGAGACAGATATCACCCTGCCCCGTAACAGAAGCAATAGATCAATTGGCTACAGTAACACTTGGTAATGTCGAAGATGGAATGCATGAAGAAAAAATACCTATGTTGCCACTCAGATGGTCAGAAGAATCGGAGTCAATAACCCATTTACAATTAGAAGAAGAAACACACGCAATAAGTATATCTGTCCGGACAAAAGTAGCAGTAGAAGAAGCAAACGAAAGAGCATGATACTGGGTATATCACGCAAACTCATCATCAGTCATCCGTATGACTTTACCCTCACTAGGTGGTGACAGTTTGGGTGGGGGGTAGACTCAGTGTTAGAGGCAACATGGGCATATCGATCACCAAATGGTTTACCATGCAAATTCCAACAATTACGAATCACATGATTCGTATCCCCATAGTGATAACAACTATGAACCTCTTTACTCTCCCTACCTCCACCACAACCACCACGACCTCCTCTAGTAGAAGACCGACCACCAGTCTCCTGACCCCGATGATGGTGAGATATCTGACTCACAAGTGTAGAGGAATCACCAATACTGCTAGTAGGGCCAACTGAAGAGGACTTTAGAGAGGCCTGAAACACACGAGAGAACACATCCTGAAGAGAGCCAACACTTGTGCCCGATAAGATTTTAAAGCGAGCAGTACTGAACTCGGATCTCAAACGAGCTAAAAATCCAAGAATAATCAGATGCTCTCGTTGTGTCTGCATAGTACTAACATCTGTACTCAAAGGAATCAAAGAACTTCATTCAATCGCCAATTTCTTGTAGTCCGCAAAATACTGGGTAACATTACGACTTTGTTGATCCTGGTGAAACATATCACACAACAAGTTATACATCCGGTTCATGTTATCCTTGCCCCCATACAACACAGCTAAATATTCCCACAAATCACGAACAGTGGAAGTATGAGCCACCAATTTAGCTGTCTCATCATCCATGGAATTCATGAGCTTCCAATACAAATCAGCATCGGTACGGACCCAAACAACATCGATAGAGTTAACTGTGGTGAGATGATCTTTCTTATTTTGCCCTTTTAAATTCATTTCAACAACCCGCCACCACATTAAATAATTCTTTCCCGTTAATTTCTTGTTCGTAATATTTGTACTAGTGGAGAAAACCTCAGAAACCATGGTTTTAGACTCCGTAGTTCCCGTATCCACAATGTCGTCATTGAAAAACCAACCAGCAACCAAACATAACCAAACAGACGAGGACAGTGGACTGATCTAGCCTAAAAACCCATCAAAAACTTGTTAAATCTGAAAACCAACCTTGGACCAGAGAACTACAAGCTTAGGCGACCAGGTCTCTACTGGTCCGAAAACATTCTGGCAAAATTTCCCGACAACACACTGGTGCGTGAGGCGTTTTCCGGCGACTTCTGGTGACAACGACCGGACAGACGAGGTCACCTAGACTGGGCGACACCAACCTTCTATGATGTATCCTTCAAAAGACGTCGCACCCCCTTCGGCGACTCAAACGCAAGGGCAAGGCTGACTACGCAGACTCATCCATCGACAACCATTCTGGGTCGAACAGAAAGCGAAAAAAAAGAAGAAAGAAAAGGGAAGGATTTGTGGAGAACAATCAGCATAGGAGATTATAAGGATTCCTACTCTGATACCATGTTGAATGTAAAGAGAAAGAAGACAGTAGAAGAGAATCGAGAGAAGCAGTAACCTAATATCAGTTAGGCAAGTCATATATATATGCTACTGAAAATACATTATACATCAAGACCCTAAAACATATATCTTAAACCAAATAGACCCTTAATACTTCTAACACATATAATGAGGAAAGATGAAGCAATAAAATGACAATTTTTATTCAGAAATTAAAAACAGTGAAATAACAAGGAACAACAGATAGATAATCAAAGTTGCCTTTATTTTAGGGCTGGTAACGAACTGAGGTTTTGAGGGAGATTGAGCTCTACTTAGCCCAAGTCAAAATTATACTAGAGTATGCACAAATCGTATATTTTCAATTACCGAGCTTATTCGAGCAGAGACGATCTGACGAACTAGGCTTGTTTATACGTTATAGCTCAAGCCTGAAAATCATGTTCGAGCTCTACGATCAACCCAACCTGAGCTTGCGCCAGCTTGGTTTATTAGACACCCCTGAAATTTTTTGTAAAGGTAAAACTCATTGACAACACTGATCAACCCAACTCATTGGTTTACAGGAAGCATATGAACAATGGGGATCATTAATTTTTCAGTTAAAACAGTCATGGATAATGGTACGTATCGACGTGACAATTGTTGTTTCTGCAGTTCTGCTATGGCTACTGACAGCAGCGTGCATCAAAACGGGTAGGCCTCAAATCGCAAAGAGAGCCATAGAGCTAATGGAGCAACGACTTGCTAAAGATGGATGGCCAGAGTACTATGATGGAAAAAATGGGCGTTATGTCGGGAAGCAAGCGAGGAAGTATCAAACATGGTCCATATCTGGGTATATCGTTGCAAAACTTCTGATAGAGAATCCTGCCAATCTGGCCATGGTCTCTCTCGAAGAGGACAAGAGGATAGCACATCCAAGGCTCACCCGCTCTGCCACATGGAGCTGATGGGCTAGCTGTTCTAGAGATGATTGAACCGATTAAAGCTTAAATTCATAAACAAACCACAAGCCATAATGTGGCTCGATTTCCACTCGTAAAGAGGATACAAATATGCTTCATATGAACAGCTGATATACACTTGGCACAGATAGTACATGTTCCGCAAATACTGAGCCAGAGTTTGCTTAATATTTTTAAACCTGGAAATGAATCATCTCCATAGCATTCATGCTCTTTCAAGTGGAAATCGAGTTACATTATTGCTTACGGAGTTACGGTTTTGTTTATGAATTTTAGCTTTACTCGGTTCAAGCAATTTGGTCTTGAGCAAGTCGTCTCGTAAGACGGAACCCCACTCTCACATATAACTGAACTCATCAACACGCAATGAATCGAGTAAGGAGAATTCATCTTACAAAAAATAACCTTAAAACCGTCTTACCTAAGTTTTTACCTTTGGTCTTGGTGTTGCAAAAAATCATTTAAGCTAGGAAATTTCACACTCTACTCGTATGCGCAATAAAATGATTTTTATTTCCTTTCCAATGATTTGAGAAAGAAAAATTATTTATTAATCATTTATGTTTCACTTATTTTATTTTTATTTATAGTTTTGGGAGAAAATTAGAAACATAAAAAAAATCATTTTTTAAAATATTTTCACTCATACGTAAAAATGGAATTGTTTTAATACGTGCTACATTTAACATTTTTGAACGTGCCATATCTGTTTTAATGAAAAACAAACAAATAGACAAACATTTCTAATTAATTTCACAAAGTTAAATTTTTTTCTAAACAATATTAACACATTACAACTTCAATAGATATTATATACAACTTTATGGGGTAGAAAATCTTCAATTATTGATTTCATAATTTTATAAATTATTTCAATAATCTCTCAGTTGCTTTATGATTAATTAGCAATAATAAAGTGACTACATGCGAATGAAATGACAAACAAACAATAGTTACAAAAAATAAATAACAATAACATAATATAAAAAAAAAACTACTTTATCTGTTATGGGTAAAAGTTCATGTTTAAAAATTAAATTTTTTAAGAAAATGACACTTTTAGTAGCTCATTATTAATAAAATGACACTTTTAATAGTTTATTATTAATATAATGACACTTTTAATAACTCAAAATGAAATAGTGGATTTTTTGCACCCAAAGAGAGGGAGTAATCGACAAATCCAAATCTGTCAAATACAAAAAAAAGAAAAAAAGAAAACAAAAAACAGCTAATATATATACTTTATATTAGTAGAAAGTAGAAACAGTAATTTTGTTTTTAATTCAAAATCAGAAATAAAACTGAAACAAAAATGTTGGCCAACATTGAAAGTTATGCAAAAATGTTGCAACGATGTCGTTGTAAACAATTACAAAATCAGCCGTCCGTTAACAAGAAAAAGTAGAGCCCCACGACAGATTCTCCACATTGTCCCCACTCACGCCAACCCAACCCATCGCTATCTTTCCCCCATCGTTTCCCCAAATATCTGATAATCATTCCTCCATAACTCCGATCAATCCCCCCACCGACCAAATCGTCAATTCGGGTCAACCTTTATGCCACCGAATCAAACGATGGATAACAACTGTGGGTTCATATCATGCGACAAGCTCGATCGTATGGCGAATTGGGTAGGTACCAGCGTAGCTTCCGCATTCTTCGCCTCACTGGAACGCTGCTCGTGCATTAACCTCAGTACCTCCCACGACGCCGACGACGAAGACGAGGAAGAGGCCAAGGATCGCCCCCTCATGCTCACCAAACCCATTTCCCACGAGGATTCCACCCACCACAGCTCCTCCGATAAGCTCCCCCCTGCTTAGTTTTCGGACACAAATTATATATATACGTGTGTGCGTATTTCTCCATGGACATAATTTGGATTTTTTTTTACTTTTCTTTTCTTTTTGTTTTTGAATTTTTTGCTCACCATAATTATATTATGGGTGTTTGGTATGAAATTTTGTAAATGCTTGTGACTGGTTATATGAATATTTCGATATGAATTTTATGATATGAAATGGGTTCTTGGGTTAGGCTTTCGTATCCGAAATCTTGATTTTTTCACAATAAAATTTGTAGAGGGTGAGCTCATTTGTGAGAATTTGGTTTTGTTGATGATTTCTTTTACTTTTGGGGCTAATCTATCCCACTAAGGAATTGATCATGTATTACGAACCCTTGTTCCCCACTGAATAAGGGCATATTATTTTTAGTCAAAAACTAACGGTCTTACTAGTTATTTTATGCAAGGCGGATCATATTGATCCGACCCACCATGTGTTGATGGGTTGAGCTGTGAAAGAGTGTGGCGCCGTCTTACGAATTAAAATCCGTAAGATTGTCTTCGACCTACTCTTATTTTTAATGGCAGCAAAGGTGTGTTATGTTGATTATCTCTGTTATTGATGCGTTTATTGCAGATTAATAGAACGAATGAACTTGATTAAGGCACTGATATGAGCCCATTGCACATTGGGAGAAATTATATGGTTAGACTAATGGCTGTTCTTCGATCATTCCTATATTTTATCTCTGGGTTTTCATTTGGTGGAAAGAAGATTGAAATATTATTATGTTATGGTTTTGTGAAAGTTAGAAGATTGAAATGTTATAATGCAAACCTGCTATCTGGTTATCTATTTGCTCCCTTCCTGCACTAGGAATTTATCAACTAATTTGTGGATAAGGAAAAGGACTCATGGAACAGATCTTAGGTAACCGCCAGGGGGTTTGGGAAAATACCGTTTGCTAACTTGGGTTATGACTTATGAGAAGGTGTCCTTTTGATTTGTCCTTGGAAGATTATGTAAATTTTTCTGATTTTACTTGATTAGCTATTTCAGTGCTCTCATATTGAATGCCAGTTTTTAGATGGAGGCGTGGTACCCACTCTCTACACCTTATTTCTGGCATTGAGGTAATTTGTACCTTGTGATGTACATTCCAAGAAATAGGGTGTAGATCACTATTGAGGTAATTTGTACCTTGTGATGTACATTCCAGGAAATAGGGTGTAGATCACTGGTTTTGGGGTGTGGTTAGCCCCAACCTGGTTTTTATGTTTTGCTGGGGAATAAGAGACTAGTAGCTCATGGGAAAGAATGCCTCGGTTCTGTTGCTTCATTGTAGGGGAATAAGAAGAAGGATTTTAGAACCAAGGAGAAGTCACTTTTTCCTTTTTGGTTGATTGATTCATAAAATTGAAATACACACACACACACACACACACACACACGCAGCACGTTTAGAGTTGGTTACCATAGAGCCTAGAGAAGCTAGTAAACTGAAGCAAAATGTCAACAAAAACTAATGTTACTCTTTACAAAAAATTGGTTCCCCCTATTTGCAAGAAGGTTTATCTTTACCCCGAAACTAGTCTTCAGGTTCGTGCCTGCAAACCAGCATGTAAACGCAATACCGGATGATGAACAGCCTTGCTTGCTTCTCCTTCAAACTCTTGCGCAATGTAATCCAAATTCCGTCTCGTCTCCTCAACGAAAGCTTTGGGAACTCGAAAGCCATGCCTTGCTTATGTCCTCTCTTGTTATCAATGAACATGAACCTTTAGTTTCTCTCCTTTCGTTGATACGTGAAGTCTTGTCTTCTTATAAACGATGAGAAGACCAGTGAGGGGGCAGTATTAGGAGGTTACGGATTAGTTCCACCATTTTGTCTGATACTGCATGAAGTTGCTGGCATTATGTAGGACAGTTTGGAAGGGGCTTAAATTGAACTAGGTTCGACTGTGTTTCCTTGGGAGATGTTCAAAGAAACAGGAAGCTAGTTTTCCTGAATCCTAATATCCAGCTGCTGGCTTTGGTTGGATTGGCTTTCCCATGGAGGACTTCCTGGTTTGTGGTCTCCTGGATTTAAACAATTTGCTCCTTTTCATTCTAGGGAATTGATGTCATGACCTGGCGTAGGAAAATACGAAGACCGAATCTGTTATATAAATGCATTAATACATCGTACCATATATTATGCAGTCCATTACGAGTTGTGCTATAAAACATTTTTCTTTTTTTTCTTTTTGATTTCTCAAAGTATCTTGTTGGGAACAGAATGATTAAATTACCTTGACAAGAGGCCAAGTCCCCTATGATACGGACATTTGGCAGGAAAGCAGTCACATTAGGCTTGGACAAAGCGACTGCATTGAGAAGCGGTTGCATCCTAGAACAAATCGAGGGGATATTTTTGTCGTCAATGTGGTCGCTCTGTGGAGGCAATGCGACCGCATTCGTGTGGCATATTGGTTTCTCATGTTTCCTTATTTATTTATGGTTTGATATTGTATTCCTATATATAGTTGTAACCTTATAACAAAAAAAAAAAGTTGGCTTAATAAAAATTCAAGAGTCCGTTGGTCTCAATCTCTCCTTTCTCTGTGAGTGATCTTGCACAACATATCTGTAGACACCCCAATGTCGAAAAGGGGTTCTCATAGTATCCTTATGCCCGAAAACTCAAAACGAATCTTCAAGCTTGGTAAAACTCTTCCTACCAAAGTTTCCTCCTCCCTAACCCGAAAAGAAGAACCAATCAAGTCCCCAAGAAAGTTATTCTCACACTGTGTCGAGTATTTCTTTTAGTATAATTGTTTAGGTCTTGTGGTTTTTTATATCTGGAGTTGTCGAAAATTTGGTTTTTCAGTTTGATTACAAACCAGAATTCCTCAATATATGTATGTTAATTAAGGAAAGGGTTTCACATATTCGTTTAACTTTGGTGATCTCGTGATACATAAACGTGCCTTTTTTTTTCAGTTACGAAAAACTTAGGGATGTTACGAGCCACCAAGCCATCTAGCTGAGTCGAACCAAGTCAAACAGAGTGGTTTAGTTCGATTTCGTGACTTATATGATTTGATTCAGTTCGTTTTTTTTGAGAAACCGAATGGTTCGATTCGGCTTACGGTTTAACTTGTCGAGTTGAGTCAAACCGAACCGTACCAAACCATTTCGAGCCTAACTAACAAGTCTAACCACGGAGCTGAACTATCGAGCTCAGCCACCAAACCAACAATCTCGACTCCTATCCGTGCTCGTCATCTCCGGTTTCCTCTACTTTCTCGTCCTTTTCTAACTTTCATATGGGGAGCCCTTTTAAATGACATTTTCATCCTATTATTTTTTAGTTTACATAAATGTTTTAGCTTGCCACTAAGTACTTCTATTGTATTTTGGTTATATGTGTTTGGATTCAATGAATTGACTATTAAGTTCTTCATGAGTTTATGTGTGAATCCCTTTATTTCAAAGTTTTTTTATTTAAATTTGAGAGATTGTATGAAAACATCTAAATGTATTCTTATTATATTTGAATTTTTTGTGTTTTCTTTAATTTATTTTTTTTATTCTTTTGATTTACTGAAGTGTTGAAATCCCATAATTTTTTTTTTGAAAACAGGTCGAACCACGAAATCGAGCCAAACCACCGTGGTTTGGTTTGGTTTGGTTTAGGTTAAGAATTTAAACATTTCAACTCATTTTGATTTTTTACAAACCGATAACATGCGGTTCAACTCATATTTTTTTTCCAAATCGAACCAAGTTGAACCATTTACACCTCTAAAAAATATAGGGGTGTAAAACGATTAAAAATTATCCAGTGGACGTGCCCAATTTCTCCTTAATTAATTGACACTATTATACAAATTGGGGGTATTTTATTTGGAAAAATAATTGGCCGGTCCCCTTTTGTAGTTTCAATCACAACAGTACCATTTTTTAACCTACAAAAGGAACTTTCATAAAATTTTTCCAACAATGTCATCCCGCCATCAACGTCAAGTTTTGCTTGTCTTCTGCAACTGCCTAAATCTTCAAGACTCGATCATGTATCTAATTTGTTCGAAAATCACAATTCTTGGGATAACGAAACTGGGATCGACATGCCAGGTCGTGGGGACAACGCTCCATAATGGGGGTTCGGTGGCAACGCCCTCGAAAGGTAAACGATTTTTCCGATTCATTGAGTATGATACTGAAGGATTATGTATTGATGTAGGAGGAAGAAGAATGTACAAGAGATGCATAACCAGTTTGAATCATGATGCATCGATTTGGAATCACGATGCATCGCTATGAAATGAAAATGACAAATTAGATTTGTGATGCACAAGTTTGATTCGCGATACAAAATTGGATCCGCGACGCACAAATCGGGTTCGCGATGCAGAAAATTCTGATGCACAAATTGGATTTGTGATGCTTAAATTGTGCATCGCGACGTTAAAATGTTCCTAATGTTTAGCATGTTTCTGATTTATTAAAAGTATCGTCGTAATATTTTCGTCACAAAAAAATGTATTTTCCGATTAAAAAAATGTAGGGTACTGTAACAGTTATAAATTATCTAAAGTGGACTGACTCAAATTTTACTCATCATTTTATGTTTTAAGCCCATTCATACATATGTGACCATCATTAAAATATTTAGAAAAAGTAGAAGTAAAATGATAACAATGTTTTTATAAAAAGTATAAATAAAAACAAAACAATTTATTTGGAATGAACAAAAAAATATATGACTATTACTCCCTCCGTCCTGGATAACACATAAACATAGACACTTAATACAACACCTATGAAATATTTAACTCAAAGATTAATAAATGTTATTAATGATGAGTTGTAAAATATGTTGTGATGATAATACCCATTACGCACTCTTTCTTTCATTAATTATGTACCTAATTACACTCACACTCTCTAAGATGAGCAATAATGATAATATTAAATGAAGTGGTATATTTGGAAGAATGGTAGAAAATCAGTACACAAAAGTCTTGAAGAACATTAGTTGGAGCATCCAAAAATACAAAGTAGGAACGAGATTAGAAATCAAAAATACTATATATATATATATATATATATATATAGCTATTTGTTGGAATTAATAGCTATTTGTTTTGCAAGTGTTTTTTTTAAAAAACTTTTTAGTGATAAAAAAAAACCAAAATTGTAACCCAAACCTGAGGTTGATATGATTTAGATTTTTGATTTGTTCTAACCGAGCCCTTTTTCAAAGTTTGTAACTCATGCACTTCCTTGTATTATTATTCAACCGCTAAAGTCTATTTTTTAAAATTATTGTTTCAAAAATGTTATCGTTACCTTTGATAGCTTCGACAAAGTACAAACACATTAGATTCAAAAATCACTATTATTGCACAATGAAACAAGAATCGACCTTTCCGATCAGGTCACAAGAGTCGAGAGGGTTCGGGGGCAACACCTCTAAAAGGTAAACTATTTTTTCGAGCCATTAAGTATAATTCTGGAATGAATCTGGGTTGAGTTGATTTTTTTAGCAAGGACGAAGGTAGAGGATGAAAAAAAATGACTTATGACAGAGAAGGAAGAAGACGAAGACGGATGGGATGTATACAAAACAAGTTTGCATCACAATGCATCAATTGGTTGCTTGAATTAATGCATCATGGTGCATAAAGTTATATTATGCAATTAAAATTGATGCATTACAATACAAATATTGATGTACCGCAATACAAAATTGAATTCTGTAATTAAAATTGATTTCATATTAAATTGATGCATCACGAAACAAAAATTGATGCACCGCGATGCATTTCCAGAGCATGCCTCAAACTCATTATGGGTATCGTCGTCTTTTTTACCTCTAAAAGTGTCTTTTTCGGTTGAAAAAAAAAGAACTGAAGAGGTTATAAACTTTGAAAAATGCATCGGCCCGCAATTATTCCTTCTGATTTTAGTGAAACAATCTATACAATTCGGTTTCAAGTTTAAGCACAAAATCGGTGAAACCAAAACTACAAACACAAGAACAATATGAAAAATACTAAGAAAGAGGAATATAATTAAACTAGAAAGATCAAATAGATTAGTGGACATTTGATTTGACACAAATTAGTTATGTTAAGGGTAGGTACAATGGTGTGGGAAAATCAAACCAAAAATCAAACTCAACCCATTAAAAATTAATAAATTAATCAATTAGATACTTATTTGATCTAAAACAAAAAAAACCCTCCCAATGGTGGCACAAAATCCAACACATTTACATACCCGACCATCTTTATCTCCAACAACTTTACATACATCACCATCTTTATCTCTATTAATTTAATATATCCTTTCAATTTATACTAACAAATAAATTTTATATTGCATAAATAAATAATTTCGAAATTATATAAATAGTCATTATTAAAATAATATTTATTTATTAAAATTTGAATAATATTTATTATAATTCGTTATTATTTATTTATAATATTATTACTTTATTTGTCTTTTTACAAATAAATTCATATTTTGCAAAAAATTCATTTGGTATCCAAATGAGGCAAACCAAGTCTCTATTTATAGATAAAAATGTGTATTGTTTTTTTAAAAAAATAAAAATAAAAAAAAAAGTTTTTTTGAATACCCAAACTACCCTTAAACAGCAAATAAAGAAAAAATTCCCTCAACCACCACCTCAACCACCACATTAATGACACATGGAAAGGATTGTCAGGAGCATTGTCGCTGTTTGCATTTGTTTCAAAATTGGTCCATCAAAACGACCTCGTTTTGATGGGCTATGGCCCAAAACTCATCGCTTTTGCAGGGGCTGTTATGAAAAAGCCATAAAATACGGAGGTTCATCTGCCGAACCTTTTGTATATAAATCATCAGCTGATTTCATTTTGATTTTTTAAGAACTTCCATTGTTTGCCAAAATTCTTAGAAGATTTGGAGGAAAACCTCCATTGGCCTTGCTCTTATAGCAATCAAACTAAAAATTATAAAATAAATAATGAAACTTTTGTCTAGATAGTAAACCTAGCGAAGTCCTTGCCTTTTAACAATGTCTGCATGTAACTGTCCATGCATACTAAACAAATAAAACAATTGCATGCTTTACCAATCTCAGATTCTGATTTTGATAGATGAACAAATATATTTAATAACGTAAAATAGATAAACAAACAGAGAAAGAACCCTAGGGGGAGAGAGAGAGAGAGAGAGAGAGAACAATAGTCTTCCATCCTTGCCAACTGCTCTACAACTACTCTGTTGAAAAGATAAGTATTGCTTATTCTTGCAACTCTGTACTGAACCTGCTATTATAAATTTAGCCGAATAACTAATAATTAACAATAATTATGAATAGTGTGTTCTATTTTGCTTCTTGCAGTTGATACTGTCACTGGATGGGCACTGGTTGGCCAGGCCTGCCCAATGATCAAATTAGTACTAAATATCTTCTCCATGGACACAATCATCAGCTCATACGCATGACACTCTGAAAATAAAAATAAAAATAAAAATAGACTATACTCTGTATTAATTAGAATTTTCAAAATCCTTTTGACGTTACGAGTATATTTACTGAGTTGTTCATGAGTCAAATCCAAATGCGTCCAAACATTAGGAAAGATGAAATGACCGCGAAGAACACAAACTACTTGGTCAAGAGGTTAAACAAAATGGAACCCCAAGTCCTTAATTGCAACTCTATGAAGTCAATCACGTAAATTTAGATCTTAATACATTTATTTAACTATAATTCCAACATAATTGACAACAAGACAACTGCAGAACCACAGAATAAGTCAAGAATTATCCCGATAAAATATCATCATCATATATAATCAAAACACCTCTTTCCACAAAAAATATTTTGTACAGTAATTTGACATAATAAGGAAATGGTTAGTATAGAAGTGGGATTTTTTTACATAAAGAAAGATGGAGAGAAAATCTTGGGACTTCTACATAATTAAAAGTACCCACAGTGTAGGGTTAGCCAAAGGCGTGCAACATATGATAAATTGAAAGAATGAGACTGTCCAATAAAAACCAACACAAACAGATCCTTAACTTTCTTTGGTCACCTTTTATCTCTCCTCTCATTTGAGTACTAGGAAAGTGAACTACTTTTCAAGTTCTCTTGAACAATCCCGTCCTACCCAGACAGCATATCCCTTCTCTCTCTCTCTCTCTCTCTCTCTCACACACACACACACACACACATTCCCTCATCCTCTCTAGCATCTGTACTGGAAATTAGAACCATACTAGCTTTAACTATTTTGTTCCACCCTGAGATTTATGTTCTTGTTGAGCTCTCTCCCTCTCTCCAAGAAAAGAACACAAATTCTAATGATCGGTTCCTCAAGAAACAGGATGTAATATTGGCTCTGCAGTAACTTTGGATGGTGACCTAGGGTAATGAGAGAAAAAACAGCTTATATAGATCTGCATAAGCCTAAAATATCAGCCAAAGACTTAACTTTTGTGCTTGTGTGGTAAGTGTGTGTAGGACAGAAGAGGGTTGTTGAGGTGGGGTTTGATGGTGCTTAAAGCAGGTATATCTCTTCGTATGTTCTTAGTCCTGATTCCTTTGAAAACTTGAACAGAAGATGAATTAAAAAGAATTGTGAGTGTGTGTATGTCTGTGAGAGAGAGAGAGAGAGAGAGAGAGAGAGAGTAAAGACCTCATCTCCTCATGTCAAAATGAAGAAACACGCCCCCAACAACTTATTATTACAAATCCATGTTAGAGGAATCATGAAAGCTGACAAACATAATATATCTTCCCAAATCCTTTTCTTTCACCCTTCCTTTTATTTATTTATTATCATTATTACTTATTTAATTGTAAAGGAATGGGGTTCCACACTATATTAAAAGGCCTCAGCTCCTCTCCTTGATGTATTCACTTTCTCTCTTTCTCTCACATTCACAAACACACACACACACACAAATTGTATGTGTTTGTACAATGGCCAACTTAGTCACCTCATTTAAATATGTATTCTTAAACTTACTGTTTCTTTATGCCTCTACCATGCATGCCATGGCACAATGGCCAAAGGGAGGATCTACCAGGTTTTACGACTTCAAGGTACCTCTCTCTCTGAGTCCCACTTTTCAAAGTATGACACACTTTCTTCTAACCTTCTATGTGCTTTACTATTATGTTAGGTCCAAACTACAAAGATAACGAAGCTTTGTAATACCAACAATATTGTGACTGTAAATAACATGTTCCCTGGACCAGTTGTCTATGCCCAAGAAGACGACAGGGTTATTGTCAAGGTCACCAACGAGTCGCCATACAATGCAACAATCCACTGGTAACACTATTTTTTAATTTTTTTTCTTTTTCCTAATGGAAACTCGATAGAGATAAGAATAAGTATTCTGAATCAAGATATTGATTTTTCCATGGCCAATTTCAGGCACGGTGTTCTGCAGAGGCTATCATGCTGGTCTGATGGGCCTTCTTACATAACTCAATGCCCCATTCAAAGTGGACAGACTTACACCTACGAGTTCACCTTAGTGAAGCAGAAGGGAACCCTTCTTTGGCATGCTCACTTTTCATGGCTTAGGGCAACCGTTTATGGTGCCATTGTCATATATCCGAAGACAGGAATCCCGTACCCATTTAAATACCCTTATGAAGAGCACATCATAATTTTAGGTATGTCGCTAAAAGCTTGCTAAAGTTCCACTAAACCTTAAACTTGATTCAACCCAAAGGGCCGAGCATCATAAAGTGTGAGGTCTAGCGTTCAATCCTTTCTCACGCCCCTTAGGAAACAAAGAGAAAAAGAAAGAAAAAAAGTCAGTGTGTGAAATCAAAAAGGAAGGAGACAAAAGTTAAAAAATCATGCTATAGTAGTTAAGGATTGAAATGGAACTTACAATTTTGTTTTCCAGGGGAGTATTGGCTGAGAGACATGGTACAGCTAGAAAGGGCAGTTTTAGCAAGCGGTGGAGCTGCTCCGGTAGCAGATGCTTATACGATCAACGGTCACCCTGGGCCTAGCTACAATTGCTCCAATAGTGGTAATTAATATAAGGAAAAAATATTATACAAAAAATCCCATTGCCTATAATAAATTTGACGTTAAATCTTTTCTTTCTTACAGATGTGTATAAGATTGACGTGGTTCCTGGGAAAACATACCTTTTAAGAATAATTAGTGCAGCCCTTAACATGGAGACCTTCTTCGCAATTGCTAATCACAAACTGACAATAGTTGAAGCCGATAGCGTTTACACAAAACCGTTCACCACTGACCGCGTGATGCTTGGACCAGGTCAGACCCTCAATGTACTCGTGACTGCTGATCAAAAGATAGGTAGATACTCCATGGCCATGGGACCCTACATGTCAGCAAGAAATGTCCCCTTCCAAAACATATCAGCAATTGCCTACTTTCAGTACTTAGGCGCCACACCAAATACCATAGCTTTACCTGCTCCTCTGCCAAGTTTTAATGATAATCTTGCAGTTAAGACAGTCATGGACGGACTCAAAAGTCTTAATGGTGCTGGCGTCCAGAAAGAGATTGATACTAATCTTTTCATCACCATTGGAATAAATGTTCAGAAGTGCCACTCAAAGACACCAAATCAAAATTGCCAAGGTGCTAATGGCGGTGTGATGGCTGCTTCGATGAATAATATTAGTTTTATCAGGCCTAATGTTTCGCTTCTGCAAGCTTATTATAACAACATGAACGGTTATTTCACTGAGGATTTTCCCGGGGTACCACTTCAATTCTATGATTTTGTGAATGGGGCACCTAATACGCCTCCTAACAACACAGGGTCGCTCAATGGTACTAGGATTAAGGTTCTTGAATATGGAACTAGGGTTCAACTCATTTTGCAGGACACGGGTACTGTCACAACAGAAAACCACCCGATTCATCTTCACGGCTATAGCTTCTATGTAGTAGGGTATGGTAGTGGGAACTATAATCCACAGACGGCAAATCTCAATTTGGTGGACCCACCTTACATGAACACAATTGGAGTACCAGTAGGCGGATGGGCTGCACTTCGGTTTGTTGCAGATAATCCAGGTATGTATACACACACAACTACGTATTTCCTAAAGCAATGCCAATGCATGAGGCTCCAACCATTACCAAGTCTAGAAATGATGTAATATATTCTGTATTACCCTTGGAAGCAGAGAGACAGTTTACTTGGTTCTTTCTTCTTCTTTTTTATTTATCTGCGAGTAAGTTTCATTAAGTAGACTGTTTTCGTAGTTCCATAACCTCCAAGTTACAATGGAGCAAACTACTGTTGCGCCAAGCCTCACCCATATACCTATAAACTTTAGCATGATTATACTATGCTAAGAGTGCAGATAATTATTTTGTGGCGTTTAACGATTGCTTTGAAATGGCACAGGGGTTTGGTTCATGCATTGCCACTTGGAGTTACATTTGTCATGGGGATTGTCGGTAGTGTTTATAGTGAAGAATGGTCAAGGAGCACTTGAGACACTTCCTCATCCTCCAGCAGGACTTGCCCCGGTGTTAGAGTCTTTCACAGGGGTATAATAACATATATGAGCGGTAAAGATCTTCCCTTGTTTAAAAAAAGAAACAAAGTATTCTTTGTTGCAAGTGTGCACAGAGTGTGGTTCATTTATTTCAAGAAAATGAAATTGTGTTGTAAAGAAAGCAAAGTTTGGATGAAATGAAAGTGGGCATTGTATTTTTCCTTTGACTTTGTGTGTTAGGTAGTAATGACTTCTTAGATAGAGACAAGTGAAATAAAGAACCAATATTGGACAAAATAGTAAGTATACTTAAAAATATACATGGCTAGTTGGATGTAATGGAAGTCATCTCTCTCTCTCTCTCTCTCTGTGAGACATCTCTCACACTGTCTGAGATACCATATCTTGCAATACTGTATAAAATAAATGAACACATTTTGTCAACATTCTTCAAGTATGTTGACATAGTTTTCATCAGATATCGATGGGTCCAATACAAACTGAAACATACAAATTACAAGAAAATAGCAGTTCAACCAACTATTTTTTGCATCATTACTTCAAAAATATAGAGTCTACTTTGAATGGTTGGTAGCTACCAGTAAATGAGACTTCAGGTTGACACATGAATGAAACAGTCCCAAAAGAGATCATTCAAAATAAGAGGTAAGTGGATTAAAGTGCACCTTACGAAAATTTGTTGCTTCTCTATGGTCAAAATGTACTTCCACAAGTTGCATCGTTTCCAACTTGCTCATTGCCCAACAGAAAACACAAAGCCTTTTTCCGTAAAACTAATAAGATCAGATCTATTCAAGGTACACAAGGTGTGAGAGAAGGAAATACTGCTATTTTTAATGACCTGCAGATCAACCTCACCACAGACATTAATCTATCAATATACTGAATAGTATTATAGTAACACGATGCAGTACAGGTTGAAGTGTAGTACAAAAAATTTAGTGAAGTACATTCCATTATTTAAACATGCCTGCAAACTTCCAATGAGCCTCAATAAATCAAAATGTTCCGCAAACACGCTGAAATTGTAAATTACATAATGTGCCAACTGTAAAACAATAAGAAATTTCTATATATATGGAGATACAGAAAATAGATAGCATCAAAGTGATGTACCTAATTCCATCAGTGGAACGGTAGTTGTACTATACAACCCTTTAATAAATTCTGTTTTTCTGTTAACAGTAGCATTGCTCTAAACAATATCTGTCTACAATCTCCAACCACCAATGAGGTCTAACATTGCACGTCTGGTACAACAAACTCTTTAAGGTAGTCTTGGTAGATAACACACACCTAGATAAATGAAGTTGTCTTTAGCTTACTTTGCACAGATGAAATTTTTTACTTGATCACCTTCCTTGGAAAACCTCTTGCTCAAATGAGTATTCCACAGTTCTCAAGTTCATTTGGATATATTGGTTGAGATACTCATTTGGGCAAGCAGCTTTGCATGGAAGGTTTAAGGCATGGAGAGAAAGAGAGAGAGAGAGAAGCAGAACTTCAATGGCCTCAAACAATCAAGGTACGTAAATCTGTGATTGCCTCAAGACTTATGGTACTTATTCTAATGATAATTGCATATTATGATGCCTGCTATGATATGATTCAACTTACGGCAGATTCATGTAAATACGAATGTAACAGGAAATTTTTTTTTTTATAGGAACGAATGAAACAGGATATTTATTCATCTAGATCAAGAAGATGAATTTTTACAGCATAATGGCAGTATGAGAAGGTAAACTGACTTACAATCAATCAACATAAATGTAAATGGTTTCGAGATGTAAAAAAATATTCCATCTTAAATCTTACATACTACAGAAAAATATTACGGATTGACTCTCTCTGAGTTCCAAAGCTTCTCTCCTTCAACAGTTCTAGACAAGAATGTTATCCTCTCATTACCCTTCAAATTCAAGTAATCAACCTGTGCACGAGGCAGAAATCTATAATTGTAAGGAGGGACATGTAATCAACATAAACTTGAATTTTAGACCAAGGGAGATGTTGACCTGCTCAGGGTCTAGAACTAGAAGACAGAATGAACCGGCTGGACCTGCGGAAGGGTCTAAAGAGGGCATTTGAGATGGATGCTCACACAGAGAGGGAAGACCGGGATTTGGCCCCAAGTACTGGAGTCTTGACCTTGGGGAACTAGCAAACCAAGCCTTCTCTCTTTGCTGAATTGTGAATTCCAAAAACAATGTAATGCTATATTATGACTTGTATCTAATCTCACCATTAAGTAATCTCTTTCAAAATTTTGAAGCCATTCTAGCAGGTAAATTATAATTCACAAAAATAGGTATGTTCCCAAAGGTCGGGAAAAAAAATTGCTACCTGAAGTTTCATGGGATCAGGATTTGACCCATCAATAACATCAACAATTCCATTTATCCGAAATTGCTCCCAAGAATTGGTGAAATACCAACATGCCTAATTCATAAAGATTTGAGCTTGAAGTGAGCGTGGGAGCGGAATTTTTTTAAAAAGTAAATGATTACTCCAAAACAAATTCTTCACCTATGCAAGTATACAACTACATGTAATACAAAACTGTCAGCAATAGTTATTTCTTGAAACTAAAATTGATTAAAATGAACAAAAAAATACTACCTACCTCAGCATATGGGCATTGCTTGAGATCCTCGATCTGCAAAATTTTCAAGTCAAAAGGTCAAAATCAATACTACACAAGCAAAATTCAAAAAAACCCAATTCAGCTTCTCATCAACATATTTAACTCGAGAAATATAATTTCAAAAAGCACATAATAACATGAAAATTAAAAAATAAAAAACAAACAACCTTGCGACTTCGACAGTCTGTATTGATTTGAATCTTATCACTATTCTCTTGGAACCCTCTGTATATCATAAAAGTCACAACATTCATAAAACTCCGAATTTCAAACACACAGTGTGTGTGTGTGTGTGTGTTAAGAGAAAGAGAGAACCTGAAAACAACAGTACGATTTGCCGGTCTGCCATCAATTCCGATTGTTGCCTGCGCACCAGAAAATCAAGAAAATTTTGAAGAGAGAAACAGAGAGAGAGAGAGAGAGAGAGAGTGATACATACAAGCTGAAAGTAGGTGGAATGCTTGAGATTAGAATTGGATTGCATTGCGCTGTGTAGAATTTGCTTCCATGGCGCTGCTATTGATGTGCCCATTTCAAAAAACTCAGTGATGTTGCAAGGTTGAAGACCCGTCTCAGCCCTCAGGCTCTCAGCTATCCAGCTCCCAAATATGGGGGACGATCGTGACATTAAGACAAAGTTGGAGGGTTGTTTTCCATTATTTATTACCACCATTTTGATATGCATAAAAGGACAATTATCAGTTTATCACCCCATTAAGGCATTAATTGTGTTCTCTCGATTTCATCGTTACAACTTGATTTTGCAGATCGTTAGTCGGTAAAGATTTTGGATTAATATTTTTCTTTTATGAAAAGGAGGATATTTTATTGGCTTTGGGAAGCAGATAAGTCACATTATATATTCAGCTAGCAGTGATTTTGTGTCCGCTCTAGTTTAAACATCGTTGGACGAAATAACGGTGATTTTTTTTCTGACATTTTTTAAATGTCTACAGTAAAAGCTTTAAAATTACAAATCAAACAAAAATCTTCTTGAGGGTTCCTCGATCAAAACAATTCAGCCGTGTATCGAAATCAGTACATACTATCTAGTTGACTTAATTATTAGTCAACTAAAATTTGACTTCGTAAAGTCAATTATAAAACAATTATATCCCAAAAATATAATAAAATTCCATAATTTTTAGGAACAAAGGAAACCATAAACATGTACAACAACTTTGTTGAGTCTGAATTAAAAATAGGCAAATATTTATCAATGAATCGAGCTCAAAACTCCTAAAAGCAGTAATGGAGTACGATTGGTAAATTTTGGTGAAGAAGAGATGAATTGATTTCATCTCTCACAGTTGAGCATTAAATATGGGTAAAGTGGTCCTAAAGCCAATGGATCCAAAATGACCAAAGCCCAAATGTTCAATAATTTCAGTCAATTTCAAAATTGTGTTTGGGGTGATCTATAAGTTCAAAAATTACAAGTAAAGTATGATTAGAAATCACTTGAAATCTAGTTTCTAAAGCATCAAACGGATCTTAATTCCGAGTTATCTACACAAAGATGTGGCCAATTTACTATGAGCTATCTTTGGGCTGTGGGAATATGGGGCCCAAACCGAAAATCAACCCAAGCTTGTGAAATGATACACAAAATTCATTACAAACAATTCTAAGTTAAACCTAAAGATCCCTTAGTCATTTAGGGTTTCTCTTAAGGTCAACTTAACCGAAAATAAATATTTAAACTTCACAATTTAATCTTGATATAAATATTAAAAATTCTGGGTGTTATACTTACTTTTTCATCATACTTTAATTATGGACCAAATACACATGGACTTTAAAGTAAATTACACATCAAACTAATATTAATAATCCAGCCAAATGTGTTTTCTTAAACCCTGCGCCAAGTCAACCAGACGATAATTTTGAGACAAAGGGAGTGCTATATATTGGGGATAGATTTGGAATTAAAGATGTTAATCCTTTAGTTTTTTAACGAGGGCATTAATAATACCACGATAAAAACTTTGGTAAGACGGTCTTATGGTCATTTTTTGTAAGACAAATCCTCATTTCCGATCCACCGTGTGTTATTGGGTTGAGCTATGACAGAGTGGGGCTCTGTCTTACGAATTAAGATTCGTAAAACGGTCTTACAGGAGACTTACTCTAATACCACCCTCTCTTTTGGTATAATTAGCGAGGGGATAAGGGCTTATCTGGATAATTTGAATTACTAATCGAAATTGCGTATTGAGTACCAAAATTAAAAAATTCGGCTTATTCATTATATTCGGCCTTTTACATGGCTACCAAACGGCTTCTTAGACTTAGTTAATACACATAGTTTTGTTAATGCCTAGCGGCTGGTGGTTACCTCATGGGAAAGATTGTCTTGAAGTATATAGTGAGATGATAATTGACGTGGGCAATTGGTGCCTATGGATGACCCTCCTCATTTTTACCCGATCATTTATGTTCGAGATGTTAATTGTCATTACCGATGTTATTAAAGAGAAAGGACACTACAGGAGGAGAAAGAAAGGGAAGATATCTTCCTTTTTGATTTGATGAATGGGCATTTAAATACCCACTCATTTTAGCCCATTGACCGTATGGAACAATGTTCATATCCTTCCAGACTAGACTGCATGTTTGCTACCTCTATGTGTTCGCATAAAATATTTGTAGTAATAATAGTAATAAAAGGGAGGTGTAAAAAATTGTCTAATATATAGAAAAACAAAATATTGTAATACAAGCTTATTGGGACATTTTGGTATCAATTTTACTAGATAGTCTTGATGTAGGAAAAATGCAGCTTGGGCCGTCCGTATGATGAGTAGGATATCTGGGCTTGATCTGCTTCCTTGAACCTGATTAAGACCATAGTGGGAGTGCAAGACTTGGCCTCGCGAAACCACTCCGGCGTGAGAATAAGTATCGTGTGAAAGAATCAAAAGAGAATTTGACAGAGGTTTTAGGCTCAAGAAAGATTGTGTACCTAGTTTGTGGTTTTTGGAAGGGTATTTATAGGCCCCAATGTCATTGAATCTGTCTAGGATTCACTGTCTTAGTTATCTTGTAGGATTAGGAGAGAATTTCTAGATTTTAAGAGTGATAGGCAGCTGACCGCGTGAATGTAGGAGCATATATGGTAGGTGTCCTGTTCGGATAAGGAAACCTTTGACTTGTCTTGGAGAGCAAGTTTCCTAGGCTCCCTGCTCGATACGTGCTCGGGCGAGCAAGGCTCTACCTGGCTACGTGATGTAGACTGATTAGAGACAAGTATAGATCCCGGGCTTGGCCCCTGGTCGGGCAGGCAAGGCCAATGCTCGACCAGACTTGGACGGCACGAGTCTGATTATTTGTCCGATGTGAGTGTGGCCCTCGGGCATGGTCCCTAGTTCGACAGGCAAGGCCTATGCCCGGCCAGATTTAGACGAGAGTTGTATTACTCATTATTTGATATCTTGTCAGCTCTGCCCGCTAGGTTGGTAGGTCCTATGCTAATTAAACTCGTGACAGGCACGTGGTGGTTGCTCGTGCCTTACTCGTGACCCAATTTGGGCCGGGCACATCAATGTCCCCTAACTCCTTGTCTGGCGAGTATTCATGCTCAGAGCGGGGAACACTTATGCTCGATGATATTGCTCTTGTGCTGGGCTCCAACACTTGTAAATTTTTGAGAAAATTGTGAAGGGTTTGGAAGGCAGGTTTGTAGAAGATTCTGGAACCTCAATGGAATACAGCTGGAGCGTGCTGAGGAAGTTTGTCGTTAAGAGTGCAGTAGGGTGACTAGGCGTGGAGGCGCGTGAGCCGTCAAGAGGTATCGTGATTTGATGGGGCGTGGTTTCGAAGTGGTGCATTTAATCTACGCATGCTAAGGGTAATGCCAGCCATCCTCAGGAGCGCCGTTTGGGCGTCCACTTTCCCCCAAAAACCTGATAATCCCACTTATAAAAGGGGAGCCCCCTTTCCATCTCACTCTTTTATGGTTCTTGAGATTTTTAGAGATAAGATTTTCTAGAGAGTTCCTGCTGTAGCTAACTTGTGCATTCTTGATTCCGACATCCCCGTTTCCAGTTTCCGACCGGCGTTTGCACCTAAAGTTTGTGATCTTTTTTCATATTTTGGTTTCATTGGACCGCTTTCCAGAATCAGTGAAGAAATCCATCCTACGCTTTTTGACGGTAAGTTGTTCACCTCTTTTTTTGGTTTGCTCTTCCTTTTTCTGGGTTCGTCTTCTTCATCTTCATACGTTTCTGGGTAGGATCCTTAAGATTAGAATCGACCCTTAGATAGAGATCGAGGAAAAGACCAAGTGGTCTTGCTCGTTAGGCAGGCATGGCCCCTTGATATACCTAGACTTATGAATTTTCCCTCTTGTTGTACCGGCTAAGCGGGTAAAATGTTGACTTTGTTTCCTCGATCTTTTTGTAGATGTCTCATGTTTCGGATAATGACTGGTAAACCTTCAATTACTACGGGCAGAACGACTCACTTAGCAGCGAGAAGACTCCCGCTATAGATTTCGTGCGAGAAGAGGGGGAGGAGTCCGTGGCCGGAAAGACTATTCCTGGGCGCGTGGCTCCCCCAATGGTTGACCTAATCGACTCCTCTAGCGAGCACGACCACTCGGAGAGGAGAGTGTTGAGGGGGGAGGATATGCTGGTGGGCAAGGCCCCAAACAGTAGGTGGATAGGGTTGAAGGCGTGGCCCGAGCAGGAAGAGGCTGCTGGAGATGCCTCCGAATCGGATGAAGTAGATGACATGCTCCTAGCCCGCCGCATGAAGAGAACTGGCCACTCTCAAGTGGAGGTCACACTTGAAGAGGCAGTAGATGAAGATGATGATGAGCCTGACTGGCATGTGAATGCCGATGAGAATCGGTATGCTGCCCACTGGGCTTCGTTGGACACGACAGATAAGGTGACGACATGGCTCACGTCCCTTGGTATCGACTTCGCTTACTATAGGGCAAGCAAGATGAACGTGCCCATCGGTGTAGAGCCGTCCCGTGAGCAAGAGAGTGAGCTCCTATTTTTTGTCGATTTCTTCCGGGTCGGACTGCGCTTCCGCTGGATCCTTTCCTAGTGGATTTCTTGCTCGAGACCAAGGCTGTGCTGTGTGATTTGATGCTGAACACTGTTCGGGCAATCACAACCTTCACGGTGGCTTGCCGTTTACTAGGTTTTGAACCGGATATATACCTGCTCGTAAGCTATTCATCTTTGCCCCGAGCACAGGTGGGCGGATTGAAGTTAGGTCTAACTCCAACTTCTTGAGACTTTTGTCCGATGTCCCTGGGAAGGTTGAGGCTTGGGACATGAGCGTCCTTTTCGTTGAGTCTCGGGTTGGATGACCGTTTGCGCCCACAACAACCGGTGAAATACAAATTCCCAAGGTCTCCAAGCAAGACTTTAGCTCGGGCGAGATTGCCCGCCTGGTGGTGTTGAATGCTGCCGTTGGGGTTATTGAAGAAAATGAAAAACAGGTCGGCCAACAATTCTTGCTCGATTGGAAAGAGCTAGTGTGTAACCCGTGCAATTTATATCCACATTTTAAACATTTTTAATTTCTGTCCACATCAAAACTTCACTTTCGATAACTGTACTGATCGTGCCATGTTCTATTCCAAGTATGAAGAGTTTGGTCTTATTGAAGATGAGGAAGAAGCAAGCCGACCAGAGGGCTGCCGACTAGAAGGTCAACAAGCCCGTGGCTTTGCCCAAAGTCCTTTTCTACCCGCCGGCCAAGAAGGCCTCGGCTCCGGGCAAAGCCTCGAGCCCGACTATAAAGGTGGCCGCTCCCAAAGCCCCTGCTCGCAGGCAAAAGGAGCCAGCTGTGATCGTTGTTGACAAGTCCTCTGAAGCCGCCGTTGCTGAGGTCGTTGAAGTCCTGTCTGCCAAGGACGCCAAGGCAACGGGAAAAAGAAAAAGGGACTCCCCTCTTCTCCGGCTCGAACCGTACGCCCACGTGGCTTGGGCTCTGAGCCCGTCTCTGTTACTCCCCCAACTCACGACGGGGCCGCTACTTAGAGGCAGCTGGGTTTTGAGATGCCTTCTACCACCAGTGTTGCCTGGGCACTTGTGAAGGAAATTTCTGGAAATGCAACTTGGGTCGTCCGTGTGATGAGTAGGATATTTGGGCTTGATCTGCTTCCTTGAACCTGATTAAGACCACGAAAACACCTTAGTGGGAGTGTAAGGCTTGACCTCGCGAAACCACTCTGGCGTGATAGTAAATATCGTGTGAAATAGTCAAAAGAGAAGTTGATAGAGGTTCTAGGCTCAAGAAAGAGTGTGTACCTTGTTTGTGGTTTATGGATGGGTATTTATAGGTCCTCAATGTCATTGAATCCATCTAGGATTAACTGCCTTAGTTATCTTATAGGATTAGGAGAGAATCCCTAGATTTTAGGAGTGATAGGCGGCTTATCAAGTGAATGTAGGAGCAGATATGATAGGTGTCCTGCTCATATAAGAAAACTTTTGACTTGTCTTGGAGAGCAAGTATTTCAAGCTCCCTGCTCGACCCGACTTGGACGGCACGAGTCTGATTCTTTGCCCGATGTGAGTGTGGCCCCCGGGCATGGCCCCTAGTCGGACAGGCAAGGCCTATGTTTGGTCTAGATTTAGACGGGAGTTATATTACTCATTGTTTGATATCTTGTCAGCTCTGTCCGCTAGTTTGATAGGTCCTATACTAATTAAACTTGTAAAAGACACGTAGTGGTCACTCGTACCTTGCTCATGACCTAATTTGGGCTGGACACATCAAGTCTCTTGTAAGTCCTATTGCATCATAAGATTATATTGATTGAAGTAATTTGTAAATGAGATAATGTTGTAAAATACAAACTCATATGTTTGAGTTAGGTAAGTTATAGATTTATGACAATGAACGAATCCTCGTTTCGTATAACCTAGTTTTTGTCTCCTAGTTACATCTAATTCATGTACTACTCTCAGCTAATGTTTTTTTTTGTAATGAAAATCAAAATTTGAAAGAGGAGGGAGGGGAGGGAGGGGTTGGCTCTTTCCAAGAATTCAAACTTGAAGAGTCCTAATCAAAAAAGGCATTCATTTTTAGTCTTTGCGCATCATTTTTGGATCCCACCATTTTTTGCTTTCTGTCGGCTTTTCTCCTCCTCCTCTCCCTTTCAACTTGTATATTTTTTTATTTTTTTTATAGTAATATTGGGGGTAAAGGGGTAAAGGAAAACCAAAATATTACCCATTCATTTGGCATGTTTCGGTTTCAATAATTGTATTCTGTTTTTCTTTTCCAAACCTTTTAAAATTACTAAATCTATTCCTAAATTGTTGTTTTATTATTATTATTTTTTATCAAACTGATTGTTTCTTAAATAAAATTTTATTATATATATATTTTTCAAAATCATACAACACGTAGTTTGTAACTAACTAATACTTTTTTAGTACTATGATTTATGTGTTTTTTAAAAAATAATATTTTTTACTTTAAAAGGTCAAAACTTGACAATAATTTATGAACGAAATTAATAAGCCCATATGTCATTTCAAAAAAGAAAAAAAATCATTTTCATACTTGAATACACTTATACTCCATTGTTACATCAAAAAATATTACTAAAAGGAGATTGTTCATTATGATTTTTGTTTCAATATTATTAATTTACTAATTAATAAATTTTAAACAAAATATTTGTAAGTGATGTTAGCTATCATAAGATTGAGTAAGATGTCTAAATGATAACTAGGAATTTATTTAGTTCTTAAAAAATTCCAAGAGTGATGTCCATAATCTGAGTTTATGGAATTTTCAAAAATAAAAACAAAAAATGACTAAGTAAATAGACACTGAGCATTTGATTTATATATCACTTTTTTTTTTGCATTAAAGAAAAAACAATTCCTCTGTATGTGGCATAAGAAGAATCATGCTTTTAACTTTTTTAATCAATTTAATTTCTTTTGGAATAAATATTTTTAACATTAATATTTGATAATGATTAGTTTTTTTCATCAATAAAACAAGCAACTTTATGTTTCCTCCCTTCTAGGCAAAGACTAAATAGTCCATGACATTGTTTTGGTATGTTTTACATTAATAACCTACCTTAAAAAATTATATCTATATGTTTCATAACATTTTAATTATATCTTCAACATTTAATATTAGCATAATATTGATTATACTTAAATATTATTGTAATTATGATAAACTCTAATGTTAGTTATATATCTCTTAATTATTAGATTTTTCAAACATTAATTCTTTTGGTGGAACAGATGGAGTAGCTCTTTAATTTAGCATAGTATTTAGAATATATAGTTTTATATTTTTTTACGGTTAATTACTCATTTCGTTCCGAACAAAAAGTCTAACATACTATATTGTTTTAACTTTATCCTTCATATTTGATATTAACATATTGGTTATGTTTAAATATTTTTTAATTATGACCAACTATAATACTAGCTATATCCCATAATAATTAGACTTTTCAAGTATGAACTATTAAAGTGTAACGGAAGGAGTAGAAAAATTAATGAGTGTTTAATTTTGTAATTTTCACTAAAATTAACTTTTGAGTCGTTTTAGTAATAGAATTATAGAAGTAAAGTAATACCATTGACGTCCACATATAATATAGTATTAAGTGTACAGTAGGAGATGATACGTGTTAAGTGTTAACGATGAAATTAGTAAAATCTAACAAAAAAATACACACTCGTTTAAGGATTAAAATAAAAATAAAAATAAAAATAGACGGTCATTAGAAATATAGATATGTTTTCATTTTTTTGTGTGTTTTTAGTGTGAAGGTGGGTAGTGGGTAGTATGAGATTTTATAAGAATTAAGTGAACAGCAAGAATGAGGAGATACCCCATTACATTGGTCAAAAAAGGAGAAACCCACCATAGGTTATACACTCATAGTTCCACCCACAGTGTATATAATACATTGAATCAGCCATCTTTTTATGAAATCATATAGAATTTCCCCCACAACAAAGATCGTTCAAATAAAATATGTTGATTTTTCAAGTATAGTCAAAACAAACCCATCTCTCTCTCTCTCTCCCTCTCTCAGAATTCATTTAAACAAGTCTTCAAAACATTCTTTTCCATTATAGACAACTGCAGACAAAGGAGGTAAATCTTTTCTTGTCTTTGGAGGCTTATTCCAAACCTTTTTCTTCTTCTGGGAATTCATGGAGGCTGCTCAATGGGCACAGGTTGGTTATCATTGTTTATATATATAATTTCTAAATATAATACATGCATGATCGTTTTTCTTCAAGCTCTAGGTTGTGGTTTATTGGGTTTTTTTTTTTTTTTCATGAGTTAATTTAATCATAACTTATCTCCTAATTTCATGTACATAAATGAGTTTGTTCTTCTGCTTCATGCGTTATTTTGCAAAAATATGAGGTTTTTGGAGAGAGATGGTTACCAGTTACCACACTCATTTGTTCATACTATTTTTCATTATTTTTCTGCGAAGGAAAAGTGTGAGTTGCTCTTTAGGTTGCACATGAATGAACTGCACTCTAGTTGTTATTGGTCTTGTGATTGCATAAAGGGATAGAGTAAATATGCTATATATGTTGCTCCGGTCTCTTTTCTTCCAATACTCTCTCCTCAATGGAAGATCGAAATCTCCACTGCAACTCTGCAATTTGCTTTTGGCTTGTTATTGCATAAATGATTTTCGTAATTGGGTAACAGAGGCTACTTTCTCTTCTTTTCTTCCAATATTTGATCTAATCTCTCTCTGGCCTATTTTTGGTTTAGCAAAAAAGTGGTGGTCCCCTTTTGTGCAGTTCCTCTCTTCTTGAATGGTATTTCTATGATCGTTCTTGTTTTGGGTCTTGTGATTGCATGCATTGGATGAAGGATTTTTGGTGAGTGAGGCCATTTGCTTTTCTTCTTCTTTTTTTTCCTTCCAACATCATCTGATCACCCTCTCTTCCTTCTTGGATGTTTTTTTTCATGATCTGTCTTGCTTTTGGTCTTGTGATTGCATGAAGGAAACTTTGTTGGGTAAAAGAGGCAATTTGCTTTTCTTTTCTTCCAAAATCTGATCTCTCTAGATCTCTCACACCTCTTGGATGGTTTCTTCAGGATCCTACTAGATCATGCTCCAAGCCAGGGCAAGATCAAGAAAGAAAAGTGAGACCAAAAAATGAACAAGCACTAAACTGTCCAAGATGCCATTCAACCAACACCAAGTTTTGTTACTACAACAATTATAGCCTAACCCAACCAAGATACTTCTGCAAAGCTTGTAAAAGGTATTGGACTGCAGGTGGATCCCTCAGAAACATCCCAGTTGGTGGAGCTTCAAGAAAGAACAAAAGATCATCTACAATGCCCACCTCATCAAAACCCACCCTCTCCCACTTTTCTAATTCTCAATACCCTAACCATAATAATAACAGTACCCACAAGGGCCAAGATCTTAATCTAGCTTTCCAACCTCCTCCAGATCAAACCTTTCATGGTCTCTCTCAGTTTCTAAAAATAAACTCTTCTTCTCATACTTCAACCTCACTCTCTGATTTGCTTAGAAATGGAATTTCTTCTAGTGGATTGAATCCTCCTAATCCGGTGCCTGCAGCCGGTTCGGACACAATGTATAACAATGCATTAGGGTTTACTTTTCAAGAATTCAATCCAACAATGGGGTTTGCAATTGATCATGGGAATGGGATCAAGTATGAAGGGTTTCATGGGAGTAGTCAAGGAAGAATAATGTTACCATTCGAAGCATTGAATAGGGATCAGGGTGATCATCATCAAAGTATGGGAAAAGGGAATACAAATGGATATTGGAATGGAATGTTGGATGGAGGATCATGCTGAGATTGAATTCATTCATCGATAAATACACATCTTGTGTGCGAGTCTAAACACTAGACAGTATCGGACGAGCACGACAGTCAATTCATCCTATTGTTCCAACTTGCACTGGTGCGCAACTCCGGCTAAACGATAAATGATGAAGAATATTTGAAGGGCAAGAACATATCAAGCCTTTCATTTGTTTTAATTTCTTGGTATTTATTTATGTGGTAATTACTTTGTTTGGAGTGATTAGAATTTACAGAGTACTAACAAATTTACTTTTTTTTCGTACTACTATCATGTGGTAGAACTAATATCTTATTTGAACAAGTCTTTCCGTCATTGTAATGATAACTTGTATTTCCACTTTTGAATCCATGTGTGCAACTAACCCATTAAATTCTTTTTAATCTTTGCTCTGTGTGACTGTGTCTTGACAATTTCACGTGCAAGTCTATATTACTGATTATTCTTTCCACAGACAAGACTCCAGACTACAATCTACTGGTTCAAAACGCAGCTTTTAGATACAATCTGTTTTAACGCGTTGCTTGAATAACCCGCGTTATCAAAACGAGACTTCCATTACAAATTTGCCTATAAGATGCTCCACTAGAAGTCTAGAACACGATTTTAATTCCTAATTTTGTAAGATTATTATTACTATTACTGTTGTTGTTTTGCATTTACATGCTCCTTTTTTGAAGAAGCTCTTGAATGGAGCGTTTCTTTTTAGAGTATTTTTGTCCAAATCGCTTCATTTTAAACTAGGTGATACAAGGCACATTTATAAGAAACAAATTGTGTTTTAAAAAATTTCATCACATTAAAGTGCTACACGATACGAGTTATATCAAAACTTGACCCTTGTAGTCTTGCCCGGCTCGGCAGATAAGGCTTCTTCGTCTAACTTTTATCCACCAAAAACAAAGAAGGAAATGGTTGACATTCTATTACATCAAAGAAGGGAGATCAAGAAGAGAATCTCCCCCTCTCTCAATCTTTCGAACAGTTTAAAGTTTGATTTTTGAGTAACAATTGACTCACGTTGAAAAAGAACTACTCCTACTATTACCAACAGCCTAACAGGGCACATTCTTTTCATTCAAATTAGGGACAACAAACAGTCAACTTGATAACAAGTCAAAGTCACAGAGCAATAAGAAACCAATTACCTATAGGCTATACATTTACATTTACATTTACATGACTGCCTCGACCAAAAACACTCCCCTATTTGCATGTTCTGGACCTCCTTAGGTCCAAATGTAGAGAGAAACCAAGCAAACGCCTGTTAACAGCGCGCGCGCGCGCACCGCGGGGGGGGGGGTGATCAATTATTCTACAAGTTGAGCTTTTAAACCTTAATGCATGTTCAAGCACACAGACGTATCAAACAACCAATTAGCGAGGTGCCTAAAAGGAATCTAACGATAATCAATCAACTACACTTGGTTAAATTCACCCAAACCTTGTACAACATCCGGTAATATTTGATTAATAAAGAGCATTACACCAGTATGAACTTCTGTGATAGAGATACACGAAATTCTACTATACATAGATAACTCGAACATGTTTATATCATCATATTATATCATGAGAGCTTGTAGAACCAGTAAGGCACAAAAAACACTAGATATTCAAATACCCTTCCAGTTTTGATAACTATACAGCCGAGGCTTGTAGAACCAACAACCTCACAGGTCTCCATTGATTCCAAAGATACGAACCTTGTGCATATTAGGAAACTTGGCAATAACTAGCACAATCACAGCAAGCGTGTTCAGGAATAGCATTGGATGCTCGTAGTCAGTTGTGTGCGAGGCTATCAAGTACCTGAAAGTCAACAGACGAAAAATAATAATCAGTTATTACTTATTACTTATCATTCAACTTCAATATAGGCTGAAATGTAGCTAGTCAATACAAATTCTGATTGGCAATATGTGCTTCAGTTTTACATTCAGTCAGGAACCACAGCAAGACAAACATCGAAATCAGTTCCAACAAACCTCTGTTTACCAACAATTAACACAGATCATCATCTTCTTCCACAATAAATTGTTTTAGACCAGTAAATTAAAACTATTTTCAGCCTTTTCTATTAGTGGCAAAGACGGGATTTTATTTTTCAGCATCATCAAAACATTATACTTCCTCCGTCCCCAAAATATAGTCTTATTTGAAAAGTCAAACTTCTTAATATCGTATTGTTACTCTTCTATATTTACTCTAAAATGGTAATATATATATATATATATATATATATATAGTTGGAGATTTGTAGCTTAAAATTTTGAAATGGAACTGTTTTTTTTAGACTAACAAACAAGAAAATTAGTAGGACTATTTTTGGGATGAGGGACAATTCTATTTTATTTTTCATTGGTGCAACCAGTATAAATAGTTAGGATTCTAGATATCAAACACAAGGTTTTTGTCCCAAAGAGATGTTGACATAAATGTCAAAAACTAAAAAAAGTAAGATTGGGGGTGGGGGATGGAAGGCTTTCACACACAACCACGTCCTATGTATTACTAACCAAGACAAACTTCTTGAGTGCTTCCTGAAGACTATGTTCTTCTTTACAATGGAATGAATATGCTTCAACATATGGATTCAAAAGGTCTATGTATGCCACATAATATTAAATAGTTTAATCAATACAGAAAGGACCAAAGATAAAGAACACTATATCATATCCAGGAAGTGAGTAGAAGAGTTTTCGTCACACGCACGTGCATGCATGCTGGTCTTCTCATTTCTGTAGACTGTAGTGTTTCTCTGAACCTTCAAATTTTTTGAGTATACTCCAAACTTGAAAAAATGTCATCAAACATAATAAAGTTTCAACTACAATAAGAATTTGGTAATTATTGTGTTTTTAACGTGCCTACAACTTGCATTTTTAGGCTATCCTATGCTGTGTGAAGTTTGTGCCAAGTTCATGTTCTTTACCATACTTACGGTAACAAAACAGCCTCTGCGATAGTCAATTACAGTCATGTGTTCAAGAAACTGAGAATAGAGCAAGAGTGCAAGGCACAAAGCAAAGCGCATATGACAAGACTCAATCAAACAGATGCACTGAAATCATACCAAAATAAGCATTTTTACAACAGATAATATAGCTAGCAGGCCATTTAGGTGCATGGATCTTCTTGAAAATCAAAATCAACCAACGAGAAGTTGTTCCACTAAAACCTACCTAAAAGTGATCATATAATCTACTTTTTCGTCTATCACTCTATAAATATTACCATATATCCCAAAAATCAATTGTGCATATAGCCATCTTAGCTTTCAAATTTCAACCAAAGTATGGTCACAATCAGGAAGTGTCTTAATATAAGTTGAAATTGTAGGTTGAAGTAGTTGAGAGATGCTCAGACAATGTTTTGTGTGCTTGAGAAAATTGAAAGCATTGCGAGATTTGTAAGCAATATACAATCAGCCATGCATATGCTAAGATTTGAAGTGCCAATAGGTCTTGTCAGCAATTGGCACTTATTTCAACTTCTTTGTCTTCATCCCTCCTGCCTTAGTAATCCATATCTCTAAGAGAATGTTGTCCTATAAAAACCAGATTACTTGTGCTTTGGTGGTCAAGTCCAGTCTTCTAATAAGGTTCCAGGCCAAGTCTAGCCTTGGCAGTTAGTGTCTAGGTTGCACGGACACTCCTTCAACCCAGCGTTACTTCCAGATACTCTAGGTTGAAGGCGTGTCAGTGTAACCTAGGTTAGTGTATCTTATGTTGTCTGTTTGAGTGTTTTATGTGGTTTAACAGTTTTTGAGTGTAATTGTGTGTTTCTTTGGGTGTAACCAGGTGCTTTTTGGACGGTATTACGAGCTAGGGTGAATCCAAGCCAAACTTTTTTCTTTTCTTTTTTTGATTTTTGGGGGGTGTGGTGGTGGTGTTAACATTTGACAAAAAATATGTAGACTGAAAAAAATATTTCGGTATTAAGAAAAATTGTATAGATAATAAAACCACTATTTACACTAACACATTATCGTCTACTTTGCACTACAAATTAAGTGATACCGATAGCACTATAGGGACCCTAATGAATATGCCTGGCTCCTGGGCAAGTCCTAATCACTTAACTATTAATGTCATAATTTGTTTTGCCAAGCTAGGGGCAAAAATAAAATAGAGCATATGCTTTGATTATGGCATTTCACCGTCCTTGCAAGCTTTTATTCATGGTATGGGAGACTAAGAACTCCCTCAACTCAAAAAAAAAGAACTCCCTCAACTCAAAATAGCAAACAACCAAAAGTAAACATAATTGAAAGAAGAAGAAGTACAAGGCCCACAAATGATAACATTGGTGTATAAATCTATACAAGATGTGGGAAAGGCTTGAAATGATTTATTTATACTCTATTAACAATAAAGATTTTAAAACAGGAATCATGCATATACTTTTAATAGAAAAGATTAAATCCAATATGTTTGCCAAAACTCCAAATGGCTGATGAAATTGAGGAAAACTTACAGCACCACGGGTACAACTGTCAGAAACTTTCTGTTGCGGGTGAGTTGCTTTCCATTGTCAATCTGCTCCCACCATGTCAGTGCATTATACATCCCCTGATCATCAGCAAAAGGGGTTCCTTTCTTCCAGTGGAAGAAGTGATATGTGACCTGACCAAGGAAAGAAGATATTCCTCAGTGATTTGCAATAGATAGACAACGCATGAAGCAAATTAAACTAGTCTTGACATGGATAAACAAACTAAGAAGAGGATGATCATAAAGGAGAAAGATTAAACACAAGCAAAAAATGAGCCGAAATAACTTGATGCAGTAACCCAAAACAGAAAGTTTTATAGAGAAGGTGTATGATTTGATTTTTATAGCTAGTTAACTTGTAACACCCCGAGCCCGAGAGCCCGGTCCGCTACTTGTAGCACACACACTGGCCCACTGAACACGCGTCACCTTGGGTCATTAGACCCACCACAAGCCGACCCAAAAGTCCATAGATGATGTTGGTACCTAGAAGTAGTGTGTGGCCACCTTATAAATCGTACACCGGGTGATGCAGGATTCAAGAGGTGGCTCGTACGGTGATCAGGAGGTGGCTCCCACCTTCTACGGTGTAGCACTTTGGCTCGCACAACACTTTGTTCCCATATTTCTGACCGGGACCCGCTCTGATACCATTTGTAACGACCCGAGCCCGAGAACCCAATCTGCTACGTGTCCCACACACTGGCCCACTGATCACGCAATATCTTGGGTCATCAGGCCAACCACAAGCCGACCCAAAAGTCCATGGATGATGTTGATGCCCAGAGGTAGTGTGTGACCATCTTATCATTGACGTCCTCGTCAAGGCCAAATTGTACCCCGAGAGATGCAGGATTCAAGAGTTGGCTCCCACCACCTTCTACGGTGTAGCACTTTGGCCCGCACAGCACTTTGTTCCCATATTTCCGGTCGGGACCCGCTCTGATACCATTTGTAACAACCCGAGCCCGAGAGCCTAGTCCACTACGTGTAGCCCGCACACTGGCCCGCCGAGCACGCAGCACCTTGGGTCATCAGGCCCACCACAAGCTGACCCAAAAGTCCATGGATGATGTTAGTGCCCAAAGGTAATGTGTGGCCACCTTATAAATCAAACACAATTTCCACACCTACCCGATGTGGGATGGGGTATTACATAACTTGATGCAAGTTTGAACATATTTTAAGGGTTTGTCCAATTACCCTAGAAGCTCTCAACCAAAAACACATCAACAAATACAATCATCAGTCTCTTCTAATTCCAATAGGTCATCTACTTATGTTTACGTGTGCGAGAACATATCTGAGACTGAAAATCTTAGGTCAATCGGAATCTTCAACAGGTCCTCTACCATATCAATCAGCAAGGCAAGTCCTACCTAATCTAATCAATACAAATATGGACCAAATCTGAGTGTAAATCACAAGGTACTAAAACCTAAATACAGTAAAACCTAAATCAACTCAAGTCTCAACATCTATCATCCAAACCGCAACCCCACTAAACTAAACCAATCTAAAATCAAATTGAGTAAACTCAAAACAGAGAAACTTACAAATTAAATGATACACGTATTTGCAGAAAAGCAAAAATACAAACAAACAAACACCCGTGTAGTTTAGAAAACCCCAAACTAGAGAAACCACGATACAAAATTATATACGTAGCTAGCAGAAATCCTTAAACACACAAACGCAGTTGAACACCCTAAAACAGAGAAACCCCAATACAAAATCATTTGCATGTATTAGCAGAAACCACAAAATACAGACGTACATAAGATTTCAGAAAACCCCAAAACATAGAAAACCCCATACAAAATTATGTACATATATTAGCAGAAAACTTTAAATACACACATACACACATGAGGTGGTGTTGCTTACTGCGAAATGGGATAAATTGACGATGGTCCAAGCCATTCCAGGGGTACAACCAAAAAGGGAAAGAACAAGGAGCCAAGCAAAGAAGAGAATCAATATATAAGTTGTCCAAACCCCTGGGTACGTAAACCACTCCGTGTTCTTGTTCAGATCCGGAGGCGGCGTCGCCTTCACGTACAAACTCGCCATGCCCCCACACTCTCCTCGTTGGCTCCGCTAATTTGATAGCGAAAAACCCAAAATTCGAATTTTGATGGAGTCGATCAAATTCTTCAAATGAAATTGGAAATGCAATCGAACAACAGTTGTAGCATTTCGAAGTGCTTGATTGTTTTAAAATAAATTACATCGAAAGAAGAAACCCAAAAAGGTTATGCTCGGGATTTCTGTTTCTTTCTCTTTCTGCGTGTCACGGGGGATTGGAGAGGACGATAAGCAATTGGCAAAATTTGTTGGCGCAAAGCAATGGGATAGGTTGGAAAATGGAAATGGATAAATATGATTTTGAGGAAAGGGCAGGTAAATGGTACTCCCTCCGTCCCTAATTTATTGTCCTGCTTGACCCGGCGCACAGATTAAGAAAAAACAATTGACTTGATTATTTATATTGGTTTAATATGTAGTTTCCTTTAAAGCCCATGTATATATGGCCCATAATTAAAGTAAGGTGAAAAAGTAGGGATAAAGTGGTAAAAGTGATGTTCTAAAAAGGTAAGTTTCAAAGTGGACAATTATTTTGGAACGGACGAAAAAGGAAAGGAAGACGATAATTTAGGGACGGAGGGAGTAATTCCCTTTTAGTTTAGGAATTTTTTTTTTTTTTCTCTTTTGGTTTTGGCATGTACCATCTCCTAATGATTTTGGATGACTCTCCTGCCCTTATCACTGCGCTGCGCTGCAAATCGGGGGGTTTTTTTTAATAGTCTTGTAAAGTTCAAATTCGAAAAGAGGCTCTACTAAATACTCCATGTTTTTACTTTTTAGACCCCTCATCGGCTCGAGTTTTTGTAAATTGCAAATGCAAACTGCTCTATTTTTTATTTTTTATTTACTAACGTTAGATTTTTTATATGTGAATCTATGTATAATTTATAATACAATATAGCTCATAATCGCACATATGCAATTGACTAAAGCTATTTAGGGATTGAGATTAATTCATTTACTGAGATCATACGGTCATTATCACTCCCTGAGTTCACATGTGTGAACGGCGGTTGAGCAACTACCCCCTCTTTCTCTCCAACTCCCCCACTATTTACGGTTGGTGACCGCTAATCCTTCCTCTACCAAACTCATGTTCCTTTTCTTTTCGATATTTTAATTAATTAATCAATTTTATGCTAAAAATTCGTAAATTTTATAATTTAAAATATTTGTTTTTTTAACTGTTATCGTAATTAACTTAATCAATTTATTTTTTGAAACTGAATTCCAATTTAATTTATTTCTAAGTTTTGAATATTTCTATTTTAATTTTTTTCTTTTTAATTGTTATCGTAATTAACTTAATCAATTTAATTTTTTTTCGGCCCGCAATTTCGGATACAAATAATTTTTTAAAAAAAATCGTAAGTTTTGTAATTTGAAATATTTGTTTTTTTTTTCTTTGTAAATGTTATCATAATTAACTTAGACAAATTATAAGTAAATGTTAATTCATTTCCACATTACCTGCTTCATTTATTGATAAATTCACAAACTGGCGCCGTGCCATCGGCTCGGGCAAGAGTACTAGTAACTAGATATTCATGCTCATGTCTATGACACGGTACCAGTATATCTGATTTCGTCAATTGAAATGACAGTGTCTAAATAAAAGACGTGATTTAAAAAAATATTACAGTTGAGGGGTACATATAGTTGAGGGAGTGATGTTTTATAAGGGGTGGCTCTTCAAAAGATTAATCGGTAGGTGTGATTTTATAATATGAAGATAAAACATAAAGAGAAGAAAAATGAGTGACTGCTCATAATATTAATTATAGGGGGTGACTTATAATACGGAAAGAAAAAAATAGGGAGTTAAAAATAGATAACTACTCGCACATGTAAATGTGAGGGTGAGGGTGAATCACAACCGTTAAATTTTTTAAGATAATTTAATCTCAACCTCTGAATAACCCTAGTCAATTACCTAACTGTTTTATAATATAGATTATGATGAAAAGTATGTTGGAGATCGACTTAGCTCGATTCTACATTTGATCAACTCGAAACCATAATTAAATACTAGTTATTTAGCATGTACTCCGGTTTCGCACGAGTACAATGTAAAAAATATATATTTTTTGTAATAATAATATAACTTTTGGACATTATAATTAGATTGTTAATATCTTCCATGGGTATAATAAAAAAATCTATTAATACTTTTAAAATAAACATAAGTTTCTAACTAATGTGAGATACATATTTTATATTAGTAATAATAGTAAAAATCTTTGATTTAAAAATGTTTAAAACTAACATTTAACTTGATAATAATATTAGAAGTCTTTTTGTTAAAAACTTTTAAAATTATAATACATCTCTTATATTATATTGATGATAAAATTAAAAATATTTTATCTAAAGACTTTTAAAACCATCATCATTTTTAACCAATGTAGAATATCTCTCCTATTAATAATAATAGTAAAAGTATTTTATCTGAAATTAAAATCAACATTACTTTCTAACCAATATGAGATATACATTTTCTATTGGTAATAATAGTAGAAGTTTTATATCTAAAGACTTTGGAAACCAACATTACCCTTTACCAAATGTATGATACATCTATTCTATTGGTACTAATAGTATTTTTAAAACCAACATTAAATTCTAACCAATGTGGAATACATCTCTTCTATTGATAATAATAGTAGAATACTTTGTAACCAATATGAGATACATGCATCTATTCTATTTGTAATTCAATCTAAAAACTTTTTAAACAAACATTTATTTGTAAACAATGTGAGATACATATCTTTTATTGGTAATAAGTGTAGAAGTCTTTAATATAAGACTTTTAAAACTAACATCTCTTTCTAAACCATATAAGATACATCTATTTTATGGTGATAAAAGTAGTTATCTTTTATCAAAATACTTTCAAAACTAACATCAATTTATAACCAATGTAATTAAGATACATAATTTCTATTGGTAATATTAGTATAGATGTATTTCATAGTGGTTATAAATTGATTTTCGTTTTAAAAGTCATTAGATTAAAATTTTAACATTTTATTAGTAATAGAAGAGTTGTATCCCATATTGGTTTGAAAATAATGTTAGTTGTAAATTCTTATATGTATAAGACTCCTACTATTAACAATAGAAGAGATTAATAGTAGAGATTAATATCTCATTATTATATTAATTATTAATATATATTATTAATAGATAATGGTTGAGAAATTATGAGTCACACATGAATGCTTGAGAATAATAATAGTATTATTGTTATAAAAAAATAATAATAGCAATAGTATTAGTAATAATAAAAATAATATTATATAATTCTTATCATCATTGTCATAAATGAAAAGAAAAATAAATTTTCATCAAAATGAAAGCTTTTAACATATCTGTGTTAGTATACACCTTAAATTTTAGACTTTATAGTATTAAAATATTTATTTTGAGACTTTTAAAATCATTATTCATATTCTAACAATGTGAAATATTTCTTTTATATTTTTATTGGTAATAAAAGTTTAAATTTTTTATCTAAAGACTTTTAAAACAAACATCTCTTTCTAACCATGTGATATACATATTTTCTATTGATAATAATAATATTTTTAAAAGCAACACTAATTTCTAACAAATGTGGGATACATTATTCGATTGTCATAATAATAGTCTTTTATATAAAAACTTTTGAAATCAACATCTTTTTCTAAATAATATGTGATACGTCTTTTGTATTGATAATAACATAAAAATTCTTCTATCTAAAAACTTTTATAAACAATATATGTTTCTAAATAATGTGAATATCTTTATAACCGATGTGATATACCTTATCTAAAAACATTTTAAACCAATATCACTTTTCTAACCAGTGTGCAATACATGTTTTTTCTATTAGTATTACACATTTTTATATAAAAAAAACTTTTAATACCTACATCACTCTTTAACTAATGTGAAATACATCTTATCATTTGGTAATAGTAGTAGAATTTTTTTTATCTAAAAAAAATCTAAAACCAACATCTCTTTCTATATAATGAGATATATCTCTTCTATTCTCTTTTATTGATGATAAAAGTAGAAGTTTTTTTATTTAAAGACTTTAAAAATAAACATTACTTTTTAACTAATGTAAGATTTATCTATTTTATTGGTAATAATAGTAATTTAAAACTAACATCAATTTATAACAAATGCATGATATATGTATTCTATTGCTAATAATAGTTAAAGTTTTTTTTTATATAATCTAGGATTAAGATAATGTTTGGTCCCTGGACATGTCGAAAATCAATGTTTTGGTCCCCGAACAAAAAAACAATAGAATTTGGTCCCTGGACATGTATTTTTGGACCAATTTGCCCACTACCACCATTATAATTTGGTCTCTGGGATGGGGCAAATTGGTTCGAAAATACATGTTCAGGGACCAAATACTATTGTTTTTTTTGTCCGGGGACCAAAACATTTATTTTCAACATGTCCAGGGACCAAATTATTATTTAATTCTTTTACCAACCATTTTGCTAAACAGTCTTCATCAAGTGATAAAAATATTGATTATATTCAATGTAGGGCTTGTCAAGAGTTTGGTCATTATCCTAATCAATGTGCTAATACTTTGCGTAAAAATGTTTGCTTGATTTTGGTGATCTTTGATGCAGGAGCATGGGGTCAAGACATTATCAATCTGGGAGACTATGAGGAATTGCATATGCATGGTAGATGGAGGATATGGCAGCCGTGGATTGAAGGGAAAACAAGTGTTACAAAGGGGATAAAAGACCAAGAAATCGTGGGTAGAGCAAAAAGGTTCAAGTCGCAAATAAAATGGAAGTGGTTCATGGGTGTAGGACACGACTACATCAACACGAGCAACCCAAAACGTGGAAGGCAGCCCATACAATATGGCTAGAGCAAGGATCCAACTTTTACAATTCCTAAAAGAAGAAGGAATCACTTAGTGTAGGCTTTTTAATGTAAATCTCGTTTTTGTTATTTTAGGGGTTTTAGTTTTAGTTTCTTTTATTTATTTAGTTTTATTCATTTCCTAATTAGTTCGGATTTTCATTAATAGATTAGGATTTATTTTGTAGCCTTTATAAGACATCTTTGTAATCAAAAGAAGAAGATTTTAACGTTTATTAAGAGAACCAAGAACATAGTTGTTCTTCTTCAACAAAATCGATTTCTTCTTCTTTAATGTGAGTGAAGCCTAAAAAGATTGAATCGTCGGGGTTCTTTACGTTAGGTGAGTGAAGACTAGCCAATGAATCCGTAATCTATCTTGTTATTCTTTATTTTCGTGGCAGCCTTGTTCTACAAAAGGTGTGGGTTGTTTTTGTTTGTCTTGATAATTTTGGCTAAGGTAAGGAATTCAAGGATGGTGTTTTTAATTGTGTTTGTTGGGCAGATTTTAGGGTGTTAACAATTGTTAAACAAAGCTAAGATTCTCATGTTGAACCTGTAAGGGATTCTACTTAAAATCGGGTAGGATTTTGGAAAGTTTTTGGAAGTGTTTCGGGACTGTTTTGGGAGAGTTGTTGTTCGGTTAAGGACTGTCTAAATAGCTTGAACAGATTTGTATTGTCAGACAGTTCGTCACACATCAATCTTGGATCAACTTCAAAAATTTTAGAATCTGCAGAAGGTGGACAATCAGACACTGCTCCAGACCCACAAAATACAGAAGCTGAAAGTTCTGAAAACTCTGAAAATATGGATGCAGCTTCTGATGCAGCTGCATTGGAAGATGCATTGGTAAGAACTTCTGGAGAAGCTGAAACTGAACCTCAACATGCTGAAACTAATTCTACTATGACTGATCGAAGTCAGGATATTCTCAGCCATATACAGCAAGACCATTCAACCTCTCATGTGCTAGGTAATGTTCATGGTGGCATGTCCACATGGAAAAAATGTAAGGTTGATTATTGCAAATTATCATGCCTATTTTCTCGTGAATGTGAACAAATTTGTGCATCTTGCTATGTATCAGAAATTGAACCAAAAAATGTGAGTGAAGTTTTGAAAAATGATTTTTGGATCAATGCTATGCAAGAACAACTTGATCAATTTTCAAAAAAATGATGTATGGTTTCTTGTGCATAGACCCACCTCCGTGAATGTTATTGGAACAAAATTGATTTTCAAGAACAAATCGAATGAGGTGGGAGATATAATTAGAAACAAGGCAAGACTTGTGGCTCAAGGGTACACACATGTTGAGGGGGTGGGTTTCAATGAAACTTTTGCACTTGTGGCCCGCATTGAGTCCATACGTCTTTTGTTTGCAATTGCTTACTTTCTAGATATTACTTTTCAACAAATGAATATGAGAAGTACATTTGGTGGATATTTTTACTTGAGAAATAATCTGATTTCTTAGTGTAGTAAAAAATAGAATTACACAGAACTTTTATGAATGAATCAGATGATCAAGGATTATGGTCAACATAGTGATGTGCTAATCATGCATTGTGATAACACTAGTGCAATCAGTATAGCAAAGAATCCAGTTCAACACTCTAGAACAAAACACATTGATATAAGACACCACTTTATTAGAGACTTGGTTGAACAAGGTGTTGTTTGCATAGAACATGTTGGAACATAAAATCATTTGACTGATATATTTACTAAGAGTCTAGATTTTGAGAGATTTTTCAATCTAAGGAAATCTCTTGGTATGTGTGTCATGTAAAATTTTTTTCACTTTGTTATTATTATTTTTTTTAAAAATAGGTATCCTTGCATTTTGTATTTATGGGGTACTCTAAATCAATTGATTCACATGTTTGTGCCTCGTGTTGTTGCTTGAGAATTACATTCTAATCCAGTTGTAACTTTGGTTTATGATTCTCACTCTCTTTCCTAGTTCTTGATTATGTTTTGAAGTCCACAAAAGAAAGAGCTACCTAAAGTACAAGGGTTGTAGCATCTTATCTTAGTACTATGAAACTTTGGTTCTCAGAGGTTGATTTGAGAAAAATGAATACTCTTGGAAAAGTGTGAAAGCTACCTAAATGAAAATAGCTACCTATGAACAAGGTTTGTGTCATTCTCTCTTGGAACTATGAATCTTTGGATTTCTTGGGTTAATCATGTGCAAAATGACTTCCCTTGATAATAGCGTGAAAGGTTCCTAGTGGCATGTTTGTAGTTTGAAATAAAGTAGAACTATACTCTTAGGGAAATAAAGTACATATGAAATCTGATATGATATTTTTTGTGAGAAGAGTATGATTAAGAAAAGAAAAGATGCAAAATTGCACAAAATTTCAATGTTGCTGAATGCACCTCACAATGCAGCTGCATCAGGAACTACATCCGATAGATTTGATCATTTTTCACATGTTTGTGATTGCATTATTTGTTAGCCTGCTTGATCTTTCTACATCATATTTTAGGCATAATTTTAGGATATGCATTGTTGGTGAAAGTATCAACCTATTGAATTTTTGTCTTAAAATCCAAATATGCAAATTAATTACCAAAAAAATCAATGTTGAAAAATATTTAGTGGGTGTTTAATCTTTGTGGGGAACTAAGAGGTATTGAATCTGGATATGGGCTGCTCAGTTATTGCTAGGGGTGTGATCAACTCATGGTGAACATTTAATTGTCTTTTCTAAAATCTTGGATTTTTTGAAGATTTCTAAAAGATTTTTGAAAAAGAGTCAAACGAGTTTTTTTTTTTTTTGAAAAAGAGACAATTGAGTTTTTTGAAAATTGTGTCCACATATTATGCTTTCCATATGTCTCACCCTGATTTTTGAAGTTCTATATTCTATGTTCATCCTCTAGTCAAATAGGAGGAGAAAGGTCAAGTGTTCTTATTCTTATTGGAGATCTTGGGTTGTTTATTTTTGAATAAGTGTTTGGTGTTCATTCTAATGTTATATGCTTGCACAAATTCAGAGGGAGAAAAACTAACCAATTCAGGTTAGATGTTTGAGTGTGTTGAAAAACACTTGTCATGTGATTTGCCAGAAATGTTCAACAAAGGGAGAAATTGTAAGGGTAAAATAGGGTCTTCCTATTTTATTTAATTTGTTGTTGTTCCCTTTTTTTTGTCCTAAAGTAATGGTAAAGTTATACCATAATTAAATATTTCCAAAAACTCTCAAGAGTCCATAATTAAGTTGGACAAAATCTTTGGTAAGATCCTTGAATTTAATTAGGAAACTAATATTTTATTTCCTAATATTTTATATTTCCTTGGAGTTGTTGGTTTTCTTATTTGTGTAGGACTTTTTTTCAAGTATAAATACAAGAAGACTTTGTGCAGACAAAGATATCAAGAGACGAAGATACACGAAGAGAGACACACAGTGATAGAGAAAAAACGCTGAAAGCTTTGTTTGGAGTATTTGGATGCAACTATAGATGTCGTAACATCACGAGCTGCATTGATCTTTTTGTTGTTTGTTTTCCTAGTTGTTAAGAAACTTATTTTTTTAATCTCACGTTTTCTTAACTTCGTTTTTGTGGGTTTATATCTACAGACTTAATTAATGTCTTGTTAGAGGTTTTGGTATTTGGTTAGATTTCACGTTTTGTTTTTGTAAAATTCATAATCTTTTAGTGAAATAGGTTTTGGTGTTCTGTTTTATTCTTACTTTATTAGATTAAAGACTTCTGTTGTTTAATTGATTTTATTATCTGGTCAATGCACTTTTGGATGCAACTGCATCACAAGCTGCATTGACAGTATATTTGGAATCCTAGCTACTATTAAACTCTCAAGTTCTTTAACAGAAAACACTAAATTTCGACTTTTATCAGAAGATGACAGCAGTGAGCAGTGACCATCCCATTTAGAGAGTCTATACAAATGTTCTAACTTTGACCCTCGCGTGTACCAAATAATAGTAGGTATATATTTGGATGCATTTAACTTGCAATAATTGTAGGGTTACCCCACTTTGGATGTACTGACTACGAAAATGAACAAGCTACTTGGAGTGATTGAAGGTTGCCCTAGGAAATAGGAAGTAGGAAGTAGTAAGTAGGAAGTAGGAATCCCCTGTCCTTGCGGAAGAAGGAATACTAGGAATACTGGTCACAAAAGTAGGTTGCTAGGGAGGTGTAGGGGACGGTTGGTTGGGAGTAGGAGGAGGAGTGACCACAGGTTGGGAAGGGAAAGGTAAAATTGTGGGAACATCAACCCAATGAGTGGGAGACGGACTGGAAGTAGAGGTAGGAGCAGGGTCAAGTACATATGGGCCAGAAAAAGGAAACTAGAATTCATGAAAGCGAACATAACGAGTGATATACATACGCTTAGTTAAAGGATCGTAACAACGTTAACCCACATGATTTGGACTATAACCCAAGAAAACGCACAGAGAGGAACGAAAAGACATTTTGTGGGGAGTGTAAGGTCGGAGATGGGGATAACACAAACAACCAAAGACTTTAAGAAATGAGTAATCTGGTGGGGATTTGAAAAGACACTCATAGGGAGAGATACCGTGAGATACTCGAGAGGGCATACAATTTATTAAGTAGACAACTGTTTCAAAAGCAAATTCCCAAAATTGAAATGGAACCGAGCTGTGAGCAAGTAAGGAGAACCCCGTTTCAACGATATGACGATAACGACGCTCAGCAGAGCCATTTTGAGCGTGAGTGTGAGGGCAAGGGAGACGATGATTGATGCCACGAGTTATGAAATAAGTATTAAGGGGACGATATTCACCACCCCAATCACTTTGGACAAATTTTATTTTGGCATTGAATTGACGTTCAACTAAAAGCTGAAACTTTTTAAAGATGGACAAAACCTCATATTTGTGGCGCATGGGATAGTAACAGATGAACTTAGAAAATGCATCAACAAAAATAACAAAGTAGTGATTGCCATTAGTAGAAGAATAATGAGAGGGACCCCAAACATCAGTATATATTAATTCAAGCACAGAAGTGCTACAAATTTACTTGCATAAAGAGGAAACCTAGAAGACTTGCCAAGTTGGCAAGCATTACATAAAGAATGAGGAAGAACAAGGTAAATTATTCCTATTTATTATTTGACGCAATGTCTTGAGATGTGGATGACTGAGACGTCGATGCCAGCAATCTGACGAGGATTTTTCGGAGAGAGCAACTGATATGGGGGTAGATGGAGGAGTGGGCAGGAGACCAGGTTGATTGTATAAGCAAACAGCAGTAGCATGGTTGTTACGACAACAATTGGCGCAAAAAGGATGAGGAGGAAAGGAACGATGTTGGGGAGGAGAATAAAGAGAATGGCGACTATGACCACGACCCCTAGTATGACGACCATGACCGCGACCACGAGGAGAGGGGTTGCCATTGTGCTGGGAGTAATGGGCAGTAGGAGTAGGGGATGGGTCGGGGTTGGCGGGAGTAATTTTGAGCGAGAAGAACTTATCACGGTTCAGGAACTCGTGAATAAGGAGGAGGTTGTAGAGTTCGGGATAAGTGACAGGCTCGGCTCTAGTAGAGAGAATGGTAACGAGAGGTTTGAACTTGGAGTTGAGACCCCGAAAGACGTAGATGTTGAACTCGGGATCCGACACTAGACGACTAGCGGCGACGAGTTCATCAGCGTAAGATTTAGCACGCTTGAGATAGGCTGTGACAATATCATTATCTTGGCGAAGGTCGTGAAGATTGAGGATTCGGGTGTGGGAAGGGGACGCAAAGGCGAGAAGATAGAGTGTTCCAAATCTCGGCAGAAGTGGAACATCTCACAACCATGGGAAGGACGGACTCAGAAAAAGGCGAGATGAGCATGCTCATCACAATTTGGTCCTGTGCGAACCAAGACTGGTAGGCTGGGTTGGGCTGAGGATTAGTTTTGTCTGGGACAATGATGTGAACAGGAGGTTGAGGAAGAGGGCCATTAGTAAAACCAATTAATTTTTTACCACGAAGAAAAGGGAGAATTTGAGTTTTCCAATACAGAAAATTTGTGGTTGTTAATTTTAAAGAAAGAAAATGATGAGCAGAGTTCAGAGATGGAATGGTTGGAGTAGAAGGAGAGGAAGATGAGTTACTGGTGGTGGTCTTAGTGCCTTGGATACCTAGGTGCTCTGAAACCAAATTGAAACTAATAAATTGTAAATGCAAGAATCCCACATCTGATTGTGGGGGTTGTTGTATTGTATTTATAGTAACAAGGTGCATAGGAGATAAGGATTACAAGATGCATAAAGATACAAAGTGATTGGAAGATAACTCCATCAGGATTCAGATACAATCTTAGTGATAGATATTAACAGGAAGATTATGGCGGGAGCAACTGATATGGTTCAATAACAGCAATTTCATATATGTGATACTAGGTATAAAGGAAGATGGTGAAACTGAAGACAAACAAACAACAACAAAACAAGATCAAACAAGAAGACCGAAACCTTCAGACCGAAACTTCTGAGGGGTGTCGAGTGAAACTTTACAATAGCCCTGGGGTGTCGAGTGTAAAATGTACGAAGTTGCTAGAATCGCTTAGCTCGCTTGATTTGTTAGCCGAATTGTTGTAACTAACAATGGATATAATGTAGCTTTCTGTTGTATTGAATTCATTAAGAGATCATGGAATACAGATAGAGAGAGAAACATAATTTCACTCTCTCAATGCCTTAATTCTTTTCTACTTCATCTATTTTTATCTCATTTCATGGTATCAGAGCAAGCATTGCTTCCGCATTGAAAATCTGATCTAAAACCACAATTTCGAAATTGAAGAGCAGCAGAGATTCTTCTAAATCATTCAAAATGAATGAAGGAAACCAAAATCTCGAAGGAGAACAAGAGATCTTCAACACAAAGAAACAGCTTGAAGAACCACAACCACAAGTTTCAACACAAGAAGTTATCAAGATGTTGATGAATATGAATCGCCGAGGTACATTTCGCAATTCCTTCATCTCATCCTCTATACCTATATCCGAATGATCATCCAGAATGAGTCTAATTACTCATGTCCTTACAAACAATAATTACAACCAATGGAAGAGGGCTATGATAATTGCTCTTCCTCTAAGTGAAATTAGGAATTGTAATGTGCTCATAAGAAGCCAAATCATAATTCCAAATATCGATTCATTGGCAAAGATGCAATGACATGCTTATTTCATGGCTCGCTAAATGCAATTTCATCGAGAGATTAGTGCTAGCTTAGTATACTTCAAAACCGCCAAAGAAATCGGATGATTTGGAATGTAGGTTTACCCAAGGTAATGGCACATGGTGTTTCGTAATAAGAAAGAGGCGATGAATCTACAACAAGGAACTATGTCAATAACAACTTATTTCACAAAATTTAGGTCAATTTGGGATGGTTTTGAAGAAGCAAGCAATATGCCTAAATGTATGTGTTCATGTTCATGTGGCTTGATTAAAAGGATGGAGGAATACAATCAAGTTCTAAAGTTACAGCTTTTAATTGGTGCGAATGAGTCTTATTCGGCATTAGGAGTACTATTAAGCTATGACACCCCTACCTAATATAAGCACCACATTATCTTTGTTGATGCAAGATGAAAGGGTTAAGGAGTGTTCAATTCTACAAACACCTAATCCCATCACTATTGATTCTAATGTTTCTACCGCATTATTTGCCAAGAATGCATCTGTTAATGGAAGAGGATATAATACATCCGAAATGGTAAAGGAAATACTGGAAATGGTAAGAAAGGAAACACCAAAAGCAATTTGTCATGTGATCACCGTGGAGGTACAGGACATACAAAGGCAACATGTTTCTTCCCTGTTGGGCTTTCCGAATGGCACAAACTACATGGCATAAAACCGCATCCAAAGAAGAATGCCTAAGAACACGAAGAATAAGTCAAATGTGAATTCCTCATTGAATGCCACTCATGTAAATGCTGCAGCTTCTTCCTAATGAAACCGCAGATTCGACAATGGTAATATTACTATGACTCAAGATCAATACAATCGCTTATACGTTGATCAATCAAGGATGCTCCACAAACAACCGCAGTTGATCAAGTTCCGGTAATGTTTCAAAAACCTAGTATTAACAGCTTTCGCATTAAATTCTACACACAAAATGTGTACCGGATCATAGATTATGGAGCCACATCACATTGTTTCTTCATTGATATTCTTAGTAATCCTAAACCATTCTCTTCTTCTATTCTACTTCCAAATGGCATTACGACTCACATTACTCATGTTGGTCAAGTCAATCTGTCTATTGGTATTACCCTCTTTCATGTCTTATGTGTCCCACCTTCTCACTCAATCTACTTTCTCGCTTAGTAAACTAACATCTCACAAAGAATTGTCACTTAACATTCCTACCCTCACATTGTGTTTTTCAGACTCAACCAACAAGAGCTTGAAGGGGATTGGTAAGTCGGACAAAGGCCTATATAAGCCGGATTTGGATTTGCATGATGTTAGTTCTGCATTGCAGCCTAGGTTTTCTGCCTTTGTATCATGTTCTAATTCTGCAAATCTTTGGCACCTTAGACTAGGCCATGTACCTATGTCTACTCTAAAACACTACCCTATTATGTGTAATAACCTGGACTCTAATACTGTATGTGATGTTTGTCATATGGCCAAGCAATGTAGAGTGCCATTTCCTATAAGTACATCTCACACTACTACACCTTTCTCTCTCATTCATTGTGATGTATGGGGACCATACACACACAAAACTTATAATGGCTTCAATTCATTCCTAACTATTGTGGATGACTTCTCAAGAACCACTTGGACATATCTTTTATCCTCAAAAACACATGTTCTGTTTTACCTCACAGCCTTCTTCAAAATGGTTAACAATCAATTCTCTACTACTGTTAAGGCCTTAAGGTCTGATAATGGAACAGAATTCTTTAATACCTCTCTCTCTATCTATAAAATCCTTTTGTATCTTTGCACCCAACTCTTGAAATCTTTGTATAAAATCCTTTTGTATAGTCATGATCATGCACATATATGTAACAACCATGCTTGTATAGGATTAGGAGCTATATATATTTTGTTTTAAATGCTCTGTTTAGATTGCGGAAAAGTTTATGTTAACTTGTTTGGAGGAGTTAATGCGTGTTTTATAAACAACCAGCAGGAAGAATCATAATCCTTGATTAGCTTGCAAAATTCAGATCAGTAGGTAGGTAAAGATATTCAAATTAAGCCCTAATGTTGTTGGTGATGCCATTTCCATTGCCATTGTCATGCCACAGTTGCAATTATGAATTATGATGTGTGGCGTCACCATCAATCCATATTCAATTGTGGGAATACACTCGGACAAGAAGTTACTACAATACACCGGCAGTGTGTGTGTGTGAGAGAGAGAGAGAGAGAGAATCAATGCTGTGTCATGTTGCACAATGTTGGTTACTTATGATCAGTATCACAAAATAAAAAAAAAGGCGTATATGTGTGTTGCTGATGGAAGGAAATATAATATATAAGCATACATGCAATTGCACTTGCACGTACCATATATATTGAACAAAAAGGCATCCTCAAAGGTCCTCATGTTTTCAAGATCTGATTTATTCCAATATGATTTGGGTGGTTAGGTATATTGCACGTCCTCAAGGTGAGTGGACATGTACGTGCCCCGTACACAATTTATTATATTATTTTTAGATATTTTATTTTAAGAAAAAATATGTTGATCATATTCATACAAATCATTATTTCAATAATTAGATGTTGGAGTTTCGAAATTTCAAGTTTAAACAATCTTGAGCAGTGGGGCAACCTAAGTCTCAACTCATTTACACGACGGTCGAGCTTTGAGTTTGGAATTGGATGATTCAATTCATGCATATCACGTACTAATTTACAAGGTGTCGGAAAGATGTTTATAATTAATGTGTATGACCTAATTGTCCCACACGGACACCCACAAATAAAATAATGTTACTACGGAGTAGGACAAGGACATGAAAAGGGTGATAAGCCAAAATTGAAAATTGTTAATCAATCATATTCATGGCCTAAGGTCTCCACTTGCATACGCCAACCTAAATCAAAATTAGGACTACCTTCATATATTGCTCTCTCTCTCTCTCTCTCTCTCTCTCTCATAATAAATGTTTGGAACACTTGCTTGCATGACTATAAAATTACTCCATCCGGGTAAAAAGTCAACTTCTATCTTGTCTTTCAGTCCCTAATTTATTGTCAGGTTTATCTTTTAAGAAAATCTATTTGGTTGGATTATTTATATTGGTTTAATGTGTAGTTTCCATTAATGTCCATACATATGTGGCCCATAATTAAAGTAGATTGAAAAAGTAAGGGTAAAGTGGTAAAAGTGATGTTCTAAAAAGGTAAGTTTCAAAGTGGACAATTATTTTGGGACGGACGAAAAAGGAAAGTGAGACGATAATTTAGGGACGGAGGGAGTAATGTTTTACTTAAAGAATCGACTTTTAAAAATTAAGGTAGAAAAGTGTCATTTTATTATTAATGAAATACTAAAAGTGTCTTTTTTTTAAAAAAAAAAAACTGAATTTTAAACGAGGATTCTTTGCCTGGAACAAAAGGATTATCATCTAAACATTTTGATGATATTAATAAGAGCAATGCTAGGGCTACTCAAATACTTAATGATTTGGCACATCCTCATTGTTTGTGCATTTTATGGGTCCTAACACTCTGACCAATCAAAATGACCCAGCTCATTGAGTACTCATTTTTAAATGTGCATTTTGAGTGGCCCAAACATTATCCTATTAATAATGATTACATCAAATCTTCATCCTTGACATTTTCTTTCATCATCAAAGTTCATGATTCCAAGGATTTCCTAAGAAAAATAATTTGAATGGTGTTCCCTACTTATCTTATCCAAGAAAATAACAAGGATATATGCTAATCTAAATGAAAATCTAGAAAATATGTATACTAAAATTAAAACCACAAAAGTAGTGATGGAAGTTTTCTTTATATTCCCATGAAAAGTTAATCTTAGTTATAATTAGGTCAAGTAATCTCCTTTCTGTGCTCTTATAAAGGCAAGTGGCATTATGAATTGCCAAACATGCTCTAAATAAGTCCAAAAAACCTAAGCTTACCTACCCAAATCCACAACACCCTCTAAAGTTTTATTTTTCATCCAATTTAAGCAACCTATCATTGCCATATATATACATGTACCACTTACCCCTTGGCAACCAAATTAAACCATACCCAAAATTGAAACAACAACCTTAAAAACACACATTCTTACCTTAAACTCTCTCTCTCTCTCTCTCTCTCTCTCTCCAACTAGGTGGTGCATGTTGCAAAAATGGTGAAGGGGGAAGAGATGTCTAAAGGATTAGAATGGAGGGTAAACGTCCCTGGGGGCAATTCGGAGATTTTAGTGCCAGAAGCAGGGTTGGCTAGTCGAGTATATAGGGGAATTCAAGGGTTAATTTTGGAATTTTTATCAAAACTTTCAAGGTTTTTCAAGAGGGCTTGGAATATAGGAGTAAATGAGCCTAAGAAGGTGATGCATTGCCTCAAAGTAGGGATGGCTCTTTCTCTTGTATCGCTCTTCTATTACATGAGGCCTTTATATGAAGGTCTTGGCGGGAATACTATGTGGGCAGTTATGACCGTTGTGGTAGTTTTTGAATACACTGTTGGTAAGTATTTTTCCCTCCTTTTCTTTCATATTTCAAAAATATAGGTACAAAAATGAAGCTGAAAAACAGATGCATAGTAGTTTTAATTCGAAATCAAATATTTTCAATCTATGCAGGTGCAACACTAGCTAAATGCTTTAATAGAGCAAGTGCAACGCTTCTGGCCGGGTCTCTCGGGATCGGTGTTCACTATGTTGCAAGTCAATGCGGAGAAAAATTCGAACCCATAATTCTTCAAATCTCTGTTTTCCTACTCGGTATGAAAATTTCTAAGCTTTTCCATGGGAAACTGTTATAGTTAGGTCAATCTAGAATAATTTTTGCAAACAATAAACTGTCTCTGATGCTGTCTGCGCTCTAATGAATGAGCTTGTGTTAATATCTTGCAGCGGCAGCAGCTACCTTCTCTCGATTTATCCCAACGATCAAGGCACGATTTGATTATGGAGCAATGGTCTTCATCCTCACCTTCAGCTTAGTTTCTTTATCAGGCTATCGAGTAGATAAATTGTTTGACCTGGCTCACCACAGATTGTCGACCATTGCCATTGGAGCCTCCATTTGTATCTTAACAAGCATGCTCTTCTGTCCAGTTTGGGCTGGCAATGAGCTCCACTCTCTCGTCACTCGTAACCTCGAAAAACTCACTGATTCCCTAGATGGTATGAACATTAACCTAATTTTGTATATTTGTATTTCGAAATAGAAATATATTCAGTGTGTTGATACTTGATATATGAACTGAAGGGATTTCCTTGAAAATTCAGGATGTGTAGCAGAATACTTCAAAGATGATGCCATTGATGAAAATTCCAGTAAAAAACTGAATGGTTACAGATGTGTGCTCAATTCAAAGGCATCAGAAGAAGCTATGGTATGTGGCTATTTGTTAGCAGAATTTTCAGTAATTAAAAAATAAACAGATTAAAGATTTTTCTAAATTTCTACATTTTGGCAGGTCAATTTTGCTAGATGGGAGCCTACGCATGGACGTTTCAGTTTTCAACATCCATGGAAACAATACCTCAAGATTGGAACCTCAATGCGGAACTGCGCCTATTGTATCGAGACTCTAAATGGTTGTATCAATTCAGAAATTGAGGTACACCATTTTTTTTCTTTTTTTTTTTAATTTTTTTAAAAAGAAACCCTAATTGTCCCATACCGGCTTTAGATTTGACCTAAATCAGATTTTTGGTATGATTACAGGCTCCTGAGTCCCTAAAGAAACATTTCAGATATGTCTGCATGAGACTAAGCTCATTTTCTTCGAATGTCTTGGAAGAACTGACAACTACAATGAAAACAATGAGGAAATCATCAAATATAGAATTATCTGTTTACGAGATGAATCTTGCAGTGCAAGATCTACAGAATGCATTGAAATGTCTTCCTTTCCAACTCATTTTATCGCCATTCCTGGAAGTCGAAGCCACTGTCGAGGGAGAGATGATAAAGAAACCCCATACAGCTCCATTAATGGGTATTCTTCCGGTTGCCACAGTTTCATCATTGCTAATTGAAATTGCAGCAAGGATTGAAGGAATTGTGAGTGAAGTGGATGAGCTATCAAGGCAAGCAGAATTCCAGATGGCCAACAACGAGAAGTCTAAAGAAATGCAACCCACAGCAGAGGTTCAAGATCCTGAAACCATGAAGAACCTTCAAAGGGTCTGAGTTCATCTTGACTAATCCTAGGGTTAATTTTCATCGTAGCGGAAGATAGTTTCTGTTTGTTTCTTGAGAAAGTGTGGAAAATATGCACTGTACAGAAGAACATAGAACAGGCATGTCAAGACAGTCAAGAAGTCACAATATATTTTACAAACACCCACTGAGAAAGCGAAAATGGGTTCTGAGACATAGACCCAATATGTAGAACTACTAATCGAAACATATGTTTCATGGAAGAATGTCTAGGGTTCTATCCACTTCATTTATAGGGAAATTTCCTGCAAAACTTCATTACTTGGCAAGTTATAAAACATGATCCAGCATTTTAGCCAGATTTCATTCGTAGTGAATATAATTTCACGAATATCATTACCACTTCATAACTGAAGGATTCATGTAGCAGCAATACACAAACACCAAAATGACAATCTTAGAACATATACTCAAATTATACGAAAAATCAATCGTGCAAGATATGAAGTACATTATTGCAGTCAACAAATATGTTCATTACTCACACGAAAACGCTACATATACAGAAAATACATAAATCATTTAAGTGTTGTAGATTACCCCACCAGTGCATTGATAGATGTATCGTGCAATACTTTAAAGCATAATGTTATTTAGTTTTTCCTTAAGTTGCAGCACTACTCTCTTAATCTTGACCAGTAGAACATAAGACAACATTTCTTGCAAACCTGTACCCAGAAATTACTTGGCTACTTGTCGTACAGGAATCTGGTTTTCATTAACTCGTTCATTTCGACTGCTTCCCCAACCCAGGTTCACAGCTAGATCCTCTACAGCTACCTTGACAACATCTGTGCGGACCCCAATATCAGTAGAATACCTATTCATACAGTACATACCTGCTGTTACTGTAGCAACCCCAACAGGACTTGGAATTAGCAATTTCAGAGGTGAAGATAGAAGAGCAGCCAAAGGAGCACCAATAATAGAAGAAGCCTGCCCGCTTCTTCCGACCCCCAATCTGTCAACAGTCAATAGCCCGGTTTTGCAGTACAAGGTAAAGTCCTCACAGTTATTCTGAAACACATCGTAATTCCCAAAACCATTCTGAAGCAAATGCATTGCTCTGTGGATAACTATGTCGGGCGTATCTGACGTGGCGGTGGTGCAAGTGCCACCTCGAACCTTTGCAATGAAGACAGAAGGGGTTACTCCATATTCGAAGCAATAAAGGTTTCCATTGTTAAGAAAGCAGTCTAGGCAAGAGATGATGACTCCGCTATTTGGCTGCTTGAAGCCACAGTCTGGATATGTCGGACATGATAAAGGTAGTTTGGATGTCTCGTCGGAGGAATTGGAACTTGAATTGGCATTGTCACGGGTAAAATGGACTACTTTGTTTCCTCCAACATAGATACCTGCATTGTAGGATTATTCGTAGGTTGAAAACACAATGAGAGAGAGAGAGACCCTATGATAGTTAGCTCACTTGATATTGATAACATACAAGTTTCTTAAATCAATGATGGGTGCATCATGTTAAAGTAAAATCGGCTTTTCATATATTTTGAAATTATATTAAAGGCATAAAATTGGCTTTTCATTTTATAGCGAACCGCCGCCCTCGCAAATAAATAGGTCGTATAACTTTAAATCTTAAGAAACTCCCTCAAAGTTTGCATCTCCATTAATATACTAGCAATGCTAGATATCTCCAAAAACCTATTCCAGCGTTAATACTCAGCTAAATTTCAAGAATATAATTGATCAGCCAATGCGTACCACAAGTGATTGAAATGAAACTGGCAACAGGTACGAGTATGACACATCAGAGTGAAAATTGAGATAGATTTTTGGGGATGCCAACCATTACTCATGATAATTGATAAACATGAAGGTCCATGAAAATATGTACCGACACGTGCTTAGTACATGTATGATACTAGTAGATCTCAGAATCAGGAAGCTAACATATGCACGTCAACAAATAGACCGACAACCACCATGTAGTAATTGTTAGGAAAATTTTAATGTTTTACTGACCAGATTGTTTACATATTACATACATGAGACATACTACTAAATTCGAGAACGAGCTCCCGTGGCATCTGCTTCTTTGTCCAAGAGTTTCTTACTTTCTTTAAATAATCAATTCAGCCAGACAAGAGGGATATGCTTTCTACCCAGCTATTGGTAGAATGGAAGGGAGGCCCAAGGCTGCACCTCAAGATAATACCAAGTCGATGTCATTCAAACAAGACCAAGGATGTGTTTTCTCTATCTTAACCAGCTGCACAAACCTGAACAGGGAAACTGAAAACATAAATGCTTCAGCTGAATTCTGAATGGAAGGAAATTTCAGCAAGAAACTCATTGGACAGAGAGGTTATGTCCATTGATCTATCTTTTGCTCTCCCCTCACCCCTCTCTCGTGATGGGGAGATTTGGAGAGAAGAAAATAAGTTAATAACCATCTGTTTCGGTCGATGTTGTAGAAATTGATATTGAACTTTACCTTTCCAATAAAAAAACACTCTATATGGCTATCCATTCTTCGCTACTTGGGAAATCCCAGTATGGTTTCTCACCTTTGATTCCATCTTTCTCTCATGGAACTCCCAAACAAGTGGAAATGTAACTACTTTTTCTGCTCCTATCTTCTGTCCTCAAGAACCTCAATGATCCCTTAATTTCTTTTCTCTATGAACCTCTGAAACATATTAAAAAATTGGCTCGAATTTGATTTCTTAATGACATAACTATTCAGGGGTAAGACTGTACATGGACCCTTCCCGGACTCAATAATGGGTGGAGCCTTGGGCCCCCGACAATCCGGCATAACTATCCGAATAGTCACCTTCATCTGGGATCTTATTCTATCAAACTCAATATGCCACTCTCCATTCAGTTATCAACACCAGAATGAGTAACCAAATGACAAGTGATGAGTCCAAAAGCTATCAAAGGATATCCCAACCCAAGAAGAGTTAACCAACCTGTAAATTACAAAAGCCACCCACATTGTTTAGTTGACAGCTTATTTAATCTCGTACTTCTAGGATGGTTTGGTGAGAAGAATCCACATTCATGAACCTGCAAACAAGGGAACTACAAAGGAAGCTCAATTCTCAAAGCTGTGATGCGACTCTCGCCCTGCCCTTCTATCAGTCAAGACAAAAAGAGAAAAATGAAAAAGCAAACAATGGATGGAGATCATATCTTTTTTTTTCCTTTGTTTTTTTTAAACTTTTCTTTTATGTATATAAATAAATGTGGGAAAATAACAAGGAGGGGGACATCCATCAGCCCAAACTAGGAACAAGGATCCTATCTTTTGTGTCCTTGTTGCCTTGTTGGAGATCCTATCTTCAACAAGGACCCAAAAAGAAACATTCAACAGATTGACAAATTACCCAACTTAACTCCAACTATGTCCCAAATTCCTAATTAGTTGTTCTAAGCCACATGGATCCTCTTTCGCTTCTCTTTCAGTCAATTGCAAGATCGCCAGTCAAATGAAACTCACTCATATCCTTCTTAAACACAGTAATTACAAACATGTAATTACAAGCTAGAGCTTGTGGTATTATTACAAGCTCTAGTGTTAGTGCCGTTAGATCAAATCTCCTAAGATCTCTACACCGTTAGATCAAATATGATCTTTTTTAAGTAATGAAATGAACATTCCAAATCATCACCAACTTAATCATGTAACGGCTCTAACACTAAAGTTCGTAATCATATCACAAGCTCTAGCTCATAATATCATTTGCCATAGCAAAATCGGGTGTGACAAAAAAAACAGAGACAATCTATCAACTGAATCTTCATCTATTTCTTTCAAATACCTTGCTATAATCATAACCATATTACGATCCAAAGTTCACACCCTTGCGGTAAACCAAATTTAACAACTAACTTAATACCCACATTATGAAGAAAGAAATGAAATGAACCAAGTAACCAACACACACAACACCATAAACAGGTCACAAGAAAAACAAGTAACCCACATTCCAATGTTCAATCAAAACCAAGAAAGTCAATCATCTTGTTGGTCAACAAATAAAAAGGCTCATGAACGTTACCGTGGTGAGAGTAAGTGAAGACAGCTCTGTAAGTGTAAATATGATCTCCTGCTTTGATCTCACTTCTATCAACTCTGTTTGACAGTAACCCCATCACTCTCTCTCTCTCTTCACTTTCTCTCTCCTCCCTTGTGTTGCTGCTGCCGCTGGGGTTTGCTCAACTCTGCAACCTAAAAAACAAACCCCTTCACAAATTAAGCATTTTTAGTCAACGACATTGCAATTTCAGCGAAAACCCACAAAAATAATAATCAAACAAGTAGACATTTTCCACCGTTTCCCTCCCTCACTGTGTGTGTGAGAGAGAGAGAGAGAGAGAATAAAGAAAATTGAAGAAATGGATGTGGATATAGATCATTGGCTCACCAGTGTATCAGTTCAACAACCGCTACTAATCTAGATTACAATATTACGACAAGAGTACATCATCAAACATGATGATAGATGATAGTGACGATTATGATTATTGCTTTTCTTTTTTTCTATTTCACTTGAAAAAGGATAAATGACGATGATGATAAGGGGAGGCGATTGATTGTACCTTTTTAAGTCGTTTGGTCTTTTGGCTGCCTTTTCCCAATCAACATTAATATTCGGATTCGTTAATGTTGTTGGAATCCAAGAAAATGATCAACGGCCGGGAATGGAGGACCTTCTACTCCTTAACATGTTGGATTTGGTAACTCCAAAAGTGTACTGCAAGGTTGAAGGTTATACTTTGCCTACTAAATACGGCTCCTATTAAAACTTTGGTACAATGTCTAGAGTTATTGGCAATCTAAAAATCAATCAAGAAGTTTCTTAACATGTCCCGTCCAAACGATTGAGCTTTAGTTCATTTGATCATGTCGGATATGTGGTTCAAATTCAATCAAGGTGGTGACCGTGAAGATATTGCAAAAGTTAGATTGTGGATGGGGAGAAACTATAACAAACAAAAAAACAAACAAAACAAAACAAAAAAAAAAAAAAACTATAACACAACTTTATTGATGAACTTCTTTCAATACATTAACATCTTTATTGCTTTACTTCTGCTAAAACTTTATTTGTACAGTAAGTGCAAATGCAACAATACAAACATTACAAGAGTTAGCAAGTACTATACTAAATGAGCCAAGGATCCGTAGTCATAAACGAATGATCTTGCTATTGCACACCAATGTAAGCATGTCTGCTGACCTCAAGGACACAATCAAGCAATTTTAATCTAACAACATTTGCAGATGATGAAGACTAGGAATAGGTATATATGCACTTCGGTAACAAACAACCTTTGATTACTTTTCTAAACATATGCTCCAATTGTAGACTTTTACATCAAATCCAGAATCGTTGTTCAAGTGCATGTCTCAATTGGTTTTGCACTTTCAGCGTTTTTGGCAAGTAATAAAGCGAAGCCCCCACCGCCAGCACCAACAAGCTTGTAGCCACAGCAGTAACGGTCAGCAAATGCAAATAGCTTGTCAACATATTCATTACTGCAATAAGGATCAAGTTCTTGATGCAACCTCCAAGCCTCCATCATTATGTCTCCTAGCTCGTCTATGTTGCAATTCATCAGAGCTTCCCTTCCAATTTTTGCCAGTTCAGCAAGGCGCTTGATGCTTGATACAAGAAGGTTATCCCTTTGGAGGTACCGAGTTACTACCTTGTGGAGCACTTGGTGTGCAAGTCGAACCTGCATTTCACGTCAGTATATTAATAGAAACAATAAGTGAAGGTCTGCATGTAAAGATCAGAGTTATATGCTACTCAAAAGTGCTCCTTACAGCTTTGGGAGCACTCTGTACTTAAATCAATGTCTTCCCGTAAAATTAAGAAATCCATTGGTAGTAACAATTGAAACTTGTATAAATCAATCCGAATTATGCTCCAGCTGTTTCATTGAAAAATGATTTGAAACATTTTCCAATTTTTCATTTGGTAGTTTCAGGAAATTAGTCAACTGTAGAATACAGGTCAAAGAAAAATCACCCATTCTCCAAAGGAAAATGAGTAACAAATTTGTCTACGCAAGTCATTTTCTGGAAAACAACAAGCTACCTCTATCACAAGTAATGCTCCATTTTTTCATTAAAAACGACTCATGTAATACATTTTCGGGTCAAATTTTCACGCATGATCCAAAAGTGTTTTTCCATGAAAATGACTTCCCCGAAAATTCATTTTCCGCAAGTTCGTGAAACTAACATACTCTAAAAGTGACAACAATTATTATGAATAATACACAACACATGCACACAAAGACGGCATGCTTACTTGACCAGTAAATACGACAAGCAGGCGTTGCTGCAACTGTTCAACCAACTCTGGAGAAGCCAAAAGGGGAATGACTTGAAGCCACAAGGGTATTCCAGGAAAACTTGCTGTGAATTTAATGCCAGGATATAGACCTCCAATTTGATCTTGCCAGCCTCCTCCTGTGCCCATTATCTGTTCCAATACTAAAACAAGTCTGGCAACATTTTCGTTACTTTCATCTCCATCAGTTATTTTGAGAAGTCCCTTCACAACAGCTGCTGCCAAGATGCTAGAAGTCCCCAACCCGCTACCACGCGGAACATTGGCCCATGTACTAACCCGCAAGCCCATAGATCGAAGGATCGAGTCATGAGTTATACCCGTAACAAGCAATGCAGATTTAACAAGGCGGAATGGATCATTGTTATCGAATGGAGTCACAATAGAGGTAAAATCTTCAATAAATAACTCATTTGAAGCGTCATCGGTAATTAATACTCCGGTTGTTTGTGTTGTCTCTATAGTGGTTCCAATGGGAAGCGAGTCTTCTAAGGTAATTGCCATATTTAAGACATAACCAGCACGCTCTAAACTCCACGGAGGTGTATCACTCCAACCCCCAACAAAATCTACACGAACTGGTAATTCTACCTTCACCTTTCTAGGGCAGAAAGTTAGGTCGGGAGAATCCTCGTGATTATTGGTTCGATGTGCTGTAACCGTTATCCCATTGGAGGATTCAAAGATATGCTCTAAAAAACAGTAAAAGTAATAAATTAGTTAGTTATAATAAGAAAATGAATACCAGAAAAAAGAAGAGATATTGGTATGCATGACGTTAAGGATATGATGTAAACAAATTATACCACCTCTTTCCCAGAATGTCACTTTTGGCCACTGGGTTTAAGAAATTGACATTTTGCTATGATAATCCTACCTAATCGGACTCAATGAACTAAAAGGATGATGCTCAATTTCTGGAAACATAAAAAACGATGCTCTATTTGGAGCAGAGCTAGTACATACATCATATCTGTTGCAGTTAGGGTTGTAAACGGTTCCAGCCAAGCGAGCTTTGAATGTTCATGCTCGGCTCATTCAACCGAGCTGACCTCGAGCTTTTCTCGAGCCAAGGAACCTATGCTCGAGGTCCACTGAATTACTTCAAGAATGAGCAATAAACAAGCCGAGGTTGAGCTTTGCTCGGGCCTGAGTTAAAAAATATCCTAAAAACCATATAGAACACACATAACTTGTATATATTTTGTGATTACAGAGCTCATTCGAGCTGTGCTCGTTTGCACCTCAAGCCTAACATCATATTCAAGCTTGACTCGAACTCCACACGCCGAGCTTTAAACAAGCTGGGCCTGAACCAAAAATTCAGCTAGCTCGCTTACAAATGAGCCTAAAATCATGTTCAAGCTCGACTTGAACTCCATATGCCAAGCATTAAACGAGCTGAATTGAGCAACCTCGCTTTATTAAACAGCCCTAGTTGCAGCTCAATGATCATAAAGCAGTGAAATATTGTATATCCATTATGGTAATCTACCTTTAAAGCCATATCTCACAGCTGAAGCAGTTTCATCAGCAACAGCAGCCCAAACTTTGAGCTCAATATTACATGCCTCTACATCATTGTTGCATGCACGGAGAAGATCAACCTGAACCTGGTAGGCCCGGCTTCTAGGAAGAATATTAGTATTCTGGGCCAGAAGTTTGGGACACATGGCTAGAAAAGCTTCACATGTTTTAACCCCAGAGGCTTCCTTTTGCAGAATCTCGTCACATAATTGAGATAAGTTTCTCCCGAGCAAGCCAAAACTAAGGGAAGCTTTGACAATTCCTGCTGCAAGATCTGCTTGATGATTGCTTGAACCTAAGCACATTTGTGGGAAGTCAATTGATCTATGCAACTCCTCCAAACTGACACGATGTGACATTTTCCATAAAGAAAGCAAGGATTCATTACTTTGGTTGCTCAAACCCATCAGCCACATTGCCAGATCAAGCATCTCAAAGTAAGAAAGGATGGGGAACAGTTTTGCATTCCATAAGCACTTCTCCTGAGAGCTCCACAAGTCATTTTCGTGAATGCCCAAGTCATGTAACACCTTCTTCCAGGGTTTCCCACAAAATTTCCCATCCCTCGAAAATGAATTTTTTGGATTGTCATGGAGCCCACAATATACAATAACCCTTTTATTGTATCCTACCAAAGGAACTTCCCAAAGACAATGGCGATCTGGAAGCAGGAACATGAATGAATCCTCTGCTGTCCTATTGTTGCCTTCTGGGATATTAACACCAACAACTATTGAAAGGGAACCAATCTGTATTCTGCCCAAAATGGATGAATCATATACAAGAGAATCTTCGCCAATTGAGACACCAGGTGCAATTTTGCTAGAAACAATAACAGCAGATGCAGCAATATCAGATACTGTTGTTGCAGGAATGGAACACAGGTGCCGACGACCAACAAGTGCCGAACCGGTCCCACTCAAGTGATCTAAAACTTCACTTGAGGTTCCAAAGTGTAAGAACAACAAATCGTCTGCAAGGAAATCAGGAATATCATCATGTAAAGAAGAGAAAATTGTAAACTCGTAGAACTCACAAAGACCACAAGAAGTAAACCAATATCAGTGTATAAACGTATAGAAAAGCAAAAACAAAATCAACAATTCAACACCATGAAGGTCTATTGACCATATTAAAGACAGAAAATAAACTACTATTTGAGGGAACAAGACTTAAAAGTCATTATTACTAAATAGTTTTTTTTTTTGTTGTTGTTTTTCTTTTTGGGGGCATGTGTGTGTGTCTGTATTTCCACTGTGGTTTATTATTTGGAAACTAGTAGTGCTGTAAACAAGCCAAGCCGTGCTTCAAGTGTTTGGACTCCGCTCTGTTATTTTTTAATCGAGCTTGAGTAAAATTTATGTTCAAGCTCCACTCAATTACTTCACGAACTAACTATATCTCGAGCTCAAGTCAAAAAATACTACTCTCTCCCCAGAATTATTGTCATGTTTGACCTGGCACATGGATTAAGGATCAACAATTGACTTGATTATTAATAATGGTATAATGTGTAGTTTCCTTTAAATCTCATGTGCATATGGCTCATAATTAAAGTAGGAAGAAAAGTAAGGGTAAAATGGTAAAAGTGTTGTCCAAAAAAGGAAAGTTACTAACAAGACAATTTTTTTGGGACCGACGAAAAAGGAAAGCAAGACAATAATTTTGGGACATTGGGAGTACAAATCATAAATTGCATATAATTTGTGATTATTAAGCTTGACTCGTAATTCAACACAAGATAAGAAGAAGGAAGAAGAATAGTACTAAAAGCTTGATGCATTCAACGTACAAGCACAATAGCTAAACATCTTTTGTTTTCCCAGTCTCCTCACAAGTTCTTCACCCAAAGGTCGAGGTCGGAGCCATTCATGCTTTGCAGGTACCCAAGCTGCTACAAGATCTTCATACAAACTCATCTGGGGAAGTGAAAATAGATTACCTTAACAAAATATAGTAAGGGACTTAGGAGCGTCAGAAGATTTATAATACAGAACTATGAATACGAAAATGAAAATTAAATTTTGACTGAAAGGAAAGAGAATATGCAAAATTGCAAACTAACACTAATATCAAAGAATCGGATGCCTACCTCTTCTCTAGCCTTCAGAAGCTCTGAAATCATTGGTTGACTCAAACAGGCGAGGATAACAAGATCTGCCCATGCTTCACCTCTAACTGCTATAATTCCAGTGTCGAGCAACGTCTTACCATCATCTAGGATGGCTTGATGGTTAACAAGCTCCTCTATGCTAGGTTTTTGAAGTAGGTTTTCAACTAAACTTACAGAATAGATGTCATCCGAAATATCGGTCTTCGATGCCACAATAACACCATGATTGGAAGCAATATCAAGTGTGATAGGAACAGTAATAATGCAAGAAGCATCTTCTGGAAGAACCAGAACAGAAGCATCAAAACAAGGAAGAACATCGCCAGTCATAATAAATAGCCCGCCTGCAGAGGTAGAAGTTCAACTCAACATTGTAACATCAATTGACATTATATGTGTTTAGAAAAATAGCGAACAGCCAAACCTCCTGTCATTGATTAAGAAACATGTTATTTTCTCTTCTATTATACCTTTAAATATGTTTCGGGAAATAAAGCTGGGCGCAGAGGTAACTAATCTTTTCTCCTTTTCCATATGGAATTTTATTTAAACGTTTCCATGTAAGAGATGTTGGAATATTGGGGTCAATATAAATGGGTGAATTGAGAAGTTACCACAAAAAGAGTCTAACCCCCACATTGTAAATATACTAGAAAGAATACTAGTTTATATTGTGGGATGTTATGGAAAGTAACATTTAAGTTACAAGCCATGTAGCCATGTCTTGCGCACTAGCTAGCTATGCTGTCCGTTGGTTGGACAAACGCTCTAGCTCTCGCACTTGCACTTGCACTCGCTCGAGCCCGTGCACGTCGCAAAGTTTGCATTGGGCACTTTCGAGGCGCACTTTGCAAGGCTGGCAGGTTTGAGTTGTGGGCGGCAGTTGGGTTGGAAAGGCCACACCCTTTTGAAGTTGTGGACAGCAACAGGCTTGAGTAGGCAGCCATCTCCCGAACAGGCACGACCAGGTTCGCAGTACGCTGGACTGAAGAGGCACAATAAATTGTAATATATTTTGTGATTACCAAGCTTTTTTGAACGGAGTCGAACTGGGCTCATTTATATATTGAACCTACAATTACATCTGAGGTTGACTGGAACCCAACATGAGTCGAGCCCATCCAAGGGCGAAGTCACTCTGGGCAGCTTAAGCCAGCAAGCTCGATCTACATGTATAACTAGTACACTCAAAGCTCATCCAAGGGAGCAGTGACCCTGGGTCCCTAACATAGGTACCATTAGAATTTCACAAGTGCATCTTAGAAGTAACATCCGGGCCTGGCCAGGGTACCATTGGGAACTCTAAAAACAAGGGGACAGTTCACCAGGGTGATACACCTAGTATTCCTGGCTATCAACAGCCAAGAACCTTAGAAGCGACCCCAAATGCCTACACCCAGATTACCCTAGACAATTCTAAGGCCCAAATTTTAAACTAGGGTAACAGCTGTCAGAAAGCTTGTCATTTTTCGCCTTCCGACTCGTGGATGACCAGATTAGGCCATCATCCAGAGGAGGCAGGCCTTTTACAGGAACTCTCACACAGAAAATTACAATGGGCGTGCAGTTCACCGGGTACTTGATTGTTGGCTAAAGTTTGGAGATTTACTACGCAGACCCTTCTCAAGGGGACACATGTGGCATAATCTCTAAAGAGAGAGAGAGAGACTGCAATGATCTCCAGTTTAGGCACGTTATAAGAGCACAAGTGTAAACCAATGAGATAGAGCTACCAGCAGATCAAATGCCTAGATATAAATGCACTCTTACCTTGTTTATGATGAAGAGAAAATTTTGGACATTTGTGTGTTGAGATCAATGCCTTGTGTTCTCTCCTTGCAGCTCGTAGAGGTTTGCATGCAACTAACTACTCATATCTTCAACTCCTAGTTCCTGCAGTAAACAACCCTTCAATGGAAAGCATCTAAACCTGCTCTGACTAGATGAATATCACACCATGGACTAGAAAAGGATGTGCACTTGGTCTTTCTCTTTTCTTTTTTGTATTCTTTTTTCCCAATGATTTTTCCTGAACCTAGCACGTGGAATAACGCCCCAACCCCAAGGCCCCCACTCCACTACTTCCACGGAGGCTTGGACCTCCAACCTCTCACGTGGAGAGGCAGGTTGTGCGAAGGTACTACGTTTACTACATTCCACAGCTGCCTCCAAGTTGCCCTTTTTTTTTATCAGTCACTCAGAAAACAGGAACTGGCTAAATTACGAAATGTAAGACGTCAGCCTTATTTTGTGAATCCCACCTTGTCTACCATAAATATTGACTATATTAGAAGCAATATCCCATAGTGTAGGAAAACATGAGTGACGCGGAGTATATAGATCATACAAGTTATCAAGCAATTTACATGCTACACCTTGTAAACAAGGCTCTAAAATTAAATTCCTAAACGCATAACTGGGGAGTGTAGCATGCACAAATGCATGAACCAAAAACAATCCAAGATATAGTAACATAAGTGCCAAATGTAGCACTTTTTAAGGGACTTGAAAAAATTGCCCTTATGCCCATTTATGATTACGTGAGCAATTACTATTTCGTCCTTTACACAAATAAAGAAAAAAAAACATTTATTTAAACTTAAAACATATGTATTACAATAATGTGAGTACATTGTTGCAAAACATCTCTATTTAAACAACAAACTCTATCGGTCTTTCAAATAGAAATTAAAGAAATTTTAACTGCAGATTTTTTAATCCATTTTTAGAAAGAAAACACATTTTACGGTAATCTTCATTTCTAATATTTGAATAATTATTTGCAAATTTTTGAATTTATTTTTAATTAAAAAAAAGTGCTACATTAGAAGGGCTGAACAAAAAAAGTGGCCATTACCGGTGACGGCCACTTCTTTTAGCCGCCTCCTATTGGTGATGGCTGGCTTTTTTGGGTGGCCTTCATACAACAAGGCCGGATTTTCGGGTGATCAGAAGTTCCCTTAGATTTCATTAAGTTTCGTTAGATTCCGTTAAGTCAGTTAGCATTTTTTTTCTTGTGATTCAGTCCTAGGCTCCTAGCCTTTCCAAAGTCTGATAGAGGCCTAACGGAATGTAACGAAATCTAACGAATTTTTTAAGATATGGCCACATAGATTTGGGGCGATCTGGCGGGCAGCCGTGTTGTACAAGGGCCACCCGAAAAAGCCGGCTATCACCAATAGGGGTCGGCTAAAAAAAAGTTTCCGTCGCCGGTAATGGCCACCTTTTTTGGCCGACCCCGCCTCCTCACTTTTTTCATTTTAGTTTATTTATTTATTTATATGGGTATAAGGGAAAATCGTAATTTTTTAATATTAAGTTAAGGGCAAAAAAGGCATTACATTAATAGTAGCTTAAAAAAGTGCTACGTTTAACACTTTTATACGTGCTACATTTAGCACGACTATAGTAATTTGTGATTTTCTATTCTAAAGCCAAAATGAGAACAACAAACTTTGTAATTCATTTCTAAAGTTTTTACAAAAGAGAAAGGACAAACTATACACTTGGTACCCCTACTTCTTGAGTTTTTTATGCTTCGTCCCGATTAATTTTTTTTGTCATTTGTCCTTGTACTACCAAATTTAATGCAATTGGTCCTTCCGTCCAATTCCGTCAAAAAATTTCCATCAAATCTTCATATGTGCATCACACACGAGGGCAAAAATGCCTTCTTGATTCTAAAAGTTCAAGAACCAATTCTTATCAAAAAAAAAAAAAAAAGTTCAAGAACCAATTGTGAAATTGTCCAAACACCCATGTAATAAATTATTCTTAATTCACCATGTATTCTACTTCGTTATCCATGGGAGGCATCAATTTGAAGGTTTATTAATTAATTAATTATTCCATTTTTTAAAATTCATCATGTATGTGATTTGTTTTGAGAAATTTGAAATTGATCATCATCTCTCTCAGCAAAACAGTCGTCGGAGGGCAAAATATCCGGTGAGGACTCCAATTTCCCCTTTAGTTGCAAAACAAAGTGCAAGACAACAATTTCTCGAAAATTTAAGGCACTTGGTGGTTCAATATGGCAATGAGCAGCTAAGCATCATTGTGATGGACCAGGGCCGGAGCTTCCATTATAATGGATGCACCCATGTTTTGAAAACAATCCAAGGTATTGTTCAAGCTCCAGAACAGCCTCTAAAAATTTTCTTTTACAGAGCCTAAACTACCTTAAAACCCTAACCCTTTTAATCAACCCATTGAATGTGTTAAGTTACTAACTCATCCAAAAGCTTAAGGTGTTAGATAAGAGCTCAACAATGTATATCAAGCTTAACACTCCCTTCACGTGTGACCCGCCCACACGTGGAGAGAAACACGAACATGCCATGCCAAGGTCATCACAAACCAAACATAGTGGCAATATGCACTCACAATATTACGGGTAACAAATGCAAGCGGGATGACTCGGACCCACGACCTTGCCAAACCAAAGGTCCGATACCATGTTATGTTAAGTGACCAACTTCACTAGAAGCTTAAGCTGTTAGATAGGGCCTAGGGGCTCAACAATGTATATCAAGCTTAATAGAAAGCTTTAAGGAATGGCAAGGATTTGGTGATTTTGTGTTGAAGCAAATGTTCAAAGATTGAAACAACAAAGGAGGGAGGAGAGAGAAAATTGGGTCTAAGCCAATTCTTTATAAACAAACCCAGCATTACAGCAGTAGCACTAATTGCTGGCCAGTAATTAGTGCTACTGCTGTCCATTTCAGAAATTACAAGACCCACTTCTCGAATTGCAGCCGAAACCAACCTGGAAGCGGCGCGAGGGCCGAGTCCGGTGGAAGAAGAAGACGAAGGGAATGGGGAAGCGGGTGGTTTTGGAGAAAAGGTTTTTGATATTAGGGTGGTGGGTGTGGATCGGGCTGTGAAGGTTCTCGCGCTTGCCATTAGAGTCGATATGTGCCGACGCCATTTCTCATTCACTCTCTTCCAAGTAGATTAGAGTGAGTGGGTGTGGAGATGGAGTAGAACTTTCCTACTTGTGCTATCTCTCTCTACTTTCAAGAGAAAAGTATCTCTGTCATTCACAGAGGTAACATATCCGGAAAGATGGAGTGGACACCTACTGTATGATTATGAGAAAGTCAAATCTAGCTTTTACATTCACGATTCAGACTTCGAGAGATACTAGATCAGATTGATAACAAAGTAAATTCAAGAAGTACATTTTAAAATGTGTTTCAATTCTGGTCCCTGTACTTATTTAGGTGAAATGACATTTTTGCTCTTGCCCTGATGCAAATGAGAGGTACATGTGGGGACTTAACAGCAAAACATCGATGGCATTGGACGGAAGTACCACTTTCGATGAATGTGATGAGTTTAGGGATCATTTGCGCTCATGAGGGACAAATTGTAAAAACTCGAAAAGTAGGGGGACCAATTGTGTAGCTTGTCTAAAAAGAAAAGCCATTCTGACCATTTGTTTTAACACTTGAAGCAAAGTCAGATACTAGTAATATGAAATAATCAAGAAAATAACCTTTATTTTTGAAAGCTTGTCTTGCACAGGAGGAAATCGCTAGTATATGGTCAAAAAGAAGGGGAACTGGTCCATCAGGGTCATCTGCTGCCAGATATGGAAGCGGCAAAAACACTTTCCCCATAGGATTCGCCCATGGGACCCTTTTAGAGTCACCTCCAGCATGAAGCAACAGTATATGCTTTTTCGCTAAGAAGTTAACCATCAGGGAAGAAACTTCATTTTCGGGCATTTCAGGAGGCAGAGAAGATCCAAAACTGCCATTGCTCGCTACCTGCTGAGTATAAATTATTTCTTATCATAGCCAGCAGCTAAATGCATCTGGAGTAGTAAGAATTAACTTTGAAATAGTGATCAATTAGGACTTTGCAGCTGAAAGGCTTTGGTTTAAAACACCAAAGACACACACACATATGAAGTAAGGGCACTGGTAATATTTATCAAGCTCCGTGGTCTCATCTGCACATATTTGTAAGGTACACACAAAACACCAGTCAATTAATTTGACCAGATCATCATGTGTCGAGACATTTTCCTGGGGCTCTTGAAATAGAAGTATCCCCTTTCTCCCATTATCAAGGGGCAATCATACAACAATGCCAGGCCTTGAAAAATTGCATGAACAAGAAGAAATTTAAGCTGTTCCGAAAATACCTTTAATCTATATTAGACAAATTATCATCATAAGAGAACTTAAAAATCCAAATAAATTTTCAAAGAGAAATCAGAATAGCAATTGTTTCAGAGATTTAAATAAAATCTATCATCCTTATTGCTTTATCTGGGCATTATTGAGCATGATGATGCATTACTGAGCATGATGGTATTAAGAAATGTGCTTTATCCTAAGGGCAATTCCAATGGTGGTACTTGCCTAAATGTATGAAAACCAAATTTTTATGCCTATTGGTTACTATTCATGGGTATCAAATAATCATCTCCAACCAACACAATAATATAAAAACAAAATTAAAATATTAATATACAATAATTTACCAACACAAATTATTTTTATTTATTTTTAATAAGTTTTACCAACACATATTATGACATAAATATATGGTCAAAATGAAGGGTATTATAATTAGGTGTGGTACTAGGGGAGGTATCAAATTTAGTACCTTCCCTAGTACCACACCTCATTTTGATACCTTCCCTAATACCACACCTCATTTTGATATCTTTTACTTTAACCATTGGAGAGTCTAATACTCTTACATAGGTATCAAAATTTGGTTTTGACCCCTACGATTGGACTTGCTCTAATGAAAGAAAATTTTCAAACTGAATCGAGTATTATACTACAACCCCAAATTATTTAATATATTCAACAAAGAAGAGAATCCTTGAACTGAGAGCTTCAAACAGCTCCGATAATAAGTGCCTAAACGTAGCAGGTCAATTTTTAAAATATAGGAGACTTGTTAAGTGGTAGACTAACAACTAAAAACATTTCATGAGAGATGGATATATGAACAAATGAGTAAATGAAAAATCACAATACTGTCATGGCAACTTTGTACACCCAAACCAAGCATTCAGTTAAGAAGCCTGTGTCTGTCAAGATTATATAGCTGACTGTTACGACAGTAGACAAAAAAGGACTCATGATTAGAGACCTAAGGAAAATACCATGTTTTCTAGACCATTATCTCTGCTATGAAAATCCAGAAAATATTTTTGCCCATGACTGTCTTTAGATCCTTTTCCAGAAATCCCAGTCTCCCAGCTGATGCACCAATGTATGGCCCGAAAAGGGTACCCGTTAAAGAACCAACACTCTCTAGACGGGCCTCATGTCGTTGCCACGCACATGCAGACACCAACACTCCGGGACACTTGTCAGATGCACTCCAACATGTAATATTATAAAATTAAAAAAAATCAAACTCCAGTATATCATGACTCAAGTGTAAACACGAAATGTCTAAAAATGAAAAATACTTTTAAAAAAAATGAAACATGGGTAAAGTTTCTCTACCTCAAAAGTAACGAGTCACAACAAATTAGGAAAAGTCCAAAACTTCCAACTTGAATGAATGGGCTTGAGGAATGCTGGACATGCCTTAAATCTTGAATAATCGTTGTCTTCCTGAGTAATCCCAATAGCCCAACTCCAACTCCCAACTGATTTGAGTAATCAATTTTTTTCAAATCTTAAGGCCATTCCAAAGTCTCAAAATAAAGTTTGGGTTGAGTGAGAAGTCTCCCTCTGATTTTGAACTGTCTAAAAATATAGTCAGTTGTATAAGAGTTACGTCAGATTGTTTAAGTGTTTTGTTTGTGCTTCTTGGGTAGTATGTCGGTGGCAGAGCCATTTAGTTCTACATAATCCAAAAAAAATTATAGTTACTGTTTGTGCTTAACTAATTTACCAACAGTCTAAAACACTCCAGCTGCTAATCTTAGAATTCTCCAAGTCCAAAATTCACACACACAAACAACTACACTAAGAGTAATCCCAATAGCCCAACTCCGACTCCCAACTGATTTGAGTAATCAAAATTTTTACAACACATGAGTAGGTAATCAAAGTCACTGAACATCTGATGGTGTTAACAACATGATCACGACAGCTCTCAACCATTTCAATGCCAAAACAGGATTATCCCAAAAAAAACAAAAAAACAAAATGCAAATCAAAAGAAATACCTGTGAACTGAGATCAAGATCTAGTTGCTTGAAATGGCGAGAAAGGGCAAGAATGGCATTAAGGGTAGCAGCACCAGAACCAATCCGCTGCCCTACCGGGTCGGGCACAGCAAGTGTAACAGTGGACTCAGCAATCCGACCCATACGTTTGGCGCGCTTGAGCTGCCACTCATAGAGCTCGGCTTGCTCGGGGCTAGCCGCCGTGAGAACAATCGCATCCCAAGTCGGAACCCGAGAAGGATGGCGCACGGATAACCGTAGATGGTACCATGATTTGCGCAAAATTCCGGCCAAGTCAACCTTGCCCTTAGATTTGGTGGATCTTGGCTCCATTTTAGAAAGAGTTGGTACTGAAATTGGAGAAAAATGGGAGCAATTTAAGTGAGTTTTCACATTCAATGTTGAAGTGTACAGCAGTTGTTTGTGTGTGTGTGTGAAATTTACAGTAGCGTTTGGCTATTTGAATTAATAATAAGAACTCTTTGGCTAGAATGGTGTTCGTCGATTCAATTCGATCACAAAAACCACAAACCAAAGCGCACCAACTAATTTTTAAATTTTGGAATTGAGACCGAATCGTCTTGGTTCCATCATATTTAGATGTGCCGGAATGTCTACTACACAAAATAACAAATTGACTGGCCATTTGGGCCATTGCTGGCTTTAATTATTTGGGAGAAATTAGGCCGGTCCAAGAAAAAATTGCGGGCAGTCTTTTTTTTTTTTTTTTTTGAAACTTTTAATCACTAACTCACTAAGTACACATTTTTGATATTTAATAGAAAAAGTCATTTTTTTATGGTAAAATGACTACGATATCCTTAATTAGGGGTGGTAAAAATGGGTGTCATGGATAAATGGGTATTAGACTATTATCAATGGTTATCAATAGATAATAGCCTAACACTCATTTATTCATAACACCAATTTTGTCACCCCTACCCTTAATGAACCATAGGCACGTTACGGATGTTATTATTTTTGCATCGTGATTCATCAATTTTATCGTATTATTTTTTACACTGTGGTTCAATAGTGGAACTGCTATCTATTTTTGAATCTCGATTCATCAATTTTTATTGAATTAATTTTGCACCGCGGTTCAATAGTGTAATTGTTAGTCTATTTTTGTACAACAATTCATCAATTTGTGCATTAATTTTTACACCACGGTTCATCAATTTGTGCATTAATTTTCACACAACGGTTCAATAGTGGAATTGTTGGTCTATTTTTGAACCGCGATTCATCAATTTTAGTGCATTAATTTTTGCACCGCGGTTGAAAAGGTTGTTTAAGTGCAAAAAAGTAATTAATTTCAATAAATTACAGTATAAAGTGTAAATATATCGGAGTGTAACAATTTTACATGAATCAAACTTTTGAACCGCAATGCAAAAATAATGCAATGAATTTTTTCACCGCTATACAATAGCATAAAAAATTAGTTTACGTATTTCATATTCTTTTTTAATCTCTTCTGTCGTAAGTCTTCTTCTTCCGCATCCTTCTCTGCCTTCGATCCCCGTTTCGTTCCGTACAATCGTGATTTTTCGAATCCAAAGTCTGTTGTCGGAGCTGTTGAAGAAGACGATGACATTTTTTGAACAATATTTCGAAAAGTGGTCTTTTGCGGTTGAAAAAAAAAACGGTAGACTTTTAAGGTTAGAAACTATAAAAAAAAAGGACCGACCAGAATTTTCCCCCAATATTTAATACAAAAATTATATATCTTTTAATTTAACACCTAAATAATATTTTTAAGGCAAAAGGATGAGAATACCAATTTCAAGCACACATCGCACAGCATCGTTATTGCAATTTGTACATCGGTAATCCAGTTTGTTAATCGAAAATTCAATCAAACACGCGTTGCATCGCAAATCCAAAATTGTGCATCGAAATTTTCTGTATAGATAAGGAGTCGAGTTGGTGCATCGCAAATCCAAAGATTACCATCGGGATTTCCTTTTGAATTCTAATTTCAAATTATGCATCGCAAATATAAAATTATGCATCAAAACTTTCTACATATGGGTCTAGGCTGATGCATCGCAAATCCAAAAATTCGTATCACAAATAATTGTGTAACGTAGCGATGCAACGGGATTCAAAATCGATGCATCACTTTCCAACGACATCCAATTTTATCAGTTTTTAACCATATACATCAATGATAAAGCAAATAATGTATTAATCTTCCAATCACTTATTAACAAGATTTATGAGACATGGTTCCATATTAATGCATTCTATCACATACAGGCTCTGCATATATATATATATATATATATATATATATATATATATATATATATATATATATATATATATATATCGCGAGTATGTATGTATCCATCATCCATCAACGATAAAACAAATAATGTATTATCAATATGGATGTCATCATATATATATATATATATATATATATATATATATATATATATATATATATATATATATATATATATATATATTGTTGGAACAATAGTAGGCTTAGTAGCTAGGATTCACCAAACTGTCAATGTAGTTCCTAATGTAGCTTGTGTAGAAGCTACATTGGAAGGTGCATTTGTCAGAAAATTAATAAACATCGGAAGACTTTAATTATAAAGCAGAAAATAAGCACAAACGATTATCAAACAATCTACAAGCCTATGCTTGTAGATCTAGTTTCGTGACCAAAAAGATTTCACTAAAAGAGATGAATTGTTTTACAAAAGTTATATGAAATCATCAAATCAAACACTCTCACAAGACAACAAGTCTTGGAGAGAAAAAAACCCACGGAAAAACAGTTAAAGAAAACATGGGAAGACACAAATCAGCTTCCTAGCATCACTAGGAAGACAAATAATTCTAGCAGCCTCAATGTAGTTCCGAATGTTATAACATTCGGAGTTGCATTCAAACTCTACCAAAGCTGGAATTCTAAATTCTGAATATGCTGCCTTCTTCTCTGCTCTGCTCTCTCACGTTCTGAACGTCTTCAGCCTCTGTCCATGTCTCTTTATTTATACTATGAAGGAGACCTACACATAAAGAAATAAACAAACTACAAAATGGAAAATGATTAGAATTAGTAATCAAATACACTTCCATAATTACTTGATTTTATTTCCAAATAGACAAGGACTCTAAGACACAGTTTGAGGAAAAGATTTTGTTGGGTAGAACCCTATACAATTTTACAGAATTAAAACATAAAAGGAACAAAAACTGTTAGTGCTGCTGGCAGAGGAAGACTTGTGAAGTCTGCTGGTCGCTTTGAAAGAAGTCTGTTGGTGACTTATTATGAAGTCTGTTAGTGACTTATTACAATGTCTGCTGGTGACTTGCTTCGAAGTATGCTGGTGGCTTAGTTCCAAGTCTGCTGGTGAAGGTCTTCTTGTAGAAGTATTGGAAGTCTACCGGTGGAAAGACTGATGTCTGCTGGTGAAAGGAAGTTGTGACCGAGGCCTGTGTAACACACAGTTTCCTTGAAACGTTATTCGTCCCACTCCCTGTAAGTACGTGGAGTTCTTACTCGGGACGATCGCCTCCCAGGATACAACGGTGGTACCAGATGACTTTGCACTAAAGGTCTGGCGTCTGCTGGTGACTTATTACAATGTCTGCTGGTAACTTGCTTCGAAGTTTGCTGGTGGCTTAGTTCCAAGTCTGCTGGTAAAAGTATTGGAAGTCTATCGGTGGAAGGACTGATGTCTGCTGGTGAAAGGAAGCTGTGACCGAGACCTGTGTAACACACAGTTTCCTTGAAATATTATTTCTCACTCCCTGTAAGTGCGTGGAGTTCTTACTCGGGACGATCGTCTCCCAGGATACAACGGTGGTACCGGATGACTTTGCACTAAAGGTCCGACGAACTGAATAAGTACCCGTAGTCTATCACCAAGCAGGAGTAGAGATGTTAAAAGGTCCGGGAACCGTAGGCTCGACCCTATTAACCGGAAACATGAAAGGGTCAAGGTTGGGAAAATCTAACCCGTTTAATAAACGGACTGACCCTGTAGGGTCACGGGCAAACTGAGTTGGGCTGGCGGGTTCTAGGGCTGGCCCGCGCGACTGGAAGATTTGCTTTGGCTAAAATAAGGGTTCAAAATGTTTGAAGAGGGATTCAAACCCACAACCTCTTAAAAGGATAAGAACTTAAAGATGGTAGCTTAAACCACTCAACCATCCTAACTTATTTGTCAAATATTCAAATGCGTAATATATATTATCATTTCATTTGGTAAACCAATAATGTCTATCCCCTGTTAGCTTTGTGACGATGTATGTGTATTTGATGAAAGCCAAACCCATACATGGTCGTAACTACAATTCTAAGACATATAAATTTCCAAAATTGGTCAAAATGAGATTTTTGGATACGTAATTAGCTATGTTAAAAGGGCCGAAAACCACATGGTTGACCCTGCTAATCGGGAATCGGAAAGGGTTAGGGTCGGGAAAATCCAACTCGTTAAAATTCCGTGCTAAACGGTTTGACCTTAGTATTATATTTTACTATTTGATTAAAATATTTGATTGTATTAACTTCTTACCAACATTTATTTTATGTTATTTTATTATTGTAGATGAAGAGGATAAATGGATAATGATGTTGAAGAAGATACTTTCTCAAAAGAAAACTCGATTTCATGTTTTTAATTCGTATTGTTAATCGTTGTTACTTGTCCGTCAATATGTTTGTTAGTTAATTTCGAATTTCTGATTTAAATAAGACATCATGTGTTAATAGCGATAACCTTGTTAAATCGTACCCTACAGGGTTAGGGTTAGGGTTGCGATTTGAGCGACCCGTTTTAAATGACTCGTTGCCTTATAGGGTCACAACACTGTAGGGCTGACCCTATAGGGTTAGGGCCAACCTAATTTAATAGGAGGCCAAGAAAAGACGTTCAAGATGCAATGCAGGTGTATAAGAGGAAGAGGAATTTTGTGTTCTCTGTTAAGTGTGTCTCTATCGTTGTGGAGAATGGTTGAGTTTGTCTAAGTAGCACAATTTGGTCCGACATTCGTGTCCGCATGTACGACCACACGAATACGTCGGTCCAAGCCAAATTGGACCTTAATTTGCACCCCTCCTTGCGGGCGCGAGAAGAATAGTTCTTTCTATACAAGCTTACCCAACACAAAGGGAGCCTTTGCATATAAACCCTTCAAGCCTTTCATATTTTTTTAATGTGGGATAACCCACTTCCAACACTTCTAATATCCTACTTTAAACCTCTATAACTTATTCATCCGATATCCGAATTGGACAAATAAATATAGTATTCTTATGTACTCACGAAAAAGAACATAATTCCACAATTACCATAGTCATTACATAAATGACTCGCAAATAAATTAGTGCCTCAAAGCCCCAATTTACTTCACTTAAAAACACTAGTTTTCAAACATATTTTTGCAAAGATTTTGTTTCTAAAGTTACTCCTAAGTTTTAGGACCAAGAAACCCAAAATATAATGAATATTTTGTTTCCAAAAATGTCAAAAACTTAAGGACCAAAAAAGAAGAAACAAAACCAAAATAGATCATGCCTATATTACCCTTACATATATATATATATATATATATATATATATATATATATATATATATATATATATATATAAGAGCATGTAAGCCCATGTAAGGTACAAGTGCATTTCCTCATTCATCCTTTACTTCTCCCTTGTCTCCTCAAGTTTACAAGCTCAATCGGAAATCAATCTTCCAACTTTTTGCATTCGAAAGTCTCTTTTTCAAAATTGCGTAGAGAGAGTAGTCCTTCCTTGTCTAAGGTATATGAAGAAGAAGTTGCTTGCATCTTCAGCAGCTTGTGCAATTCTCAAAAGGAGCTTTGATGGTGGTGGTTTTGCACTTTTACTAGTAAGTTGGAAATGGAGACGCAATCGAGGAAAGTGATCGGTGATTCGGGGGTATTTTAACAACCAAAAAGAATTATGTAATTGTTCAACTAAGCAATCTTATTTTCTCCTCTGCATATTCCCCCTCTCTTTCATTTACAAAAGTGTCTATATTTAATTCGTTTCAAAAGGTATTTGAGGCTCAACAAGGGGTTCTCTAATGCACTGACCCACTATATTTTACAGGACTACTGAAAACTATGAGCCTGGCCACAACTCAACCTTAACGCTTCAGGTATAAATAAACCCTACTAGCTCATAGTACATGACTCTCTCTTCTACAGTTTTCACTCCACACACGGGGCTACGCGTCCTCCTGCTTTATACTGGACTGGGCTAATTATCACACCGGAGGGTTTTGGGGGACATCCCTACCCACTCACGGTGCTTATTTTGCAGAAGTCTACATATAGCCAGATATCCGACTCAGATGGCGATTTCATCACCAATTCGATCAACGAACGATTTACGTATCTCGATGACTTCCAGCACCCCCGATATGATGATATTTTTGCCACATCACAAATCAATGGTGAAAGTGGTTGAATACGGCCGCCATAGTCTGTCGAAGGCTTCGTAATTGGCAAGATGATTGGAAAAAGGATGTGGTATGTCCGTATGTGGCAGATGACATGTTTTCCTGGATTTCGCAAGAAATTTAATTAGTAGAAACTTGCTCATCTGGAAAAATTTAACGAAAGTGAACTTTAGCGGTTTAAAAAAAAATTGGTAGTGAAGCGGTTAAGAATTTATGAAAAGATCGCCCACAATTTTCTCTAATTATTTGTTTTAAATTATTGAACGCAAAAATTAAGACAAAAAAAATTAAGACAAATATATATGGGTTTAAATTATTTATTTTAGTAATAGAAAGCAAAATTAAGACATACATAAGTTGAAAATATCACAATCTGTAACCTTAACGAGAAAGCCTTCTTTGAGATTTGCTATTGATTATGACTAGAACTGGCAATTAGGTCAGGAACAGGTCGGAATCTATTAGAATCTGAATATCAAACGGGTTAAATAGGGCAGGTTATGTTGGGTCGATCCGTCTTAACCCGGATTCTCCTAAAAACTATATATTTATAGAGTAAAAACTATTCGGCCAAAACAAGTAATGGGCGCGACGCACTTTTACTCAACCCAACTCGTTAAATTTCAGTTTGAAACAAATTACCCATTTTAACCCAAAAATATTAATAGATTGGATTGAGTCGAGTGGGTTATTGGGTTCCATATTGTATTTGTCTGACCTAATTATGACTTATTTATTCTTTGTTCATGAGTATCCGTTTTAATCCAAAAAATACTAACGAGATGGATTAGGTTAGGTGGGTTATCGAATTCCAGGTTGTATTTGTCAGGCCTAATTACGACTTATTTATTCTTGTTCATGACTCGTGACTCATGAGTATGAATCGCTCAACCATATAATTCTCACGATTACATTTCTCTTGTCCAGATTGTAAATTAATGAAGCCATATAAAGAGATTTGATATGCCTTGACTATGCTCAAAGCGTGAAGTTCCAGTGATCAATGAGGCTTAACATGTTCATGTAATTACATTGGTTAATAACGTGTCATATGTTTTATCAATAGTAAAACTCAAAAGTTTTGTTTTACATGTTATGTTTTTTTTTTCTCCTAAGGGGGCATGAGAAGGGATCGAACCTGAGACCTCACACGTTGTGAAGCTCCATGTCAAAAAAATTCTATTATCGTATTCGAAAGCAGAATGATTAAGGAGGAATTATACAAAATATAACTTTGTATTTATAAATTATAATACCTAAAACTGATTAATTTACTTAAATTGTATGTTGAATTAAATAAGACTTTTTAAGTGTAGGAGGAATACTAAAAATGAGGTTCAAATTCAATAAATACAAAATAAGAAGAGGGTGTATATAGAATGCGTTCATCTTCAATCTTCATGATTTAAAAGCTTGATTAAATTTTGAGTTTTATTCATTTAACGACTGTATAAAAAGAAAGAATGTCGTCTAAGACTGAGTAATTAAAGAGGTCAGATTCAGATTAATGCAAATCATAAAATTTATTATTAATATATTATAATTCGGGAAACACACAACAAGCGGGGATAGCTCAGTTGGGAGAGCGTCAGACTGAAGATCTGAAGGTCAGGTGTTCGATCCACCTTCACCGCATTCTTTTTTATGACGTTCCTTTTTCCCTTTTTCAACCTATCCCCCCTCCTCTTAAATTCGAAACGCATTCACCCCTCCTCTATTGTACATGAAATATCCTACATTAAAATTGGCAACATCATGACAATTTATATAACGGATTCAAAAACGCTTGTCCGTGTGAATTGTTATATTATCATTTGGGGTATATTTTTAATTTTAATAACACAAATAATGATTAAGAGTCAATTTTTTATCCATCGGTGGTTTTTTTTTTTTTCACATAAGCAACTCTTGAAACATGACACGTGTCAATCACAATCTTTGTCTTGATTTCGTAAACTCGAAACTCATTCACCCCTCCTCTATTGTACATGAAATATCCTACATTAAAATTGGCAACAACATGACAATTTATATAACGGATTAAAAAACGCTTGTTTGTGGAATTGTTGTATTATCATTTTGGGTATATTTTTAATTTTAATAACACAAATAATGATGAAGAGTCAATTTTTTATCCATCAGTGGTGTTTTTTTTTTACCTAAGCGACTCTTGGAACATGATACGTGTCAATCACAATTTTTACCTTGATTTTTTAGATTTTAGTCGGGCATGTGTTGTATTCTAAAAATCGTTTCTATAAAAAAGATTATATACCACTGGTCGATGAAAATTTTGTTTTTATACCAAATGTCAAGTAATCTATTAGCATTACTAAAAATGGTGCTTTTTTAGTAATGTTTTTTTTTAAGTAGGTAATTGAAAGATGTGTATTTAAATTTATTGTAAAAAAGGACACTAAAATTATGTGAATTAGATGGGGGAAAAAATTAACAGACACTATCATGTGGATAGTAATGATTTTGTTAGCAATAGTTATAGATGGGCAAGAGTGTTGGTGGGTCATTTGCAAGAGCAAGACCATCACTTGCACATTAATTTAATCCAAAATGTAGCGTCCAAACTCATACGACATACGGTATACATTTTGAAAATTTGCGGGGTCAGTTTTTATAAGTTTTTAATTGCTTTATATCTCGATAGTTTTTCGTAATTAAAAAAAAAAGACATTTCATGTATTACAATGCTTGAAAGTATCTTATTTATATATCGCGATACATGAAATGCAATTTTTTACAGGAATTTCTTCCCGTATATTTCCTATCCAAATGCCAAATGCCACTATTTACATTGGCAACACCATACTAACCTCAAAAAGGTTTTGCGAGATCTTTTGATCTAGTTGGTTCGACCCATAACAAAATCTTAAATGTTTTGTCTTTCACTGATTCAATGAAACAGTTGAATTTAAATTTATGTATTCACATCTAATTTTATAAATTATCTTTAATTAGTTCGTAAAATATTGAATGCAACATTAATACGTCATTGGTACATGAGCTATTAATTGTTGATATTAACTACTCATTCGTTCTAAAATTATTGTTATGTTTTTTTTATTGGTTCAAAAAATTTGTATTTTTTATAACTTATTTTTAGGACAATATTTTTATTGTTTTACTCTTATCTTTTTTTATAATTTAATTATAGATCATATACACATAAAATTTAAATAAGATTAAATATTAAATTAATTAAATTAATTGGTATGCTGAGTTACTCAAACAAATTACAAAACAATTATTTCGATACGTAAGAGATTATTACAATGACACCTAAGCTTGGTAATTGGTTGGTAGGGGTGTCAATCCGAGTCGTCAAATCACCAAGTTGAGCCAAATCAAGTTGAATCATGCGGGTTGGTTCGGTTCGATTTGAGATTTTGGAAAGTCGAATGGTTTGGTTTGGTTTACGACTTGACATGTTGAGTCGAGTCAAACCGAACCAAACCAAACCATTTTGAGCCAAACCACCGAGTCAAATAACAAATTCTTTAGTATTTCTAACTTTTATATTTTAGTATTTTTATATTATTAATATTTTTATAATATATAAACTATAAAGTTAATATTAGTATTTAGGAATTTGTTTTTAGACTTTTTGAATTTACATAAACGTTTTTAATATCATGTACGTTATTGTATTTTTAGTATATTGGATTCAATTTATTGATTATAAGAATTAAAAATATTAATCCTTTTATTTGAAAGTCTGTACAAAATTTTTAAAGTGAGTTTATGAATTTTTTAAATTTTTTAGTATTTTTTTGAATGACTAGAACTCTTTCTAAATTCAAAGTCACGAAACCGAACCATGAAACCAAACCACGAAAGCGAGTCGAACCAAGTCAAACCATCATGGTTCGGTTTGGTTCAGCTCAAGACTTTAAACGGTTTAACTCCGGATTGATTTTTCTCAAATCGATGGCATGCGGTTCAACTCATAATTTGTTTCAAGTCGAACCAAGTCGAACCATTTACACCCCTATTGGTTGGATTGGAATGAGTAATGAGTTAAAATAGATCGAAACCGTTAGATCCTAAATGTTAAACATGTTGAAATGGATTGGATCGGAATATGTTGGGTTGAAACGAGTAACGGATTAAAGCGGGTCGATCCATCTCATTGATCTCAACCCAACTTTCCCCCTAAAAAACATAACTTTATAACATAAAAAGTCAAGGGGTTGAAATGGGTAATGGTCCAACCTGACCTTAACCGTTAATATTATTGAGTTGAAATATGTTATCTGTTTCAACCCAAAAATATTAATGAATTGGATTGTGTTAGGTAATTAATGGATTGGCTTGTATAGATTGATGGATAATGAGTTATAATTGAGAAAGAGGTGATCTCTTGTAAGACGATCTTACGGATCCTTATCCGTAAGACGGAGCCCCATTTAGAAATTTGCGGGTCATAATAAATTAATAATACGTTATTAAAAGTCATAAAAGCCAATCTGTTGAGATTGTTCACAGCGCATCTCATAAGGTGTAGGAATTAGCATGTTTGGTCTTAGGTTCAAAATCTCCTAGGGCTGTTTTTAAGTTTTATTGCAAGAGATATGTATTTTGGCATTGTTTACATTTACGATCAATCAGAGTGTTACTTTTAGACTTGACGTGTATCACTTTTGGATAATTGTTACTTTAGGTCTGATTAAGTTTTATTTAGTTACTTTAAATCAAAGTGTCACTTTTAAATATAAAATGTGTCGCTTTTAAGTTTTACATGTGCCATTTTTGACAAAAAAATCACTTTTCATCTTTAAATTTTTATCCATAAGTGACACGTTTAGGTATTAATTGTGTCACTTTTAGGTATTAGGTTTGTCACTTTTGGTAAAACAACTCATTTTTATAATCATACAATTTGTATCAATAAGAGTGTCACTTTTAGGCTTGGAGTGTGCTACTTTTAGGATTAAAGTGTGTCACTTTTGGGCTAGTGATTTTAACAGCAATAACCAATTGAACACTGCTGAAATATATCTTCTCATTCATAGAAATATATATAATTTTAAGTGTCAATCGTTAAAAACACAAAACCATAACTTTTTCAAGGTAAAGTATATGTTTCATACTCAAACTTACAAAATTTACTTAAAATATGTCTAAAATAACCGAACATTAAGAGTCTTGGAACCAAATTCCTTGGCTTGATGAGAATTAAAAAATCAGTAGTCTTTTTCTTGCCCTTTTCAATACTTCCCTTAATTCTTTTTCTCCTTCCCTTCGTAACAGAGCGGGCACAATCTAGGCATGTAGTAGATGAACTTGAAACACGAGATGATTCATTTTGATCCGGTAATTTTTTTAAGGAAGAGTGTCACTTTTTAGTATTAAATGTGTCACTTTTTAGTATTAAGAGTGTCACTTTTTTGTATTAAATGTGTCACTTTTTAGTATTAAGAGTGTTACTTTGTATTTTAATAAAAATTATAATAAATTTTCATTTATAGTGTCACTTTTAACATTAAAATATGTCACTTTTGTATTTTTAATGTATCACATTTGGTTTTAAATATGTCATTTAGCATTTCTTTAAAGTCCGTTAGGATCTGTTAAATATCCCAAGGCAATTGATGGTTTGATGCTAACGGATGGCTAACGGAGCTGACAAAGGATTAAACTGCAAGGCGTGAAAATTCGGCGGGAAACATTGAAAATAAAGGAGCATCGGAGCAAATAAGCATTAAAACTTAAATTTGAAGCTTGGGTGTGTCAAACATTACACCGCCTTGAGCTAAACTTCACCCTTCACCAATTTAGATGGCCAACTTTTATGATTTTAATTAACAAGTTTTATTATTAACCCACAAATTTCTAAATGGGGCTCCGAAAATCTTTGCCATTGAGAAATTCAATTGAACCTGAAGCCGTTAGGCACAGGTAGCTCAGCCTAACCAAACAAGTGTTGGTTGAATCCTAGTCTTCCGCATCCTTAACCTTCCATCCCATCCCCTGCCTCTGTCTCCCTCTTCCTCTCATAACTCCATTTCCATCTTCCCTCTATTCCCTTTTTTCTCCCTTTTCTCCCTCCCTCCCAACCAAACTCTCTTCTCCAACCTCATTCCCCATTTTGATCTTCATTCAAAATTCCAATCTTTCCATTTCTAAAACTTTCTTCAATCCATCATCTTTGTTCCCCCACCATTTATCTCAACCACCCTTTCTAATTAAACCCACAAATCATTCCTTTCTGGGTTTGATTGGGAACAAAAAATGTTGATAAAGTTCAGGAGGGTGGTAATTTTGGGATTGGTATGAAAGAAAACAAAGAATTATCATGGAAATTGGATTCAAAAAGATCATGACAGATTCGTCCCGCTCTTTTTCAGTTTCTTCTTCTTTTTCTTCGTCATTGTCACCTTCTTCGTGTTCATCGAGCTCATTGGATCTCGATGTTGTTGCATTCGGATGTCGATCTCGATCACGCTCGTCGTCGCGATCGGCATTCGATTCTTATTCGAAGCTTGCGATGCCTTCTCTGATCAACAATGCCACCACCCTTTTCAGTTCGGTGTTCTTTGATTAGGTTACGGGCTAATTTCTTTCCCCTCTTTTCTTCAATTTTCTCTCTCCTCCTCATAATCCTATCTGTTTGGTATTTCGCCACCGGGGTATCGATGAATTCCGGTGCTGGGTTGGTGGTGTTGCTTCCTCATAATTCAGGAAACGTCGGTGGGTTTGGGTTCCTGGAAATGTCAGTAAAGATGGTCTAATGTCTGGAAATACTGAGCCTTCTGCCTTCGAGGCTGACTACCTCGAAAAGGACCCCATGGGTCGTTACGTTCGGGTATATATAATTCACACATACACACACAAAACTTCTTGTATATATTTCCTGATTTTGTCTACCATTGTCATCTGTTGTTTTTGTTCAACTTTTGCTGATTAGTTTTCGCTTAATGATATGTTGCATTTTTGTACTGAATCTGCATCATTTTCTATATTGTTTGTTTGACATCTAATTGATCTACAAGCCTACGCCATTATACTTATTTTGTGAAGTGAAGTTTTGCTAAACTTTTGGTTGCAATTTATTCTGTTTGGCTAAATTCAATTCAAAATTTGTTGCCATCATATTTCTACTTTTTTGTTTTTGTTCTTTGATAGGTAAGTTTGACCTCTTGTTACGAGGATAGGAACAAGGACCTCAAGGCTGAGTGCCCTTGCCATCTCTCCACCCCTTGGGGTCGACTTTTTGTTATTGTTATTTGCATATTTTGACATAATTCAGTTATGCTGTTTGGTTGGTGAGAAATAAACAAGGGGATAGTTTGATTGTCATCTTGTATTTTTAGAATAATCTCAACTTTTTATATCTTTTGCAGTACAGAGAAATCTTGGGCAAAGGTGCATTCAAGACTGTGTATGGTCCCTTACCTTCATCTTCTTTTGTTCGTTTTTCAAAATTTTAACCACTAGTCATTATAGGAGCGATGACGTGCATTCAGTACAGTATAATCCTGCATACACGGAATTTTTTTTTTAAAAAAATCTTAACAAATAATTATGTCTTATTTTGGTTTACGTTTTAGCTTCAAGGCATTTGACCAACTTGATGGAATAGAAGTTGCATGGAACCGGGTGAGGATTGATGACGTGTTGCAATCACCAGAAGATTTGGAAAAGCTGTATTCAGAAGTTCATCTTCTTAGATCGTTGAAACATGAAAATATTATCAAGTTCTATGATTCATGGATTGATGACAAGAAGAAGACCGTAAACATAATTACGGAGCTCTTCACCTCTGGAAGCCTGAGGCAGTGAGTTATTATTATTATTATTTTGCTTTTCATTTTTTCTGTTAATCATATTATATGTTTGGCCCTGGGTAGTGATATTCGCTCCGTGTATTAGGTTCCGGAAGAAGCATAAAAGTGTCGATATGAAGGCTATAAAGAACTGGGCTAGACAGGTTCTGCGTGGTCTAGACTATCTTCATAGTCAGAATCCGCCTGTCATTCACAGGGACTTGAAATGTGACAATATATTTGTAAATGGAAATCACGGAGAAATTAAAATTGGAGATCTTGGTTTGGCAACTGTGATGCAGAAGCCTACTGCCAAGAGTGTCATTGGTAGGGTCACTTTTTTTTTTCCTTCTTGTTTCTCTTTTGAGTGAAGAAAATAAAACTGTTGGAGGCCTGACTCTTGCCACTTGCTAACTAGGGACCCCTGAGTTCATGGCACCAGAGCTTTATGAAGAGGAATATAATGAACTAGTTGACATATATTCATTTGGGATGTGCATGTTGGAGATGGTCACTCTCGAGTACCCTTATAGTGAGTGCAAGAATCCAGCTCAAATCTATAAGAAAGTTACTTCCGTAAGTATAGCTTCTCTTCATTTTAACATTTTATGATAGATTATCTTCACCAAATCCTATGAGATGACCCAGCCTGGCTGGTACTTTACAAGACTTGAGGTCTCATAATTGATCCTTTCCCACACTCATTAGGAGTTAGGACCCCTAAAAAAAACGAAAAAAGAGAGGATATGTTTAACTTAACATCCTACAATTTATTAAGGAACACATTTGTGAAATTTATTATAATTACACATCATTCTGCAGGGCATAAAGCCTGTTTCACTCAGCAAAGTGAGTGATCCGAAAGTCAAGGAGTTCATTGAGAAATGTCTTGTTCCGGCGCATGAAAGGTTGCCTGCTAAGGAGCTTCTTAGAGATCCATTTCTTCAGCTCGAGAATCCGAAGGAGCCATTTCAAAACCCATTGCAGTTAGTTAATCAATTTCCCAGATCATTAAGTGCTTTGCATTGTCGACCTAATTCTATGGACATTGATTCCGAGTATAACCAGTCTGTTTGTACGGACTCTAATTGCGGAAGTCCACATGCTCCGGTTCTTGAATTTCAAAGGATGCATCAGAATAATGAATTTAGGTTGAGGGGGAAGAAAACCGATGACAACTCAGTTTCATTGACCTTGCGAATTGCTGATGCTGGTGGTAAGTAGATAGACATTGACTATTTTCAATTTTCAGAGGCCCATTCTTGGATAACTTACTTTCATAGGCTCTTGTCGGTGCTTCTTGCTAAGCTCCAACAGAAATTTAAAAGGTATAGTCAATAAGCAATTTATGAGATACATTTCTACTGAAGATCCTACCGGTGCTTTCAGAAAAAAATGGTTGCAATCTAACTTGTCAATTTAGGAAAGATTAAAGAAGAAATTCAGTCATCTACTAAATTGCACGACGAGCAAAATGAGGCCAAATTATATCAGTGTATAATTAGTCCTTCTTACTTGCAGGTAGGGTGAGGAATATACACTTTCTCTTCTACCTTGATAGTGACACTGCGCTTTCTGTCGCGGGTGAGATGGTTGAACAACTTGAGTTAGAGGACCAAGATGTGTCTTTCATTGCTGACTTCATTGATTACTTAATCACGAAAATTTTACCTGGATGGAAGCCTTCCTCTGGTTATCACTCGAGTGGAGATAGAAGTACACGTGAAATGCCTCCAGGAAACGGCATGGCCTCGATGGCAAATCCATGGGAGGCAATGCTAACTAACGATCATACCAAGTTGATGGTTGAGCAAGATGTCCTCTCAGAGCTAAATGTAAGGATCCATTTAGCCTTCAACTTTGTGCCTTATTTGTAACATGTAAAATATTGCATAGGTGATGTGTGCATACGGACGAAAAAATATGTTTTTCACCATTATGACAAAGTATACGGACATTTGCTGTATTTTATCATAAAATATCTAGTAATAAGATGATAAATTGTTGGTGCTTGGGAAGAGAGAAGGGTAAATTAGGAAAATCATGCATTGAAAACCTAAAAGGACACTTATTTTGGATCAGTTTTTTTTTCTGTTGCTAAAATAACACTTGTTTTGGATTGGAGGGAGTAGTTGACAATTTTGTTAGTAAACTTTTAATATAAATTTGCAAAATACAGGAGGAGGTAGTTTTGGGTAGTTATTCTTTCAGCATAGTAGGATGAACCATGCAGTTATTCTTTGAAATTGTTGATGACATTCCATAAATAGACATGAGGGCAATTTTCGAATCCTGAAAAGTGTAACAGAGCGTCACCTCCCTGTTTTATAATAACAGATAATAGAAGGCACCTCTTCTTACAAAGTTCTCTATCCCCAACAGGGTTCAAGTTCTAGAGAAGGTTGTGCAAAAGCCAATGAAGGTCACTTGAACGGAAATTCTGATTGTGATTCTGACCATGTTTTCCATGATACTGCTCCAAGTTTGGTGAATATGGCAGATAAAGTATCCCAAGCAACAGTGACTTTTGAGATAATCGGTGAAGATGCTTCTATGAAGAGCGGGACAACCACTGGATTTACAGATTATGGAATTAATGGAATCTTTAAAGATTCAAGTGACAATGTCTCCGAGATGGAGTTCAGAGATTTGTACTATGACGAATTCAAAATGCATGGAAATGATAGCGATGATTTAGAATGTATTCAATGTAACGGTTTTACAAAGAAGCCAGAATTACATCCGGCAGAATTTGATGGAATTCTTAAAGTTACAAGCTTGACAAGCTGCTGTTCATCTCTTTCCCTAGCAGAGAAAGATCATGATGTTGAGCTAAAGTTAGAGCTTGATGCAATTGAAGGACTGTATGAGCAATGGTGTCAAGAGCTCTCAAGGATGCGGGAAGAGGCAATGGAAGCCAGCAAGAAGAGATGGATGTCGAAAAAGAAGCAAATCGATTGGTTGAATTAGAGAGGTTGTCACAGTAAACTTGTCTTGCTTGTTAAGTTTATGATTTCCATTGAGATTTTTGTACTATGAGTTGTGATGAGTTATAAAGTTGAGACCTCTTAAATTGGTTCGTGTGCTTCCATTCCAGAACTAGTTATCTCTTTGGATCCCAATCCTTCTTTGGGGAATATCAGGATATGTTACTTCATGATTAGGGTATATTTATGTTCTAGTTTTGCATACTTCTTACGGCATCTGCTCCCCATTAGTTCTGTGTAGAGCTCAAATTTTCGGTTGATCCGTCTGGTTTTCACCTCTCTTCTGTAGATTTTTGTAGGCCAAAACAATGCCATGATAACTAGGTTATGTTTAATTATTTATAAACACAACTCTGCTCAACTGGACTTGGGTAACACAACCGAGAAGAGTCTAGCACTCAGACTACGGAGGTTTTTCTTAGTCCTAGCGGGGAAATCAGTTTTCTCTATTTCTTGCAGTCTTCATTGTTTGTACCTATCTTAAGATGCTCCTGCTGTTTCAAACTTACTCCCATTTCTTTGTTCATGGTCCCTGAAAGGTGAATGAAGATAGAAGATGGCACCACTGTCCGAGTTCTACTTTTTTTGTCCGTGCCTATGACACATTGTATGGAGCGAGCAATATGAGAATAAATCAATATATACTTGACATTTTGTAGGGGTCGGATCAATATACAATACACAAATAAAAAAGGACAAACCCAATAACTAAAGAAAAAACTCATTTTATTGGTTGCAAAATTTTGTGACTCATTGTGTACCAAAAAAGTTTCACTATTGTTGACATACTCACATAATTAAACATTCAAAAACATTCTCTCTCACATGCACACACAGACAAAAAAAATTCCTAAAAAATCAAAAGAACAAATTTGAGTCCTGACCATCGGTCTCTAGTCTCTATCCACCTCAAAGCTTATCATTCCCACCCCAGCCTCTTCATCCGAGCTTATATCCAGTACCACCGTATCACGATCCATTTATGAATAAAAAACTCTTCATATTTCCAAGAAATCAAAGTAAAATTATACTTTTGAAATAAAATGGTACTTACTTGGTTCCTAAACTATAAGGAAAATTTATTCGTCAGTCCAATTTTAAAGTTTTCAACCGTTTTACACCTTGATATTTTTTTCCAAACAAAGGCACTTTTGATGCATCGCGATGCATCAAATATTTGATAAGATGATACACACATTTGTGTGAGATGCATGCTTTAATGCATTGCGATGAATAACGTGTCTTTTTCTGGGTTGAAAAAAATATCAGGGTGTGAAGTAGTTGAAATCTTTCCAAAGTTGACTGGTATGAATTTTTTCCAAATTATTATTATGTTTGACCCGACACACGGATTAAAGAAAAATAATTGACTTGATTATTAATATGATAAAATGCAGGCCAGTTCAATTTCCTAAATATCTAACCACTTAAGTACAATTTTTTTTTCAACCACATAAGTCCACTTTCAGAAAAAGAGTCAATTTTGTCACTGTATTTTCAGTTTTAGCTATCATTACATTTTGTCATTGTACTATTTTTTGAGTAAGATTGTCATCATACTTTGAAGTATACATGCAATTTTATCATTTACTTAACTTCCATCTAAAATCTAATTGAGTTTATAACGTGACGTTAAACTTTGCCACCTGACATGATGACGTGTAACATTATGAGTCAAAATCTAATTTTCACTTTCTACTAAAATTTTTAGTATTTCTTTCCCTCCTCTCCCCCTTTCAGTATTAACGCAACAAGCAAAGCGGGGACAAAAATACTTTAGAGCTATTAATACAAAACTGAACTCCAAAAAATAAGCAATTTTGATGTCATCTTGGTTAAAGCAAAATTTGAAATTGTTCCGACACATGGTCTGACTTTGAATAAAAAAACTATTTTCATTAAGAGAGAATTAGATGGTGTGCTATATTAGGGGTGTAAATCAGAACCACCGAACCACGGAACCGTACCGAACCAAATCAAACCAGTTGGTTTAGTTTGGTTTTGGTCGAAGATGATTCAATTTTGGTTTCAAAAATTGGAAAACAACCCGATTCGGTTCGGTTTACAACTTTTGGTATCGAACCAAGCCAACCTATATGTTTTTATTTATTTATTTTATAATTCATATAATATCACATTTGTTAACTATTCTGAACCTTTAGATCATCTGATATGCATAATCTTGACCCTTGATTTAGTCATATGTTCCATTCGTTTTTAAAATATTGTCTACTTTGATTTGGTACACTGTTTAAGAAAAAGTAATTGATTGTATTATAAATATTGGTGAAATGTGTTGTTTCCTTTAATGCCCTTGAGTATGTGGTCATAATTAAATTAGATAGAAAAAGTAAAGGTAAAGTGGTAAAATTGTTTTCTTAAAAGAGAAATTTTTGAAAGAATACAATTATTTAAGAACAGACGAAATCAAATCAAACCAAACAAAATCTTGATTGGTGTAAGACTATTATTTTTTTCCATTGTTTTTGTTTATTTTGGAATTTGCATTGTTTTCTTTATTATAATTTATTTTTAGTAGATTATTTTCTAATTTTGATGTTAATTTCAAATTAAAATATTATTTTTATTATTATTCTTAATGTTGATTAAAAATAATCTATATAAACAACAAAATCGAACCAAATCAAATCGAGTGGTTCGGTTCCAAGCTTTATTCTTCGGTTTGAGATTGTTTGAACCAATTGTGGACAGTTCGGTTCGTGGTTTTGGCCTTAACCAAACAATTTACACCCTTATGCTATATATGGTTGGAAAGCCTCGTGAGTCTAGTTTTTTACAAAAATTTTTTCTCAAAAGTACTACTCGTGGAAAAGTTAAGGTTTGGCTCTCGAGTTGCTCCAAAATCTGTAAGCATTTCATCTTTTTTGCTTGTTACGATGGTATTGCTAAAAGGAGGTGGGGAGGGGAGGGAGAAAGTGTATAGTTTTTGGTAGAACGTAAAAGTTAGATTTTGCTCCCTAATGTTACACGTCATCATGCCAGGTGGCAAAGTTTAATGTCACGTTATGACCTGAGTTAGGTTTTAGATGGAAGTTAGGTAAAATGACAAAATTGCATGTATAGTTTAAACTTCAAAGTACGATGACAATCTTGCTTAAAAGATAGTACAATGGAAAAATGTGATGATAGTTGAAAGTACAGTGACAAAATTGATAATTTTTCCGTCTACTTTCATAAATTTGTTCAAATAATGCCCAATCTTTGTCTTCCTCTTTCTGAGATCTCATATTCCAAACTGCAATTTATCATTTCTTCCTGAAATTTCTCTGTTGAATCTTTGTTTCCATTCCAAATATCTCCATCTTTGTCTTCCCAAATATTTTTGACTTTGGTTTGCAATTTATGCTTTCTTCCTAAAATTTCTTTGGTGAATCTTTGTTTCTATTCCAATAGCTTGTAGCGAAGAAAATTTATTTTCGTGGATATACGGGGATGATCAGTTACTGAGAATCACGACTATCTAACTAGGGAGATAATTGTGAAGAAATAAAGTGAGAGAAAAATCAAAACGTGCATCCTGATGATGCATGATTTTGAATTATGTTTCCATCTTGATGCATGATTTTTGAATTGTGATGTATAAAACTTCTTTCCAGTAATTCTGATATAAAAATTGGATTACCAATGCACACATTAGAATGTGAGTCAAAGTTGTTTAACTTGGGAGATAAATATAAAGAAACAAAGTGGGAGAAAAATCAAAGTCGTGCATCTCGATGTACAAACTGATGCATCCCGATATACGATTTTTGAATTGCGATGTATGGAATTTCTTCCCAGTAATCCTGATACAAAAATTGGATTACCGATGCACACATGCACACATTGGAATGCGATCCATCAACTTAAAATTATGATGTATCACACCCCTAATCCAATATCATTAATGGTATATTCATCATTTTGCCATAAAAATGTCTTTTACCGATCAAAAACAAAAATTATGTCCTTTAGATGTTGGAAATGTTATAAAAGTGAACGACCTGGTTATCACCCTTATTAATTTTTCCGAGTCCTAACGTGAAAGCTTAAAAATGTCATTTTATCGATAAAATGAGTAGTAGTTTCTTTAAAAACACAATGAAGAAAAAGTAAGCATGAAATGATAAAACTATTAAAAGAACAAACAAAACAATTTTATTAAGACAGACGAAAAAGGAAATTAAAGACAATAATTTTGAGACTAAGTGAGTGCCATTTTTCACTGTATTTGAAATGAAATAAAATAAAATAATATAAAAGACTAGTACATAAAATGTGCCCAACGGGCTTGGTAATTATTTTTCATGGTGTACGCATTGAAAACACATAAGAAGCCCAGAATTGAAGCAAGGTGAGTCAATAAGGATACATAAAATGCAGGAATATAAAATTTGAATAGGTGCAAGAAGCAATTTTCCAACAATAGGTTTGTTTCAGTCCTCCCGCCATATGTTTTGACAGTTATCATTCAAGCACTTGTAGAATGTAGACATCGGCTCATCAGCTGACCGCATCTGCATTTGTGTGAAAGCAGCCTTCCCGAAACCACAATTTGGACATGTTGCTTCATAACACAAAACAAAGACATTAGCTTTAAAAGAGCAGAAACAATATCACCAAATCATGGAGTCTTTTATTAGAAGTACCATCAGTTTGTGGTGCATTCGACATATCATCTTTTGAGATGACAGGTTCTATTTCTTTCTTAATTAAGTGCTGCCTCCTCTTTATCTTAACCTGGAAAAGGCGGAATGCACACAGTAAAACACTATGCTAAACATTCCTCGTGGCAGAAAGCAACCAAGTAGAATATTTTATTATGGAGTTCGTGGAGAATGTTACCTTGCTCTCTATAGAACATACATATGGACATGTTGGGCAGAAAAATCTGCATGGACGACCCATATGTGGCAACTCATACTGCAATAACATCCCACAAGTGGGGCAGAATTCCATTTGTAGTACCCTTGAAGCTAGCCTCCTAGAATGTAGAACGTTCATAACATAAGTGTGTGATATATAAAGGGCACCACAAACTATTCAATTGAAATATCATGATCACCGAAATTTCTGGTGCTTGAGAATAGGAGTGCTATATGAACCGAGTGGCTCATGCACGGCTTGGACTTGACTAGTGCTGGGTTTGAGTCGAGCTCAAAAATGACTAGGGCTTGATGTATAAAGTAGCCAAGCTTGATTTGGCTTGAATATGCTCGATAATCACAGAAATATGAATTTCGGCATTATTTAACTTTGGCTCAAGCAAAGGTTGAGTTTGGCTCCTATATATCTCGATTCTCGATTCTTTTACTACTCCAGTTGAACATATGTTCCTTCGCTAGAGGTTGGCTGGAGCGTAATTAAAAATGACAGAGCGTAATAATGTGTTGTGACATATTTTTAATTGGAGAAGAAAGCAGGAGAATCACAATCCGTCTACGAGCATTTTCTCAAATGACTAAGAAACAGAACTAAAAAGCAAAATAGATAACGACAACACAACAACAGCCATGGCAACATCCGTAACTCTTGAATTTTCAAACCGTAAACTGAGTTTAGCTAATTATCAAACAACCCAACTCGCATACAGTCTCTAATCCATGGAGTTGTCAACGCATAAACCAAAATTTGGTTAAGGCATTTGAACAAACAACTTAATGTATTCCCTGAGAAACCCAACTCACAAACAGTTCATCCATGAATTTTCAGAGCATAAACAAAATTTAGATTAGGAATTTGATCAAACACCTTACTTAATAGCAACCCTGCAATCACACAATCAATCTTTTCTGGAATCCTATTATTTCCAATTAAGTACAGCCATGAACAGATAGATATAGACATACAACACCACAATTATAAATGGGTTTGATTTTGAAATACCTGGGTTTGATTTAAGAAACTGATGCGAGTGTTTTGGGAGGCCTACGGTTGGGCGCTGATCGTAATAAGTTTTCAGAACAGGAATGATTTGCTTCAGACCCCAATATGTTTAACGAAAAAACACAATGACCTAGTTTCTTTACTACAGTATTTTAGGTAATTAATTAAAAATGGTTAGCATACTAAAGGAAAAGCCTAAGACATCTCCAACGGTTTGAAATTAAAACTGTACCAAATCTTTAAATTGGTGTAATTTTTGAACCAAATTTCTTCCACAATCTCCAACGGTTTTACTTTAAAGTTTATTCTAAAAGAAATATTCCAAGTATATTCTTCATTATTTCATTTAATTTGTATTCCAAGTATACGTTTTATTGCAGTTAATTTGTATTAATGTATTTTAGCAAATCAAATATATTATTTATTGATTTAATATTAAATTAAATATTATGCATTAAAAATAATAATTAAATGCATGAATTTAATTGTGACTAAAATACAAACATATTAAAATTAATAATTGGGAGGAATATTTCAAATTTGAAGTAGAGATGAATGGCTTGTTGGAGTTGTGAATAGTGGACAAATGCTTCAAATTTGAAGGTTTAAAGTGCTTGTTGGAGATGATCTAAATATTATAATAACACCAAAAATAGCGATTAAAAGTATGTACCAAGAGTGTTGGTTAGAGCTGTCAAAATGGGCATGCGGGACGGTTTTGCCCGCGGGCCCAAAAAGCCCGCAATAAAACGGGCTGGGGCGGGAAAGCCCGCGAACTTGATGGTCCCTAAAACTCATGGCCCAGCCCATCCCGCGTAGGGATGGGGGCAAAACCGACTAAGCCCGCAAAACATGATTTTCCCCCCTTTTATTATCATTGCAACATTTTATGTCATAAACTCATAATTTATACCATAAATTAAACAACTGATTCACTTAATATTACAAATTCAAAACTATTAAAATCAAAAACTAAATAAGTAAAATACAAACTTAAAAATACCAATTACAAGTTTACAACTTTACAAGTTCAGCAACACGAATAGAGATTTAGACGAATAGTTATTGAATTTGGGCAATAAAATCAAAAACTAAATTTTCATGTTAGGCTGATTACTAAATAGTTAGGTTGATTGCTTTCCATTATTTTTAAGTTTGTATTTGAAATAATTGTTTTTGGAAGAACCATTCATATTGGTCATCTGGGCAAAAACAACAGAAAGACGACGGGAAGCAGAGAGCAGAATGCTCAAACCCAGCCAAGAACAAAGATACCAATCAGCCTAAAAGATGAAAGACAATGGGAGACGTAGAGGCCGGCGATGACGATTGGCGGAGCCGTCAGGATCTGGAAGCAGGGACGGCGATTCGGCGAAGACAAAGACAGTGAAGACGTAGAGGCCAGAAGGCGGAGAGCCGAAGACGTAGACGGCAGCGTGAACGGTTGTCAGCTAATTGGTTGAGCTGAACGGTGAACTGAAGACTTGAAGAATGAAGAGTCTTCAATCTTCACTGAGGATTGAGACCGTGAGACGACAGAGACGAGTGAGAGAAATGAAGAGTTCAGTCTTCACCCTAAGTCCTAACCCTTAGTTCCTTAGGCCCTCAACTCAACAGATGAAAATTGAAATGGACATGGGCCGCTTTGATTATTCATGAATGATGAATTGATGATATAACTATAAGTTATAACTTACTAACTTACAATTCTAGAATATGCTGGCTGCCCGCCGCCCGCATCCTAACGGATATTGAATGTACCAGCCCAACCCGCCCCTAATAGGTGGCGGGCATGCCCGCAGACTTTTGCCCTATTTAACAGCTCTAGTGTTGGTAAAGAGACTATTGGATCATTGGTAAAGAAACTATTGGATCACGACAAGTGTCGATCACAAGTTTTGTGTTTTGTGTGTTTTTTTTTTAATTTTGGTTGGCTACGTGTGATGATTCAATGATCGCTTGTGTAAAAAATATTATATGTCGTAAAATTTTAATTCTAACTATTAAGTGTAGGTGAACAAATTTGAACTAAGCTCAGAGGATCAACTTGAATTCAAATTGGAGAAATTGTGAGCGGTCCCATTTCATAAGTTTTAACCGCTTAGATCCCATATTTTTTAAACCGAAAAAATATACTTTTAATTTGGGGGTTAGGGGAAAAAATATGACTTTGCCATTAATGGACCAAACACGTGCTAAGGATCACTTATCCAACGCATTACGATGCATTGATTTGTCTATCGTGATGCATCACTTCGTCCATCAATATGTGCATCTGCGATGAGAGTCACTCAGATAAAATGCATCAACTATCAATCGTGATGCATCGCAATGTTGTAAAATCATAAACATATTCAATTTGAAGAAGATATATACACAAATCAATTAGTCAATATATATTTAATATATTTGATTCCTACTTTAATTAAAATATCAAGAAAAATAAGTAAGCTTTGACTACATATTTATAAAAATCAATCAATCAGTATACCTTAAATTCAGAGTAGCTTTGTAAAATTGTGCAACTACCCAATCTTGTATGGTAGTGCTAATAATATTGTTTTTCCCTTATAATCTTGTTCACATTGTGTTATGAGGGTGATTTTGGATTCGAATAGTTTCCCCCTTTGCTCATCTGTTTGTTTGAGCTGTAGGTTAACATGTGTAAAGGTAAAATAGAGTCTTTCTATTTTATTTAATTTGTTGTTGTTTTTCTATTTGTTGGTCCTAAAGTAATGGTAAAGTGTTACCATAATTAAATATTTTCAAAAGCTCTTAAAAGTCCATATTTATGTTGGACAAAATCTTTCAATTAAGATCTTTGTATTTAATTAGGAAACTAATTTTTTGGAAACAAATATTTTATTTCCTAATCTTCTATGTTTCCTTATAGTTATTGGATTTCTTGTTTGTATAGGTGTCTTGTTCGAGTATATATACAAGGAGAGACTGTCCAGACAAGACACGTGAAGAGAGACAGAGAGATATGTTTAGAGAGATATTGCATCGAGAGAAAAAGCTGAAAGCATTGTTGAAGTATTTTGGATGTAGTAACATCACAAGCTGCATTGATCTTTTTGATGTTTGTTTTCCTAGTTGCTAGGAAACTTATTTTTTAATCTCACGTTTGCTTTACTTGTCTTATTTGTGGGTTTTCTCTACAGTCTTGATTGTCATGTTAGAGATTTTGGTATTTGGTTAGATTTCACGTTTTGTTTTTGTAAAACTCATAATCTTTTAGTGAAATCTTTTTTGTCTATAGGGCTGGATCTACAAGGCTAGCTTGTAGATTGTTTGATATACTTCTGTTTTATTACTGCTTTATTAGATTAAAGACTTTCGCTATTTACTTGCTTTATTATCTGGCCAATACACTTTGAATACAACTGCATCACAAGCTGCATTAACAGTTTCGTTGGAATCCTAGCTACTATTACACTCTCAACATGATTAAAAATTAGTAGATCGGTGTTTTCCGAATTTCTTGTGACATGCTATGTGGAACTTGTAAGAACAATAGTAGCTAGGATTCTCAAAACAGCCAATGCAGTTTCCAATGTAGCTTGTGAAGAAGTTACAATGGAAGTCACAATGGTCAGAAAAAGTAAAAACAACAGAAGACTTGATTATAAAACTGGAATTTAAACACAAATGTTTATCAAACAATCTACAAGCCTATGCTTGTAGATCTAGCCTCATGGTCAAAAAAATTTCACTAAATAATATGAATTGTTTTACAAAAACTATGTGAAATCACCAAACAAAACACTCTCACAAGACAACGGGTCATGGAGAGCAAAAAGCCCACAGAAAAACAGGTACAACAAATGTGGGAAGAAATAAACAGCTTCCTAAAAAATAGCTAGGAAGACAAAACAGCACCAACACTCAATGTAGCTTCGAATGTTATAACATTCAAAGCTACAATCAGAATTCTACACAACGTCTGGAACTGAGACAGCTTCTGGAAATCTGATTTCTCTGCTTCTCAATTTTCTGTTCTATCTCTCTCTCTCAATGCACACCCTTCAGCCGCTGCCCAAGGTCCTTTATTTATACGTGAAGAAGACCTACAAAAAAGGAAGCAAACTCCAACAAGGAAGAGGATTAAAGTTAGGAACTAAATACACTTACCATAAATCATAGATTTTAATACCATATGGACAAGGACTCTTGAGACACGGTTTAGGAAGGATTTTTGCATGGATTTTGTTTCCAAAATAACTCCTAAACTTTAGGACCAAGAAAACCAAAATCTAATTAAAGATTTTGTTTTCCAAAAAATGCCTAAACTTAGAGACCAAGAAAGGAGAAACAAAACCAAAATAGGCCATGCCTATTTTACCCTTACAATGTCCCCCTTTGTTGAGCCTTTCTGGTAAAATAATATGACAAGGGTTGCCACATATTAAACACAAACATGTTCCTTCAAAAATCTGCAAATGTTAGTAAACACTCCCCCTGAATTTATCAACCAGAAGAAAGATATTAACAAGGAGAAATGGAGCAGACTACTAAGCATGTAATATCCAAAAACAGTTATGCAAAAATCCACAGATCAGAACTTATTACAGACCAAAATGTATCCAATGAGCCAGACAGAAAAAAAAAATCAGATTACAAGCAAGGAATAGAAGCAGAAACAAAAGAGATCAGACATCACTCTCTTCTTGAGCAGGGACAGCTTCAGCAGCAGAAACAGAAGCATGAACATATGCAGCAACACTTGGAGTATTTTCTCCCCCTATTTGTCCAGAATGTAAGCTCAGCCAGGCAGTGTATTGAGTCTCCAAGGTCTGAAGGAGAGCAATCTGAGACCTGACTTGGATAAGTTGGCCTTGAATGAAGGACAAGGAGATAGGAACAGAGGGTCCAAGAGAGATCTGGGTAGGAACTGATGAAGGACCAAATGTAGCTACATTGGTAGCTACATTGCCCACAACAGGAGCAGGTGGAACAACAGGCGTAGCAGAGGCAGGGACATCTGGTGCAGGCATGTCTGATGAAGCACCAGGGGCAGAGGGGTATGGATAGATCAAAGGCAGATTGACCACTCTATCACCCTTTAATAACTTGACAGAAATGTGAAGGGGGTTAAGAATAGGGGTGAGTCTATCACCATTAGAGAGGGCAAAGCCTTGGGCAACCAGAACTTTTGTAAATAAGAGAAGGAAATATGAGAGCCCTTTTATCCCCCTCTGACTTTGCTAGGGATATAATCTTTCTAAAAACAAAATCCCCAAAATCAAATGGTAAACCAAGACCAATCTGATATAAAATTCTAGCATGTTCTTCAGTAAGGGCATTGGAATTTGTAGTATGAGTCCAATTCGCACAACAAATCTTGTGCATAACAGCATACAAAGAAGAAAGTTGGGAAGTGCTAACACTGGCCCCTTTACCTAGCTATCTAGACACTAGACCTCCTGTAAGTTCTTGGACACACACATTCAAATCAGACATTAACCTAACAACCCCAACAGCTGGAGACCCAAAGAGCTCATTAATGATTGAAGGAGAAAAATCAAACCATTTGTTTCTTACATAAACCTTTTCAAATCTGGGATTACTAGCAGAAGAGATCCTTTTCTCAAGGTTGGCATAAAAGTAAAAAATGATGTTCCTAAGGTAGGGAGTTGCAAAAGACAAAGTAGACAAAAGACCTCTATTTGTAAAAAATTGAATAAGATTTTGTCCAAGCAACTCTTCTTTGACAAGCAACCTTTCATCCACAATTTTCCTAGAGGTATTAAACCTCGAGGAAGCAACAACTGTTATAAATTGAACAGAGAAGGGAGTACCTAAAGTAGCATCAGTGGAGGCAGGGGTGAATGTAACTTCTGATGTAGCTACATTGGTCATTGCATCTCATCTCCTTGTGAATCTCACTGGAACCTCATTAGACTCCTCTTCTTTAGACACAGATTTGTCAACAAAGTCCTGGTCAGAGCTGTCATTAAATTCTGATGAAATAGAGAACTTGGCAGGATTTGTAGTAGGAGATGGAGGATTCTTTGGAGAGGCATTCTTTAGCTACACCAGGTAGTCAGCTAGGTTCTTTGCTCATTAGAGAAGTCTAGGCAAGAGAAGTTTACTTCAGGTTCAGTAGAAGGACCAGAAGAAGAAGCCACTTCATGATTAGGAGATTCATGTTGGAAGAAGACCACCCTTGGGGAAGGAATAGGGTAGTCTTCATCACCTGTGTCTACTGTAGCGGGAATGGAAGAGCTGGCATCAATAGTAGGAGCAGATGCATGTGGTTCAGGGACAGACACATTTGTAGTAACAAAATCTTCATCATCTGAATCACTCACAACGGGAACAACCTTTTCAATTGGCCTGGAAAGACCTTAAATTTCTTGGCTCTTTCAACATCTGGACCACTTGGATTGTCGTAATTGCTTGGAATTCCCCTAAATCGCTTGGATTTACGCGAGCTAGGGTTTCCAATTTGGGGAAAACCATTTAAGTCATCGGGATTGTCTACATCAATGGCAATATGGCATTCCCCTTTTCTCCAGGTAATATGACAGTGAGAGGCTCTGGAAGGGGTTTGGCAATAACAATGGCTGAGGCTGGATTGATAGGAGAGGAGGTTTGAGATGATGTATCTTCAGCAGAAGTAGCACTAGAAGCTACATTGACTGAGGGACTCTGCTTCATGTGGTCTGAAGAGCTGGAAGGTGTAGACGCCATTGAGAAGGTAGGGTTTCAATAGATGAGATAAAGAGAGACAGAGATGAACCAGGTTACTTCAGCAATTTGGGAATCAATTTGAGCAGAAGAGAGTGTGGAGAGTGATATTAAGCCGGCTACTTGAAAGAGCACTTAAGACAGCCTCATAAAACATATTAGCTGTTAATAACAAAATTTTAGGAATAGGAGGGGCCATTTGTGAAATCTATAAACCAATTCTTGATTTTTGAAAACAAACCAAGGTTGACCAAATCATATACATGAGTACTAAGAAATCTGATTTTGACAAGAGAAAAATGTGGAGAGCTATGTGTGTGAGGTAACAACCAATCTCTTTATCACATTCTTGAATTTTTGAATTTCAAAATCACCAAGGATTCCTAACAAACACACCAAAGGGTTAACCAAAATTGTATCAACCCAGACTTTCAATAGCAGTTATATCCTTAACAAGAAGTCTTAGAACACCACATAGATTAGACAACCACATAAATATTCAACATGGAATACTTCGGTAATTATTTTGCAATTTTTGAGATAAGAACAAAAATTCAATAGACTGATATTATTACAACAGAACATGTCCTAAAATTTATGCCTAACAAATGAGGAAACCAAATCAGACAAAATCTAGTCTAATGCAATCACACACATGTGAAAAAGTTCTAGATCATCTGAATGTGGTTCCTAATGTAGCTGCATTGGGAGATGCATTCGCCAAAATTATGATTTTATGTACAATTTCTCAATTTTTCTTTATACAAACCATACTAATCTCCCACAAATTCCATAGGTACTTTATTTCCCTAGGAGAATAGCTCTACTTTATTTCAAGCATATTCACAACATGCCACTTGGAACCTTTCACACTATTTACCAAGGGAAGCCACTTAACTTTTGATCAACTCATGACATCCAATGATTCATAGTCCCAAAAGAAAGTTGCCACAACCTTGTTCATATGTAGCTTTTTTCCGTTAGGTAGCTTTCACACTCTTTATTTTAAGGGAATTCAATTTTATCAAGATCACCCTATGAGAACCTAAGTTCCATAATACCAAGATAAATTGCCATATCCCTAAATTTCAAAAGGTAGCTCTTTCCTTTGTGGGCTTAAGATTTTTCAACATCAAAAATTTTGGGAGAGAGAGTGAGAGAATTAGAACAAAGAAATCACAATAGATTTTGAATGCAAATCCCAGGCAACAACATACACAAAACATAAAAGATGAACCTAGTGTGCCCCCCTAAATACATAATGCAGAATGCCTTTATATATATATATATATATATATATATATATATATATATATATATATATAGTGAATGGTCACATGACACACACACCGAGAGATTTTCTAAAATTGATAAATCTCTCAAAATCTAGACTCTTAGTAAAAATATCAGCCAGTTGATTGTCTGTCCCTACATGTTCAATGCAAATAATACCTTGTTCAACCAAGTCTCTAATAAAATGGTGTCTTATATCAATGTGCTTAGTTCTAGAGTGTTGAACATGATTTTTTGCTATACTTATAGCATTGGTGTTATCACAATACATGGTTAACACATGACTGTGTAGGCCATAATCCTTGATCATTTGGTTCATCCATAAAAGTTGTGTACACCCACTACCAGCAGCAATGTATACAGATTCAGCTGTGGAGAGGGCAACACAGTTTTACTTTTTGCTAAACCAAGAGATCAAATTGTTTCCCAAATAAAAGCATCCACCAGATGTACTTATCATGTCATCAATACTACCATCCCAATCAGCATCACTAAACCCAACAAGATTGGTGTTAGTGTGTTTTGTGTACCACAAACCCATAGCACAAGTCTCACCTACATATCTAGTTATTCTTTTGACAGCTTTCAAATGAGAGACTTTAGGGTTTGCTTGATATCTAGCACACAAACACACACTATACATGATGTATGGACGGGTGACAGTCAAATATAGCAGACTTCCTATCATGCTTCTATACAAAGTATAGTCAACACTTTCAGATTTCTCATCTTTGCAAAGTTTATTGGATGTACCCATAGGGGTTTTCTTTTGTTTTCCATTCTCAAGACTGAATTTCTTCACCAAGTTAAGAGCATACTTGGCTTGAGAGATGAAACTCCCTTCATGCACTTGTTTTATCTGAATCCCTAAGAAAAAAGTTAATTCTCCTACCATGCCCACCTCAAAGGTAGATGTCATGCAATGCACAAATTCTTTTTCCAAGGACTTAGAAGTGGATCCAAACACAATATCATCAACTTAAATTTGTGTAATCAAAATGTGTTTGTCTTTTCTTTGAATAAAAAGTGTTTTGTCCACTTCTCCCCTTTTAAAATCACTTTTCAAAAGATGGTCTGTAAGTCTCCCATACCAAGCTCTAGGAGTTTGCTTGAGACCATACAAGACCTTCTTTAATTTAAAAACATGATTGGGTTTATGGGGTCCTCAAATCCTTTTGGTTGTTCTACAAACACTTCTTCTTCAAGAATACCATTTTAAAAAGCACTCTTCACATCCATTTGTTAAAGAGTAATGTCTAGAAAGCAACAATGGCAAGAAGCAGACGTATGGACTCAATACGGACAACATGAGCAAAGGTTTCATCAAAATCCACCCCCTCAACCTGTGTATACCCTTGAGCCACAAGTCTAGCTTTGTTTCTCATATTCTCTCCCACTTCATTTGATTTGTTTTTGAAAATCCATTTAGTTCCAATAACATTCACAGAAGTGGGTCTAGGTACAAGGTACCAAACATCATTCTTAGCAAATTGATCAAGCTCATCTTGCATGGCATTGATCCAACACTCATCTTTTAGGGCTTCATACACATTCTTAGGTTCAATGGTAGACACAAAACAGGAAGTATGGATCTCTTCACACTCAAGAGAAGACAGACAAGCCAATTTCCTATAGTCTACCTTACCTTTCCTTCTTGTTGACATCCCATCATGTATATTACCTATGACTTGTGAAGTGGGATGCACTTTCTGAATTCGGCTTGAAATGTCATGGCCGCGGTCAGTCAAACTGGACTAAGTTTCTGGCTGTTCAAGACCTGATTCTGAACCCGGTAGATTTCTGACCAATGTAGCTTCCGATGTAGCTTCTGATGTAGCTGCATCCAGAGCTACATCCTTAGTCACATTTTCTGAACTTCCAGGACTTGCAGATTCTGTATGTTCTGGTGCAGGTGCACTGATTGCAGGTGCAGGTTCTGAAGATTGTGTAGATGATTCATGATCTCCAAAGTCAAGCAAACCTGAAACATCATCCTCAATGGTTTTGTGGCCAAGATCCATTAGATCATCAAACACAATATTCATAGACTCCATAATAGTTTTTGTCCTAAGATTAAAGACTCTATAAGTACGACTATTGGTGGAGTAACCCATGAAAACACACTTGTCACTTTTTGAATCAAATTTTGAAAGATGATCTCTATCATTGAGAAGATAGCACACACACCAAAAAACATGAAAATATTTTAATGTAGGCTTCTTTCCTAGTAAAATTTCATAGGGTGTCATGATGCTACTTGGTCTCAAGAAGACCCTATTTCCTATATGACAAGCAGTGTTTAATGCTTCTGCCCAAAATCTTTTAGCCAAATTCTTAGAGCTCAACATGACTCTAGCCATCTCTTGAAGTGTCCTATTTTTTCTTTCCGCCACTCTATTTTGTTGTGGAGTTTTAGGAGCTGAAAATTCATGGGTTATGCCATTTAAGGCACAATAGCTAGAAAATGAAGAATTTTCATATTCCGTGCCATGATCTGATCTAATTCTAGTAAGCTTTAGATCATACAAGTTCATAACACAGGTGTACCATGTTTTAAAAGCCTCAAAAGTTTCAGATTTTTCTCTCAAGAAAATGACCCATGTGTATCTAGAAAATCCATCAACACAGACAAATGTGTACTTTTTCTTTCCTAGACTCTCGACTTCTATAGGACCCATGAGATCCGTGTGAATCATCTCAAGGCATCTAGATGTGGAGCACTGAACTATGGGAAGGTGAGAAGCCTTGGTTTGCTTACCTTTTTGACATGGTCCACATACCTTTGTGAAGTTCTTATCCAAACTGGGCAAAACTTTCACTGCATCATGCTTCACAAGCTCATGGAGCTTACGAAAACTCATGTGCCCTAGTTTTTGATGCCATAGATCTGTGATATCAAGACTAGCAATGTGACAGGTTTGAGCATTGTTGAACATATAACAATTGTCAGATAATCTAGTACCTGTCAAAAGATACTTGTTAGATCGATCAAAGACTTCACAAGAATTTTTATCAAACCTCACCTGAAGATCATCATCACACAGCTTACTGATGCTAATGAGATTCGTCTTAAGGCCTTCAACATGGTAGACATTGGTGAGCTTAGGAAGACCATCTACATTCAAAGTTCCCTTGCCAATTATCTTACCTTTGGCTCCTCCTCCATATGTCACAGACCCACCATTGACACTCACATAGTCCTTCAAATTCTCAATAGAACTTGTCATGTGTCTAGAACACCCACTATCAAAGTACCATGAACCAGCTATGTGAGACTTTAAAGATGTGAAGGTTACATTGCATTGTTCATCATCAGACCACTTTGCACCGGGGCATATGTCAAAAGGCTCACAGTATTTGGCTTTATCATTCCTGTAATTGCCTTTGGGAACAACATCTTTTTAAAAGTTTTTGGCTGATGTTTCTGAGGATGTACCTTCCGATGTAGCTTCGAATGTAGCTTCTAATGTTGCTGCATTGGTAGCTGCATTCGATGTTGCGTCTGATTGCGAACCAAGTAAGCTTGCCTTACCTCTTCCTCATAGACAGCCTTTTTAAGAAAACGGAATGGTTGAATATGACCAGGCTTGTGACAATAGTGACACACAAAATTTTTCTTTCTTGTTTTGTGTTTTTCAAAGAAGCTTAGATTTTGAAAATTTTGTGTGGCCTGTTTTGGTTCAGACGTACCTTCACCTTCTTTGACAAACATCTTTGGCCTAAAACCAATTCTAGACTTACCAGAATTCCCAGATTTCAACATCTCATCCATTTTTTGTTGACTTGAGTTCCATTTAGCCATGGTTTCATTGGCTTGGATGGGCTCTTCTTTCAGTTCTTCAATCTCCACATCTTTTTTACTCAGCAAACATTCCAGCCTTGTGATACACTCCTTCTACTCTTCATTTACCTTCTTTAGCATATCATTTATCTTTCCAAGCAATGTAACTTGGAGAGCCCTCTTTTCCCAATCCTTATACAGCTCTTTGTAACCTTCCGTTCGATTCGATTCTCCACCGTCTACGTGACGGAGGAGTTAAAAGCGAAAGATCTTCCCGAATGTAGCGATGTAGTTTCTGAAGAAGCTAAATTCGGAGGTACATTGGCCGAAGGACTTGCACAATCAGATTCAGAGTCGTATACAATAGTGAGAGTGATGAGATCTCCTGGATCTTCACCATCACTATCACTTAAAGTTGCAGACAAGTTTAAACCCTTCTTTCCCAAGGTATTTGCACATAGATTTGCATAATGACAAAATCCTTGACACTCCCTACACTGAATGGAATCAATATTTTTTCCATTGTAAGAAGTTTTTGAAGCAAAAGGATTGGTAAAAGGTTTTTCTGGTGTTTGAAAAGAATTTTCCTTAGGAGCAAATTTACCAGAATCAGGCTTAAAAGAGGTTTTGGAGCTTGATGATGGAGTTCTGTTTTGGCTCTTGGCTTTCAATTTTTTTTAAAATTTAGTAGTCAACAGAGCCATGAAATCTTCTCCAAAATCAGATTCATCAATTTCCTTTTGTAAAGCAAGCAAATCAAAAGAGACATCAACAGCAGAAGGCAAAGCAATGTTTTTCACAGGAGGAGTAGAAGATGATACACCTTTGCCCTTTTATTTGAGTTGATCATTTAGGTTTAATTCAAAATTTTGAAGGATACCAGCCAATCTTTCAAAACTCATTTTGTCAATATCATGCGCTTCCTCAATAGCACATATTTTAACATTAAACCTTTCAGGCAAAGTATACATCATTTTACTAACAAGGCGATCATTAGTAATAGGATCACCTAAAGCCAAAGCAAAGTTAGACATATTAAGAAGCCTAACATAATATGACATGATATCCTCAGATTCATTCATTCTAGTATTTTTAAATTGTGTGGTAGACAATCTTAATTTAGAAGCACGAACACTGGCAGGTCCTTCACACAGGGTTTGAAGGGCCTCCCAAACATCTTTAGCAGACTCATAATTGGCTATAACCCTAAAGGTGTTGGCATCTAAGGCTTTGTATATGGCAGACAAAACTTTAGAATTGAAAGAATCAGTATTTCTATCTTCATTAGACCAATCAGCTTCTTTGGTGATCTTTACATCACCATCAGTATCAGTCGTTTTTGGAGAACTCCAACCATTCAGAATAGCAAGTCACGCTCTTTCATCAATTGATTTGATGAAGATACACATCTTTACTTTCCAAATAGAATAATTTGCATTAGTCAAAGTTGGACGATGGACAACATTCTCATATTGTGAATCAATCACGGCTACAACCAGAATCAACTCTTAGTTACGTCAAGAGAAGGCTCTGATACAAATTGTAAGAACAATATTAGCTAGGATTCTTAAAACAGCCAATGCAGTTTCCAATGTAGTTTGTGAAGAAGCTACAATGGAAGTCACAATGGTCAGAAAAAGTAAAAACATCGGAAGACTTGATTATAAAACTGGAATTTAAACACAAAGGTTTACCAAACAATCTACAAGCATATGCTTGTAGATCTAGCCTCATGACAAAAAAGATTTCACTAAATAATATGAATTGTTTTACAAAAACTATGTGAAATCACCAAACAAAACACTCTTACAAGACAACAAGCCTTGAAGAGCAAAATGCCCATAGAAAAACAGGTACAACAAACGTGTGAAGAAACAAACAGCTTCCTAAAAAACAGCTAGGAAGACAAAACAACACCAGCACGCAATGTAGCTTCGAATGTTATAACATTCGAAGCTACAATCAAAATTATGCACAACGCTGAACGGAAATCGATTCTTTCGAATTTTCGCTCTCTCTCTCTCAATGCACACCCTTCAGCCGCTGCCCAAGGTCCTTTATTTATACGTGAAGAAGACCTACAAAAAAGGAAACAAATTCCAACAAGATAGAGGATTAGAGTTAGGAACTAAATACACTTACCATAAATCCTATATTTTATTACCATATGGACAAGGACTTTTGAGACACGGTTTAGGAAGGATTTTTGCATGGATTTTGTTTCCAAAATAACTCCTAAACTTTAGGACCAAGAAAATCAAAATTTAATTAAATATTTTATTTCCAAAAATGACTCTTAAACTTTATGACATAGAAAACCAAAATCTAATTAAAGATTTTATTTTCCAAAAAATGTCTAAATTAATTAGAGACCAAGGAATGAGAAACAAAACCAAAATAGACCATGCCTATTTTACCTTATAGAACCGTAGTAGGCTTGGGTTGAGCTATGTTGAAAGCTCAGACTTTTCATTTGGTGAAGGGGCTTTATGGAATTACTTGGATCTCCAGTTTGATTGTCCATTTGGAATTTATTGATAGGGTATATTATTTGGTGCGGAAGGTGGAGGTACTAGTTTTGATCAGTTCAGTGGTAGATGAGACTAGATGTGCTCAAGTTGGCCGGCTGCCAGGCCAGTTTAGTTTAGGAAGGGGGACAAAATGTAGTACCTGACCTGAGCTCGGGCTGTGCTGCCGCAGGAGTGGGATGAAAACTGAATATGCTCAACCGAGGGCACTGGTTCAGGCTTCAGGGTCCCGGCTCCGTTCTCTTTAAAGTTGGGGTCACTTACTTTCTTTTGGCTTTACTAGTGTTGGAGAAGCGTAAGAAAAAGAATCACATGCAAAGAAAAAGAGAAATAAATTAAGTACAAAGTGAGGTGCTATACTGATATATTATCATTACTTTAGTTTTTCTTTTGTTCTTTTTTTATATTGATTATTAGTATTACTCCTCCCTTAGGAAAAAATAAAAAAAGATAAGGCTGTAAAATGGGCTCAAAATTTCATGGCCCGTTCTTTTTTAAAGGAAACATAAAAAAAAAACCAGTTATTTTGATTCAAAAAAGTCAAACAAAACAATAATTTATGAGTAAACAAAATATAAGTTAAGATTATATCGAAATGTGTTTATTTTACAAGAAAATACATAATGATGTTGAATCAATGAAAATTCTGCAAACTAATAACATGATTGCTTATTTCAGATCAATTATTTTAAAGTTTTCTTCAAACTTTGGAAAAAAATAATCTATATTATAAAAGAGCTCAGAGTCTAACTGGTGGCTCTGATCGAATTGTGCTAAATATAACTGACGGTTTAGATTGACTCGTAAGTATATGAATTACAAATAAACCTCTCTGTTATGAGTTACGTTTGAATTACATCTCTACAATTACATATAAAACCTTCAGTTGTGTATTTTGTTTAAATTACTCCGTCAGTTATGAGTTTTGTTTATCTCGACCACTTATTGAACTGATCTCATACCAATACCGTTCATATGGCACGAGCACGTATACTAGTAATTATAATAACTAGTCATTAATTATAAGTCACCACATGAATTGATGTAGTATCTATATTATAAAACATATAGAAAATATATGTATTGACTTAGGGATAAATAATGGTTGTGATTTATTTTTTTACTGCAATCTTATGACTATAATTTACTTATACACTCACATGTCCAAACCACCGGCAAATGCCTTTAGTCTAACTCAATTTACGGCTATAACTAATTTTTTACTGTGATTTACGGCTTTTCTCTCTAATTGAATTTATTTTTAACTTCCGCTTAACTCAATTTCTCTCCAACTCAATTTATTTTTAAATTTAACATTTTTTCTTCACTTATATGAATATTCTTAACTTATTTATAAGTTAAAATAGATTAAGAGACTTCATAATATGTAAATGCGAATTAATCATTGAGTTTCATTAAAAATAATTTGCATCCGTCCGAATTATAGAAAACTTGAATTCAAATACATACTAACATAGAAATCTAGTTTGATAATAAAGTTAGTAACCAACGAATACTTTGTCGTCCCATTTAAAGGTACGAACATGAATTGGGGGCTCTTTTTTGGGATGGGTTCATCTTCATTTTATACAAAAGGTATCCTCGGAGTCCGTCCACGTAATAGATACGTAACTTAAACACAGTAGTGATAGAGTCTGACATAGACACTAGACAGTCTCTTTCATTGAATTATTTTGTCTCGCTCTTTCACGTTGCCTTACTGTTACGGGCCACGGGTAGCAATGACGAACATGACACGATAACACGAATCAGTACGATATGATTGTAAAATACGATTACAGATTTACAGAGATAAATGACACGATAAGCTCAGTACGATACGACACAACACGAATGACACGAACAGTGGCGGATTCAGACATAAACTTCAGCGGTGTCACAAATTAATACTATTACATAAATTTTTTAAAAATTACAATTGTTCCCTACGCGTTTTCATACGTTGAAAACGTTGAATTACATCGTCATCTGTAACACTCATTAACAAGTCAAATTCAAAAATCAAAAGCTCTAATTTCGGATAAATATAAACAATTCTAACAAATTTATCAATTAAACTATCAAATTAGTTAATCAACTACACAAAATAACAAAAAAATATTTACTGGTTCCAGGCTTCCAGCAAATTCATCATTACATAGACTTAAGACTTTAATGATTTTGTTATTTTTGTCAAAAGTCAAAAACCCCAACCACAATTTCTACAATTTCCACTTTCCAAATTCCAGCAAATTCATCATAATAACATATGCTGCTATGCAATTTCAATTTGTGATTTTTATCAAAAGTCAAAAACCCCACAACACAAACACAAATGACAATTACAAATCCTGAACCGAAAATCTCAATCCCAATTCGGCAATTCCTTACGCCACTAGCCACATGAACAGAACAGAAGAACCCAAAATATTTGTAATTGGTATTCCTAATTTCTGAATTTCCTAATTCCTATGCACAATTCACAAATCAGAATTCAGAAATGCCGAATTGAAGACTTGAATTGAAGTGATTAACAAATAACAATTAAGTGAAGCTGTGAAGAAACTGAACTACTGAAGAATGATTGAATGAAGACTGAAGTCATGAAGATTGAAGAATTGGAGAAAGTGAGAAACATAAAAAGGAAATTACCTCGGCCTCTGCGTTTGCCGGGCAGCCGCCGGCCGTCGGTCGGTGAGTACTCATCTCCTCGGCCTCGCTCGATCTCCACTCTCCTCTTTGACTCTTCGACAGACCAAATTCAAGGTTCAAATCAAAGAAGCAGTCAAGCTCTGGCTTTCCGGCTTCAAGTAATCAAGTTCCGGCTGTGCTTCGACTTCGAGCCCTCGACCTTCGTTCCCACTTTCCGGAAGTTCTAGACTCCGGTGTCGCTCGACGGAGTCGACGCTCACTCGCTCAGTCGCTCTCTCGTATTCGCTCGCAGACAGTCGCAGTTGCAGTCTCCCACAGTCCCATGCTCACTTCTTTAGTTCTTTTGCCGTTTGATTTTTTTGGTGTGCGAACTGCGAAGTAACCCTAGATCTGGAAAACTTGACCGGTGTCACTTATGTAAAACTGCGTCGTTTTACATAGTGAAAATTAAAAAAAAAAAGTTGAGAGGTGCACCTGTCCCCCAAGTCTAATGCATGCGTCCGCCCCTGGACACGAAATTGTTAATATATTCAAAATAATATTTATTGCTATATTTATGATCCAATAAAATAGATAATATGAAAATACGATAACGAAGCATGAACATGACATGATAGCACGAATTACCACTCTTAAACACAATGGACGGATCTTTTATAAAAAATATCTATTAGACAATTTTTTTTAAAAAAGTTTTTGCTTATGAAAGACCCTAAACATAACATTTTTTCTTTAATGAATACTTCTAAAAGAAGAAAGAAAAGTAATACGTGTATAATAATTTAGTTCCTGTTATTCATTTTCTTATAACGATTCCTGTTTATCCTACCTTACTTTCCATAAAAGTGCCCACAGTCCACATTCCTCACTTTAATCTATAAGACCTCTATGTTAAAAAGAAAAAGCTAAAGACATCATGTGGCACGTGTGATCACATTGTCATTTTAGGAAAAAAACTTATCTGGCTTAACGGACTAGTGCTACTCTAAGTGCTAAGGGCACTAAATTGTAAAGTAGTAGGTTTAAATATTGTTTTATGGATCTTAATTTGTAATATAGTTTTATTTTCTTATAGTTTAACTCATTAATATATGATAAATCGGATAAAAATAATTTATTTTACAAAAAATATTCGTAATATCGTTTTACCTAAGTTTTTACCAATGTGCTGGGATTGATTGGAAAGTTTTCAAAGACCATGACCATTACACGAAAAGTCAACAAGTATAGGAACCACATACTTGCTTAACCCTTTCAACAATATCGAAATTGTTTATCTTACCTTACTTTCCATCTTAATTTCTATATCTTTCATATTCTTTATATTCCACTATTATAGAAAAAAAAATATGCTTCTATACCATGGTTTTCAAAATATCAGATATTTTGTCGAGCGATTTTTACATTATAGGGAGATAGTATGTTTTACATATAATCTCGAATATTATAACCTGATATAAAAAAATGACAAAAATTTAGAAAAACATCGTCTTACGGGTATTTTATACATGATAAATATTTTTTATCCAACTCACAGTGAGCTGGTGGACTGAAACTGAAAGAAAATGAGGCTTCATATTACGAATTAGAATCCATAAAATGATCTTAAAGAAGACCTACAAAAAAGATCAATTTCAACTAGAAATAATTTTTTTTTTATTGGTTTAATTAGGAAATGTGATTTGTTTGAACGTACTTATTCAATATATTTCCTTGTGACACCCCATCGATCCTTTTGGATTTAGAAACGGTTCTGATACTTGTAATGCCTTGTTAAAATTATGCCTACTCACGAAATAAGTTGATCGAGACACGAGTGATTCTGGATCCTCTATTCCAAAAGTGTATTTCATCTTCTATTCCAATGTTAAATCCATTGTTAAAATGTATTAACAAAATTAATTATGTAAACAAAATCAATTACTGATTGACAAGTTAACGGTGGATCTGACATTGGAATAGAAGATGAAATACACTTTTGGAATAGAGGATCCTGACTCGACACGAGCACCGTAGACACAGAATTTTTGAAGGTATCATTCATTGACATCTCATTCCTTAGCATTAACAACATACAATCAACTTATTTAATAATATTTTATTTGTTAATAAAAAGTGGTCTGTTTTGATTTATTCCAATGAAAAAATACAAGTTTTTTTTTCAAGACCATAAAATACGTGATTCATAGTACACAAAATGATTTAGGAACCATTTGTCTATGGTTTTGAAAAATAAAATAAAATAATACAAGTTAAATTTTTTTCTTTTGAAAAATAATCCAAATCAGTGTCTAATTCTAGACCCGCCACAATTTTAAATCCTGTTATTAAATGGTGGGCTCCTTTAGACCCCAAAAATTGTCTAATCTCTTGGTATTATTAATCTCACGACGTCCCGCCGGTCATTTTCAAACACCGGTTGTGCTTAATAATCACACAACTAACCCCCCAAACCTTCTCATTTTTCTTCTCCTCCCTTTAGTCCATACCTTTAGCTTTCATCCATATCCAGTTATCCACACACACAATAATATTTATCATTCAAGGACTGTCCATCAAGGACTGTCCAAGAAACAAGATAACATGAAAGAAGATCAACAAATACCACCCCACCACCACCACCGCAGGATTGCCGCTGCTTTCCACCGCAAGAACATAACCAAAGTAACCAAACCCACAGCTTATGCAACCCTCCTCCTCCTATCATACTTCTTGGGTTACTTATCATCTCCTACCTCCACCTCTCATCACTCCTCACCAACTCCGACCCCACCACCACCGACACAACAAACCACCACCGTGGTCGCCAACGAACTCGATCACTACCGTTTCTCATCTCGTTGTGCCGATCCGGTCCCTCCGAAACTCGCCCGCCAAACAATTATTGATCGTGTCTTTAACGGCACCTCCCCATACCACAATTTCCCGCCGGTGCACATTAGCCCACTCCTACGAGAAAAAAGAATTAAAGGATGGGGCTCAAACGGCGCCGTTTTCGAGAACTTAATCCTTCAAGTCCGGCCCAAGACCATAATTGAAATTGGTACGTTTTTGGGGGCATCGGCAATTCACATGGCTAAATTGACCCGTCAACTCGGTCTAGCAACTCAAATACTATGCATTGACGATTTTCGTGGCTGGCCTGGGTTCCAAGAACAATTCCGGGATATAAAGATGCTGAACGGCGACGTAATGCTACTATACCAATTCATGCAGAATGTAGCATACGTGAACGAGACCGAGTCAATTATATTTGTTCCCTCCTCTACTGGGTCAACTCTTCAAAAGTTGTGCGAGTGGGGCGTGTTTGCTGACTTAATTGAGGTGGATGCAGGCCATGATTTCCACTCGGCATGGTCCGACGTCAATCGAGCTTATAAACTTTTAAGCCCAGGTGGAGTTATTTTTGGACACGACTATTTTACATCGGCCGACAACAAAGGGGTTAGAAGAGCCGTAAATTTATTCGCTCGAATGAACCGTCTCCAAGTCAGAGTCGACGGGCAACATTGGGTTATCGGTTCGATTTAGGAAAGATTCCCAAAAGCCCAACGGATCTATTGGGCTGTGCCACCACTAGTCACTCACAAGTCACAACACAATGTACACTAATATTTTGAATTTGCTTCTCCTATAGTACGTATTTAGACATTGTACAATACAGCATGCACCATTTTCATTTGTATTTTTATTTTGGCTAAACAAAATGTAAATTCGGAGCGATTTATTTGATACTTGTAATTTGTAAACTACTAAATAAAATGAGTGATCGAGCTATAATCACGGGCATTTGTTGTTTTGATTAGGCCTGTCACCTGTGTCTGTGTGACCCACCCGACGAAATACAAATATAGGTTGTGGTTTGGATATATTTGGTTGACTTTTAGTTTGTGTATTGATTTGTATTTGGCATATAGTATAAAATAAGATTAATATATAATTTGGGCCACCGACTTAACCTTTATTCCTATCATGTTACAAATGTTTCAAATTTTTATATTGATCCATAAATTTTACTTTTATTGACATGTTAATCTCTATGTTTTAAATTTCTTATATTAATCTATAAGCTTTATTTTTATTGACATTTTAATCTCTATGTTTTAAATTTCTTATATTGATCTATAAACTTTATTTTTATTGACATTTTAATCTCTTGTACTGTTATCTTATACAGAATCCGTTAAATTTTTTTTGGTGAAGAGACAAAATTACTCTCAAGTCTCAACCAAATCATAAATTTCCAAGTGGCCCGTTGTTGATATTAAATAAAATTAAAAAAGAAAGCCAATACACACACACTTTTTCTTTGTCACTCTGTGTCTCCACTCACACCCACCTTCTTCCTCAACGAAAATAAAAAGCCATTATGGTCTAACATTCTCCTCCACAAACCCAATCAACAAAATTTATGATTTTCTACTTCTTCAAACAAAATAGGGTTTGCACCTTTCATAAATTTTGCGGCTCGATTATAGATATGCAAGCTTTGATTAATGCAATAGTTAGTCTTCGTCGACGACCGTCCTCACGTTCTGCGCCGCTCCTTTCGATCTCTCGCCTTCGCCGACGACCGTGCATACCTTCTGCTCTGTTTGATTTCTCGCTTATGGAAAAGAGAGGTCGCGACACTGGTTGTAGCAAAGAAAATAAAAGGATGAAGATAGATCTAGAGAGGGGAATGTGCGGTTGCCGGACTCATGATTGAATTGATTCAGAGCACAAGAAGTGGGGTGACAAAGGCTTTCGTATGCCTTCTGAAGGGACCCGACCTGGGTCCCCCTACGTGGAACGACCACGTGGATTCCAGCCAGGCTCGGACCGGCCCCACCAAATTAAGGCCGAGGACCATCCCTAGTCAATCGTCATCAAACGACCATTGACCAGCCGATCAAATACCGGCGACCACCGACCTGCCGAGCACAATTGGCGATCATGAATAAACACTCGACTACACGAGCAAGGACCACCTATGCTCGGCCGACAACTCATCTGGGATAAGACAGGTTTAGCCCGTAACCTGTACATAGCATCCAGGTGCCTTCCCCACGAAAGCTGTGCAAGCCATGCAAGCCGCCTTGTCTTATCGGCTCATTAGACCGCCTACAATTGGCACATCACACGCAACCTGTTGACCACTTAGGAACTGCCAGCAAACCGACCAGGGAACAAGTCCCACCATCAGGGACCCTCATACCAATCATGATCCCAAATCTAAGCTACTATAAAAGGAAACCTTTCCCTTCAAGAAAGGTAAGATTTACTTGACATCTCAAACTTACTATATTGCTGGCGATAGGAAAGATACATAAAGAGATTACTCTCAAAACACTCACTGGAGGCTTAAGGGAACGCCTAGCTCCGGCACACCACATATTATCACATTCGACTCTCACATCGGAGGTCAGAATGAAACCCCAAAGACCCTAACGGTAGTCTTCCTTTAGGTATTCATCAACCAAGATCAACCATCAAGCCCAGATATCCTAACAAAATTGGTACCACCGGCACCACATGACACCTGACCCTCAAGAGCCGGACACGTCAGCTCCGGTCCATTACGTGGACAGCCAGCTTAGTCACCCCATCATTGTGGCGTGATCACCTTCCTTAAAGGGACATGGAGGTGTGATGGCGGCGGGAACTAGTATTCCCCTTAAGCAGAAAGGGACGTGGGGGAAAGAAAAAAAAAATAATAAAAACTAAAAATATTTTTGTCCATTTTTTATTACTATAATTGATAGGTTTTATTCACCCTTTTTCACTATTTATGTTTGTCGTTTTTACTTTTTCTTGTTATATATTTAGATATAATTAAAAAAATATTTTTTTTACATTTAATCAGTTTAAATTTTAATTCTTTAATATCTTTTTTTGATTTTTTTATTTCATCTTATAAAATTTAGTCATGTTTATCCATCTCGACAACATATTAGCTAGTGGTGGAATCAAGACGAGACCCGTCCCAATTAACCTTATCTCGATTCTGTCTCAATAGAATTTGGGATTCCAATTTTCTTCTTTAGTCCGTTCTCGATAAGTGTCGGAACCCGACGTGTCGGGATCCTGACAATTCGGGAGATAAAAATCGCATAATCCCGACTATAATATTTATGAACAATATCTCTGACACTAAAATATTTTTTAAATGTCTTCATCATGATTAAGATTTCAGATTGTATATTTACAAGTATACTTGAATATTTACTTAATGGTGTGTATTGATGAATCTGACATTATGAACAAAATGCACCCCTCACTCGCAGGAGAAGAGTTGTACTAAATGCAGAAACTTAATATACAAAAAAACCACAACATTGTGAAAATAAATTTAACAAATATCATTAAGTAATTTTAGCAAGCACAAAATAGACATTGTTTGAAAGATAGTCTTTTGGCTTGACAACAGTACACACTCGAAAAAAAATTAAAAAATCAAAAAAGTCGAAAAAAAAAATTAGTCGGGACGGGTCAAAAAACCCGACGGGATTGATATATTTTCCGAATCTCATTTCAAAATAAGTCGGGATAGGAAAAATCCTGATAAAGTCGGGATCGGGACTGGTGTTGCAGGCTGGGAAAAACGGGACATTTTGCCGGTCCTAATATTAGCCATGTAGACTCGATTAAGGGTAATTTAATCTATTCACAAAAAATTAACAATTTTATTTAAGATAACGGTAAAAGGACTAATATACAATAAAAGTAAAGTTTACGAAACAATATAAAAATTTAAAACATCTATAATAATTATAGAAAAGAAGGTTAGTTCAAGGACCAAATTATATATTAATTCTATACATATTCAAGTTGAAGACAAACTATCTTTTGTATTAAATGATTGTTTCGACATAACCAGCACAATAATAGAGACAACCTACCAATCCTTACATCATCCACCTCCATTCTTGAATGAGTATTCATTTTTTTTATTTTAAAAGTAGTATATGTACATATTAATGTCCATATGCAACATTAAAAGTCCAAACAAAGAAAACATGCTGAGTGTCAAAATGGTAAAAGTAATACACGTGTTTTAAAATGAAAAGAGAATTAGTTTAACTATTTTATACATTCTGATTTTGATCTCATTCGACGATAGGAGATCTACATATATAGATTGTAGACTATCCCCTACTTTGATTTTATTGCTTAAAGATAAGGGTGTTATGTTGATTTGAAGTGTGAACTACTACATATGTCATTTGTGATTGTTAGTATTTATTAGTATTTGTATTCGTACGTAAAATGTATGGTATATATGTTTTTTTTAACTAAATTATATATATAAAATTAAAAAAATAAATTATGGGACACTGCTTAACTAAAAAAATATAACAATAAAATTAGTCATAATAGATTTTGAAAATTAATCATTTTCTACAACATAATTTTATATATGATTATTCAATTGAAAAAAATCAAACACCAAAATGATCATTTAGTCACACTATGGTTTTGACATGGATCAAATAATTCAAGACTTTAACATTACTACATCTATCCCAAAAGAATGGATGACGATAATTTAAAAACGGATGAAGATTTCATTTCAATAATTTTTGGATGAACACAAATGGAACGATGAATAATAATTTTGGGTTGGAAGAAGTATATATTTACTGATTAAATATCATTTAATAGAAAAATGAAATAATATGTACAGTTGGCCCCCAAAAAAATCATTAAATATCATGTTAATTACGTGCTCCCTCTGTTTTGGGTAAAAAGTCATTGTTTGAAAGTCGAACTTTTGAAAAAAAAATGATACTTTTAGTAATCCATTAGTAATAAGATGAATAATCGCGAGCCGGTTCTTTATTTAGAAATTATAACCTCTCTAGTGCGCTATTTTTTATCCAACCGCATAAGTCCATTTTTTCTTCCTAAAATACCCCTCATTCTTCTGTTGATGTATATCAATCACCGGAGTTGGCACGAATTCAAAGAAAATATATCTAAAAATATAAGACTTAACACTTTAATTAGTTCAATTTTATTTTATTTTTCTCATAAAACTGGGTAATTTGAGCTTGTATATTGACAAATTTAGAGTTAGAATTTTCCTAAATTATATATTGACAAATTATTTCAATTTTGTTAATTTATTTTTACATCCTCTAATTTTTCAGACCTGCTTACTTAAAGCACAGATGTAGATCCGAAATTTTTGGATATGTAATCTATGAGAAGTACATAACTTTATTTTTAAGAAAATAAAATTATAAATATAGATCCTAACTTTATAGATAGATTTAATTTATTTTTTAAAGATCTGGGTAAACACCAAATCAAGGTATTTTAACAGGGAAGGAAAACTTTTTTTTGAAGGAAAATGCCAAAGCTAAACCATATATGTTGGGCAAAGGAATACAATATATATTCCACATGTACAATACAATAGAACTTTTGAAATTTGAATGATGCTCACAAGCATGATTGACACAAGAATCAAAGAATGTAAAAGGACATTTTATATAAATTAGTGTGAAATGTAATGATACATTTAATTTTTTTTCAGATAGCATGCAAAGTTGTACCTATATTAATAAATGGAGAACCTTCTATTTTTGGAAAGAAAGTTTTGGCGAGATATTTCCTTTTATAGATGCATAAGTTTGTGTTATAAAGTAACCACAAACTTATAACAAAGAGTGTATTAGAGAAAGAGAGAAGAGTTTTATTCAAACTGAAGGATCAATGTATATCGAATCACTTTACAATGACCGGTATTTATAACCGAGCCGAAGAAGTAAAACAGTTATTACTATTACTGTGCATAGGCTTTGATAAATGACAATAGGTGTGGCAGTGCTTTGTCCACAATTATTGTTTCATAACAGTTAGTGTTTTGGTTAAATTTTATCCTTGTACAAGATGACTAATATCCTTACCAGACTTCATGGTTAATGAGGTCATGTTTCCTTAAAATAGTTTATGGAAATTGAATAATTTGTGTGTTAATTTAGGATGTCGTGCTAGGTGTGGAGTATTTGATTATTTAAAAATATTTTCATTTGTGTTTTTGGAGGTTTAGTTTTGCAAGTGTGTTAAACTGTGTTTTTTATTTAATTTTTGGATTTTATCTTTTCTGTTGTGTAGGGTATATTGATATGATCATACAAAACTCTAAACATATATTGATTAGTTCCATATTACTCGATTATATATTAATCAAGTCACATATTAATGTTGTGCCATAAACACAAGCACAAACATCTAGTCCTTAACAATAAACTTAGAGTCAATTAAGCCATTTAGCCTACATAATATGGTAAATACTCCCTCCGTCCCTCAATTATCGTCCTCCTTTCCTTTTTCGTCCGTCCCAAAATAATTGTCCATTTTGAACTTACCTTTTTAGAATATCATTTTTACCACTTTACCCTTACTTTTTCACTCTACTTTAATTATGAGCCACATACACATGGGCTTTAAAGGAAACTACACATTAAACCAATATTAATAATTAAGTCAAATAAGTTTTCTTAAACGGTGCGCCGGGTCAACCAGGACAATAAATTAGGGACGGAGGGAGTACTAATTAATAAAAACTTGGAAAAATTGAGGGGGCGATCCACTTTTCAAAGTTTATAATTGTTACAGTTCAGTTTTTTCCTTTAAACTTGAAAATGACACTTTTGATGTCAAAAAGACTACGATGCCTTTAATGAGCATGAGGTGCTACAGAAATGAATCGTGATGCATTGACTATTGAACCACGATTCATCAACTTTATTGGATTAATTTTTGCATCGCGGTTCAATAATTTAATTGTTTTTTCTAATTGCATTGCGATTCATTAATTTTATTGCATTAATTTTTGCACCGCGGTTCAATAATTTAATTGTCTAGTCAAATTGCACCGTGGTACCAACTTCTATATACGGCGATGAATTAATTTTTGAACTGAGATACATATACTTAATTTAAATTGCACCACGTTATCAACTTTTATGTACCGTGATGAATTAATTTTTGAACCGCGATACATAAAATATTATTTAATCCATTTTAGCACCACGTTACAAAATGATAATGAACTAGGCCAAGTCCTCCACCTTCTTCTTCTTCTCCTTCTTCTTGCCAATTTTCTTCTTCTTCTTCTTGCCAATTTTCTTCTTTTTCTTCTTGCCAATTTTCTTCTTCTTCTTGCCAATCTTCTTCTTTAGATCTGTCAAATAGGCAAAAGTCCGTGGGCATGCCCACCCCGCCACCCATTAGGGGCGGGTTGGGCTGATGTATTAGATACCCGTTTGGAAAACGAGCTTTTCAGGTTTTACCTGTGCGGGCTGTGGGCTTTGCGAGGCGGGGCGGGCAACCCGCACTTTTTTATATTTTTGAAAAGTTTTAAATCCATTTATAAATTACATTATAATTTGCACAGTATAGCCCGGCCCACTAAACCCATGCTGAAGCAGCCCATTCCTATTCCCTTTCCAGTTTTCCCTCCGTCAAATTGTGAACATTGCTTTCGACCTGATATAAAACATTGCTTTCTGCAGAAATCCCCAAATTGTGTACCCAAACTTTCTCTCTCTACCTGACTCTTTCTCTCTCCGGTGAGCTCTAGTCATCTCCTTCACGAATCCAACCACCAATCTTCCATCTCCCAACTCCATTCACGACATCTTCCTTTTACTATCATTGTCGTCAACAAACATTGATTGGGGTACAAATTTTGAAAACTCTCTCTCTCACGCGAGTCACGTGAACGACGAACGCTGCACAGGCGTACAGCTTCAGCCTTCAGACGATTTTTTTCCTCCGGCGATTACGCCACCTTCTTGGCCTAGCCTCCGGCTCCGGCTCCCGGGTCTCAACTCTCAACTCTCAACTCTCTCTCATCTCAAGCCTGAAAAATGAACTTGTCGTTCTGTCGCAATGTGCGACTCCGTGGACTTCTACCACCATTTTCTCTTTTCTCACTTCTGATCTCGTCTTCTAATCTTGCATTTGGATCGTTTGACTTATGATTTATGATAGCTTTGGTTAATTTTTGCTAAATTTATGATTACATGTTTCTAGGGTTTGGTAATTTCTTTTAATTGAGATATCACACAAATCACAAATGCACAGTCGGTCATTTGTTTGGAAAAGTTAACATTTCCTTGATTGGTGAGTTGGTTTGGTGGTCACAAATTTGGTTGAATTTGGGTGTGGCCTCTGTGAAGTTGGGATAAGTTACATTTTGCGGGCTTTGCCAGCAGCCTTATGCGGGGTGGTTTGGGCCAAGGGATTTGAGGACTGCCAAGTTCACGGGCTATTTCAGACCGACCCGTTTAGTGGCGGACTTTTCGGGACCGCGGGCAAGCCCACCCCGTTTTTCCTGTTTTGACAGCTCTATTCTTCTTCTTTTTCTTCTTGCCAATCTTCTTCTTCTCTAAAAAAAACTGCTACTAGAATTTGAACTCTAAAATACTTGTTAGTCCCAAAGGGCACAATACTAGGCTAGAATGGGGGTTGAATAGTCTAGTTACATTTTAAAAACTTCTCGTAATAGTTCCTAAAACAAGTACTTACAACCTATTGAAAAGGTTGAAGTAACGAAAGACTTGTAAGGAAGACAGACTAAGTCTGTTGGTGAAACACTACCAGTAGACTTGGCTGTTTACTGAAGTTAGCAGCTCAAAGGATTAAGTTAAGGCGAAGATAACAATATAAAGCAGTAAGCAACAGAACACAAAGAACACAATTATTTTTAGATGGTTCGCACTATAAAGAGTGCTACGCCCACCACCAAAGCAGTCAACCTTGGATTTAAATGTGCACTATATTTTACACTAGTTCTATTACAGAAATCTCTAATGGATCGTGTACAAAATATTTGATTTGTGTTTGGGGGTGGGGGAATTGAATATCTAGAAAACAGAATATTCAAGGTGTAGAAGAATAGTAATGAATACAACAATAAGAAGTAAATGAGTAACAATTGATGCAAATCTTCTTGTAGTTGTTGAGGACTTCTTTGAGCAGTTTATGATCTCTTCAATGTACTGAGTATGATAACTTGTTGTTGTTGAATAAATTCAGAGCATTGTTTTCTTCAGTCTTCAATGGCAGTATTCATATCGGAGCATCCTTGAGACCGTTGGAGAAGAAGAAGTGAGTAACAACTCTATTAGGTTGAGTGCATTAAATACATGGAGATGCTTTGTTGACTTTATTTTCATTTGGAACTGATCAGGGTATGAAGAGTAGTAGGTACTGGAACTAGCAGGTGGGCAACAAACAGAGTTTTGCAGACATGCAGTAGTTGGTACAGTCTGTTTGTGTCAGACTACAAACCTGCTCTACCATGTTCATGAGGCGAAAGTCTTCATTCTACGGAAAAGCTGGAAAGGCTTGTCTTGGAAATCGAAAGTCAAATGATGTTGAATTAATTCAAACTTAATTCATGATATCTGAATTAATGATTCACGTGATGAGTTGGACATCTTGATAATCTTGACACATCATGTTGTCCGAAGGCAGACAAGGTCTGCTGGTGAAGCCTTTGCCGAAGTCTTCTGCCGAAACCTGTGAAGTCTAAAAAAAACTATTCTAAAGGCAAAATTTTATACATAGTTGTCACACTAACTGGTACACAATCCATTTAGCCACTAAGTATGGAACCTATAGTAATGAATGAGCAGATGCAAATTAAGATACAATGAGAAACAATAATAATGCTGCATATCGAAGAGGAATACATAGGATCACTTCACTGCACGCAAGAAGAAGAAACCATTAGCAAGAAAAAAGTTTTCTTATTAAGAAGTAAACACAGAACACAAATTATAACCAAGAACCTCTCCCCTGCTGCAATTTTTGTGTTCACCTTGTGACAGCCGGAAAACCATCCAAAAAACCACAAGATAGATAAAACGCAAAAGCAAAGGAATTGACAAATATTTGATGGAACAATCATAATAATAAAAAAATTGGTCACACATCGAATTTGAAAAGAAAAGTATAAATGCATCATCAAATTTGAAAATAAAATAGAAATGCATCATCAATGTGTTTGTGTGTGTATATATATATATATATGTGTGTGTGTGTGTGTGTGTGTGTGTGTGTAAAGAGAGCGAGAGAGATAGAGGGAATGAGAGAGCGAGAGAGAGCCATACTGGTGTCTTTCTGTCGTGAAAGGAAAGAGCATGCCAAAGTACTTTTGAGTCTTGAGTAGATCTGTTTGGATAAGTAGATATGTTTGGAGGATAACAGATAGATCCTTGTGAGATTGAGAGAGAAAGAGAGAGTGAGAGAGAGATAGATAAGTTAACCTTCAAGACGAAGCTGATGATGCGAAGATGAAGCCGCCGAAGCTCGAACTCAAAGTCAAAGGATCTAGGTTTGTAATGTACGAAGAAATCTACTATAAATGTTATTTTCTTAAAAAGTTTGACTTTCAAACGGGGTCTATTTACTCGGAACATATGAAGTATATTATATATAATAAAATAATAAATAAACAACATATTGGGTCGGTTTGGTTCGGTTCGGTTCAATTTCATGTTTTTTTTGTCGAGAACCAGAACCGATCCAAATATCCGATTTTATGGAAATTCAGATTAAGAACCAAACCAAAGTATTGGTCCAGTCCAGTTTTGATTAGTTCAGTCTGGTTCCAAAAAAAACCTGCACACCCCAACTCTAAGACTCTAACCGTGTGTTTGGTATCTGTGGTCCAACTTACATTTCCCAATGTGGATCCTAAATTCTCCCCATATTATAGTACTCTTGAGTCGGGGTGGGTCACAAAAACTTGGATTGCCTCATGTGAATTTGGTTGGAGATGAAGTTTTTGGCATCCCATTACAAGATCAAGAAGACCTTTCCAAAATCCAAATTGAGCGCTGATCTGATCATTTCTCAACTCTTCTTGGGTGGGGTTGGATAAGAAACTTTCACGATTCTTCGGAAGAATCCCAAAGCTGAATATTTGAAAACTTTGAACAACGCTGGTTTGCATTTTACATGATAAGAATATTGCAATTTTGATATAAACAATTTGGACTCAAGCTTGATTCGTTTACATTAAGAGTTAAGCTGTTTAATAAACTATTCCACCCTACCGTTAACTTGTTTCTGGTAACTCAGTGATGTGATCAATCCAATACTACTCCCTCCATTTCATGCAAATATATATATGTTTATATCATTCGCATAACATTTCAAATTTACTTTTCACATTTTATATTAACATATTGATTATTCCCAATTATTATTGTAATTGTGACAGACTTGTTAATTGTTAATTATTAGATTCTTTAAACATAAACTCTATCGGTATCAAATTATATTGTCAAAGATTGCGATTTATAAAAGGGTTAAGTGGGCCCTACACCAGGGGTGGACCCACGTTGAAGCCTTTGCCTGCAAGTGAAATCATTTAATTTTTTTATTTTCTTCTTGTAAGTCTATGAGAAAATAGTCGGTGACCCACTCAAATTTTAAATCTCTGGTGTCCCTACTTAGCTACAACATAGTGATGAGAGATTATCAATTTATCAAATATTGAGGTAAGCTTGAAACTCTCACTTCTTTCTTTATTTTATCCGAATCAGCGCTTTTAATTTGAGGTTAAAATAATTTATTTAATTAAGGGATGAATTTGTGTAAGAAAACAAGTAATTTGGAGTCAAAATTATGACTTTTTTTATTTGAGATGAATCTTGAGTTCATGATGTTATATAAAAAATATGGATTTTTTATTTTGATAAATATTAATTATCAGGTTTACTTGTGTGCAATTTGTGATTATTTGTGAATTTGTAATGTTTGGGTTTTGAGATTTGCTTTTTGGGAATTTGTTTAGTTTAATGGTTTTTGAGTTATTGTTACTTGTTTAAATTTTAATATGTAGTTGCGTGTGATATTTTAAAGAACAAACTAATTTGATAATTTAGTGTTAATTGTGTGCACATCGAAAAAAATTGACCGTATTACTCGTATTACTACTATAAAAAAATTGAATTTTGGAGAAAATAATCTTGTTGTACATCTCTTGGTTACGAGTACAACATTATATGTGCATACAAAGCTCTTTTGACCGAGTTCGGATCTCCTGTACCACTTGTATGTACCACTGGTGTATTACTTTTCAACTCCACCATTGCATCCCAATCATTGCATCTCAACCAATGGTCGAGATGAAAAGTGATACACCAATGATACACAGAAGTAGTACAGGAGATCTGGACTCCTTTTGACCTAGCTAGATCCTAAACTTTAGGCTAATCAAGTAAAATATGTATTTAATAATCCTAAGGAGCTGTTTGGTAGCCAAATTTGAGGTCAAATAGGATTAATAAGTCGAATTTTCGGATGTTTGGTACCCAACAGGCAATGAGAAAACACATTTTGATATTTTTGTATGAGGGTAGAAGGACATGTTTCTACTTCAATACTAAAACAAATTTAGATATAATAAGACTAGATCTTCTAGGCAAAGATATATGAGAAGTGCATTTATATGTAGATGTAAGGGTAAAATAGGGTCGGCCTATTTTACTTCATTGAATTTATTGATGCATGGGCGGTCCTGTGAAATTGGGGGCCTAAGGCAATTACGTCGAACAGGGCCTTCATTTGTTGCATAATTTTTTTTTTGAAAAATTAAAGAAACAAACATAAAATAATGAAAAACATTTCATCACAGAATCATGGATATAAAACATGAAATATTTACAAAATACTATTTAAATGTCGCTCTTATAGCACATTTAGAATAAAATCAGTAATCAAATTATAATAATCAATTTTTTCAACCCTATTCTTCTCAATAGATATCATAGCTAGCCCATTCAAGCATCCCTGAGATATTTTCGTGATGACATTTTGTCTTCTTACAATAATTGAAATCAAAGCTTACGAATAACTAATAAAAAGAATTCAAATTTCATTATCACTAAAAAAACAAACAATTTTCTATGTATAATTTCTCTATTTTAATATATAATTATAGTGTATGTACAATTTTTTCGTTAAAATAAATTAACGATTACTCTTAATTTCTCTATTTTAGAATTATAGTATATGTTCAAATAATCAAATTTCAATTAGAATACCACCAATTAACGACAAGTCACTCATTCACATACTTAAAAGCTAAAAAATTTCAATTATATTATCAAAATACCAATAACTCATAAAGTAAAAAATATAAAAAAAAACATATTTTTTTTGGGGAAAATGGAAAGGACCGTAGTAGAAATCTTACTTTTGTGCTTTTTCTTCAAATTATAGAAACTAGAAAGAGTCAAGCCAATGTAGGCTATCTCTGTCACTCACTGTCTCACTCTATTCGATCTGTTAGTGTTAAATTAGGGGTATTTTTTTAATACTCCCTCAGTTTTCAAATTATTATCTACATTTCTTTGTTTGTCCGTTCTTAAATAATTGTCTTATTTCAAAACTTTCTCTTTTAAGAAAATATTTTTGCCACTTTACCCTTATTTTTTTCTATCTACTTAAATTATGACATCATACTCAAGAGCATTAAAGGAAAACACACATTTCACCAATATTTATAATCCAGTCAATTCGTTTTTCTTAAATGGTGTGCCGAATGAATCCGGACAATATTTTTAAAACAGAGGGAGTAATAGGTAGGTTTTTTTTTTCTTTTTTTTTTTTAGATTTGGGGGCCTAAAAATATGAGATTTTTCGGGGGCCCAAGGCCATGGCCTCACTTGGCTTGTGGAAGGGCCGATCATGTATTGATGTGTCCTTTCTTGGTCCAAAAGATATGAGAAGTATTTACCTTATTATCTACTTTCTTGGTCCTAAAGCAATGTGAAGTATTTACCATAATTAATCACTTCCAAAAGCATTTAAGAGTCCATAATTAAGTTGGACAAAATCTTTGGTAAGATCCTTGAATTATATTAGGTAACTAATTTGGGAAACAAATCTTTTATTTCTTAACATTATGTTTCCTTGGAGTTGTTGGATTCTTATTTGTGTAGGTATATTCTTTGACTTATATTTGGAATCAAAATCTATGTAATAGAGGAGTTTAATTGTTTATGGAAACTAACACCTTGTTTCCTAATCCTTTAATGTTTTGGAGTGTTCTTTGTTTCCTAATAAAATTGTAGGACTCCACCAACTTATATATACGGAGCATGACGTTCAAGAAGAACACAAGAGCTGAGAGAACAGAGCTGTGAAAAGCCTAGAGCATACGTAATACAATTAGAGAGAAAATTCAGAAAAGTGCTGTTGCTGAAATTTGGATGCAGTTCCGGATGTAGCTTCATCACGAGCTACATCGCAAACTACATTGGACCTGCTGTTGTTGTTGTTTGTGGGTTTTGCTCTCTAAGACTTGTTGTCTTGTGAGAGTCTTTGGTTTAGTGATTTCACTTATTGGTTTGAAAAAAACAATTCATCTTTTTAGTGAAATCTTTTTTGCCATAAGGTTATATCTATAAGCATAGACTTGTAGATTGTTTGGTAAACATTTGTGTTTATTTTTTTAATTATTAAGTCTTCCGGTGTTTTTGATTTTCTGACCAATGCACTTTCCAGTGTAGCTATAGTAACACGTTACATTGCGAACTGTATTGACAGATTTTGTGAATCCTAGCTACTATTGATCTTTCAGTAGACATGTATAACAATATGAGAAGTTACATAAAAGTCAAACGCATTGGTATTTTCTTTGCAGATGAGTCTTTAGCTTCTTTCCTTCTATTTTCAAATATAAACATTATTTCTTCCATTTTCCTAGAGTACATTTACATCAGACATACATGGGATCTAGAGAGAGAGAGATATGGGAAAAAAAAGGTTGTCTTCATCTCTTTGAATTGAAGGCATCACTAGGGTGTATCCTTTGATGGTTGTATGCAGTTTAAATGGTCATATGTATATCAGTATATGCCTGATTTGTGGTTGTAGGGTGATTGATATGCTAGTACAGGGAGAAACCAAAAAAGTGATCCATAAGGACAAGGTCGGCCCTGGGGGTGGCAAGAGGGGCTACCGCCATGGGCCCCCAATTTTTAGGGTCCAAAATGTTTGGGTACTACCTTATATTTAGTATATATATTATAGTATTAAAAAAGTTAACAATTGATTGGTTTCACCTACTAGTTAAGATACATTTGATATAAGGTAGAGGTCATAGGTTCAAATCTTAAGTTCTTAACACCTTTAAATAATTTTATTTTTATAAAGGGCCCCCCTTTATTTTTTTGGTCATGGGCCTCTCGAAACTCAGGGCCGGCCCTCATAAGGACCATAACAATGCCAAGGTGCTGGCTTCTAATTATTTTTTCACTCATAAGAACTAGTGCTTGAAATTTTATAATACCCTCAATTTATCTTTAAGTTTTCAAAAAATCCAAGGTAATTATTGACTAAATAGTGTTTTCCCTCACATCTCATATTACCGTTGTAACTACTAGATGGGTTCAGGAACATCTTGCCATTCATCATCTCTCGCAAGTCGCAACGGATGGCATGGAAACTTCTTAAAGTTACACACTCTCCCTTGTGCTGCAGATGCCATGATCGAGGTTTATTCATTTGATGCGAGACTTTCCGAAGTGAGCTGTACGCAAGACTGATAGAAGAATGCCAATTTTAGCCTACTTCTTATGTGTTGGCAGAGCAACCTTTAGAGGTCAATGTTTGTCATATTACAACTTTTTTAGTAGATATTGTGAATGTGATTAACTGCATTTTGGGGACTTTGGGATTATTTGAATATTGTTATTATGTCGTGGTTATGTATACATTTCTCAAATGTTCATGGAGTTGCATATATATTTTGTAGGGCCGATGATTGTAACCTAGTGTAGACACCTCAATTTCGTGCCCCTGGTATGTAACATTGACATGCGATATCAAGACCTATTGAAACTTAACAAATGTCAAGTTACAGGGTTTTAAAAATACAAAAGACAAAGTAGGATGCGTAAACAGTGAAATGCAGGGGCCAAGTGTCAAAAGGAGGCTAAGTTTGAAGGCCAGGCGCCGCCACATTGCTAAGTGGGCGCGGCGCCCAGAACCTTAGGCTTCGGCGCCCAAGCCCCAAACAATGTTTACGATTTGAGAATTAACACAAGCCTTTAAGCGCGCGGTACAAGCTGATGAAGCACAAAGAAGAAATTTTAAAGACAACGGTGTCCCTCCTCTCACATATAAATAGAGGTGCCCGGCTTCACTTTCAGGGGCCGAGAATTCTTCTCACTAAAACGTTGTGCATTTATTTTACGCCGTGATGGAGAGCGATCGTGAGATAGTGAGTTCCCTCTCCTATAAAGCCTCGAAACTCTGTCAAATCTCCTCCAAACACAAAACCAACCGGTCAAAGTGAGACTTAGCTCCCCAGCTAGAATTCCACCCTATTCCCTTGGTCCAAAAATCCCAAATAGAGCAGTTGCTCTGCCCGAATCCAAAGGTCAAATCCGTCAGAAGCAAGCAGTTGCATGCTCTGCCCGATTTCCGTCAGAAGCAACCAAACAACAGTAAAAAAACAAGCAGTTGATTCGCCCGTGTGACGGTGTCCAGAAGCAACTTTCGGAAGTAGTTATTCTGCCCGAACCACATCAGCACCAAAAAGACTCCTTCTCTCGGAAGGACAGAGCGAGCACACTCACGCTATTAAAGGTGAGCCTTTAAGGGTTTTTATTATAAAAATGTTATTTTCATCCGGCTCAATATAAAAAATATAAGCTGTTATGCTGCCCGGATCTATTTAGAAAATATCATTAAAAGGAACCATTATTATGGCCAAATATTTTTAAATGTATTTGTAATTACTGGAAGGAGATGGCTGCAAGTCTGTAAATAATGTAAATACAGATATATCTGTTTTATTTTTAATGCTTTATTTCATTTGCTAGATAAATATAATAAAAAACATATTTTAGCCAAAAACTGTTTTGAGACCGAAAGAGCGAGTTGGGTGCCTAACACCTTCCCACCTCGTAACTTAGCCTCCAAACCCTTTTCACAAACTCTGGTTTATTTTTGGTTTTTCTTTATTTCTCCTTAAAATAAAGATGACGACTCAGTTAAAACATTTTGGATCACAGTGAGGCCCGCAACATCTTTTCTTGCACTTTTTCGTTTTCCCCTAAACAAGGGAGAATGAGAATGAAAGGGTGATACATTTTCTGCATCTTGTTTTCCCTTAATTAAGGGAGGATGAGATACGGGGAAACCCAAAGCACTAATAGCGATTCAAAATAAGCCTAAGGTCATGGTGAGACTCGCAATATCCTTTTTTTTTTTTGTTGCACTTTCCCGTTTTCCCCTAAACAAAGGATGATGAGAATGAAAAGGGTGATGCATTTTCTGTGCCTTGTCTTCCCCTAAACAAGGAAGGGTAGGATACGGAGAAACCCCAGGCACTCATAATGATCTGAGGCAATTTTCGAAAAGTCCATAATGAGGAAGGACGCGTTCCCACGCGCCCTCGCAACATCCTTTTTTTGCATTTTTCCTTTTTCCACTAAATAAGGGACGATGAGAATGAAAAGGGTGATGCATTTTCTGTGCCTTGTCTTCCGCTAAACAAGGGAGGGTGAGATACGGAGAAATCTAAAGCTCTCATAATGGACCAAAAACTCACTTAGGTGACCGAAACATATTCAACGCGCAGTTGACAACATTCTTAATGCACTTTTAATTTCGTCTTCCCCTAAACAACGGAGGATGAAATGGAAATATTGATGTCCCTTCCGCATGTCGCGTTTCCCTAGAAAAGGGAGCGCGGGGCGCGGGAGATGACCTTCCGGGGCACTCACAGTGGCGACTCAACTGGGGAAGTTGTTTTTATTTTAAAGAAAATAAAAATGGAAGGCTAGACTCGTTTTCACAAAAAAAGAAAAAAAAATCAGTTTCCTTAGTTTCTGGCTAAAATATGCTTGTTATATTTCTTTAGCATTTTAAATATTGCGTTCTTATATATCTGTGTATATATTTGTGGATATGATACTCCATTTTGCAGCAGTTTCGTTCCAATTTCCATTACATGTATATTTAAAAACAAAAAAAAGAAAGAAAAAAAGGAAAGTAAAATAGATTTTCGGGCAACATAACAAAAGGGCTGGGGCTTTATTTTATTATTGCTTCATTTCTGCTCTATATTGTTCAGTTTGTTTTATTTTTATCGCACAAAATATGTACATATTCTTTCATTCTGTCATTTTATTTTGAGGACTAGGACAAATATGTAATTAATAGGAATAGATATATTTCCGACTTTTCTTTCTATTTCTTGATCTGAATGGTTGCTTGCTCACGCTCAAAATAATAAAAAACCGAGAAAATCCACAAAGAACAGTAAGACATGTCATATCTGTTTTATTTACTGCTTTATATCTTAAAAAAAGAAAAAGAGATTTTACAGCTTTCTAGATGTCGCACATATGTGCACGCACATAGAAATATTCTGAACTGCTACCCTACACCATGGTTAGCTTACCCCTTACATCAGCCAACGTTAAATTGCATATAGAATCTCTGGACACTCATGGACCGATCGGTTTTTACATCTCTGAATCATTGGTCAGCCCCTGTTAAAAAAAATTATAAAGAAATGAAAGAAAAAAAGAAGAATATGTAAATTAAAAAAAAATACACAGAAGCTGACTGATTATTTTCTGATGTTCGATTTAGACCATTTTGAATGGTGGATCCCGAAAAGAGTATAAGCTCTCCGCCTGAGATCAGTCCAATCTTGGGGAGTCGAAAGCAGGTGGAATATGAAAATCCTATGCTTTGGAGAAAGAATCCATTGTTCCAGGAATAGTCATGAGACTGTCAAAACAAAGCGGGTGCTTGTCCGGTCAATTATAGGGAAAATAAATAATAATAAAAAATACTAATAAAGGCACGCTGTACTCTAAGCCCAGGAAGCCTTCAGCCAACCCTTTCTGATACCTTCAAATCCCTTTTCCTTAGAAACCTGGCCCAAGTTTGGAAAGGAAAAGATAGCACCGGTCGTTTGATACGGGAAACATGCACAGATGTCAGATCGGAAAATATCAGAATCGATTCAGAAAATACAGATTTGGACAAAATGGCCGCCGAAAATGAGCAGTTCGCATTGGGTACTGATACAGGGGCTCCCGGGTTCGCTCCTACTCCGGCTATGCAGCAATGGTTAGATCAAAAGCTGGATGCATAGAATGATCGTATAATAAGCCAAATGACAAAACTCGTGCAAGGTCCAAAACCCAGTGGTGAAGGAACCTCTTTCCCTGCAGCCCATCAAGAAGCATCTACTCCTCATGCTCCTCTAAACCCAAATCCTCAGCCAAATACTAACCTTCCACCAATCGCCAGCGCCCCAATCACCAATTTCTCACCAAATACCTATTATTACCAAAGTTTCAATCCTTTCTTGCCAAACTCACCATGTCCTCTCCCAAATACCAATATACCCCAGAATCCAAATAACCTTCCATTTCTCATTGCCAATCCACTCCAAAATAGCCCACATATAGAGCCCAGAAGCCATATCCAGCCAGAACAAGTAGCAACTTATTTACCCTTCAATAATCCTGGTCATCAGACAGAAGCCACCAAAACCCCACCTTTCCAGAACCCTTACCAAATGTCTCCTCAAAATCCTTACCAAATGCCACAGCCAAAAATAAACCCAGCTTTCCCCAATCCTTCCAACATATACCAAAACCAAGCACCTCCTCCCACAAAATTGGAGGCAGATATGGACAACCTAAAAAGTATGATGCATAAGGTCTTGAACAAAGGAAAATATTCTACTCGGGCATTAACGCTAAAACCTTCAGCCATACTACCCTCAAGTTTCAAAATGTCCGACATAGAAAAATTCGATGGGACTGGATGCCCTTTCTCCCACCTAAAATCTTATTCTACTGGCATGCAATCAAGAGGGGCTAGTTTCGAAGCCATGGCCTCCAATTTTCACCTTACTTTGATAAGGGCTGCTAAGCAATGGTTAATGCTAGCAGATGATAGGACCATGTGCACTTGGGACCAAATAGTAGAGAAATTTCTAGAAAGGTACAAAGACAATACTACCCCTGAAAATAAAAGGGAACTTGAGGCATGCACCCAAAAAGAAAATGAAACATTTGCAGAATTTATAGCCAGATGGAAGAGAAAAGTAGCCCAGACTTTGGACAGACCTGATCCATCTGAATCAGCTCGGTTGTTTATAAAAAACCTTCAGCCAATTTATCTTGAACGCCTGAGGTATCTTCCCTACGGTGATTTCAATACCATTGTTGAAATAGGAAATCGTATTGATGAAGAAATACATATAGGGTCCCTAGAAATTTATACACCTCCAAGTTCATTTTGCTATTCTGAATCAGAAAAAAAATCTACAGAAGAAGTCAACGTCGTAGAAAGATTTCCAACTAGTAAATACGGTATTGTGCCATGGTCATATGAGACTGGTGAGTCTACCAATTCTGTTGAAGGAAGCAATAGTACTAACAAAAAATTCATAGGACCTTACAGAGGGAACAACCGGCATTACGACGAATTATATGCCCCAATGTCCCTAATATTACAAGGCTTAATGACACAAGGGGTCCTGAAACCAATGGAAAATTATAAACCTCCAAAACGACTACCAAACACATGGGATCACTCTCAGTATTGCGAGTACCATCGTAGCAGTGGCCACCTCACTGATAAGTGTTGTATGCTCAAAAGTTCCATCCAAGATCTTATTGATGGCCAGGTCATTGAGAAGCCACGTCCCTAAATCAACATAATCAAATCAGCCAACCAGGACTAGTTTAAGAAAAATAATGCTACTCTACCCTATATGATCACCCTTCCATCTGCAGAAAAGAAAGTTTTATGCCAAAGGTAGCATGCTGAATAGTGGTTGAGCATCGACTAAAAAGGAACTTGGATAGGACGGAATGTCAGTACAAGAAGTTGTTAGCCACTCAGGGAAGGACAAGGAAAGACTTTGGGACTCATTGAACCCTGAAATACCCTTTTGTATACACTTCTTCAAACCCTTTTTCCTTAAACCTCCTTTTGCTAAATAAATCTTCACGAGGAAACTTTTTTCAAACCAGTGTCAGTTTTCATAGATTCTCCATGCATATCTTCTCATTTCAATTCAGATCACCTATTTTTGAGTATCCCTGGACAGGTTTTCTTCTAAGGATGATAAATTGACTCCCTTAAAAACACATAAATCTACACGAGTTGATAATGATTCATCCAAAAGATATGGACCCGCAAACTATTCAAAACGCATGAAATTCAAAGCAAGCAAGTCGTCTTGACCGGAATCACCTTTGACCCATTGCGGCCGAGCTGTTAGTAGCATACTGGGCTTTCTACCATACACCTTGAAACCTTTTTTTAGTCCACCTTATGCCCTACTGAAACTAAGACCTTCCAAATATCCCCAGCCAAGCAACTACCCGCATGATTTAGCTTTCCAAAAACTGGGGCTGTATCGCCTTTTTATCCACCAAAAATGATTATCCCTTTGTCCCCAAAAAGAGAGATGATATTCCCCAACTTCTATGATGATGCTCCAAAAAAAAAAAAGAATCTCTCTGGAGCAAGTCCATCATTTGTCCATCTCCTTCTTACCCAAACTAGTTTGAAGCTTCTCGGGAAAAATCAACACATACACTTTTTAAATATGGATTGAAGGAAAAAGAAAAAACCCACCATATCCAAAAGCCCAAGCTATACCCAAAGTCAAAGCCAAAAGGCCTACCATATTCAAGACCAAAAGCCAATTATCCATCCAGAACCCACAGCCTGAAAAGCCAACCAACGATCAAATTATTGATCACTTTTCCGTGAAGAGATCTTCTAACCTCAAAACCAATCCATCTCCAAAAGTTTAAACAGAATACCTTGAACCAGTCGCGATCAATAGCTCTGCTTCAATCGGTTATAACGTGATCTGAGTCAAAGATAGAACTCCTTGTTAAAACACATGAAAACGTCAAAAGATAATTACCAAGTAGGGTCCATAAGCCCACCAAACCTGGTGATACTCAGCAACAAGGTGAATTCTGAATACTGACTCTCTTTCTTGTTCAGTAGAATCTTCCTCATATCTCGTGCCTCTGATTTTCTCTTCAAAAAAAAAAAAGAAGAAAAGAAAAGAAAAAAGAGAGAAAAGTCCACCTAGGGGCTTTCCCTCCATCCACTTCTATTCCATTTTGGAAAAAATATTGATTGAGTCACCCTGGGGCTTTTCCCACCGAACTCACGAGTCTTGTTTATAAAGTCTCCTATCCCATATTCCCTGGATCATAGAGGCATTTTGGAAACACATATCAATCGAGAAAATTCTGCCTCAGCCTTACTAAGCATGGACTTCTTAGGGAAGGGTCCTTCATGATTTCTGCGAACCAATTGGATTTATTTCGAATACACTTTGTCCCTACCTTCCTGTTGATGCCAGACTAGTTGTTTACCGATCCGTTCAGAATACCAAAGTTTGGGAACCTCACTTACAAGGTTGGACTCTTTGTTTCGCCTTGGCATCACGCCAGTTTCCCTAAATCCTATCAGATCTTGCTGTTTGACCGCCGTGTTATCTCCTCATATGGGCCCGGTTTTTGAAACCCCTCCTTAATTTCTTTGCCAAAACCATGATATCTTGTTACCAAGTCTAAAGAAAAAAATGGGGACCTCCATTAAGAAACCCCACCAGGTGCCAGAAACCAAAACATATACATCATACCTCATTTATTTGTGACCGAAGCTTTGAGTAAACCACAATAAAGCAACAACCTCAACCTTCTCACCTACCAGCCAAAGAGTACGGTGTGTTCATAAAAAATGAATTAATTTTCGCTTAATTTGCAAAGAGTATTGTAGTCTAAATCAATGTTTTTCTCAAAACAATGCAAAGGATATTGCATCAGATCCCTGCATTTACCTTTTATGCCTGCATATCACATGAAATTTTGCATCTAGTCTTTGTGATAAATCTCGTGGGGATGCAATGGATATTGCATTTGATCTTTTGTCAGCCTGTAATGATTGCAATGGATATTGCACCAGTTTTTTTGCATGCACTTTCTCTGTTAGTGATGCAATGGATATTGCGTCGAATATTAGCTTGAGTTTCTCTCATAGTGATGCAATGCATTTTGCATCGGGTCTCGCATCAAGTTTGTAAAGATGCAATGAATATTACATTCGTCTTTCTGATACTGCGATAGATATCGCATCTAGTGTTGCGATGGAATGAATATTGCATCCGTCTTTCTAATAATGCTATGGATATCGCATCTAGCGTTAAGATGCAATGAATATTGCATCCTTCTTTCTGATACTGCGATGGATATCACATCTAGCACTGAGATACAATGATTATTGCATCCGTCTTTCTGATACTGCGATGGATATCGCATCTAGCGTTGCGATGCAATGAATATTGCATCCGTCCTTCTGATACTGCGATGGATATCGCATCTAGCGTTACGATGCAATGAATGTTGCATCCGTCATTCTGATAATGCAATGGATATCACATCTAGCGTTGCGATGCAATGAATATTGCATCCGCCTTTCTGATAATGCGATGGATATCGCATCTAGCATTGCGATGCAATGAATATTACATCTGGGTTTTTGGTAATACAATGAATATTGCATTGACTCGCGGTGATGCAATGAATATTGCATCTGGGTTTGTGGTGGTGCAATGAATATTGCAACTGGGTTTGTTGTAATGCAATGAATATTGCATTTTGATGTGCGTTATTTTCACTATGTTGTAATGCATATTACAACTATCTTTCCGCTTAGCTATTGTTTGTTTGCATGGGGCCGAACTATGTTTGGTCTGATTCCTTTATTAAGGGATACGTAGGCAGCCTACTTCGGTAGGTCCGACTATTAGAGCACTTAATTTGCATATCTGCTTAAAAACTACGATAACCTGCTATAATCGACTATGTCTAGAATATGTGAGATTTGGTATGCATTATAAACTGTTGCATTATAACTGCTACCTGTTGCATTACTCCCCATTTTAATTTCCATGAAATTAGGGAGTCTATTTCTTATCAACGATGCTCATTTACTCGGTAAGCTGCGGGTTACCCGTAAACTCCATCGTTGAGGGGCTCTATAGACACCCAAATTTCGTACCGCTGGTATGTAACATTGACATGTGAGAGCAAGACTTGTTGAAACTTAACAAATGTCAAGTTATATAGGGTTTTAAAAATGCAAAAGACAAAGCAGGATGCGTAAAACAGTGAAATGCAGGGGCTAGAGTGTCAAAAGGAGGCTAAGTTTGAAGGCCAGGCACTGCCACATTGCTAAGTGGGCGCGGCGCCCAAAACCTTAGGGTTCGGCGCCCAAGCCCCAAACAGTGTTTACGATTTGAGAATTAGCACAAGCCTTCAAGCGTGCGGTACAAGCTGATGAAACACAAAGAAGAAATTTTAAAGACAGCGGTTTCCCTCCTCTCACATATAAATAGAGGTGCCCGGCTTCACTTTCAGGGGCCGAGAATTCTTCTCACTAAAATGTTGTGCGTTTATTTTATGCCGTAATAGAGAACGATCGTGAGATAGTGAGTTGCCCCTCCTATAAAGCCTCGAAGCTCTGCCAAATCTCCTCAAAACACAAAACCAATCGGTCAAAGTGAGCCTTAGCCCCCCAGCTAGGATTCCACCCTATTCCTCCAGTCCAAAAATCCCAAAAAGAGCAGTTGCTCTTCCCGAATCCAAAGGCCAAATCCGCCAGAAGCAAGCAGTTGCTCTGTCCGATTTCCGCCAGCAGCAAGCAAACAACAACAAAAAAGCAAGTAGTTGCTCCGCCCGTGTGACGGTGCCCATAAGCAACTTTCGGAAGCAGTTATTCTGCCCGAACTACAGCAGCAGCAAAAAGACTTCCTCTCCCGGAAGGACAGAGCGAGCACACCCACGCTCTTAAAGGTGAGCCTTTAAGGGTTTTTATTATAAGAATGCTATTTTCATCCAGCCCAATGTAAAAAATATAAGCTTTTATGCTGCCCGGATCTATTTAGAAAATAACATTAAAGAGAACCATTATTATAGCCAAATATTTTTAAATGTATTTGTAATTACTGGAAAGAGACGGTTGCAAGTCTGTAAATAATGTAAATACAGATATATCTGTTTTCTTTTTAATGCTTTATTTCATTTGTTAGATAAATATAACAAAAAACATATTTTAGCCAAAAACTGTTTTGAGACCGAAAGGGCGAGTTGGGTGCCTAACACCTTCCCACCTCGTAAGTTAGCCTCCGAACCCTTTTCACAAACTCTGGTTTATTTTTGGTTTTTCTTCATTTCTCCTTAAAATAAATATGGTGACTCTGTTAAAACATTTTGGATCACAGTGAGGCCCGCAACATCCTTTCTTGCACTTTTATTTTTTCCCCTAAACAAGGGAGAATAAGAATGAAAGGATGATGCATTTCCTGCATCTTGTTTTCCCCTAAACAAGGGAGGATGAGATACGGGGAAACCCAAAGCACTAATAATATAAATTTAATTTTTTTATGCATTTTATCAAACACTTATCTATATTTGATCCAAAATAAGCCTAAAGTCATGGTGAGGCTCGCAACATCCTTTTTTTGCACTTTCTCGTTTTCCCCTAAACAAGGGACGATGACAATGAAAAGGGTGATACATTTTCTGTACCTTGTCTTTCCCTAAACAAGGGAGGGTGAGATACGGAGAAACCCCAGGCACTCATAATGATCTGAGGCAATTTTCGAAAAGTCCATAGTGAGGCAGGACGTGTTCCCACGCGCCCTCGCAACATCCTTTTTTTGCACTTTTCCGTTTTCCCCTAAACAAGGGACGATGAGAATGAAATGGGTGATGCATTTTCTGTGCATTGTCTTCCCCTAAATAAGGGAGGGTAAGATACGGAGAAATCCAAAGCTCTCATAATGGACCAAAAGCTCACGCAGTGACCGACTTTTAATTTCGTCTTCCCTAAACAACGGAGGATATTCAACGCGTTGTTGATAACATTCGCACGCAAATTTCGTCTTCCCCTAAACAACGGAGGATGAAATCAAAAGAGTGATGTCCTTTCTGCATGTCGCTCCCAGAGAAACGAGATGACCTTCCGGGGCACCCACACCTAGCTATGTTTTCAGAGATACCTTCATGTGCTATGCTTTACATAACGGAGGCATATCTATGACGTTCTAACTTCTGAGTAATTTAATGCTTGATTAAGGTGTTGTGAAATTTTTGAAGGAGATAAGGAAGAAGCCATAAGTGATGATGGTGAACTGGAAAATGCTATCCTTACCATTAATCCTACAATATTCCTTATAACTAAGCCTTGAATTGAGGAAAGTTGTTTTGGACAAAGACAACTTTACTTTTCTTCAAAGCTTAGTTGTAAGGAAAGTTGTAAAATTAGTTGTAAGACTAGCAATGTTGGGGTGAAAATATGTCCATGGCTTACAATCCGGTATTCCAAATCGGTAATTTTGATTGTTTTTAGTTGCGTAAATAGTAACTAAGGTTGGGTTAATGAGTAATATAAAATAGTCCTTCTAATGTCAGGTCAATCGTTACATCATTTGGTACCAAAATTTAAATACTAATAGTGTGGCCGTAGCATGCATTACTCTAACCTTAAAGTACAATTTTGGGGAAAACTTGGGCGGATCCACTTTGTAAAGTTTTTAATCGCTAAAGTACCTTTTTTTTAAACTAAAAAAAATATTTTTTGACGCAAAAAAACTGTGATACCCTTAATGAGAAAGATGCGTGCTACGATTAACGGATTTTCGTATCGTGGTTCACAGATTTTTGTGTTGCGCGTGTGTTCAATTATTTATTCTATTAAATAACGATTTACCGCGATACAAAAATATATTTTTCACGATTCAAAATTTATAATAAGTGAAATTAAAAATTCATATAAAATAGTTGCACCACGTTACAAAAATATATTCACCGCGATATAAAAAGGTTTAAAAAGTCATATAAAATATATTTGCACCGCGACATAAAAATAATATAATAAGGGAAATGAAAATTTTATATAAAATAATTGCACTACCATACAAAAAGGTTTAAAAATTCATATAAACTAGTTGCATCGCGATTAAAAAAATATTCACCGCGATACAAAAAGGTTTAAAAATTCATATAAAATATATTTGCACTGTGATATATAAAACTATGCACCGCGATTCACTCGGCTAGTCATCCGTTACACGTTCATTAAGGATAACGTAGTCATTTTGCTCCAAAAAGTGACTTATATAAGTTTTGCGCCGCGATATATAAAACTATGCACTGCGATTCACTCGGCTAGTCATCTGTTACGCATTTAATAATTGGGGGTCGGTACCTTTTGAAGATATTATAACCTCTCCATTATAATTTCTTTTTGTTAATCGGTAAAGTGTTTTTTCATAATTTTTTTCCAAAATCGCCCGTGACCTCCAAATATTTAGTTCTCTTCACTCTTTCATACACTCTCTCTCTCTTTCTTTTTCTTCCTCCAACTACTTCTTTCTCTTTTCTATGTAACACTATCTTTCTCTTTTCTATGTCACACTATATTTCTCTTTTTTCTCCAACTTTGTCTACATCTCTCTTTTCTCCATTGCCGACTTTTTTCATCTTCTCCGACCATTTTCTCCATGTCTTTTGATCTCGGATGAACCATAAGACCCAATACATATCAAATTAAAGCTCTCGACGAGATCTACGAAACATACCGGGTTAACCATGTGATGTCTTCTTTTAAGGCCAAAAAATGATGTCTAAGCACCCGTTTTAGGTTTCGAAAGTTTTCCAATGCCCAATTTTTGCACACATATTTGGGGATAATGTTCAATTTATTCATCCTGACGTCAATTTTGTACATTTCGATGTTGATAGTTGGTGGCAGTGTTTAATTTATTCATTCTGATTCCAATTTTGTCAATTACGATGCCCAACTATATTGATATTTGGTGACAGTGTTCAATTTTGTTAATTTCGATGCCCAAATTTGTTGATATTTGGTGGCATTGTTTAATTTATTCATTCCAACGCCAATTTTATCCATTACGATGCTCAACTATGTTAATATTTGGTGGCAGTGTTTAATTTATTCATTACGATGCCAATTTTATCAATTATGATTTCTAACTATGTTGATATTTGGTGGCAGTGTTCAATTTTTTCTAATTCGATGCCCATCTTTTCTATTGCGATTCCCGAATTTAGTTAAAGATTTTTACAATGCGATGCCTAAAATTGGAAAGACTTCAAATGTGTTTTACGATGCCCATTGTTTTCATTACAATGCCCAAATTTGGGTAATGGCTTTTTGAATTTCGATGTCCAAATTTTGACAGTTTTCAATTATGCATTTCGATGCCCAATGTTTTTATTCCGATGCTCAAATTGGGCAGTGTATATTTATATTTCGATGCTCAAATTTTGACATATTTCAATTGTGTATTGCGATACCCAATGTTTTCATTCCGATGCCCGCTTTTTGAATTTCGATGCCCAAATTTTGACACATTTCAATTGTGCATTTCGATGCCCAATGTTTTCATTACGATGCCCAAATTGGGCAGTGGCCTTTTGAATTTCTATGCCCAAATTTTGGACGAATTCAATTGTGTATTATGATGCTCAATGTTTTCATTCTGATGGTCAAATTTGGGCAATGGCTTTGTGTGCGTTTGTTGTTCATTAATGAAATCTTCTTTATTTTATCATCAAAAGTGTACTTTAACAATTGAAAACAAATAGAAGAGACTTTTTCGGTTATAATATCGTCATAGGGGATCGCCCCCGATTATCACCCTACGAAAAATTAGGGTAAAATTATGGTCGGTCCCTTTTATAAATTTTGTAACCTATGTAGTCCACCTTCCTTTCTTTTTTCAACCGCAAAAGTTCATTTTTAGAAATATTGTTCCGAAAATGTTATCGTCTCCTTCAACAGCCTCTTAAACACATTGGATTCAAAAATCAACATTTATTGCATTAATTTTTTATTTATGAAATCCAAAACTGCAATGGATCTGTGTTGAGATTTTTCAGTAGACGAAAGCGAAGGAGGAGGAGGAGAAAGAAGAAGAATTACGATGGAGGAGATGGAAGAAGAATATGAAGGACGTGGTCTGGTTATTTATTATTTTATATCGCGGTTTAAAAATATCGGATTAATGTACTACATTGCAAACATTGAACTGATGAATCGTGGTTCAAACATTGATGTATCGCGGTGGTAAAATAGACTAGTCAATTAAACTGATGAATCGCGGTGCAAAAATTAATGCATCACGGTTCAATAATCAATGCACCACGATACATTTTTGTAGCACACCTCATGCTCAATAAGTGTATCATAGTCGTTTTGCCCCTAAAGTGTCATTTTCCAGTTTTTAAAAAATATGGGACTAAAGTGATTAAAAACTTTGTAAAGTAGACCGGCTCGCAATTATTCCTAAAAATTAAGAATGTGTATATTGACCCGACTGGAAGGTATTCTTATTATGATTACTTATGCATAAAATATCGATTTTGAGTATGCTGAAACCCCAACTTTTTTGGAATAATTGCGGGCCGGTACCAATCGTAAAATTGTAACCGCTCAAGTACTTTCTTTTTGTTTTAAACCGTAAAATTCAATTTTTATTTATTTATTTTTCCTAAAATGCCCAGACAGAACCAAGTACCTTCATCTGTCCTCTTTCTTTCTCTCTCTCTCTCTCTTTCTATTCCCTCTTTCTTTTTTGTCTTTCATTTCATTTCTTATTTTAATTATCAGTGTGAATCCCACAATCCAATCTCTTTCCTTTCTTTTCTTTTCTTATTTTAGGAATATACTGCTGTTATATCAATACAAGACATGCACGGTTGAATTTACAACTTACATATCCAAATGGTTATTGATGAATTGGTGATTGCAAAAGAGTTGATTCGACATTGGAAGGGATTCAAAGGCCTTCCATTCCAACTCACACAATCCTACTTCTAGGAACAAAGAAGAAAAATGAAAATCTCAATCATTTATTCCAATGCTCACATCACACATTCCAGTTGAAACTTACGACGCCTAAATTGGGGGGCGTCGAAACTTACGACGCCTAAATTGGGCATCGCACAAAGAAGTGAAAACCTTGTCGACGCCTAATTTCCGTACTTGCGCGATCTTCCTTGCACACCGAAAATCCGACTTTCGGGGATTCTTAAAGGAAAAGATTGGAACTTAAAAGAAGACTTCCTTTCCTTCGATCTCTTTCTGTAGACATTTCTTTAGGTCGTCCCCTGGTCAAGAATCCACGAAATAGAAAGAGCCAGGCTGCAAAATGTGTTAGTGATTCAATTAGTATGTTTTGTTTGTAGGCAGCTTTCATGGATCCGACTGAGCTATTTGTTGTGCAGCATTATGAGCAACTTCTTCATTTGCTAGAGAATATGGAACATACTAATTGCAAACCTTTAGTTGCTTTGCTAACAGGTTCAACTTCTTCTCTCTTCTATTGCTGACTATTTCGTTTTCTTTTGCCATTGATTCGTTCAAGTCTTGGCCTACACTAAATGTAGACAAAATAAAAGGAGAGAAAAAGAGAGAGAGAGAAACATTAATTGTGAAGAAGTGAAGAAGAAAGAAAAAAAAAAGAAATAGAAAGAAGAAGTGAAGAAGTGAAGAAGGAAGAAGAAAAAAAGAGAGAAATTGAGGGTGGGACACTGACGTGACAGGGGAAGGGTGGTGCAATCAAGAAGTGGACTGTGAAGGAATGCTTTTCTAAAATTAGTATCTCATAATTAATGATCGATGCACAAAATTAAGGATCGATGCTTAAAATTAATTATCGATGCCCAAAATTTTAATTATCGATATCTAAGTTTTTAATATCGATGCCCAAAATTAATTATTGATGCTAAAAAATTTAATTGCGATGCCCAAATTCAGTTGTCTTGTTTGCGCACATTTTCTTCATTAATTGTATCTTTGTCATATTTCCCCAAAAAGTGTACTTTATCGATTTAAAAGAAATATACGAGACTTTTCCGGTTATAATTTCATGACATGTTACCGGTCCAGGTATCACCCAAACTTTTTTGAAAAAATTGCGGGCTAGTACTCTTTTTGAAACTTTTAATCGCTAAAGTATACTTTTTATTTTTAACCAGAAAAAATTACTTTTGGTAGCAAAATGACTACGATACCCTTAATGAACCGTAGGCGTGTTACGGAGGTAGTTATTTTTGCACTACGATTCTTTAATTTTATCGCATTATTTTTTGCATCGTGGTTCAATAATTTAACTATTAGTTTATTTTTGAATCACGATTCATTAATTTTTATTGAATTAATTTTGCACTGCGGTTCAATAGTGTAACTGCTAGTCTATTTTTGTACCGGGATTCATCAATTTTAGTGCATTAATTTTTACACTGCGGTTCAATAGTATAATTGCTAGTCTATTTTTGAATCGCGATTAATCAATTTTAGTGCATTAATTTTTGTACCGCAGTTCAATAGTTTAACTGTTAGTCTATTTTTGTATCGCGATTCATGAATTTTATTGCATTAATTTTTACAACGCGGTTCAATAGTGTAAATGTTGGCTTTTGATATTCTAATTTTAAAAAAAACATATGTACTGCGGTATAGAAATATGTTCAACGCGATATATCAAAAAGGGAATCGCAGTACAAAATTATGTGGGCTTAATTGATGAAGGAACTTTTTTTGCACCGTGATATATACAAAACAAGGAATCGTGGTGCAAAATTATATGGGATTAATTGATGAAGGAATTGTTTTTGCACTGCAATAGATAAACTTGACGTAGTGCGCTTTTTGCCTATTAAGGGTATCGCAGTCTTTTTACAACAAAAAATAACTTTTTCTGATTGTTTTAAAGAAAAGATGTATTTTAGCGATTATAAATTTAGAAAAGTGAACCGGTCCGCATTTTTCCCAACTTTTTTTTGGGGAAAAAGGCTCGGTCTAATTGTCTAAAGCCCAAGACCATTATCAACTCCAACCAAGTAGCATAACAGTTGGCCAGCAGGAAACTCATCCATATCACCCCGCACAAATGGTGATGCGTTGCTTCTTTTAAATTGTTGGAGTAATTTCGGATCGGTCCATTTTGCCAAATTTCTAATTTCTTCGCTCTCTTGTTTTTTTTTTCAATCATTAAAATTTATTTTTAAAATATTATTCCTAAAATGTTTAGAGCGTTTTCTTCAACAACTCCGGTCAACATTTTGTATTCGAAAATCACAATTGTTGTGTAACTATTTTTTCGTTAATTATGTACGATACTGAAATGGAATTTGGACTAGGTTGAAAGATTTGACGAAGGCAGAGAATGAAAAAAGAAGGCTTACGAGAGAGAAAGAAGAAGGTGGGGGAGATGCATTCAAAATCAGTTTACATCGCGATGCATCAATTGGTTGCTTGGGAAAAGGTACAGGTCCGCAAGCCTATGCATCGATTTTGCATCGTCTAACAAAAATCGAAGCCAATTTGTGCATCGTGAATCCAATTTTTTTGCATCGGGATCCAATTTGTTCATCGTTATTCAAATTGATGAATGAACAACTTGATGCATCGTGATGCACAAATTGATCTTTAGCTCACATCCGGCTCATAAATGAACATAGTCGTCTTTTCGCCAACAAAAATATATTTTTCCAATTATGAAATAAGTGAAAAACTTATGAAAGAAGTTCGGCCGCAATTTCCCCATTTCATGGTGGCAAATTTTGAGGTGTGCTTTGAGCTCCAATCAACATGCCTTTGGATCTTTCCATGTGGTTCGTCGCGGTTCCGGCTATGAGATCTATTTTGTGAATTCATTTTAATCATGCCATTTTAAGCATCCGGAGGAATTCTCTTTTTGAGTTTTTTTTTTTTTTTGTAGACCTTTCTACTAAGGAGCATGAGAAATGATCGAACTTGAAACCTCACATTTTGTAAATTCCAAACTCCCAACTCTACCTCTGAACTACCCCTTAGGATCCTTTTTTACTATCATCAAATACAGTAAATAGGTCCGAAAAACTACCCCCACTTCATCTTTTAAGAACCCCACAGAGTCTTCGACTATAAGATCTATTTTGTGAATTCAGTTTAAAATAACAATGAAAGTAATTATTTTTGCCCTTTACAAATTGATTTGAGTATATTTAGTCAGCAATATAACCAACTAAAGTAATTATTGTTTTCCATGGTCGATGGAGATAGGAAAATGTCCATTTTTCGACATTAGAAGATTATAAGGACCACCAAATACATGACAGCAATTTGCATCTTTATTTCTTTATGATAAGATCAAATGAAAGGTTGAGTTGCTATTTTTTTCATTTTGGTTATTTATTATATATATTTCCCTAGATTAATTTAAATTTTTTTTTTTTTTTTTGAGGACAGGCTATTGATAAGGAGTAGTATTTTACAAGGCTGACAATTATCGACTTTATGGCTTTCGTCTTGTTGATAGAAAGAATATAGGGCTTGGTGGGAACATGTCACAGTTAAGAATAAGGACCCATGTCCTGCATTATCCTTGTTACACACTTGATATGTTTATGTTATGTATTTTATCATTGCCCCTAAGGGGGTGGCCCAGTGGTAGACATGGGGATTCACATAGTGTGAGGTCTCAGGTTCGATCCCTTCCCATGCCCCCCATTAGGAGAAAAAAAAAATAAAAAATAAAAACAAAAAATATAAATGGAATGACATAGTGCTTTTTAATTATTGGATTCGATCATAGTTCGTATCAATAATTACAAAATGGATTGTAAGTCATTCTTTTGAAGAATAACGACTTGTGTAGGGTTAATTAGCCTAATAACAAGTTTCCTTGTCTGCTTATTTAGTCAAACAATTTGCAATTAGTGTCAAATCCGTTTAGTGTACCATCGTTTTTAAAACATAGTTTTTTTATAAACACACTAGTACTTTTGTCCGTACCGATGACACGACATCAGTTTGAGAATTTATCAATAAATAAAATAATGTGGAAATGAATCCAAATACCTAACAAAATAAAACATTTTACTTCGATATTTATTTTATACGAAAAACAAAGAAATAAATATTTTAATTGTAACTACTGTTAACATACAAAAAGAAAATTTTATTGTTTTTTTCTCAATAACGAAAACTCAATCTTCTTCTTTTGGGGGTTTTACTTAACTTTGTAAACATGAGATGCAATAACTTTGTCCATTATTTCCACGTTCACATGAGATAAAGAAAATTCAAACATATTCAATTAACCAAAATTTCCGTTTCATCTACAAAACTCAAATCCTTACACATATTATCATACAAAATCTAACAGGCAAACGAAGATGCATTTGATCCAAATTAATCAACCCTAAAAGCTAAAAAATGACAATTAAATCAATGAAAACCAATATACATACCCCAACAAACGAAACCACAACAATGAGAAATGTCCAACATTCTATAAAAAATATCCTTGTTACATACTTGATACGTTTATGTTATGTATTTTATCATCTTAAATTTAATAAATAAAAACAAAAAATATAAATGGAATGACATAGTGCTTTTTAATTATTGGATTCGATCGTAGTTCGTATCAATAATTACAAAATGGATTGTAAGTCATTCTTTTGAAGAATAGCGACTTTTGTAGGGATAATTAGCCTAATAACAAGTTTCCTTGTCTGCTTATTTAGTCAAACAATTTGCAATTAGTGTCAAATCCGTTTGGTGTACCATCATTTTTAAAACATAGCTTTTTTATAAACACACTAGTATTCTTGCTCGTGCCAATAGCACAGCGCCAGTTTGAGAATTTATCAAAAAATGAAATAATGTGGAAATGAACTCAAATATCTAACAAAATAAAACATCTTACCTCGATATTTATTTTATAAGAAAACTAAGAAATAAATATTTTAATTGTAACTATTGTTAAAATACAAAAAGAAAATTTTATTGTTTTCTCAATAACGAAAACTCAGTCTTCTTCTTTTGGGGGTTCTTGCTAACTTTGTAAACATGATATGCAATAACTTTATCCATTATTTCCACCTACACATGAGACACAGAAAATTCAAACATATTCAATTAACCAAATTTTATGCTTCATCTACAAAACTTGAATCCTCCCACATATTATCATACAAAATCTAACAGGCGAACGAAGATGCATTTGATCCAAATTAATCAACCCTAAAAGCTAAATGACAATTAAATCAATGGAAGCCAATACACATGCCCCAATAAATGAAACCACAACAATGAGAACATGTCCAACATTCTATAAAAATAAACTCGTGCTCGTGCCAATGGCAAGGTGCTAGTAAGAGCGTGGTCAATGTATGAACCGAACATGATGGAAAAAATTAATTAAAAAACTATAACTAAATATTTGTAAAATCGTAAACGTCTCTTTACCCGGAACGGAGGGATTAATTAATAATTTGTACACGAAACTGCGGGCCGACAAAAAAAACGTGCCGGACAAAACTTATGAAATTTTTTTATTCGTATAAGAAATTACGGGCCCGAAAAAAAATTAAATTGCCGAACAAAAAAACGGGTCGGACAAAAATTAAATTGATTAAGTTAATTGCGATAACAGTTAAAGAGAAAAAAATATTTCAAATTACAAAACTTACGATTTTTTTATTTGTATACGAAATTAAGGGTCGGAAAAAATTAAATTGATTAAGTTAATTAAGATAACAATTAAAATGAAAAAAATTTAAATACAAATATTCAAAACTTATCGCTGGACTAAAATTAAATTAATTAGTTATGCACGTTAAAACAATAAATCTCAGTAAAACAATAACGGTAAAACCATAAAACAATAAATGTAAAACTGTAAAATGGTAAATAATAAGTAAGCCGTAGAATATGTCTTTATTGGAAGAAAAATAAACAGTAAATGACAGACGTATAAGGAAACCTAATTCTAACAGTATAAAGAAACACAGAAGAGGAGGTTACCCAAATAAATGACAGCCGTAGGATGATAGTAAAAAAAATTAAATCCTGACCTCTGAATAGCCCTAGTCAATTACCTAACTTCTTTGTAATATAGAAATTACGGGCCGGGAAAAAAATTAAATTACTGAACAAAAAAACGGGCCGGAAAAAAATTAAATTGATTAAATTAATTACGATAATAGTTAAAGAGAAAAAAATATTTCAAATTACAAAACTTACGATTTTTTTATTTGTATACGAAATTGCGGGCCAGAAAAAAATTAAATTGATTAAGTTAATTAAGATAACAATTAAAAAGAAAAAAAATTAAATACAAATATTCAAAACTTATCGTTGGATTAAAATTAAATTAATTAGTTATGCACGTTAAAACAATAAATCTCAGTAAAACAATAACGGTAAAACCATAAAACAATAAATGTAAAACTGTAAAACGGTAAATAATAAGTAAGCCGTAGAATATGCCTTTATTGGAACAATTATCTATTTTTGGAAGAAAAATAAACAGGAAATGACAACCGTATAAGGAAACCTAATTCTAACAGTATAAGGAAACCCAGAAGAGGAGGTTACTCAAATAAATGACAGCCGTAGGATGGTAAAAAAAATTAAATCCTGACCTCTGAATAGCTATAGTCAATTACCTAGCTTCTTTGTAATATAGATATTTTCAAAAGGATTAAATAATTATTTGGTCCCTGAACTATCCACAAATTATGCGTTTGGTCCCGCGACTTTTTCGAAATGTGTTTGGTCCTTAAACTTGGTTTTTGCTAAGAGATTCCCCCATCATGGGGGTTACCGTCAATTTTGCCGTCAATTTTTTTTATAAAATTCAAAATTTTTCCTTAATAATGTTAATGGTTCAAAATAAACAAAAAAGAAAAAAGAAAAAAATAAATCTTTCTTTTTCATTTCCTGGAAAACCCAAATGGGAGCATCATTGAGCTCCAACAGAAGAAGACACAGCAATTACTAGTACCAAAATTCTCACCCTCCTTCTCAATTAATCTCCTTTTCCACACCCAGATTCCGATAATGGAGTATATAATCGGAGCTGTGAGAGATGAAGATCGAGAAGGAGGCCAGCGGGAGGAGATCAAGAGACTTTTCTTTTTGGCTTCGGAGGAAGCAACTAAGGCTGTGCTCAACGCTACCGTTGGGTATTCTGTCTCCACCGCACATTTTCACTTTGCCCGGCTCTCTCTTTCTCTCTTTCTCTCTCCATTCTCTATAGTAGATCTGGTCGCCATCACCAACCCCCCAATCAACGTTTTCTCTCTTCCCCAAACCCGAGACAAGATCGGCCGATCTTTTTCCCTCTACTTTCTCTCCTTTTTTTTCCCTGTAAATGCTACCGGTGATTGTGGTTTCATACAAGTTTCTGTTCTTCTTCGTTGCTCTATTTTTGGTGATTGTTTTATCCAAGTTGGTCTCTGTGAAATTAAAGTGTTTGTTGTGGGTATTTCTATCGACAAACAAATATGCCTACTCTTGTCAATGACGGTGATGAGTTTTTTCTTGAAACTTGTTTCTTGGGTTCATTTCCAATCGGGCTAGGAGTAGGGATTTGAATTTTGAGATGAGTTCTTGACTTGTAGTTGTGTTTCGGGGGGATTGACTAGTTTGGGAATAGAATTTGGAGGTGTGTTTGGTGGATTGAAGGTTGGTTTTGGATCTGCAAGTCAAATTTCTTTTGATGCATTCACATGTACGAATTGAGAATAAATTAAAGGTTTCAAGCTTTGTCTTTTTTCCGACCCAGTTTTCTTGAATTTCCTCTTTTCAAGTGGGACCAAATTTAGGGATTCATAAGATGACCAAAGACGTAATGGTAAATTTGAGATTTCAAAAAAAAATTAACGGTAACCCCGTGAGGGAGTAATTTCTTAACAAAAATCGGGTTTAAGGACCAAACACATTTCGGAAAAAGTAGTAGGACCAAATGCATATTTTATAAATAGTTCATGAACCAAATAATTATTTAATTCTTTTCAAAATGAAACCTTTTGCAACTGCAGTTTTTTGTTTGTTTGTTAGAAAAAACTCCAGTATATATCGGTGAAAATAAAGAGTATGTTTTGAACACGCAACTTGTTCCAACATGCCCCGAAACAAATTACAACCGAAATAACTGCGGTTTTTTTAATCTGCATAATAAACAAAAACCCAAGACGAAACAGGCTCGTATAAAGTCAATGCAGGTGTACAAGGCTTCTAATGGTTTTGGATAACCTTCTATTCCCTTGTTTTATTTTTTATTTTCGAGGAAATATTAAAGTAAAGAGGTTAAACCATGAGTGAGTAACTCATAAATATATGACATCCAAGGTTATAGCTTACAAAGAAACAAATAAGGTAATCAGACCGGTCTCATGTGATGATATTATAATCGAAAAAGTTTCATATATTAATTTTTAACCGTTAAAATACACTTTTGATGATACAATGATGAAAACGTTCTTAATGAACAATAAACACCAGCACAAAGCGCGCACAAATCCACTGTCCAAAGTTGGGCATCAGAATAAAACATTGGACATCGAAATACACAATTGAAATCTATCATAATTTGGGTGTCGAAATTCAAAAATCTACCGCCCAATTTGGGCATCAGAATTAAAACATTAGGCATCAAAATCCACAATTGAAATCTATCAAAATTTGGGCGTCGAAATTCAAAAAGTTACTGCCAAATTTGGCCATCAGAATGAAAACATTTGGCAAGGAAATGCACAATTGGAATCTGTCAAAATTTGAGAGTCAAAATTCAAAAAGCCACCATCAAATTTGGGCATTAGAATGAAAACACTGGGTATCGAAATGCACAATTGAACACTGCCACCAAATATTAAAATAGATGGACATCGTAATTGACAAAATTGGCACCGAAATGAATAACTTAAACACTGTTACCAAATATCAACAAAATTGGACATCAAAATAGATAAAATTGAACACTCTCACAAAATATCAACATAGTTGGGTCTTGTAATGAACAAAATTAGCGTCAGAATGAATAAATTAAACACTACCATCAAATATCAACAAAGCTGGGCATCAAAATGGATAAAATTGAACACTGCCACCAAATATCAACAAAGTTGAGCATCAAAATGGATAAAATTGGTGTCGGAATGAATACATTAAACAATACCACCAAATATCAACAAAGGTGGGTATCGAAATGTATAAAATTGACGTCATAATGATTAAATTGAACATTGCCCCCATTTATGTGTGTAAAAATTGGGTATTGAAAAACTTTTGAAATCCAAAACAGTGCTTAAGAATTTCTTTAATGAAAAAACATTTTATCGGTTGAATGAAAAGAAAGTGAACATGAGAGGTTATAATATCTACAAAAGGTACCGATCTACAATTATTCCAAACACTTTATGTATGATAGTAGTGAATCTTCATAGTTGTGGGTTTTGTACAGACATGAAGATGTTGGAAACCGCAAAACGATTAGCTTCTTTTGTAGCTCGAGCTCGAGGTTTAGTTTTCCATCTGTGGTTGTCTTATAATACACCTAGTTTTACTTAGATTGGTGGTTAATGCTTCTGTGGTTTGTTTGTATGTTTTTATAATCCCTAACTATGAGTTTTACATTTTGGGTGGATATATATATATATATATAATTTTGTTGCTTTGTTTGTAGCTAAAAAAAAAAAAAAAAGAAATTTGAAAGCGACTGATGTTGGCCTTTGCTGTATGAATCAGGTGCTACCGGTGGGCCGAGATTCCCTCTGTTGAACTCGTCATATTCCGTCATTTCGTCCACATGGAGTTTTTTTTGTTGGGAAATTTACCAAAATTGTTATACTATGAGCAAATACAACAACACGCCAAAAATCAAACTTAATACATTAAAAATAAATAAATAAATTCATTAAATATCTTTTTGATTTAAAATAAAAAAAACATTCTCAATGGTACCACAAAATTCAATATATTTACATACTCCACCATCTTTATCTCAAACAACTTATCTACCCCACCAGGCAATCATCTTTATTTATATTAATATAATATATTTTTTCAATTTACATTAACATGTAAATTTGATATTGCATAAATAATTAATTTTAAAATTATATAAATAGTCATTATTAAAAAAATATTTATTTATTATATTTTGAATAATATTTATTATTATTTGATATTATATAAATGTTATTGGTGTGTTTTCATACTGCATAGAGTTTGAGTTTTGAAAATTCGGATGACCTCCAAAATTTGGAATATTTTGTGTTTCAGAAAAATTATGGTAATGTGATGGTTGGTTTTATGGAGTGAGTTGATGAATCTGACGAGAAGAGGGTTCATTTGGTTCATTCAAATGTTGATTATTTTGATTTTGAGAGTTTTTGTTTTTACGAGAAATCAGGTGTGAAGACATTGATGACAATGACTGAAAATAAAACAAAATTAGCAGAAAAAATTATATAATAATGACAACTAATATTACTTAATGATAATATTAACAATAATAATAACAACTAATAACAATAATAATACAAAATTTAACAATAATAATGGTAATAATAAATAATTAACAATAAAGACAATTATATTTAATAATTTGCAATAATACTTAAAATATTTAAGTAGTAAATAATAATATTAATAATAAATAATACACAACTAAAAATGGATTAATTAAAAAATGAAATTTTGAGAGAAATAGAAAAGAGAGAAACTTACAAATAACTTCAAATTTTGCAAAAAAAAATTCGTTTGGTATCTAAATTAAACAAACTAAGTTTTTATTTATAGATAAAAATGTGTATTTTTTTAAAAAACAAAACAATGAAGTTTTTTTGAATACCAAAACTGCCCTTAAACCGAAGATAAATATAAAGCGCGTCCAACCGCCCAGAACTTGACACGTGTAAAGGGGGGGGGGGTTGTCTGCCTATCAACCAATTACACTTTTTTTTAAAAAAAATTAACCATCAAAATGACGTCGATTTGATGAATTTTGGCTCAAAACGGGACTGTGTTTGTCAGGACTGTTGTGAAGAATTTCGGAATTTCGGGGTTCTTCTCTCAATACTTTACCCCCAAAAATCATTCGATGATTTGCCTTGATTTATTTTAAATTCACCATTGGAACCCAAGATTTGGGTTAGATTTCAAATAAAACTCCATTGTTCCTACTCTAACACTAGTATAATATTGACATGCACAAAAAGTTCACGGTTCACGGTAACCGTAAACCGAACCGTCCAAGAACCGAACCATGACGAATCAAACCTTCGATTGAACTGGAACCTGAGGTTCACCGGTTCAGTTAAGGTTCGACTAAACCTTTTTTTTTTTTTGTGAACTGTTGGTTTTTTTGGTGTTTTTTATGATTTTTTCTTTTGTTCCTAACCTATAAATACTCTCCTTCCTTCAATTTTTTCCTACTTCTAATCCCTTCAATTCTCTCAAAAAATTTAGTAACTATTTTTTTTACAAAATAGTTGTGTTATTTTACAAAGTAGAAAATATTTAAAATAATTACATTTGGTCACTTTTAAAAATTCAAAAAATATTTTACACAAAGTTTACAAAGGTTTGAAGACAGTTTTTTAAAAATCAACAAAAAAAAATCATAAATGTAAAAAAAAAATTTTAAATTTTGGAACTGTGGAACCAGTGAACCAGATTTAAGGTTCACGGTTCATAACCGAACCGTGAAGGTTCACGGTTTGAATCTGGTTCCCCATATACCCCTCCAATAACCGACGGTTATGGAACTGTGAACCGAAACTGAAACCGTTTGGGCATGTGTAGTATAATACCATCCGTTTCATTTACTATACTATTTTAGAATATTTTATATTAAGAGTAGACTTTCAATATTTATCATATCTATAACATTTTTATTTTTATTTTATTTTTGATATTACCATATTAATTATCATAAATTATTTTTATAATTATGACCAACTTTAATGCTAGTTATATACTTACTCCATTTCAGGCAAAGTAGCCACCTTACTATTTTAGTATTTGTGATATTTTATTTTAAAAGTCCACTTTTAAAAATTATGTTTACCATTTCCATAACATTTAATCTTTACTTTTCACATGAGTTGCAAGTACATTGCTTGTGCTTTAATATTTTTGTAATTTATAACTAAATCCAATGGCATTAACATATCTTCTTAATAATTAGATTTTTCAAATGAGGACTCTTTAGGTGGAACGAAGAGAGTAGTATTTATAGTAGTATTTTCTTGGGAAAGTTATCTAAGAGCAACTCCAAAGGGAGACTTCAAACCTTCAATCTGGAGCAAAAACCCACAATTACTCCCTCCAAGAGAGACTTCAAACAAAGTTTCAAAATGAAAACCTAAATTTCCATGGACTTAATGTAGGTTGCTAACTTGCTAGTAAACAATAGAATTGATATATCTAGACCAAAGAATATTGATTATATAAGGAAATCCCATTGTCACATAATAGCAATTAGTCGAAACTAGAATAGTCTATTATTGTTTGAAAGTGAGTTGGTGAACCTAGCTCTAACATTACCCTCTCATTACTATCGTAAAACTGTTATTTACTTGATTCAATTAGTTTCGTTAAATTAGTTAATTCAAATTACAAGAAATTTGTTTTCTAGATTAAAGTTACATTAGTTAATTTAAATATTATTCTAGACCTTTAGGTTCGTTAATTTGTATTTATTTACACTGTATTACTTGATATTAGTTCGCTTGCTGCTAACATGTTTTTTGTCTCATCACTATACACACAAACACACACGCACACAGTCGTCCCCACTCCCCCCTTATGGCCTTAACACACCTTGACCCCATTTTCTTTTTCTTTTTCTTTTCCATTTTTTAATTGGTTTTTTCTGCTTTTGTGACCAGCAAACACCAACAAAGTAGGATAAAAAGGAAAACTTTAAGACCTCAAAACTACTCCATCAGTGAACATAATTGAATGATAAGAGCACATTTGTGTGATATTATTAGTTGATTTTGTGTTTGTTTAATGATTGTAGGTGTGAAGGGAGCTGACAAAAGAAAAATGAAGCAAAAGTAGTGGATTGCAAGCAAAAGGAATTCTGTAATGTCGCGTGGCCACGTGCTAGTCAATATCCGAGATCAAAGTTGTTTTTCAACTTACTAAAGGATTGCCCAGCAGATATTCTGAGAAATTAGGAAATTATTTAAAGTTCCTAATTTTTTTCTTGTAAAGAGGAAAAAACTTCTAGAGTAGTTATTAAGTAGTTTTAAGAAGTTGAAAGCGGTTTCTTTTTGGTAAAAACTGCCTAGTAGTGGCCTAAGTGGGGGAAAATGAGATAAAAAGGGGGCTGGGAATGCTGGAGAAGAGGGTCACACACAACCAAGAGAGAACATATACTCTGTAGTGAGAGCAAAGAGAAAACCTGGTGTTTTCTCTTCTACCATTCACAACATCTACTGGAACATATTTACTTTTGGTATTTGTAAGTTAATTTAACTATGTTTAGTAGCTAATTACTTTCATCCAATCAATGAACAATTAAGTATCAAACATTTTTACTTGTGTGAGATTTAATCAAATTAATTCTTGTTTAGAAGTAAATATTTTTTCGATCTCCATTTAACATGTTGTATGATTATGGTATTTAATTGATGTTTGTGGCCATAATATTGATTAACACAATAGTTTATGGCTAGTTAGAATTGTTGATCTGTAATTGTCCTCAGTTTTAACAAAGTGGCAAGTGACACACCTTTTAGGCATCACAAGCATAATACGATCGTGTTGCGGGAACTGATAATCTAAGTTAAATGATATTGCTTAAATAGTTCGGTTAGACAATAGTTAACGAGCTTCTCTTAATTATCAACACGGTAAGAAGAGATTTGATGTTAGGTGTTTGTCGATACTTATAACATGTTTATTTGTAACTGAATAAGACAATTTTGCATCAATGATTAGTAGTAAAATGCGAGATGGAAATTGGTTCATTGACTAGACTTTTATTTACTGAATTTTATCAAATATAAATCTGCTAGTTTCATTAAGTCTTTAATTTACAGCTTAATTAGTCTTTTAGTAAATTCTTAGTTAGTTAAAAATCTCAAACCAGGCTTTTTATTACATAGTAAAATTCTAAAAAGGAATAAATACAACGTTTCATGTGGATACGATCCCGACTTACCTTATACTTGTTATTTGGGAAGTAAGATAATTAATTTTAACGATTTGACACACGTCATTGAACAACCAAACAAATTCGTACAAATTTATAAGAAAGGATTTATTTCTTCCTCAACATCAGTTCTGTTTATCCCCTATCCGTTTTCTCTCTCAAACTTTCTATTGCCCCTTTCTCAATTCTTACTCGGACTAACTCTCTCCCTAAACACACTCGACCGGCTCTTAGAGTCCCACATTGATTTATTTATTTTTTATTTTTTATTTTTTTCAAATCATACTATTTAAGAATTTTTTCACGGTAAAAACTTATGTGTCCTTCTTTCTAGCTTAAACCAACATTGAGTTTGTACTCTATAACTAATTCTCACTCGTGATACTGATACTGAGCTTATAACTAACGAAAGAAAAATTTTATCTAGTGAAAGTTAAAACACGGAATATCCACTCAATGAATCCATACATCTTGTTAATTTGCACATGTTTTTTTCAAAAAAAATATATTGATAATATGTAGAGCTATCAAAACGGGCACGTGGGGCGGGTTTTCCCGTGGGCCAAGAAAACTCGACATAGAACTGGGCGGGGCGGGAAAGCCCGCGAACATGACGGTCCCTAAAACTGTTGGTCCACCCTTCCCCGCGTAGGGTCGCGGGCAAAATGGGCATGCCTGCACGATCAATGAAAACCATAAAGAAAAGTCAGAAAACAAGGCAGAAATGGGGGAAATCAAAACTCAAAAGCCTTCGTGTCTAATAACTGGAGAGTCACAAAAATCCATTAAAGAAATCAAAATCAAGCCATTAGTTGATTCTTTAGTCGAAGTCGAAGTCGAAGTCAGATTTGATCCATCTAGAAGTTTAGTCCAATTGGAAAATCAGAACTCAATACATGTGAGACTGTGCGATAGCATGAGAGAGAGAAATATCGATACTGTGTTGTGTGTCTGTGCAACGAGAGGTCGGAGGCGAGAGCGAGAGGGAGAGAGACGAACCAGACAGAGTCACGGAGCGTCGGAGATGGTAGACGAACTCTTGAATCTTAAGTGTGAGACGCAAAGACTGGCAGAGCCGCATAACTGTTGCAGTGTTTAGTTCGGCGGAGGGATGAATGTTCAGTTCGGCGAAGGGATGAGATGAAGACGAAGGGATGATTTGAGAAGGACTGAATGAGAAGGAAAAGTGTGACCGAAAAGTTTTTGACTTTTAGGTTTATCTTCTTATTTCTGGGCTGGGCCACTCCTCTTGGGCTACTTTGCATGCTTGTAAGTAGTGAGAAAAAATGAGTTTGAATTAAGAAAAGAAAATGACTGGGAACCCGTCCCCGCCTCGCAAAAGCTCGCAGCCCGTACGGGGCAAAGCCCGAAAAGCCCGCATCCAAACGGTCATCTAATACCTCGGTCAAATCCGCCCCTAATAAGTGGCGGGACGGGCATGTCCACAGGCTTTTGCCCTATTTGACAACCCTAATAATATGCATTTAAGCAGATGTGTATATATTAGGCATGGTTTTCTTGTGGTTGGTATGACTATAATACTATTTCTCTACTTGGTTTCTAGAGTCTTAGATCAGATCATGTTTATGTCCTGTAGTCTCAACTCTCAACTATTAACTAAACAAATTATATATAAATATGATGCAAGGGAAGGGACCATAGTTCCACCTAACAGTCTCAACTCTCAACTACATATATTTATTACTTATAAAGATTTACAAACAATCGAGACAACCACATGGTATTATGTGATGAATGAGTTTTATACTAATTTATTGGGTATTATTTCTACTTAAATGTTGCTATTTCTCGAGGTTTTTGTTGTCTAATATTTGTTTTAGTGTTGTTTTATAGTTTCAGGGACTTGGGGAGTAATTATGCAAAATATAGGCACTTTATGCTTAATTTAGAATTTTAGGGACCAAAGTGCAAACTGCTGAAAGAAGTGTGCAACCCATGTTTGTGCCCTATTTTGAGTCCTACTTGTTTTCTATTCCCTTTACCCTAGTTGTTGTACAAATATTATGCATAAATAGAGCCCTTTTAGGTTAGAAAAAAGGGGGAGAAGTTCTGTATTATTTTTCTTTGTCTATGAAGAAAAATTCTCCAAGAATGGTTCAGGTTTTGTACTTTCAATTATGGGGAACTAACCCCATAATCTAGTTCGCGTGAGTTCTTAGAGAACTTAATGGACTCTTAATTGCTGTGTGGACGGACCAAAAAAACACAGTTAAGGCGGAGTACTAAGGGTTGCAAATCTCACTCCGTAAATTTCAATCCTTCACACTAGTGAACGAACCCGTAATTGATTGATACATAAGATAAACGAATATAAGATGGATATACAAGTGAATCCTAATTCTTAGACGTTTTACAAATCTTGATTTATCTCATATTTTACATGCTTTGTTAAATTAGTTTATTTTATTGCGTTTTAGTTAATTTAATAAAACCAATACCCCTTTAGTTATTAATATCTTTCTTTTGTTAGGTTAGTTGAATTTACTTTAATCAAAACTCAAATCTATGTGGTTCAACTCTTGCTTCCGCACAACTATATTTCGGTTGACTTGTGCACTTGCGAGGTAATTTATAACACATCAAGTTTTTAGCGTCGTTGCCGGGGATTTTGTTATTGATTTAGTTAATTTAACAATTCGTTTTCTATTTATTTTCGTTTTTCTTCAAAAAAAATTATCATCCGAATAATAAATAACAAAATTAATTAAAAAAGGCGTATAATAATTATCAATCGAATATGGAAAATTTCGCACCTATTAGAACCACAAATGAATATGTCTACCAAAATGTTAGAATGTTCCATATGTCTCGAAAAGTGGATGCTTACCAAGACATTTATTATCATAATCGCTATGAACGAGAATATTATAATCAATCATCTTTTTCTTCGCATAATTATTCTTATTCATCTTACTATAATGAGCCACCTTCTTATTACAATCAATCCTCTTTTTCTTCATATAATAATTATAATAAAGTGTCTCCTTTTATTTCATCCTTAAAAGAAGAATTTAAAGAACAATTTGATTAATTAAATAAAACACTAGAGCAAGCGTGCATTTCTAGATCATCTCCAAAAAGAGGTGAATGTGTTGAAGAATCGGTATCAAGAAAATGACCTAACACCTTTGGATGAAGAAGAGATAGAAGTCATTGAGAAAGAAGAGTGTAGACACCCTAATTTCGTACCCCTGGATGTAACATTAACATGCGATATCAAGACCTGTTGAAACTTAACAAATGTCAAGTTACAGGGTTTTAAAATGCAAAAGACAAAGCAGGATGCGTAAAACAGTAAAATGTAGGGGGCAAAGTGTCAAAAGAGGCTGAAGATTGAAGCCCAGGCGCTGCCACAAAGCAATATGGGTGCCGCGCCCAGACTCCATGGTGTCGACGCCCAGAGCCCAAACAGTGCACTCCGTCTTAACGTATTGCACAAGCCTTCAAGCGCGCGATACAAGCTGATGAAGCACAAGATGAAAATCACAAATGCCAGCGGTGTCCCTCCTCTCACCTATAAATAAAGGAGCCCGGTTTCGCTTTCAGGGACGATATTTTTTCTCACAAAAACTCTACGCGTTTATTTTACGCAGCGATAGAAGAGCGATCGTGAGAATAATGAGTGCCCCCTCCTATAAAACCTTGAAGCTCTGTCAAATCTCCTCCAAACACAAAACCAACCGGTCAAAGTGAGCCTTAGCCCCCCAGCTAGGTTTCCACCCTATTTCGCCCATCCAAAAATCCCAAAAAGAGCAGTTGCTCTGCCCGAATCCAAAAGCCAAATCCGCTAGAAGCAAGCAGTTGCTCTGCCTGATTTCCGCCAACAGTAAGCAAACAACAACAAAACGCAAGCAGTTGCTCCGCCTGTTTGACAGTGCCCAAAAGCAACTTTCGGAAGCAGTTATTCTACCCGAACCGCAGTAGCAACAAAAAGACTCACTCTCCCGGAAGGACAGAGCGAGCACACCAACGCTCTTAAAGGTGAGCCTTTAAGGGTTTTATTTATAAAAAAACTATTTCTATCTAGGCCAATGTAAAAATATAAGTTGTTATGCTGCCCGGATCTATTTAGAAAATAGCATTAAAAAGAGCCATTATTATGACCAAATATTTTTAAATGTATTTGTAATTACTGGAAGGAGATGGCTGCAAGTCCGTAAATAATGTATATACAGATATATTTGTTTCCTCTTTAATGCTTTATTTATTTACTAAAAAAATATAACAAAAAACATACTTGAGCCAAAAACTGTTTTGAGACCGAAAGGGCGAGTTGGGTGCCTAGCACCTTCCCAACTCGTAACTTAGCCTCCGAACCCGTTTTTACGAACTCTGGTTTATTTTTGGTTTTTCTTTGTTTGTTTTCCTTAAAATAAAGATGACGACTCTGTCAAACATTTTGGATCACAGTAAGGCCCGCAACATCCTTTCTTGCACTTTTTTGTTTTCCCCTAAACAAGGGAAGATGAGAATGAAAGGGTGATGCATTTCCTGCATCTTGTTTTCCCCTAAACAAGGGAGGATGAGATACGGGGAGTCCAAAACACTCATAGCGATCCAAAATAAACCTAAGGTCATGGTGAGGCTCGCAACATCCTTTTTTGCACTTTCCTGTTTTCCCCTAAACAAGGGATGACGAAAATAAAAGGGTGATGCATTTTCTGTGCCTTGTCTTTCCCTAAACAAGGGAGGGTGAGATACGGAAAAACCCCATGCACTCATAATGATTTCGGGATTTTGATTATTGTTATCAATTGGAGGATCAACCAGATGATCCTCTTGATTCAATTGTTATTGATTATCAGGCTGAATTCCTAGATTATCAGGGTCTTCCTGATTCTTTCCAAGATTATTTATATTTTGATTTAATTCTACCAGTTTAGGATTTAGAGATCTACGACCGTGCATAAAATAAATAAAGCAAATAAAACAATTAATAACTAACAACTAAAAATAAAATCTTTTTGTATTTTTTTTATTTTATAAAAAACTGAATTTAAAACTACGCTACCAACAAACTAACTATGCAAACTAGCTTGTCCCCGGCAATGGCGCCAAAAACTTGATCGTGTCTTATTTTAAATTTATTCTTTGCAAGTGGACAAGACTATTGTAGAATAGCTTGGGAAGCAAGGGTCGAACCATAGAGATAAGAAGATCACAAATAGCAAGACTCTTGGTAGCAATATTATTAAACTAATGGGGGTTTTTATATTAATTTAATCTAAACTAATTATTATACTAAGGTTAACTAAAGTAGCAGTAATCACAGTAGGGAAGATCTGATGATGGAGGGAAATCTAGGATTATAGTTTCACTTGTATCTCCTCTATAGCTTATTTGGATAAAGTATCATTCAATTTCTTGGGTTCGTTCATGAAAGATAGATATAGCCTGTCGAATTACCGTTCAGTCTCCATCTCCAAATAGTTCGTCCATTCTATATCCTATGCACAGGAACATATGGATCCTAACTGTCACTTACGTCATAAATGGAACCTGATCCTAACTTATCACTCTCGTGCATCGATAGGTTCAATTTATCATGATGGTGAGCCAGTGTACGACATATGCATATTGGTCATGCAGTTATCCGCACCTCTAGGCCTTTATTACTCACGATTACATTCATTTGTTCAAAGCGAGATAATAACAGGGGTTGATAAACACCATGATCAACAAGAATTAAATGAATATAAATATATTTAAGCCATAGATTCGATTCAAGTTACCTCCCAACTCCTAGATTAATGGATGTTTAGTTCATCCTTGAAGATGAGCTGTACACGGAGATGAATGAATACATGGATCGATCTTCAAAACTGTAATTACAACAACTAAACTACGTAATACAATCTAAATCCTATGCTAGAACTGTTTAAAACTACTTCTTGGACGTCCTTTGGCTTTGGCTACCGTCCTTTATTTATACCAAGGAGTTGTAGGGGATTAGGAGGTTCAATCCAGCTCGAAAACCTCCAAAAGATCGGTTCTGGGCACCTTGCGGTTGCAAGGGGTAATGACCTTGCATCCGCAAGGTCTTGATTTCTGGGAGGCCTATTTTCTGTCCACCTTACAAAGGCAAGGTATAAACACCTTGCGGCCACAAGGTGACCAGAATGTTTTTCTGCCGTTTTTCTTCAATTTACACTTTGGCCCCTTCCTCGAAATCTTCACTAAAAGCTTCATAATTCATATAATTCCACCTAAAACCCTGAAACTCATAAAACAACTCAAAAACACATATCAGTAGCCAAAAGCCTTGTGGAATTGCTCAATTTAAGTCATAGAAGTATATGATATCGACGTATAAAATACATCGATCAAATACCCCCAAACTTAAACTTTACTCGTCCACAAGTAAACAATACTTATAAATACAAAAGTAAACAAAAATAACGAAAATATTTTTGGAGGGTGACACTATTTACACTCCTCTAAAAACCCATAAACTCAAGGAGACTTTTACGAGCGATTCGACTATGCAGACAAATATAAACAAAACTAATAAATACAAAAGCAGGTAAAAGCTACACTAAAAACAATAAAACAAAAATCTTTTTGGGATTCAACCTCAAGTCATAATAGCATGGCATAACAGAGTAGTCTCAGTCAGATGCTCATCATATATGTGCAGACTAATTACATAAAACAAACTGACATACAATGCAACTTAGCGTATGAGATCTACCATCAAAACCCGGTCTATTGCACTTCTATGTATGACATACAATGCTCTCCTATCTCAATTACTTGCAATAACTAAGATTATGCTAACACAGTGAGCTTGTGAATAATATGAATATGAAGTGTAGATCAATTTACATGCCTTACCATCAAATCAATAAACACAAGCATTGGCAAGAAAATCAATAGGTCTTTAATAGCTTGTAATGTAAGGCCATGGTGTAGGGGGATATGATGGAAAGGGAATAGAATACAAAGTGAGAGAGCAAGACTACCCTTTACCCTAATACTTCCAAGCGAAAGGAAGTTTTTCCCAATCAGGCTAGGACCTGCAAACACCACAAGTGGGGGGGGGGGTTCTTTCTTTCTTTTTCTCCCCCCCAAACTTGTTTTGTACAATACATCAAGCTAAAAATATCTCATCATTTTTTTTCTCTTCAACAAAATTTTTCTATTTGAAAGCTATGCTTCCATTTGAATCTTCTTACACTCTTCTTCTTCCATTTCATTTTTCGTCGATCTACATTTTTTTTAATCGACAGGAAGAAGAAGTCTTCGGAAAACTTTCTGGACTGAAAATTGGTCCCATAAAATTAATTTCCCACCCACATCCTACTCTCTCAAAGGGTAGACTAAAAGTGTGTAGGCTTTTAGGGTTAAGTTAATGTGAGTATAAGAAATGAAGTCGAATGGGGGTTTCATGTGTGCTTAGCACACTCCATTCTTTTTAATTAGGATCAATGGGGACACTAGGGATATTTTTAGTAAAGGTCGGGAAATATTTAGGCTCAAACGATCCAAAGATGACCTATATCATCTCTTAATGCCAAATACTCATGCTATTAATAAGAAAGTAAAACACATAAAATATCATATCAATTATGGAAGTTGTGGAATCGAAGATTTAGCATTACTGGATTTCACATAAGCGTTCGCTAAAACAGATTGTAGGGACAATTGAGACTAACATGTAGACACGGTTCTAAAGTGTGCTTGAGATATATTAGTAAGAAAAAATCCAAGGGATCTAACTTATCATGCTATTGACCCTAAGTTATAATTCAATACAACAATCATGTTAGAACGACTATTCATCATATTCGTGTGCATCTTTTGTTGTTAAAATGAAATGTGTGCTATAAACTATATAAAAATATTCTAATCAATCCATAATTATGACAGGTATAGGTTGAAAGAACACAATAGCTCGGATTCTCTAGAGGAACAAAAGTAATTTCCAATGTAGCTGTGATTGTAGCTATAATGGAAATCACAATGAACAACAAAGAATAGTAGCAGCGGAAGAATGATTTAAAACAGAATGTAAAGTTTACCAAAAACAATCTACAAGATAATACTTGTAGACCTAGCCTCAAGGCCACAAAGATTTCACTAAAAAAATATTAATTGTTTTACAAAACAAATTATGAAATCACTCAAAATATTCTCACAAGACAATGAATCTTGGAGAACAAAAACCCCACATAAACAAGTTAAACAAAATGTGGGAAGAAACAAAATCAGCCTCCTTTAAACAAAACAAGAAGACAAACAGATTTTCAGAACTCCAATGTGATTGCCGATGTTATAACATCACCAGCAACTTGCAAACGTCTAATCTTTTGGTCCGAAAACTGCTTCTCAATCACCAAGCTTCAGATCACGGCTGTATGTCTTTTTGTTCTCACTCTCCAGCTCTACAAAAATCTATATCCTTGCTCCTAAATATATAGCTGTCCGATGCCTTACACAACACGCAAAAGAGACCAACTACTACAAGGAAAAGGATTAGGTGTAAGGAAAGATTATCAACTTACCATTCTTGTGAGATTTTGTTACCAAACATGAAAGATGTCAAGAATCTTGGTATGACTAGGATTTATGCTAAGATTTTGTTACCAAATATGATGCACCCGAAATCTAGTAAAAGAATATGATACCAAAAAATACCAAAACTAAATCTAATAAAAGATACTAAATCCTAAATTAATACAAACTTAACAAACATCATGTTTTGACCAAGAAAGGTGAAAACAAGTAAAAATAGGCCTTGCCTATTTTACCCTTACAATCACCCCCTTTGTTGAACCTTACTAGTCAAATCCAAATCAAGTGTTCCATAATCAAGGCATATGACTTCCTGCAAAGGTTAGAGAGAATAATCCAAACAATCACCCCCTAAACATGTGTACTAATCATACATAATGGATGTGCAATGAGAGTCATAACAACCAAGCATAACCAACTAATCATAGTTTAGGAGTTACAGACCAGAATTACAAACTGAATCATGGAGCAATGTTAATGTTTACCAACCAAAGTTTCCAACCACATAATAATTCAACCACAGATTTCATCAACATGTTCAACCACAAATTTTTCAAGAACCAAAGATTACAGAATCAGTCCTGCGCAGCTTCAGAAGCATCCTGAACAGCTTCTGGTTCAGCTTCAGCTTCAACAGATTCAGGATCATGTGCAGCATCAGGAACATCAGGAACACTTGCATCACCCCCTATTTGGCCAGAATGTGAGGCCAACCAGGCAGTATACTTGGCTGCTAAGGATGTAAGCAGTGTAGTCTGTGTAGCCAGGATTTCCAACTGATTGTGCACCATGGCTAACTGTTCAGAGACAAAAGCCACAAAGATTGGTGCAGTAGGGTGTGCAGAAATGGCTGATGTAGCTACATTGGGAGTAGCATTTACAGTAGTGGAGACAGATGGTAGAGATGAAACAGGAACAGATGACACAGGGGCATATGGATGTATAAGAGGAAGATTCACAAGCCTATATCCCCTTAACAATTTTGCTGAGATATGGAGAGGTTCTAGAATTGGAGACAGCCTAGTTGAAGCAGGAGGGGAATAGCCTTGGGAAACTAAGATTTTATAGATCAATGAAGGGAAAATTAAGGACCTCTTATCTCCTTCAGATTCAGCCAAAGAGGAAATTTTTCTGAAAACAAAGTATCCAAAATCAAATGGCTTATTTGTCCCAATCTGATAAAGCACCCTAGCATGTTCTTCAATAAGGGTGTTAGAGTTTGTAGTGGTTGACCAGTTTGCACAACAAACCGTATGCATGAAAGCATAGAGAGATGACAGTTGTGAAGTGCTAATAGATGTGCCTTTGGCAGGCCATTTAGACAAGGTGCCACCAGTAAGCTCAAAAACACACATGTTCAAATCAGAATTCATTTCAAAGGGGCCAGAAGAAGGAGTGTTCATCATGGTATTTATGACAGAAGAAGAAAAATCATACCATTTGCCTCTTACAAAAACTTTTTCAAATCGGGCATCAGAAGGTGAACAAATTCGTTTTTCAATGTTGGCATAAAATTCGTATATAAGATCACGAAAATAAGAGGAAGCCGAAGAAAGTGTTCCTAGCATCCCTCAATCAGAGAAAAATGGAGTGAGGTTTTGTGCATTTAACTCAACAGAAGGAATAATTCTTTCATCAACAATTTTTCGAAAAGTGTTATATCGAATAGAAGCAGGTTTGGACACAAATTTAAATGAAAAGGGATTACCAACAGAAGAAGCAGCAGAAGCAGATGCCTTAGAACGTTTGGATGTAGCTACATTTCCTGAAGACACACGACTTCTTGTGATGCGAATAGGTACCTCTTCAGTGTCCTCACTATCTTCAGGGGTCACGACATTGCTTTCAAAATTTTTATCGGAGCTGTCATCGAATTCTGATGAACTAGATGGACGGGGCATGTCTTCTGCCGGAGGCTGTGGGGATGGATCAGACTTGGAAGAAGTCACGTTCTTCAACTTGACCAAATAATCAGCCAAGGTATTGTCTTCATCGGAGAAATTTATGGACGTCGAAGAAGAATTTTCCTTAGAGGCAGATGACCCTTGAGCATGAACAGAGGAGTCTGGAGGAAACACGACGCGAGGTGACGGTATAGGATAGTCATCATCCTTGGATTCTTCTTCAACGGGAGCAATTATGGGAGAGGTAGAGTGATGGGTTGGTTCTTGAACCACCGGTGTCGGACCTGTTGTCAGAATAAAATCTTCATCCTCAGGGTCACTTTCTATGACCACAAATTCTTCAAACATTCCAGGAATTGCTGTATTTTTCTTAGCAGCTTGAACATCTTCTACACTTGGATCTTCATAATTTGAAGGAATCCCTCTTAGCCGTTTCGATTTCCTCGTGCTAGGGTTACCGATTTGGGGTAACCCTGACAAATCGCCCGGATTATCCACATCAATGGCGTTGCCTTTTTCTCTAGGAAGGATCATGGTCAGAGGTTCTGGTAATGGTTGAGCTATTACAATAGCAGTATCGGGATTTTCTGGTGAAGAAAGAGGGCTGGATGTAGCTTCATCAGAAGCTACATCAGAGGTTGGATTGAGTGTTGGGGATTCATGTGCAGATGAGGAAGATGCCATTGAGAGATTTAGGAGAAGAACACAAGAGAGATGACGAAAAAGGAAGGATTGGGAAGGAAGGATGATCTGCCCGTAATTTTGTCTGTCGGATTTCGAAGGGGAGAAGCTTCTGGGAGAAGTGTTTCTTTCTTCCTGAAAACATAGCACTAATACTCCACTAAAAATCAATTAGCCGTTAACCACATTAAGTTGATGGAATGTGAGGAGACCTAATCAACAAATCAAAATTCAAACTTTAGATAAAAAATCAAATATTGACCACTAATAGAGAAGTGATAAGAATCTGTTGTTATTGCAATGAGAAATAGGTGGAGGATTTAATGTGAGAAATTAACTACTAATTCCATATTTCAAAATTTTAATTTTACAAAATTGATCAAATATTTTGAGAATTCACAACACTTAATTAACCAAAATTGCAACTACACAAATCTGCCAAAGACAGTAGCCATAAACCAATTCAGAGCCTCATGAGGAACATATAGTTTAGACAACCACATAAAATATCAACTTGGTGAACAAGAGAATAGAGATTGATTATGAAAACAGAACCATTAAGGGGCTGATATGATCAACAACAATATGTCCTAGAAAATATGCCTAACACGTGCAGAAAAACAAGAGAAACAATGCAAGCACACACATGTGATATGTCTAGATCATCTGAATGTAGTTCCCAATGTAGCTGCATTGGAAGACACATTCGCCAAAATTGTGATTTTATGTACAAATTCTCATCTTTTCTTCACCAAACAAGCACAAAAACTCCCATAAATACCATAGGTACTTTATTTCCCTATGAGAATAGCTTTACTTTATTTCAAGCATATTCAACACAAACCACTAGGAACCTTTCACACTATTTATCGAGGGTAGCAACTTAACTTATTGATCAACCCATGAAATCCGAGGATTCACAGTTCCAAAAGAAAGATGCCACAACCTTGTCCATAGGTAGCTCTTTTCCGTTAGGTAGCTTTCACACTTTTTTAATTAAAGGAAGTCAATTTACTCAAAATCAACCCATGAAAGCCTAAGCTCCATAGTACTTTGACAAATTGCAGCATCCCAAAAATTTCAAAAGGTAGCTCTTTCCTTTGTGGTCGAAATTTTTTTCAATTTCAATACACCTTTTAGGGAGATGGTGAAGAGAATCAGAACAAAAAAATCACAATAGATATTGAATGCATATCCCAGACAACAAACAAAGGTACTAAAACATAAAGAGTGAAACTAGTGTGCCCCCCTAAAATACAATGCAAGATGCCTAATTTTTTTTTATATATATACATATAGTGAAGTGAGGGGTTACATGGCACACATACCGAGAGATTTTCTAAGATTTATGAATCTCTCAAAATCTAGACTCTTTGTGAAAATATCAGCCAGTTGATTTTCTGTTCCCACATGTTCAATGCAAACAATGCCTTGTTAAACCAAGTCTCTAATAAAATGGTGTCTTATGTCTATGTGCTTAGTCCTAGAGTGTTGAACATGATTTTTGGCTATACTTATGGCACTTGTGTTGTCACAATACATGCTTAATATATTGCTGTGTAAACCATAATCCTTGATCATTTGTTTCATCCATAAGAGTTGTGTACATAAACTACCAGCAGCTAAATACTCAGATTCAGCTGTTGATAGGGCAACACAATTTTGTTTCTTACTAAACCATGAAATCAAGTTATTTCCCAAATAAAAACATCCACCAGAGGTGCTTCTCATGTCATCTACACTACCAGCCCAATCAGCATCACTAAACCCAACAAGATTGGTGTTTGTATGTTTAGTATACCACAAACCCATGGCACAAGTCTCACCAACATATCGAATTATTCTTTTCACGGCTTTTAAGTGAGAGACTTTGGGGTTTGCTTGATACCTAGCACACAAGCACACACTGTGCATAATATCTGGACGGGTGGCAGTTAAGTACAACAGACTTCCAATCATACTCCTATATAAAGTATGGTCAACACTTTCAGATTTTTCATCTTTATTGAGTTTATTGGATGTACCCATAGGGGTTTTCTTTTGTTTTCCATCCTCAAGATTGAATTTCTTCACCAAGTTAAGAGCATATTTGGCTTGAGATATGAACACCCCTTCATGTGATTGTTTAATCTGAATTCCTAAAAAATAGGTCAACTCTCCAACCATACTCATCTCAAAAGTGGAAGTCAAGCAGTTAACAAATTCTTTTTCCAAGGAATTGGAGGTGGATCCAAACACAATGTCATCAACATAAATTTGAGCTATCAAAATGTGTTTGTCTTGATTTTGAATAAAAAGTGTTTTATCCACCTCTCCCCTTCTAAACCCACTTTTCAAAAGGTGGTCTGTAAGTCTCCCATACCAAGCTCTAGGAGCTTGTTTGAGACCATACAAGGCCTTTTTTAGCTTAAACACATGACTAGGTTTATGGGGGTCCTCAAAACCTTTGGGTTGCTCAAGAAAAACTTCTTCTTCAAGAATGCCATTTAAGAAAGTACTCTTCACATCCATTTGTTGAAGAGTTATATCAAGAAAGCAAGCAATGGCAAGCAGTAGACGAATGGACTCAATACGGGCTACAGGAGCAAAGGTTTCATCAAAATCCACCCCCTCAACCTGTGTATACCCTTGAGCCACAAGTCTAGCTTTATTTCTTATTATCTCTCCCACTTCATTAGTTTTGTTTTTGAAAATCCATTTTGTTCCAATAACATTTATTGAAGTGGGTCTAGGAACAAGATACCAAACATCATTTTTAGTAAATTGGTCTAGTTCTTCTTGCATGGCATTAATCCAACATTCATCCTTAAGAGCCTCATGCACATTTTTGGGTTCAATGGTGGAAACAAAACAAGATGCATGAATTTCATCAAATTCTAGTGTGGACATGCATGCAAGTTTTTTGTAATCCACCTTACCTTTCCTTCTAGTTGATACACCATCCTGTACATTACCTATGATCTGAGAGGATGGATGTATTTTCTGAATTTTGCTTAGAATATCATATCCGATCGATCAAATCGCTGGGCGATTACATCGCCTGCGAATTTTCGGTAGTTTCAAACGCCGGGTTTACGTCAATGTGACTTCGATGTAGCTACATTCGAATCACATTGGGTGACATTCTCGAATCGCATTGTCTACATCCTGAATCTCCAGCCGTTCCTCTTGGTTCATCGGATTTAGTTTCGGATCAAAATCTCCAAAATCAAGGATTCCTGAAACATCTTCTTCAACAGTTTTATGGCCAAGATCGGTTAGATCATCAAAAACAATGTTCATAGATTCCATAATAGTCTTAGTCCTGAGATTAAAAACTCTGTAAGCTCGACTATTTGTAGAATAACCCATGAAGACACACTTGTCACTTTTAGAATCAAACTTGGAAAGTTGGTCTCTATCATTGAGAAGGTAGCATACACAACCAAAAACATGAAAGTATTTTAAGGTTGGTTTCTTTCCAAGAAAAATTTCATAAGGAGTCATTGTACTACCTAGTCTTAAGAAAACCCTATTCCCAATGTGACAAGCTGTATTCAAAGCTTCAGCCCAAAATCGTTTAGCCAAATTTTTGAGGTTAACATCACCCTAGCTAGCCATCTCTTGTAATGTCCTATTCTTTCTTTCCGCCACTCCATTTTGTTGTGGAGTTTTGGGAGCAGAAAATTCATGAGAGATGCCATTAGAGGCACAATAGTTAGAAAAGGATGAGTTTTCATATTCCGTGCCATGATCTGATCTAATTCTAATAAGCTTTAGATCATATAAGTTCATCACACGGGTGTACCAAATTTTAAATGCCTCAAAAGTTTCAGATTTCTCTCTTAAGAAAATCACCCAAGTATATCTAGAAAGTCATCCACATACAAAGGTGTATTTTTTCTACCTAAACTTTCTACCTCAATGGGAACCATGAGATCAGTATGAATCATCTCTAGACATCTAGATGTGGAACATTGTGTTATGGGAAGATGAGATGCCTTGGTTTGTTTGCTACCTTTTGGCCCGGGACCACATATCTTGTATAATTTTTTCCAGGTTTGGCAATCCTTTAACAGCATCATGTTTCACAAGCTCATGGAGCTTACAAAAACTCATATGTCCAAGTTTTTGATGCCAAAGATCTGTAACATCAAGACTAGCTTTTTGGCATGATTGGCTATTGTTGAACATATAACAATTGTCAGATGACCTTGTTCCTGTCAGAAGACATTTGTTAGTTTGATCAAAAACTTCACAAGAATTTTTATCAAACCTTACCTGAAGGTCATCATCACACAATTGACTTATACTGATCAAATTTGTTTTAAGTCCTTCCACATGGTAAACATTCGTGAGATTTGGAAGGCCTTCAACATTCAATGTTCCTTTGCTAATTATCTTGCCTTTTGGCACCACCTCCATAGGTCATCCAACCACCATTGATGCTCACATAATCTTTCAAATTCTCACCGAACCTCGTCATATGCTCTAGAGCACCCACTCCAAAAGTACCATGACCAGCAATATGAGATTTCAAGGAAGTGAAAGTAACATTGCACATCTCATCATCGATTGTAGCACCGACATATGTAGCACCGGCATATGTCAAACGGTTCACAATATTTGGCTTTACACTTTATTACAAGTTTTGGGAACCCACATCCGCTTAAAAAACTTTAGGCCGATTATTCGAGAATTTTCTGATTACAAGTTTCTGATGGAACCCACATCCGTTTAAAAACTTTAGGCCGAATTCTCGAACAGAGATTTCGTGACTTCTCGATGAGCTCACGTAATGGCCAAATCAGTCAAATGCAGTACGATTTGGCACGATTAGCTGTTGCATTGGCCGCCTAAGGCGCATGCCAAGCATTTGATTTTTGCCAAGGCCCGCCTTAACTCATCCTCATACATAGCCTTTTCAAAAACAAAAGAAAACAAAAGGGTTGTATATGTCCGTGCTTAAGCTTATGGTAGAAGTGACAAACAAAGTTTTTCTTCTTGTTTTTGGCTTTTCAAGAAATCGGGTTTTTAAAATTTTGAGCAATACTGCTTAATTCCGCATGTACCTTCTCCTTCTCTTACAAACACTTTTGGAACAAAACCAATACCTGCCTTGGATGTGCTACCTGAATTTAGCATCTCATCCATTTTATGTTGGCTTGAATTCCATTTGGCAATGGTTTCTTTTGCTTGAACGAGTTGCTCCTTCAAATCTTCAATCTCAACATCCTTTTGCTCAAGAAGCTTTCAAAATTTCACTATGCAATCTTTCTAATCTTCATTGGCCTTTTTCAACAACTCATTTGCCTTACCAAGCAATGTAACTTGGTGAGCTCGCTTCTCCCAATCTTGTACAGCCTCCTTATACCCTTCCAAAGAAGTCTCACTCAATCTCCACCATCTCTTCGATTGAGGAGTTAAAACATAAAAGATCGTCATGCTTCTGCTTCATCGATCCGCCGATGTGAATCCGATGTAGCCGCATGGGTGTCACATTGGTCGAAGAACTACACTTCTCGCTCGTAATCATAAATGCAGCGAGAGTGATAAGATCACCCGGATCTTCTCCATCACTATCACTCGTGAGTTGCCGAAAAAATTCAAACCCTTTTTCCTTAGAGTATTTGCACATGGTTAGCATAATGACCATAACCTTGACATTCTCTACATTGAATCGAATCAATGTTCTTACCATTGTAGGATGATTTCGAAGCAAAGGGTTTGTGAAAGGCTTTTCTGGGTTTGGAATGAATTTTCCTTGGGAACAAATTTTCGTAATCGCTTTAAAATTTTTAGAGCTTGATGATGGAGTTCTATTTTGACTCTTATTTTTCAAAAATTTCTGAATTTGGTAGTCAAAAGAGCAATAGTTTTCTCCAAAATCAGACTCATCAATATCCTTTTGAATTTCAAGCAAATCGATGAGATATCAACGGGAGCAGTATAGCAATATTTTTCATAATAGGTGTAAGATGATGAAGCTCCTTTGCCTTTTTGTTTTATTTGATCATTTAGATTCAATTCAAAGTTTTGATGAATACCAGCCAATCTTTCAAAACTCATCTTGTCAATATCATGTGCTTCCTCAATAGCACATATCTTGACATTGAACCTTCTCAGCAAAGTTCTCATCATCTTGCCGAGAAGCGCTCATTAGTGATGGGATCTCCTAAAGCAAGTTAATTAGATATGTCAGTTAAGTCTACCATAATATGTCATAATGTCTTCGGACTCATGCATTCTTGTATTCTCAAATTGTGTGGTGAGCATTCTTAACTTAGAGGCATCGAACATCGGCAAGTGTCCTTCACACAAAGTCCGGGTCCTCCCAAACATCTTTAGTATTCATATTTAGCAATTACTCTAAAAAGTATTAGCATCTAAGGCTTTATAAATAGCGCATAAAGCTTTTTGAATTAAAGGATGCAGATTCCTATCTTCATTGGTCCATTAGTTTCTTTGGTGACCTTGACATCACCATCCGAATCTATTGTTTTAGGAGGATTCCATCCATTCAAAACAGCAAGCCACGCTCTTTCATCAATCGATTTGATGAAGATGCACATCTTGACTTTCCAAATAGAGTAGTTGGCATTAGTAAGAGTAGGAGGGCGAACAACGTTCTCATACTGAGAATCCATCACGGCTATAACGAGAATCAACTCTTAGTGATATCAAGAGCTACGATACCAATTGAAAGAACC